>JAGTXR010000141.1:0-684743 GCA_022606575.1 Glossosoma conforme | reverse complement strand
GCAGCAACTGTTTGAGGACATGAGTTGTAGCTCTTATGCTGAGCCCATGTGGGTTGCAGAAAATCGAGAAGAGTGCAGATTGAGATGCAAGAGCTGCAAACCAATCCACCGATATAATAATATATTACAATAAATAAGTTTCTCCATCATATTTATATAAAAATAAAACTGATTAATGTTTTTTGTATACTGCCACACAAGCCAACTGGCTTCTTGAATCAATGTTTATTTTTTGTCAACCCTAATTCACTACTAGTCAAATATAATTAATAATTATTTTAATAATAAAAATTCAAAATTAATAACTTTATTTATACACCAACCAGTTCCAAAATTAGAATTTTACATAGTCATACAAAAAAATGAAATCAAAAGTTATTAGCATTTGACAATTTTATTTTTAAGCAACTATTGACGCTCAGTAAGTGGAGCACCGGATCACCGCTGGATGGCTACGTGAAGGCGAATCCAGTTCCCCTCCAACCGGAAGACCCACCTATCCGCACACACAGCGACCATGGCATTGGGACTAAAGTCTAATGAATCTATCAGATCAACACTACACTGAGTAATAAAAATGGCAAACTTCATAGACTTTGAAATTAGAAGAACAACTGTTTGTGCTTAAGTAAAACGGTTTTTTTAAGCATCCATAATTGAAATAGATGCTTTTCGATTTTGCGTTTCAAAATATTCAAGCTGAGCGTTGCTAGTGAGATTGTTGATTGGTAATCCACATTGTACGTAAAGAACATATTCGAAGAAACGTTATTACGGGTAGCTGTCTAGTGGCTGCTTCTGGTCAGTGTATGTAGTATAGTTTATTAATTCTAAGTATCGCTAAAAGCAGCCGGTGTTGCAAATAAAATATCGTATGACAGCCGACAGATCGTTCGATGGTGCGTACCAAAGATCTGTTAGAAAATCGTATGACGTAAATGAAGACGATATTCCGAGAAGATCGCACAGTCTACAGATTCGCTCTAAGCCCTTTTTAAGATAAGAAATCGTTTACACAACACTAAAGTCATATTTTTCGATCTCCACCAAAAAACAACTCCATGGACCACAGTCGTATGTATCTATACAAAGCACAAAACAAATCAACAGCAAACAGTCAGGGTAGATTTATTAAAAATGATGAAAAATGAAAGTCGTGAACACTACCAATCCATAGTGAACTCCTGTACTAAATGGATGATACTCGGATGTCGGGATGTAGTCTATGACGTCAACACTTAAAATGCTGCGCTAATCCATATGTAACATTGTAAGCGTCATAGAATCCACAGATGATATTTCTGCATCACCGTCGCCATCTGTCAGTATTCTTCTGTTTGTGCTTACATAAAAAAAAGACAAAATATCATATCTCACATGGATTTCGTAAAAGTTCACTTCCAAAACAGATAATCATCTCATTGACGCCCGAAGAGGTAACATTTTGCTACTTGAAGACACCAATTCAACACATTCATCAACTCTGAACATGACCACTGCAATATTGGTCAAAATATCGGAGAGAAGGAAAAACTTGCCACACGGATACACCCAAAAGCCACGATTCCTGGGAGTACAAGAAGACTATCAATATCACAAGCATACCTGTTTAAGTAATACCTGTTTTAGGTCAAGATATATCCTCTACAAAGCTAGCAACGTCACTAGCTTCTATCCAAGGCTTTTAGAAAAAAGGAAAGATCAATGAATTTTTCGATCTCCGCTTCCAAATATTAAAATTATTGTTACTTTCTATATATCTTTACATTATTGTATATTTAATAGTATTGATTTTATGAAGCTTGAAAAAAAATTCATCTTTACACAACTAAGGTTTATTGAAATATGGAAATAATATAGCAGTTTGTTGTATCTCCAGTATATTGTCGCATCATTACAATACATATCAACTCAAAATTGATAGCAGTTTTCTCTAGGACTGTCATTCTTTATGGTTAAAAAATTGACACACTTAAACATAGGTGTTGACACAAAGAACAGTTAACGATGAGCTGTTAAATTAATGCGATACTTTCATAATGAAACAATACAAGAGGAACAAAGCTACCAAACTACGTACAAACTGATGAACCCTGATTATAAAAAGCAAAAATTAAGTTTTTCTGTAATAGATACTTAATATATATATGATAGAGATAACACAGCGTTTTATTGCTGAATAACTGAACACATCACTAATGACATTAGTGATGTGTTCTTGCATACACGATTCTGGTTATTTGCAGACGACAACAAAGTCCTAAAATTAATAAAATCTCCTAATGATTGTCTTCTACTTCAACATGACATCAATCGCTTCAACGACTGGTGCATTTCAAATTGTCTACACCTTAACATTGATAAATGTAAAATTATTCCTTTCACCAGAATTAAGAATCCTATTATGTTTAATTATAACATCAACAATGTTGCCCTTTCTCATGTTCCTACTATAAAGGACCTTGGCGTCACCCTAAATAGTAAATTATCTTATCACGACCATATTGATAGTATTGTGAACAAGTCCCTTAAACTTCTAGGTTTTATCAATAGAATCACTAAGGATTTTAAAAACCTGAGCTCCATCAAGGTCCTTTACAGTTCACTGATTCGTCCGCAGCTGGAATATGCTAGCATTATATGGTCTTCCTACTATCGAACTCATATCGACCGGATTGAATCAGTCCAACATCGCTTCTTGTCAAGAGTTGCACGACTGATCGGCCTTGAGAGAGGTAGCTACTCCTATGAAGATATAGAGAGGCGACTTAATGTATCTACATTGGAGAGACGTAGAACAGTGACTGACTTGCTGTTTATTCTTAAAATTATGAACTCCATCTTCGATCGCTCGACATTATTGCAGGAAATCACGTTCAATGTTCCCTCTCAGTTCACTAGAGGCAGTAACCTGCTACATGTAAGGACATCCAAAACCAACTACGGTTTCTATTCTCCTATGTTAAGAATGTGTAGACTGGTTAACTCCTCTAGTGACTTGGACTTTTTCGGGGTGAACCTTCAGGCATTTCGCAGATCCCTCTACTAATGTGCTAGATCTGTTTATTTACTCATGTTCATGTTTTGTCTAAATGTATTTTGTCTTAGCTATAATATTTGTTCTGTTTTACCATTTATTTATTGTATTTTCTACTTTAAAACCGTATGTATTGGCCTAGGACGTTAATAAAATAAAATAAAATAAATTAAATAAACATTAAACATCTATATACAATAAATATGAGTTTATATAACAATATATATATTTTTCTATTACAACATAACAATATATATTTTTAAATCATAATCGAAAATATTATAAAAGTGTAATTAACGATTTACTTTTTTGTCAAGTATTTGTACTGATCGTTTTTCATTAATCAATTTTTATTAAATAATAATTAATTACTTTAAGGCTCCGCAGGCAACTTGCCAAAACACTTGTTTGGAGCATCTTAATGTACGGCTGTGAGACATGGTGCATGGTGATAAGAGGCCTTTGAGATGTGGTCGTACAGAAGAATTCTCGGAATTTCCTGGAGAGACCACGTCACAAACAATGAGGTTCTTAGAATAATCAAGGAAGATAGGCAACTAATAAGAACCATCTCAGAGAGGCGAGCCCGATGGATCGGTCACATCATGCGCCACGATGGTCTTTTTCACGATATTGTGGAGGGGATAGTTGAGGGTAGAAACTTTAGAGAGCGCCCTAGACGGGAGTATTTGCAGCAAGTATTCGAGGACATGAACTGTAGCGCTTATGCTGAGCTGAAAAGGGTTGCGGAGGACCGAGAGGAATGGAGATCGAGATGCAAGATTCTGTTGCTGCAACCCAACCCACCGGATTGATACTACGAAGAAGATTAAATAATAAATTACAACTCATCATCAATATTCGTCCACTGTTGAACGTAGGCCATCCGCATAAGTCTCTAACCTCTTCAATCCCCTGCATTCCGCATGCAAGACACTCCCGCTATTTTTCATACCATTTTTGTAATATAAGAAAAATAATTTTGAAAAATAACAAAAAATGTGAATCTTTAAAATGTTTATTCAACTTATATTTTATTCAATAGTTATAATTCATTACTTAAGAAAAATTTAAGCGTCTCTAAAGATAGTTTGATAATTTTTAAAAAATTATTAATCAAAAATATTTTATTAAATGGCAACTGTCAAAGCCAAGCGAGTCAGTCATTTGTCAAAAGGAATACTGAATAGATTTATTTAAAAAATAAACTCTTTAAATTTTCCAAGTATTCCGGCTGGTCTTTTTGATAATGTTATTGAAGTATTTTTCTCATCTATTCAAACGGGAATAATTAATTACCTTACTGCTAATTTCAGTCGAGATTGCATTCAGTTTTATTTCGTACATCAATGAGATTCTGGCAAATTCAACTATAAAATAGCTATGGAAATCTTAACATTGGGAGGTGGTATAATGGAAAACACTTCTTAGAAAAAAGTCAACGTTACGTTATTCAATGAATATCCGATCACTTTTAATGAAAATGTTAGCAATTTAGTTAAGAGTAATGCAATATAAATTCGATGAATTTAAATGAGAGGTTTTTAATTAGGACTTCAAACTTTAACAGTTAATTACAGGCATATTGATAAAGCGACATCTGTCATTTTCACTATTTATTTAATCTGTTTTGTCACCATAGGTGGATATAGTGTTCAACATCACGTTGCCGCGGGTATAGCTCAACGATCAAAGCGTTTGCTTGTCAAACCAAAGGTCATGTGTTCGATCCCCGACGGAGATTTAAAAAAAAAAATTAATCGATTTATGAATTCTTAAATACCCCCGGTTGGTGTGAATTTGATCCCTCGCCCGTAAAATGACAGTCATAGCCTATTAATTAAAATTGGTGGTAGACGAAATACGTCACGTTAAGACCACCTATTCATAGTAAATTCCTGTAATTATAAGGATTATTTGATTATAATTTGACAATTAATACTTTAAAGTATTTTGGACGTTTTGTATTAAATTATTATGCTTAAATAATATTTTGAACAATTACTGCTCCCCTAAGTGGAGCATATGGTTGACACAATATTAAAGTTACAATGTTAAACTGTACAAAAACATTGTCAATGTGTTTGTTCTCTCGCCTTGATGATACGTAATAGGTAATACATTTCACTTTATTAAGTTTTCATTACCAAAAACATCTACGCAAAAAGCGGCACGAGAGAAAAGAGAGGAAATGAGAAAACTTTTTCTAAACTAAACATCTTTAGAAGGAAAGAATTGCCGCCCAACACAAAAACAAGGACCGGAGAAGAAAAAAGATATACGCGTATATAACCACTTGAAGAATACCAAAGAAAAATGAGACCTCTTAGACAAGTAATGCCAAGAAATGAAACACGACAAAATGGGTTTTGTGAAAAACATTTTTTCGTGTGAAATAATGCTCTTAAATATATTTATTATAGAACCGCAATTTCGTATTTTTATTAATCTTGTTTTTGCAAGCAATTACTTACGCGGCTTATTATTTCGAATAATATATTATAAAGCCTTCAGATAATTCTTCAGCGTGAAATTAAAAGTAAATATAGTATGTAATTTGTTCTTGTCTTTTAAGTGAATGTATAATTTTTACATTTTTTTTTTTTTTTTTATTTAATCAAATATAAGAAGATACATTTTTACACAGTAATTTACATTCGAATCTTTTTTTTTTTTTTTACATTCGCTTACCACATCACTTAAAGATAAGATCTTGTGTGTGGCGTGGGATTCATCTATGTTATTTTACAGTTTTATATAATTATACAGAGTTTTACATATACACATTTATATATTTACATGATTTTGATATAATACTAACATTATATAATTTATAATTTAAGACACTATAAATTGAATTAAATCTAAAGTATATATAAATTAATAATACATTTTTGGTACATTATTATTTCAATTTGTTATGCAGTGACGTCGGTTCTGTTCGTAATTCTTTTAAAGTACTGTTTCACCTTTTCAATCAATATTTTATTATCACTGATCGCTTTTATTTCCCGAGGAAGATTGTTAAAATTAACCATTCCGTTATATTTGTAACCATTTTTTGCATGTTGTGTGTTAAATTTTGGTATTATAAAGTTGTGCATAAACCTAGCAGAATGACAAGTGTACCAGTTTTCGATTCTCCTTTTTTTAATAATCTGTAAATTAGTGTATTTTTGGTATAGTGTATCCACCGTTGGCACTTTGAATTTATTGTAAAGGCTTTCTGTTGGGTAGGTGGGAGGCCTTTTCAATATCACTTTGATGATAAGTTTTTGTACAGTTCTAATAGCGTTGGTAGTATTTAGGTATGTTCCTCCCCAACCAACAATGCCATATTGCAGTTGAGATTGGACAATGGAGTAGTATACCATTTTTAGATCTGCTTTAGTTAAGATGTTTCTTAGTCTGATGAATATATAGATGCATTTGCGTATACGTTTTACTAATTCAGCTGTGTGTGATTTCCATTTTAAGTTACTGTCAATAAATATACCCAGGTATTTTATTTTATCAGTAGCTTTGATCAATGAGCAGGTTTTTTCGCAGTTGGTATTATTACATCCAGGGTAATGAATAAATAATTTAGGTATGGGAGTTGTCGTTATTTTTTTGTTAATGGAGAATGGGATTAGATATGTCTTTTTTGCGTTTAATGTAAGTAGATTAACGTCAAACCATCGTTTAAGACTGTTAATTTCATCATTTGCTAGTTTTATTGTATCATTCCAGTTATTGCTCTCAATTATTATTGCTGTATCGTCAGCATAAGATATTATTTTACCGTTCAGATTCTGTTTGAATATATCGTTTACGTAGATAATAAATAATAGTGGTCCCAATACTGTTCCTTGCGGTATTCCAAATTCACTTGTTTCTTTTTGACTCGGTACATTATTTATTTTGACTTATTGTGGTCGTTGATAAAGATAACTTTTTATCCATTCCAGTGCGCTATTACTTATTCCAATGTGATTTAATTTCGATATTAGTTTTGTATGAGAAATGCTGTCAAATGCCTTTTTCAAGTCTATAAATATACCTAAACATTTATGATTTTTGTCAAGTGAGCCTAGTATATAATTTGATAGTTTAGCAATGGCGTCTTGTTTTGACATTAATTATTTAAATATTAAAAATATACATCATCACGTTCATTTTTCTTGGATATTATTTCATAATTTTAAATAATTAAATAATGTATTTTTTCAATGTATTCAGCATTCACTTTGACATCCATTATAAATTAAAAATATTTATTTATTTACCTTATTTTTTTTAATGGATCTCGTAAAATAAGTACTCTATTAGGAGACTGCAGTTTCGACTAACTCTAGGAGACAGATAGACACACCCCTACCCCCTCCCTTACATAAAATGGGTTACATCACCTGCAAACTACTATCGCAGCTCAGTTATCTCTTTCTAAGACAAGGATTGAGAAAGTCTACTAGTTAGTCGAAATAATACATATTTATAATTAATTTATTTATACTTGTTCTAACATGGATCACGTAAGATGTTCTCTGTTAAGGAGACGACAGTTTCGACAAAATCGTAGCCTTCCTCAATTCATCACTTGTCAAAAGACAACTGAGTTGCATAGTGCTGAACCCAATTTATGTAGGGGGGGGTAGGGGTGTGTCTATCAAGAAATGATTTTTTTTACATAATAATTATGAATAACTACTTTAATTTAGTAGTTTATATAATATTTGTATACATAAGTAAAAATAAAAATTATGCAGCTCAGTTGTCTCTTGACAAGTGACGGATTTAATAAGTAAACAAGGTAAATAAACAAATTTTTATAATCTTCTTCTTCGTGTCAGCGATGTCAAATTATTTCTGCCCAGTATCTGGCAACATCGATAGCCCGTGTGTTGCCTAGCATTACGTCTTGAGGTGTAGCTCCACCCGGAACCTTTCCTACAGGCCTACAATGCATGTCTCGACGAGCGTGTTTTTACCTCACATGGGAAGAAGCAGCGATTGGTGCTCCTACCAAAACCACCACGTGCTGATGACCAGCGACCGAAATATCAACCACTAAGTATGATTAATGGCGCGGAAAGTTGCTTGAGGCTATGCTTCTTCAGCGCTTGGAGAAGGCGCTTGAGTCAAAGATGGCGGACTCACAGTACGGCTTCCGGAAGGAACGCTCGAGAACGGACGCCATCCAAAAGGTCATTGAGGGCGTACGAGGCACTTACAGGATTAGTGAAAAAAAGCTTCCGCGCGATGCTTATCGCTATCGATGTGAAAAATGCGTTCATCACAGCGTGGTGGAGCGAGATTCTGGCAGCGCTGGAAGGACGCTTTGAAGTGCCGATCATCGACGACAAGCTTTCCTTCAAGGCCCATCTCACCCAGGTGGCCTAGAAGGCGGAACAAGTGATCGGGCAGCCTTTTTTTTTTTTTTTTTTGGCCATAGGCCCCCGGGCCGGTCGCCTTGTACCTGCGCTCCTTGGGAGCACTTACCAAGGCATTGTTTACTGAGTACTTTCTTGTTGAACAAGTAATGGACTTTGTTGAGCAACACCAAACGTGGGTGTAAAAGTTAGTAGTTCAGACGTTAAAAATTTGACTTTTTGACTTCTTAGCCGAAGGTCGCCGCAAATACAGAAAATGCTTATCCAACCGGTCCAGGCTTCTGTTGGATTACGCTAAAGAGCCTTTGCCTACTTAAGTCTAATATTGGGCAATGCCACAGAACGTGTTCAGCGTCCTGCAAGGGGCTACCACATCGGCAGTCTGGACTATCAACGAGGCTGAACTTGAAGAGTTTAGCCTTAAAATTACCGTGCCCAGTCATGAATTCACTAGTCCAATGGTTTGGAATGAAATTTATGCCTTACATTGGCGGCCCGACGCCAACGCGACGGCGCCTACTCCTACGAGCAGCGGAGTCAGTAATGACCTACGCCGCACCGGTATGGGCCCACGCCGTGGAGGGCAACGATTCAAAACGGCAGATACTGGCACGAGTGCAACGCCGTGGCGCAATTCAAATAGTAGGTGCATACCACACCGTTTCGGAGGGTGCTGCACTCGTGCTCGCGTCAACACCCTCGATTGATCTGGTGGCAAAAGAGTTGCGCGAGAGGAAGACAAGAAAAGAGAGGCATTTTACCTATACAGAGATGATCAGAGCCTCAGTGTTACCGCAAAAAGATGACGCCGAACAGTTAAGGAGGCGCGCTGAACCCTTGCACGACGACACTTACAACAAAGCGATACACCAACGTTACAGCCAGGCCAATGAAGCTGATCCTGAAGCTAATGCCTGACGGCGATACCCCGGGGTCGGTGTAGGCACTGGGAGGCAATTTTTAGCGTGTACAGTTCACCTTATGACGAGGAATGAGTCCCACACAAGTCCATCGGGCGCCTTTCTCAAGGCACGACGCGTACAGACAAGGTACGGGCGTCTTTTTCTGGGCGTTGTTGGATATCGTGAATAAATCATTTAAAGCCTTCCAATTTAATCAAAACAAAAAAAAAAGGTCTTGAGGTGTGCAGATTGTTGGGCACATGGAGCAGGATCTTAGAGGTGTGAGGCAGTCTGCAGGTCTCCGCAGTCGCACAATAATGTTTCTTCCTGCCGAAGCATTTCCCACCGCTTGAGGTTGTCCTTTGTTCTACCAACTTCGGTTCTTAATTTGTTCAGGGATTTTCAGGTCTGCCAGTCAAGGTTCTTGCCAGTTGGGAGGCCTTTCTTTGGAGTAATGAAAACCTCTGATGTGACTTGTTGCCAGAGCTGGAGCCTCTCATTTTCAGGGCCAGATGTGAGAGGTTGTGTCGATCTCATAAAGCTGCTTCGTGACTTCAATCTTGGTGTTGAGGGTATCTGATTATACTAGCAGTGGGATGGTTGGTTGATTGCCTTACTCATTTCTTCGGCGCATATGACTTTGCGTCTTATGTTTGGTGGTGCGAAACCAGCCAAGCGTATAGTTTAGAAATGGGTGCTGGTTTGAGGCAGCCTGTGACGACTCTGCATGCATCATTCAGGGCAGTATCCACTTTATTATAGTAGGCTGATCGACCCCACACTGGTGCCGCATATTCTCCGTCTGAGAAAAAAGTGCTAAAGCTGAGGTACGAAGAAGGAGTGGTTGGGCACCCCAGTGAGTGTTAGTCAGTTTGCGGCTGAGGTTGTTTATTGTTGCAACTTTCTGTTTGGTTTTGCTGCAATGACGCCTGAAGGTGAGAGTAAAATCTAGAGTGACTCCGAGGTATTTTGGATGGTCGCTATGATCCAGTATTCTAACTTCCCACGTGACTCGAAGCTTTTTGTTGGCTTCCCTGTTTCCAAGGTGGAAACAGCAGACTTGTGTCTTTGATGGGTTAGGTTTGAGATGGTTGGTTTCGTAGTATAAGGACATCTCGTTGAGTCCCTGGCTTAGGATATCCTCAACTTCTTCAAACGTTACTGCTTGCGCAGCCAAACCTAGGTCATCCGCATATATAAAAGACTCTCTGTCTTTGGGGGTGGGTTGGTCGTTGGTATAGATGTTGAATAGTATGGGAGCGAGTACACTGCCTTGTGGTGAACCGTTTTTTTGGTTACGCCATCGGCTGGTTTTCCCCTGAAAATGCACAGAAAATTTCCTGTTATGCAGTATAGCCGCGATCATCTGCACTAGCGAGAAGTCACCTGTCATTTTGTACAATTTACTGAGGAGTGTGCTGTGCGACACTGTATCGTATGCAGCGGTTAGGTTGAAGAATACCACGCCGGTCACTTTCCTTAGTTCGAACCCGTTTTCGATATGTTGCGTCAGGTTTAGTACTTGCCCAGTACATGACTTTCCGGGTCGGAAGCCCACCTGCTGATCCGGGTATAATTTTAGGTTTGATAAAGGGGGTGAGTCGGTTGAGTAGTATCCGTTCGAAGATTTTAAATACATGGCATAATAAAGAGATTGGGCGGTAGCTTTTGGCATCATCTGGGTTTTTTCCGCGGCTTAAAAATGGCTATGACCTCGGACTTTCTCCATATTTTTGGGATTTGACTGCCGATCATGCAGGCTTCAAACCTTTCCAGGACCATTGTTTAGCCTGGGGGACAAAGTGTTTAATCTGTTCTACGCATATATCATCTAATCCAGCCACTTTTTTGTCTTAAGCGGCTTTGATAGCACACTCCAGTTCAGTCAATGAGAATGGTTTCGACATGTCGGTGTGTTCAATTAGTGGATCTCTGTCCAATTTTTGCTTTTTTTGATTTATTTTTGAGCTTGCCGTTGAGGAGGAGCTGATGAGCAATTTCATTGGCAGTTGTGGCCGCGTGCTTAACAGGAGCTGTTGGATCGTTATCCATTTTTCGCAGGAGTCTCCAGGCCTTGTGGCTATTTGTAGTAAGGTCAAGGTTTTTCACCATCGAGATTCAGCGTTCCTGTCTGCTCTGCTCTACTACAACTGACACCTTCTTGCCCAGCTACATAGTTTCCTCTGCAAATAGTCAGGTATCAAAACAGTCTTGTATTTCCTGAGCAGAGCTACAGAGTCGGGTTGTACACCGGGAATATATTTTGTTCGACATCCCCTGGGGATGTGGGCTCTGGACACTTCTTTGATAATTTCCGTAATTGTGTCGTAGTTCTCTGGTGTTGTCTTGACATATCCGATGGATTCTTCTAGGGCAGTTGTGTATGCATCCCAGTCGGCAATTGCGAAATTATATCTTCTACGGAATGGCCCATCTTTTGGCCTGCTTGCTGCCATAATGTGAAGAATGAGAGGTCTGTGTTGGGAGTGTGGAATTGCTGTGCCTATTATTTTGGTGCGCTGTTGGCTAATTTGGCTGCTGGTAAAGATGAGATCTAGGTTGTAGCCCCTCTTCCATCTGCCACTGTTAAAAGATGCCGGTTGCTTAGCATCATGCACCAAAGATAATCGGTTAGCCTCAAACCACTCTGCCAGGGCCTTTCCATTGGGGTCTGGTTGGTTGTATGTATAATAGAGAATTTTGTGGCTGCTGAAGTCACCCAGGATTACTTGTATGTCTTTTTTTTGGAAATTTGCCGGTTCATGGAAGTAGAAAGCTTCGTTTGGGGGCTTATAGTAAGATGTGACGGTGCAGTGGTCCAACTCAACAGTAAGGGTTTTGATGTTATTAACCTCTTAGCCCCTTAAAAGTACTGGAGGACGCTGCGAAATGCCTTAAGGTCACAGGTTCGATGAAAGGAAAATCCTGATCTATCTCCTTCTCGTGGTGGGGGGTGAGCGACATCAGTCAGCCAATAAAGACAGGGACCGAATGTTGGCCGGAATAAGCTAACACCCAGATAACTCATCAGGTCAAGCTGGTTAGGGCACTCTATTGTCCTGGAGGTAGTTAATGCCCTCCTAAGGCGTATGAACCTTTATGGTCAACGGCATTAGGATGTGGAAATAAAGGGAAAAATACCACATTAAAGGTCTTAAAGACATCCCATGTATCAGCAAAAAAAATGATTGCATCTCAAGTAAAATTTTCCGGAGATAAAATAGTCCCCCAATCGGATCTCCGGGTGGGGACTGCTCGAGACAAAACAACCAAGACAAAACATAAAAACCTTCAGCCAACAAGATGTGCCACCTGGAATGTTCGAACATTGCTGCAGAACAGCAAACTAAACAATCTGAAATTAGAAATGCAGAAAATTAAAACTGAACATTCTAGGGATAGCAGAAATGAGATGGCCAAATTGCGGAGACTTTTGGAGTGGAGAATATAGAATAATACACACAGGATGTATTGAAAATAAACCTGGCCAATGCGGAGTAGGTATTGCACTGTGCAAGGAATGGGGACAGCGTGTGAAGGGATATGTGCAATATAATGGAAGAATTATTCTAGTCAAATTTGAAACAAAACCTGTTGATACTGTGCTAATCCAAGTATACATGCCCACCTCAAGCCACGATGACCAGGAAGTGGAAGACGTGTACACGATTCTAGACAAACTACTTCTAGATGTAAAGGCTGGAGAAAACTTGATTATATTAGGAGATTGGAACCCTGTAGTGAGAGAAGGACGGGAGGGAACATGTGTTGGACCTTTTGGACTGGGTACAAGAAATATGAGAGGCAACCGACTGACAGAATTCTGTGCCAAACATAAGCTTATAGTCGCAAACACCTGCTTTGAACACCATCCAAGGCAAAGATACACATGGAAGGCTCCAGGAGACCGACTCAGATTCCAAATCGACTATATAATTGTAAGAGAGCGATTTAAGAAGCAAATTAAAGATTGCAGAAGCTACTCCAGCCCAGATATCGACAGTGACCACAATATAGTTATTGCTAAAAGTTATCTGAAATTAAAAAAAATAAAATATAAAACTAACTATAAATGGAACACTAAAGCCTTGAAAAACAAAGAGGTCAAAGAGGAATACACGAAAAAAACACAAGATTGCGCCACAGATAATTTGAAAAATGTAAAAGAAATCTGGGAGGAAATAAAAACAAAAATTAAAAATGTAGCAGAAGAAGTCATTGGCAAAGATAGGCCTAAGGCAAGGAAAGAATGGATAACAGAGGAAATCGTTAATATGATAGAAAAAAGGAGACTACTCAAAAATAGCCCCAATGACAAGGCCCAAAGTGAATATAGAGCACTGAGAAACAGAATAAACAGAGAGTCACGAATCGCTAAGGAAGCATTCTTACAGAGAAAATGCAAAGAAATCAATGACAACATGAAAAAAGGAAATATTGAAACTGCATATGCGTCAGTAAAAGATTTCTTTGGCATGAAAATTGGAAAAGACAAAGCGATAGAAGCAGATAACGGGAAAATACTGTTTGAAGATACACAAATAGGGGAGAGATGGAAACAATACCTGGAAACACTATACAACGGAAGTAATGATACCAGCTTTGAAAATGTGATAGAAAACGAAACTGATGTAGACGCCGATGATTTGGGAGACCCAATTATCCGAGAAGAATTTGACTTCGCATTAAAAAAGCTCAAAGATGGAAAAACACCAGGGATTGATGACCTACCAGCTGAACTAATAAAGTCGGCAGGAACCGGAACTCTAGATGCTCTGTTCACAATAACTCAGATGATCTACAATACAGGAATAACGCCAGAAGACTTCAAAAAGTGTCTAATTGTAACTCTGCCGAAGAAGCCCGGAACAACAAAATGTGAACAACACCGAACACTCAGTATTCTATCCCATGCATCCAAAATACTGAACAACATAATCCTACATAGAATTGAACCAAAAATAGAAAAGACTCTCACTAGCGATCAATTTGGATTCAGAAAAAGAATGGGAACCAGAGAAGCAATCTTATCCCTGCGTATGATCTTGGAGAAGAGGATAAAAGTGGACCAAGATACATAAATTGCCTTCGTGGACATTGAAAAAGCATTTGATAAAGTAGATTGGGAGAGGCTCTTCGATATTATGAAAGAAATTGGAGTCAAATACAAGGAACGAAGACTCATATTTTCACTTTACAAAGAAGAAGCTGCCATAATATCACTTGGAAATGTCCAAAAGGAAGCAAAAATACGCCAAGGGGTGAGACAAGGATGCTCTCTGTCGCCTGTACTCTTCAACGTATATATACAAAATGCAATTAATAACATCAGGGAAAAAATGGGCCATAGAGAGGGGATTAAAATACATGGCCAAAAGATTGATATGATAAGGTTTGCTGACGACATTGCTCTGATTGCTGAAACTGAAGATGAACTTACGGTAGCACTGACATCCATGAAAAACATATTTAATTCCAACTACAATATGAAGATAAACAGCACAAAAACCAAAGTCATGAGAGTAAGCCGCAATGAGCAGCAGAAAATTAACATATCAATCTAGGAGTACCCCTAAAAGATGCAAAAGAATTTGTATACCTTGGAAGTACAATCACCTGGGATGGCAGAACAAAAAGAGAAGTCAACAGTCGAATACATCAAGCAAGGCTAGCTTTCAATAAAAAAGCCAAAATTCTTGAGTCAAAGAATATTTCTTTAGGGCTCCGCAAGCAACTTGCCAAAACACTTGTTTGGAGCATCTTAATGTATGGCTGTGAGACATGGTGCTTATCTGAAAGTGATAAAAAAAGACTAGAGGCCTTTGAGATGTGGTCGTACAGAAGAATTCTCGGAATTTCCTGGAGAGACCACGTCACGAACAATGAGGTTCTCAGAATAATCAAGGAAGATAGGCAACTAATAAGAACCATCTCAGAGAGGCGAGCCCGATGGATTGGTCACATCATGCGCCACGATGGTCTCCTTCACGATATTGTGGAGGGGATGGTTGAGGGTAGAAACTGTAGAGGGCGCCCTAGGCGGGAGTATTTGCAGCAAGTATTCGAGGACATGAATTGTAGCGCTTATGCTGAGCTGAAAAGGGTTGCGGAGGACCGAGAGGAATGGAGATCGAGATGCAAGATTCTGTTGCTGCAAACCAATCCACCGGATTGATACTACGAAGAAAGAACCTCTTAGTGGTCGGTCGAGGTAACCGTCATGCCATCCCGTACAAAAATTGGAATTCCACATTGCTCGTGAGGTCTTTCCAAGACCAGGCGCATTCCCTCAATGGTTGATTTTTTGCTTTGCATGCCGCGATGAGTCTCCTGCATGCAAAGAACATCGCATTGTAGTTGTTTCGTCATCTGGCAAAGGAGTTCTTTTTTGCAGGAAGATGTTGATGGTTATGGTAGTGAGAGCTGGTTTGCTGCTTCTCATTTTTTCTTTTGTTTTCGTCGCTAGGTTGAAAAGATTGGCCGGAGGAGGAAGTCCAAGATTCCGTTTCCAGGGGGCACCGCGTGGAGGTTCTTTTCATGCTCCCCATAGTAACCAATAAAATTAAAACCTCACCTCACCTTACCTTAACTATTATTAATTACCATTCATATCCTACCAATTTATTATTTTTCTATTGCCGATTGATATTTGTCTACTGTTAATTTTTGTTTTTTTACTTTTTTATATTTTTATGTAAACGCATGCAGAAGAGTACACCCGGTCAAGACCAGTGCACTCTATGACGCTCAGACGGGGAGCTGGACGCTGTATTCGGGAAACGTATATTGTGTTTGTGTTTGTGTGTGCGTTGGGGAGATTGCAAGTGTATATTTATCTGTTTCTTGAAAAGATCCAGATTGTAGGAAAGAGGAAACACTGGCGCTGGAAGAGCATTCCATAGCTTACCGGTGGCATTAAGGAAGGAGCTTTGGAAGCTGCCAGTTCTTGGTTGACATATACTTACCTTTTTAGGTATTTATTACTAACCGTTTGCTAAATCATTACTGCCCATTAATTAAATTAAATACTGCCATTTTCAGTCTCTCTCGTGTGGTTATTTCTGACTTTTACTTCTCTGATACCCTACTTTCTCTTCAAAGAAAAACAATCAACGAGTAAAGTTTACTCTTGCAGAACAATATTACGACAGCTTTAAAAATGTTTATGATGAAAAAAAGTTAATTTGCAATTTAATCCACTCCTTTATTAAAGAAACATGAATATGGTGTAATATGGCAAGAACGTGTTTTTAATATTTGTTTTTTTATTCTCCGACACGATGCTTACCAGCAAATCGTTCCCCAAGCGACAATGCTCCAACACCTTGTCGATTTCGAACTTTTCATATATTTGCCACAAAAACATAATCCATTTGTGGGCACATGTGTTGCCCAACTGTGGCTCTGACTAGGTTAATCATCACAGTAAACGCTTACTATATCAGCACTTTGTCTATATCCCAGTTAGACAATTCACGGAACCATTTTTGAATATAAATAAAAAATAATTGTTCGTAGTAGAATTTTATAACTTAGATAGAATATGTATTCTACAATTTATTTTGATCTTTCTTGTCTTGGCTTTCCCAATACGAAATTGCTTCACATTACATTACATGATAATTTATTTTTAACCGAAATATTTCGCCGCGGGCTTTTGCTAAGGTAAATGATTTTTTTTTATCTTTGTATTTAACTTAAGTAAAAGCTTATTTTTAAAAATATTTTTTATTATATTTTATTTTTTCGTTTTTAGTTTACAATAAAGAGGTGTAAGAATGACAAATCAAATATTTCACAACTGTCAAACTTCACGTCAAGTGTGAAAATGATACTTATCATAATTGTCACAAAGCTCGCACGCTATTGTACATCTATGTGTAACAAATGTGACGTGCAACACTAGGGCTATGTGTTTATATTTTTTTTCTCGATGGATCGGTAAATAACAAAAAAAAATACCTTGCATTTGACAATTGTTGAGGCACGGAAAGCCGAAATCAAAATATACCATTATATCGTTTACATAAAATCCGACTCCACGCTTACGAAGCAAACTAAATACAAGCTTATAAAAACTTAACAATTATATATGTATATATTTGTACATGAATTATTGAAAATATTTGAATACGATAATGAAATCCACAATTCAATACTTAGTATGAAATATTTTTAGGGAGTGTTAACCCGTAGTGCGTTTGAAGTTTCATAGGTTTAGGGCGTAATTTTTAGTGGCCTGTATTTCTTTGCTACAAATTTATGTAATTTAACCCATACAATCAAAACCTAACCTTACCTTAACTATAATTAATTACCATTCATATCCTACCAATTTATTATTTTTCTACTGCCGATTGATATTTGTCTACTGTTAAATTATTATTTTTTACTTACCTTTTTAGGCATTTATTACTAACTGCCATTTTCAGTCTCTCTCGTGTGGTCAGTTACTTCTCTGATACCCTATTTTATCTTCAAAGAAAAACAATCAACGAGTAAAGTTTCCTCTTCCAGAACAATATCATGACAGCTTTAAAAAAAACTTCAGGCATTCGTGAAAGAATACGCATTTCTTTGTATTAAGAAGGTTGTATCAATATTAACTACTATATAAGTTAACAAAACATTAGTATAAAATTACTTATCAATTACATCAGTTCTGTTAACAGCATAATTAACGAAGTTTGGTGCTCAAATTTAATAAAGGTCCAGTGCTGAATTTCTAAATGTGAATATTTCAAGTAAAATAGGAAATTTCATTTGAAAGTAACATGTATATTATAATATATAAATTATCTTATCACGACCATATTGATAGTATTGTGAACAAGTCCCTTAAGCTTCTAGGTTTTATCAATAGAATCACTAAGGATTTTAAAAACCTGAGCTCCATCAAGTTCCTTTACTGCTCACTGATTCGTCCGCAGCTGGAATATGCTAGCGTTATATGGTCTCCCTACTATCGAACTTATATCGACCGGATTGAATCAGTCCAACATCGCTTCTTGTCAAGAGTTGCACGACTGATGGTCTTGAGAGAGGTAGCTACTCCTATGAAGATATAGAGAGGCGACTTAATGTATCTACATTGGAGAGACGTAGAACAGTGACTGACTTGCTGTTTATTTTTAAAATTATGAACTCCATAATCGATGGCTCGACATTATTGCAGGAAATCACTTTCAATGTTCCCTCCCGGTTCACTAGAAGCAGTGACCTGCTACATGTAAGGACATCCAAAACCAATTACGGTTTCTCTTCTCCTATGTTAAGAATGTGTAGACTGGTTAACTCCTCTAGTGACTTGGACTTTTTCGGGGTGGACCTTTCAGCATTTCGCAGATCCCTCTACTAATGTGCTTGATCTGTTTTTTACTCAGGTTCATGTTTTGTCCAAATGTATTGTCTTAGCTATAATATTTGTTCCGTTTTACCATTTTATTTATTGTATTTTCTTTTTTATAACCGTATGCCTAGGCCGTTAATAAAAAAATAAAAAAAATTACATACTTCAATTATAAACAAGGCGAATCTTGTTTTAATACTTCTATATTTGAGATTTTGCGCCTATTAGTAATATCTGATCTCAAAAACTACAAAATCCATCAAAGCCATTATAATTTATAATTAATTTTAATTTAAAAGTAATAATTAAAAAAAAATGATTCACATTAATTTTTAATGATTACATGTTTTGGACTCCCTGGATACCATCTTCAATAATGCATAAATTATAAGCTGGTAGTGGCTTATGTAGGTATGTACAAGTATTTGTTCCTACATTAGTACACACAGATTGTATATGTGTGTAATAATTTAAAACTGTAATTATCCAGTTTATTGTCAGCTTATAACCTTAATGTCATAAAAGTTATGTTTAAATAATATGTATATTGTTCACAAATAACCCCGGTTTTTATACAATCTGAATATTTACCCGTTAAATGCCTGGCATACCCTCTTAATTAAAATTATCATAGTCATCCCGTGAATATCTATCCGAGAGTCTATTTAAACATGGACGAAGCGTGAATATCAGACAATAGTAATAATGCTTCCTGATCATCACTTTACATAAAATGCTTATCGATTTTAAAAATACTTATTTTTTTAAGATATAAATAACTGCATGTGTTATGTTGACCCACAAACATCATTTTTCAACAGTGTGCCATTTCTGCATCGTCCATATTTAAGAAGACTAAGGAATTCAAGGAATATCATTCGACCATTTTTTATAAATTGGCTTTAACAAGATTTTTGCGGGTAAAACATCAGATATTTGACGGATTTTCAGGCTTACAAGATCAATCAAAAATATTTGTGCTTTAAGTTTCATAAGAGATTGAACCCGTGACCTTTCGAATGGTTGAGTAAAGCATTACTTTCAGATCATACCTCTATGCAATTCTCTTATATTTGGTTTAAAAAAAGGGTTCATTCCTCAAATGAAATAAAAATAAAAACATTTTTCAATCGATCTCTATAAAAACCCCCTATTAAATTTTATTCCTCACCCTTAAAATGTCAGTCATGGCCTATAAATTAAAATTGGCGGTAGACAAAATTCGTACCGTGAACACCACCCATTCTTAGTTAATTATTGTTATAAATTGAAGATACGTGAATGTCAAGCTACGGTCGATTGCGTAGTCGGATCAACACATCACATGCAGCGCTTGCCATATTTAACGTGGTAAGCGTCATAAAATCCACAAGAGATTTCTGTATCAGTATCACCGTGTGTTGTTATTGTCTTATATGAGTTGTACATAAAAAAAAACAATGCCAACTGTCAATTTTGACAGGTTGCCATTTATGAGTTATTTTAGTTATAGAAATTCCCCTTATTCTCGGCTCAATCAAGTCTTTTCGGTAAGATTTTTTATTTTTATTTGTTTGCATAAAAAATAATATACCGAAAATTCAATTTCACTGACACGAAATCATTTCCACTGAAAATGTTTAATTTCGTAATCTTTTTTTCTTTTGTGATTTCGTGTTCGCCCGGTGTCGCAAAAGATAGCGTGCATGCTCCCTATTAGGACCTAAATATTAAATAAGAAGCTGACGCCTCTACATATGGAGACTATTATTTATTCTTTTCCTGGAAAGAAAAAGCACATATTTACATATTTTCCCCTGTCCGGACGAGAGATGGGCCAATTTATCTTTTTCGGGATAAAAATGAGTTTTTATTACTCGTGTTTTCTTCAGATTACTCTGCGGTTATTCAGAAAAAAGGACATAAAAAGTATACGTTATTATATCACATAGAAACGTGTCTCATATATTATGGGATGTAGCTTTATGTCTTGTAAATTATTCACAAATTACAATTTGAATGGCATAACTTTGTTCTTATTGTCGTATTTAATTAAAAATCCGCTCCCATTTTCCTTAACTAAATACATGTTACACAATCACATTAAGCAAAATAAAAAATAAGAAATCTAAAAAAAAAACTTTTTTTGATTAACTTATGTTGCGATGTAGGAGTGTAGTGGAAATGTTGTGATCTGTGAATTCCTGAGAAGGAATTGTTTTGCATAGGAAGAAATCATTGGAAATACACAGATATTTCAAACATTGAAAGAAAATAAATAAGAACACGGAAAAATGTCACGGGGAACGTAATCTCAGTAATTGAGCTTAATGCTTAAACTGTTTTGAATGTTTAAAAGTCAACAGAATATTAGATTTGAGTTGACTGTTTAATGAGATTCTATTTGTTAGCAATTTCTTGAAGTGATTTTGACAATAATTAAAAGTTACTAGTACGTAGTTGTGACTTTTAGTCAGTTTGTAGAGCAGGCACGTAACACAGTGACGTCTTCTGGCGGGCGGTGGTGATTGATCAGGTTACGAAGACGTCGAGAGAGAAAATAACTGGTCAGTATGGTCGTCTGATTATAAAGAGCCTGCTCAACTTCCACCTTGATAGGTGTGGTAGTATTTGAAATCAATTCTAGTGACGTCGATTCTACCAACATCTATGAGACAAGGCAAACATTAATAAACAAGACATAGATACCGAAGTTGGTACAAGTGATAAAAAATAAGTCTGCCACACTTATACCACACCATTATCCTGACCACGTCAATAGCGTTTTATTTTAAGCGCAATATTTAAAAATACTCTTCCCATAACCTTGAATGGAAAGAAAAAGTTTTGTCAAAACAAAAAGAATAATTTAATTAAAAAGCTCGATAGATTTTTCCTAAAAACGTAGATTTTTATTGTAATTTTCTTTGTAAGTTTTGAGTAGTTTAAGCATTTATTAATATTATAATTTGAAATCGTTAAAATTTTCCTCCATGTTATGTCAGCCTTGATCATTCAAGTTTATTTACTCGTTATTGATATCTTTCCATTTATAAATGAGCAAATGTATTAAACTTTTTTATAATGAAAACTTAAAATTCACTCGTTGTATAAAAAAATTGATATTAAATTTGAATAAATTAAAAATAAGCAATATTCACAATTTACGCGTAACAATTTTTAAATATACGTATTGGAAAGTCCTGAAGCTCGCGATATAATACAAAGCTAACAAATAACTTCTCCAAATAAATTGTCTCGTCTTTGTCTCGCTTAAAATCAACTCTATATTTTCTTCCTAGTTTCTTGACATGTCTTTCAGAACAGGGAGAATCCTGCGGCATATAGTAAATATTACATGCAGAGTTTCAGATATCTCGGCGTACGGGTCACTGAGAACGGTGGCCTGCAGAAGGAGCTTGCTTCCCGCCTCGGGAACGATGGAGTATCTTTTAATTATATCCGTAATATCTGGGACTTGCAGTTCTATTCCTATTTACAGCTGTGAATTATCATCAACATACTTATTTGTCTGCGTAAAATACAGGATGCACTTCAAAGACGTCATAAGACGAAGGTGGACCTGGCTGGGACATGTAATATGTTTGCAGCAGAAGAGCATAAGCTAAAGCTATATCTTGTAGGTGGTAGAAAGTCTTCGGGAACTATATGACTCAATGAGGTTGCGAGAGGCGAAACTGCCATGCGCCTCGTGATCCATATGCTCCAGTTAAGAGAGTGGACGTTAAAATGATGAGCCAGGTCCACGTGAGTCTCTTGACCGCCTGTAGAAGAGAGTCTGTCGTGTTATTTCTTACAAAGTGAAACCACCGTACCCATTATATTCAGTTAACTGTTTTTAAAATTTATTTAATGACTGTTTTAATTATGTATTTCATTATTTGGCTTTATTTGGATATCTAACGCTGTAATCATTCGATTCTCCCGGATTATATTATCATTTAATACGACGCACAGTGCGTTTAGATCACGTAATAGTTTGAAGGTTCGGTATCGACGAAACTCAAACTCTTCGTGGGTGTCGAACACTGTGGATACATTTATTTTGAAAATATGATTGTTCACACAACTACAGCTGCTTTTCATTCAATCCACGATGATGAATTTTCAAGAAAATATTCTCGTGTACGCTACATGCTAGGATCATATGGTCTCAATAAATTGCCGCTACTCAGATCAGTCAGTTACAACTAACCATTCTTTGTCTCAAGACATCTCTGCACCTAGAAAAATATATGGTTCCGACTACCTTCATGGTAAAAGTCGTTAAAAAAGAGTTTAAAAAATGGCAGCTGGTGTATTTGAGGCATATTTTGGGTGATTTTTTAATATCTTTTTCAGGAGGTCGAATGATTACCCAGATGTTTCAGAGGCCTGAACATATTTGATCCTAAATAGCAGTTCAATTTGATCAACGATAAGCGATAAGCAATAGGTGGTGAGCCATCCAAGATATTGTTCACGTATAATGTGCCATTAATGCTGACCAAATTTCTTATGAAATGCTTAACTGGAGCATATGCCTGTTATGAAATGTCGTCAAAAAAAAATTAGAAGAAATGTCGTTTGAAATATTTCTATTTAAATTGAACGAGAAGGTCCGAAAAGGCAATTTTATTGATAAGCACGATAAATTATATCGGTCACTCCCTTTTTGTAGGCGAATTGTCTTTCGCTTTCGTAACACTGATGTATATCAAAAGAAATACTCACAAAGGTCTTTCTAACAATTGATGTACAACGTAATTAGCATCCGTCATAAATAAATAAAATTACTAAATAAACCCGGCTACGCTTTGCTATGGATTATTTAATCGAGTTATATGTAGAGTATAACGATAAATGTCTTTATAGTAAATATTCAGAGTGTGTTTATTGTTATTTTCTATTATTCAATCAGTCAACATTTATTCACAAGCTTTTAAATATTATTACTTTCCGACAGTTTTTTAATTTTTTATATTTTTTCTGAATTAAGTAATGGGTATAAAGTTTTATGTGTAAGTGTATGTATATATTTACAAACTAATAATATTGAAATATAGTCAATGACCTATAAAATAAGATAAGAGTATTGAAAAAAATATTCTAATAAAAATTTGAATCTATTTAAGAATGAGAATTGTTCTATTTTTATTTTTACTGTAATTTTTTAACGTTGTTCTAATAGTTACTCACTCAACCGTAGACAAGACATATCCAATGATTCAAAGATCACAGAAATTGGTCTAGCCGTTCTCGAGATAAATTATGTAACTTATTCATTTTATTTAATAAACACACAGTTATATATATTACACAACGTTGTAGATAAATATTTAACTTCAAGCTTTTACTTTAAGTCTTATTTTTTTTTTATGACCAAAGCTTATTATTTCACCATCATCATCTCATGTCTGATCCCTTAACTGGAATGAATTGAAGAATAGAACTGCTGCCACAAAGCTCTGTCAGCTGCCATGATCCTCACTTCATTTTATCCGTCTCTTAGTAAATTATATTTATAGTACCTGACGGCCTTCCAGGATAGAACTACTCCGGGAGCTTGAAGAAAAAGCAGCTGTAGTTTATGCTTTCTATGACATCCGAAGTATATGTTCCAACAAGGTTCATCTTCGCCGCTTGACTGGCTGTAGTATAAGAGATTTTTAATTAATTTCAATTTGGAATAAATCTATCAATTTATTGAACTAATATTTAATAATTGCCACATCATTTGATGGTCACGTCATTCCACTGTTTAAACTGAATACATAAAAAATGCTCTGTTATTTAGTATGAAATAATTTTGAGTTATAAATATTTCATCAAAATATTCCATTTTGTACATATTGACGTTTACTCCATTTTTTCCCACCAATAATTTTCCATACTTATTTTTTTAAATGTGAATAAGTTCTTTTTTGTTTTTTTTTCTTGTTTATAACATTGACAAAGATTGATAAAAGAGGAATACTGTGTAAAGCTGTCAAAAAAAGTTCATAAAATGTTTTCGTTAGATCTTCTAAATAAAATTTGTGCAATTGTAAAAATTTGGAGTCAATCCATCGATTACCTTTTTTCAAACGCAATTGTACGAAATATATTAATTTTATTGTTTTATTTAAACACATACAGGAGAATACCGACAGATAATGACATTAATTCTGAAGTCTCATCTGTAGATTCCTATGACGCTTACCATAGTGCATATGGCTAAGTGCTGCATGTTGAGTGTTGATACGCCAACGTCATAGACTACAGCCCAAGATCCACGCATCATCATTTTATTACAAGTATTTCCTATGAATGGGTCTTCACGGGACGACTTTCGTCTACCACCAATTTTAATTAAAAGGCTATGACTGGCCTTTTTACCGGTGAGAAATTAAATTCACAACAACCAAAATCAATTAAAAAAATATTTATATATATATCTGCGTTGAGGATTGAATCCATGACCTTTGTCTTGCAAAGCAAACGCTTTGATCATTGAGCTTTACCTGCCGATAATATGAAGACATTTAATGAAAGAAAGGCATTTTATAAAAGATAATAACTTAAGTATATTTTTTTTAATTAAGCAATTACAGAATCCTTCATATTTGTACATCAGCTCTTCTCCCGAGGCCTCGCCAATAACAATATTCTATTATAACTTTATATTCCTTGTTTTTTGACGCGGCTTTAATCAATTTACTTATTATTTATGAATACAGTTAAGAGAGATTTATTCTTGTTATATTTTCCCACGACCGCAAGGAACTCGGACCGGTGAACCGACATAAATAATTAAATTTGAGGTGGATTTTATTTTAATTTACTTGTTTACTTATGCCAGTAAAATAAAATACCTTTTCTTTGTTATAAAATTCTAATTACTTGTTCAAAATCGTTACCTTTGAGTTGCTTTAAGCCTCGGACGTGAGTACATTAAGATATCTCTAACTCATCATCAGCCTGTGTCCGTCCATTGTTGAAAGAAAGTCTCCCGCATGACGCCCCATCCTCTTGTTCAACTTTTCAATTATGTTTATTTTTTCCTTTCAGAAACATTACAAATTATATTAACTCAATTCATTTCTGAAGTACAATAAAAAATAAAAATAAAAAATACAATATATACAAAAATAGGTACTTATGATTAAGTACTAGAACAAAGCAATAAAGACAAGCAACAGAAGGTCCCAATGCTTATCAGACAGACGACGCCAACCAATTATCCCTCCAAAGAAACTTTTGGAGTTCTTGTCTGAATTGGGCCTCTCTTACGTGAAATATATCAACATCCGAGGCGATTTGGTCAAACAGTCTGATCCCTCTCCCAAGAGGCATAGTTTCTGGCAGGTTAGTGTAACTCTTAAGGAGAGCGAACAATCTATGCTTCCTTATTCTCAGATATCTATCGGGGACACACAAACCGATATTCATCAAAATTTCAGGATTCCCGAACACGCCACGCAACAGTCGGAAGAAATGAATACCTAAGCACATATCCCTTCTTGTCCTCCACTCAATGTACCCCAACATACCCTGTATGAAATAAGTTAGATACAGCCACGGATATTATCCATAAGCCCTCATGTAGAGAGATCTCAAAAATGTCTTCTGTACCCTCTCCGACATAAGGCTATATTTCAACGCATGGGGTGCCCAAATGATAGATCCGCTCCTGAAATTAATATGAATAAAACCCTGCCATTTTGTAATACAAAACCAAGCATCTTAAGTGCTTTACCACACACAGCTTCAATGTGCGCATGGAACGTCAGTCTGCTCTCAAACTCTATACCAAGGTCTCTGATGGAGGACACTCGTGATATTCCTATGTTCTTCATAGAGTACCTATGATATACAGTTTTCAAATTTCGAGTATAGGACAGAACGTTGCACTTAGCTATATTAAACTTCAGCTTATTACGCTTACCCCAGTCGAATATATTATTTATATCCGACTGCAGAAGCATACAATCATCCAAGGTAATTATGTTCATGAATAGTTTCAAGTCATCAGCAAATAACAAAAACATAGCATGATTAATGACATCAGCTATATCATTAATGAACAATGAAAACAGCAGTGATCCCAGGTTGGATCCTTGCGGGACTCCTGAATATGTATAAAAACTGTATGATCGATAAATGACATAAGTAACAAATTGCAGTCTGCCTCTAAAATAACTCCCAAGCAAAGTTAAAAGATCATGAGAAAAACCCAATCTACTTAATTTCTTAAGCAGAATGTCATGGTCTACCTTATCAAATGCTTTTGAAAAGTCATTATAGGAACAGTCAACTTGTGCTCCACTATCTAAAGCTCTCGAAACGCAGCTAGTAAACACCATAAGGTTCGTGTCAACCGAGCGACCCGGCCTAAAACCATGCTGCTGATCAATCAAAATTGATTCAGTTCCCGAAGCAATGACTTTATGAATCATCATTTCAAAAACCTTA
Organism: Glossosoma conforme; assembly: GCA_022606575.1. Lineage (NCBI taxonomy): Eukaryota > Metazoa > Arthropoda > Insecta > Trichoptera > Glossosomatidae > Glossosoma > Glossosoma conforme. The sequence continues at coordinate 657,650 of JAGTXR010000141.1, read as the reverse complement.
GCAGGGGCCGACAGTACAGCCACAGGTCTATAGTTTTCAACTGATGACTTTATGTCACTCTTGTAAACAGGAATCACCTTGGATATCTTCCATTGGCTTGGAAAGATACCTGATTTTAATGAGAGGTTAAATATATGACAAAGGGGTATTTTGAGGAAATCGACACAACCCTTTAGAATAAATGTAGCAACATTATCTGGACCTACAGATCGCGTGTTTCTTAATCTTTTTATGAAATAAGATACATCACTCTCGTCGACACTAGAAATATCTACGTACGAGGCCCCACTTGATGGTTGCTTAGATGCATACTCAATATCAAGGTTGGGCGGTTGATTACAGTACACAGATTTAAAATGCCCTGCAAATGCCTCCACTATCTGGGGCCCCTTATACTGCTGGCCCTTCCAGTCCACGACGTCTATGAAGCCTCTATCCTTTCGAAGGGAGGTGATGTATTCCCAAAATATTTTTGAATTTTGCTGAATGCAACGTTCCATTGTACTCACGTATGTCCGATAGGCCAGTCGAACATTCCGTCTTACCTTTGATCGAAGCAGACTAAACGCATCATAGTCAACTCCACTGTGAGTAGTTTTCCACCTCTTATGATAGGCATGCTTGGATCGTATGTCCCGAACAATATCATTAGAAAACCACCTCGGATATCTCCTTCCACTAGGAGGAGGAAACCTTCTGCGAAAGCACAGATCAAAAGCATTATACAGTGTAGAGTAAAAGGACTCACAAGCATCCACCACGTCACATTTCCCTAAGAGCTCAGTCCAGTCAGTCTCCCGCATAAGCGAATAGAGTAGCTCGAAATCACCCTCTTTATAATTCCAACCAGTATAATCAGTAGAATTACCAAGTGGGATATCGGTTCTGTCTGAACGAACTATACGCGTCCCATGTTCAAAACAGAGCGATGGATGATGTGAGTCCTCTTTAAGGAGAGGTGACATGCATCTTAAGATTGGAAGACTTATGTTACTGAATATTAAATCTAATTTGTTATTGTTGGAGTTAACAATACCATTAAGCTGGGTAAGCCCAAACATTGAGCACACAAATACAAGTTCGTTTTCGATACTTAGTAAATTGCGCGCAGATGTCAGGTTAAAATCACCCATTATAATAATATTCTTTCCTCCGATAACACTAAAATTTATTAAAATATAAAAAATACTTTATAGACTAATAAGTCACTCGTCGGTGGAAATTAGACAATGCAAATAAAAGATACGACTCCGTAGCAGGTTAGTTTCACCCAAAGATCTTCACCCGGAGACTCCAGAGCACAGAAGCGTTCGGCCTGTAAGCCCTCTGCACACCGCAGCCCCAAGAGACAACCTCCACCCTGCCTGTGGCCTGCACCGGAGTCGCTTCGAATATGTAAAAAAAAAAAACAACATATAATTGTATTTTAAAAATTTATGTAAAAATATCAAAAACGTCTAATAGGAAATCTATGTTATTTGTGCAATTTATTATCTTGGATGCTACAAATATCCGAATTAAAAAGATCGGAAAAAACTTTTCGAATTAATTATTCTCTAACAAGACTCTTTCATTTACAAGAATTTGAAATTTGTGATTTATTTCTTACCTTACTTTTATTTTAGCCCAACACTTCCATCCGTTAAAATATATATATATATATAAAGTTACATCGCCGTTACTCAGAGAAAACTTCTTCACGCGCGCCGGATAGTTTTCAGAAAGCGTGGTGGAGAAATGAGGAGTAGATGAGCAACACAAAGACTTTTACAAAAGCGCATTGAGATATTTTTTCGACAGAGATTGACAAACATTCAGTCCAAGGCGGGGCTTATATTTTCAGACCCCGGTCGGATCGCAACTCACTACTTATCGCATTCGAAGCACAGCTCACGACATCGGCAGCAGTATGCGTGTTAGACGAGAAAACAAAAATAAGAGACGTAAGATTGTAAATCGAGATGTGTTTTTTAAATACCTTTACCTTACAGAAGGTAAGGAAAATTCAACATTTTCTTGAAAGCGAAAAGGTATTTATTTTTAATACATCTTAGGTAATCAAAGAGAATTTATTTTTAAATTAATTTGCGTTATAAATTAGTTTACCAATGAATTTCTATCATGGAAAATCCAATTTTATGTTTGGAATTAGGTGTCTAATACTCGGAAACAATAAATTTAAATCAAAATAGAATTATTCAAATTCAATCGTAATCCAAATTGATAGTGAAGAAAACGTTGGTTCTGAAATATTATATTTCACAAACAAAGACCATAATATACTTAGTAATAATTATTGAGAATATTTAATTAATTTTGAGGGACTTTCGTGATATTTAGGGTATTAGAAATTATTAATCGACAAAGTTTTGACTAAGGCTTCCAATCCGGGAGCTTTTTTGCGTAACCGGGATCCCGGTGCTGGAAAATTTCAATGCCGGCATCCCGGTGATAATAAAAATATTTATTTACTTATACGTTCTTCATTTATTTACAATTTTAATATTTTACATATATATATATATATTATAAAATATTTAAATATTTAAGCTGTCACTTAAGTAACTTTTAGGTTTTCACGGCCAGATTTAGTATCGTGGCTTTTGGGTTAACCCGTGTGTGGCGAATTATTATAAGAAAGTAATTCGTTTCACACGGCCTAACCCGAAAGCCAAAACATATAAGCTATCATCTTAAATTAAAGTAAAAAAACATAATAAAAGCGACAAAACAATCACATATTTTTTAATATTTGGAGATGAAGATAACGGATATATTTATCAATTTTATATTTACATAAATCACAAGTGATTGGAATTATGAATATTTAAGTCTTATCTTCATACCGGAATTAACTCAATGTTAAGTGTCTGGAATTTTTAATAGTAGTAAAATAATAATATTCTCAAGATTACTAAAAATACTAATTTGAAGAATCTTAGAATTTACCGGTAACATTCTCCGACCAAACCTATTCATTATATAATTTATATAAGTATACATACTTGGTAGAGAGCATGTAAAGTGCATTGTTAAGTTGATCTGTAATGTAATAAAATTCACAGTTGCTTCATGAATCAACAAATGAGTCGCTCTCATCCACCGGACATGTCATTCTAAAGACTGTTGCGTTAGTGTGAAACTTCTGCAAAAATAAATACTTGCGAGCACCAAAGTCAAGGAATTTAGAAAAGCCCATCGCCGGGATCACGGTGCTGGAAAAATTCTGATATCCCTAGTTATGACCTACCTTTGAATCATATTTGATTAAAAGAAATTTACTAGAATTTTGTTTTCATCACGCTTTTTCTTAGAAAGTATTGAATATGTCTCCACCTCAACAGTTTCTGGATCTCTTCAAGAAACAAATAAATATGCACTTGCAATATCCCCAACCCACACACAAACATGAACACAACACACGTTTCCCGCATGCAGCGTCCAGCCTCCCTGGCTGAGCGTCATAGAGTGCACTGGTCTTGACCGGTTGTGCTCTCCTGCATGCGTTTACATAAAAAAAAAAAAGCATCAACAATCCAAGCGATTCAAAATTGGGTGCAGAAGTTCAAGTTGACGGGTTCAACCTTAACTCAACCAAGACGCAGCGGACCCAAGAAGTCGAGAAATCCGGAAAACATAGAGCGTGTACGATAGTCTGGTCGAGAGCAGCCTGGCCTGTCCACTCGAGTCTAGTGTCTTAAATGTGCCCAAAACATCTCCTAATCGCATTCTACACAAGGATCTACAATTACACCGTTACAATATTCAAGTTGCACATGCATTGCAATCAGGTTACGATAATATTATAGTTATTACAATATAACACTTTTCGGGCATCAGTGGAAAATTTTCGGTCTAGGTTGCAGGAGTGTAAAGATAAACAAGGTTCATATTAACATAAAATTATCTTCAAAAAATGAAACCCTATTATATATTTATTTATTTATTTTATAGAATCGAAATTCCAATTATATAAAGCTGAAAGAAAAATCACATAACTTTTTAAATTACTAAGATTTCCACTTAGTAAAATAAAGAATAACAGTTAAACAAAGTGTACTATAGTGTTCTCTGAGTGTTCACATCACTAGCATTACATCTTACTATCTTACGAGGGTTATCCACCCGCCAGGTGTGAGCTGCGCTTGGAGATCAGTTTCCTGTCTGCAAAAAACATTGCGCTGGTAGAAATTCTTTCCCAGCTATGCGAAATCTATGGAGACACGTGTATGAGCGTACAACACGTGCACAAATGGTGCAGAGAGTTCAAGAACGAGCGTACTGACGTCCATGATGAGGAGCGTTCCGGACGGCCATCTGTTTCTGACGAAACAATCGCAAAAGTGGAAGAAGCGATGCTCTCAGATCGAAGAGTGACGAAGAGTGATATATATTCTTCAAAATACAATATACATTTTCTGATTCACTTATTGTGTATATTTTTTACAGGCGTTTTAAATGTTTAAAAAAATATCAAAGTTGCTTACGTTGATTAATAAAATATATATAATTTTTTTCAGTACATAAATACACTTACAACATCGTATCAGGATTTCAATAAATACATCTTCAAGAAATTGTTATTTTTATTTTATTTTTTTTTATTTTGCAATTTACCAATCAAGTCATTAAGATTAAAACTTTGTATTTTTTTTATTTTTTATTTACGTAGTTTTTCACACAGGGTCCGTGGTAAGTTTTGACAATGAAAAGATGGTCAAAAGAGTTTGGGAACCACTAGTCTAGCGTCACAGATCTTAAGTATTAAACAAGTTTTTTGCCTACCTCATTTGATCTTTAAACTATTTTAAATCATAAAAATTACAATGATCGTTGATTTTTAATCACTTAGCCAGACTTCTATTTTGTTCATGTAAATATTTGTGTGGCTGTTTACAATTATTTTAAATAAATTTAAAAAATGCTATTTTTTGCATTTAAAAAAAAAAAAACATTTTTATTGCGATATATAGCCGAACATACATTTGGCAGAATCACACACACTTGAGTCAAGTGACTTAACATCCTGAAATAGGCAGCGATTACTCCCTAGTCTAAAATTATGATAAACACCTTCCAAAAATACTCCCAAATTAGTACGCGATGTCACGAGTTGCTGTGGTCGTACCACCTTATATGTTTATTAAGAACTATTTTTAAATCCCGTTAATATTATCGCAAAGGATATTTTTGCGAATATTGGAATACTGTCAATTTCAGGCCGATAAATCAAATCAAAGTGTTTTCTAAAATGTCCATCAGTGTGAATATTATTTTTCAGAATATAGATCCTTAAACAAAGGGTGGAGTGCGTCGTAGGTTCCTTTGGTGAGCTCCTTCTTGGTAGTTACTTCTCACCGTATGTATATTTAATATAAAAATTTACAAACTTTCAGTCCGAGGCGGAGCTTATGTTTACATGCCCCGGACGGATCACAACTACGACTGATTGCGGTTGAACCTCCACTCACGACTACGGCTGTGAATGCATGAAATAGCGTACAGCTTCTTGAAAATAAAGGTATAGATGTAAATTTTATTTGGCTTCGTGCACACAACGACACACTGGGTAACGAAATAGTGGACGAACTGCCAAAATGGTGGGGAAACTAAGCACAACACACCATTACGACTGTTTTCCTCTCTGCTACGCCTTAAACAAGTTAATGCATGATTCGGTAACTGCCTGGAATACAGCATATCAATAATCAGCCTCGGGAGGAATAACCAAGTCTTTCTTTCCATCCATCGAACACTTACTGACTTGGAAAAAGAAGATCTCCGCCTTGGCCTTTCTTCTTGCGACGCATGTCCATGCGATCCAGGTATGCAACAGACGGTGAGACACTCTCTCGTTGAGTGCATCATCCATGAGAACAGGAGACGCATTCTGTGTTGTCGCCTGGGAGTCTACTCGCTGTTAAACTTCATCAAGGAAATTGTCAGGGCTACAAGAGCGGTTAACGAGACTGACATGGAATAGACTCCTACGTTCTACAACTATTACTCAGACGTATATTCTAACCTTGTGTGTAATTTGCAGGGTACAATTCGCAACTTTGTATTTTTTTCTACATTTTTTTAAGGGAAAAAAATTAATCAAAAAAAAACTCATGACTCCGGCAGCTGTGACAGCGTAGTGCCGTAACTAATGCATAAAATGAATAGCGCTCCAATGACAGACATTTTTATTTACATTAACTTGTCAAATAAATCAAAATGGTGGCACACCACCATATCTTGCTTTACTCATTAAATCTACACTAAGACTAACACCATTTATGTATGCGTGTCAGACGAGTGAACAAAAATAAGAGAGGATAAATCGAGGGGATATCATTTTTTTTAAATCGGTATTAAAAAGAGAAATTTATTAAAAGAAAAAATCAAAAATACAACACATGAGGAAATAGAAGATTAATAAAAAATCACAGCTTAATAATAATAATAATAAATGCTGAATATGATTTACGTCAAAACTAGATCTAAAATATTTATGACTTAAGTAATAAAAAACAATAGTCATCAATGAAAAGAAAACAGAAACGTTTATGAATCGGTTGCAGCCCTTAAGTTTATTGTCAGGATATGGTAGGGTTTGCTTGAGGTGAGAAGGTTATCATATTTCCGGAGCGATATTGTAGTTAAGGACGCAGGACGTGACCTATTCAAGAATTCTCTTTATCAGACTATGAATAGTATATAAGTCGAAAGGGCTTTTGGCGGAATTTGCTAGCAGCTAGAGAACGAGGCGCCCCACCACTTCTAAATATTACATTTTTATGGCAAGAGACTTCTTTGAAATTTGTCATTCATAATTTATTATTTGATCCGTTGTAAGTTGTAAATTTACAAATATTATCCAAATCATACTGGCTGAGAGATTTGACAGATAACACTTAACTGCAAAGCGAACCGTTCTCGGTTCGTAACCAAGCGAAACATGTCTTAATTAAACATATTTACACCATAATAGTAATTTCTTTATTAATCATCTATAGATTAATGCAAGTGTTGGAATGTGGGAGTGTTGTGGAAGCGTTATGATCTGTTGTGGGTTGCTGAGAAGGAATTGATATTCGTTTTAGGAAGATATCACTGGATATACACCGATATTGCGAAAAAGAAATAAAATAAATAATAACACGGTATAATGTCACGGGGTCTTTAATTTCAGTTAGTAAGCTTAATATTTAAGCAGTTTTAAAGGCTTAAAAGTTGAAAGAAAATTTACATTGGATTTGAGTTAAATGATGAATGATATTCTTTTTATCAGCAAGTTCTAGAAGTGATTGTAAGAATAATAAAAAGTTACTACTGATACGGAGGTGTTACTTAGTTGGTTGAAGAGCGGGCATGTAAAACAGTGATTTCTACGGTGGGCGGCGGTTATTGATCAGGTTACGGAGGCGTCGAAAGTGAATAGCGAAGAGATCTGGTTCATTTGGCTGTCTGCTTATATAGAGACTGCTCAACTCCCACCTTGATAGGTGCAATAGTACTTGAAGTGACCTCTGGTGATGGCGATTTTACCGATATCTATGGGTCATACAAGGCAAACATATAGACAAGGCATAGATACCAAAATTGATCAAATTTATTAAACAAAAATCCACCACACAACTAAGCAAATCAATAAAAAATTAAAGTCCACAAGCTGTAAATTTAACGTGATTATCAATTATTCTAATATACTTAATCTAATTCTTTAATACGAATTCTATTCTCGCCTACGGCAACCAAAGTTCTTCTTTGAATTCCGCGGCACACCAAAGTTCTTCACACAAAATAAGGCTATTGAGTTGAGACTTTCTTGAAACAAAATGGTTAAGCCCTCAGAAATGTCAAGCTCATCATCTAATCTCTTTTAGTAAAGCCAACTAACAAATGCCCGAATATGCTGCAGATACTACTATTTGAACTTGATTTTTCTTCAAAATAGAGACCCTAGCTCAAACATAAGACACTGTCATTTTTATTTTTATGTGAGTTATATACGGTTGGAGAGGCACTGGATGCGCCTTCACGTAGCCATCCAGCCTTGATCCAGTACTCCACTCACTGAGAATCAGTAGTTGCCTAAAATTGAAATTGTAAATTTTTTTTAACCTGAATTTTATTTTTGTATGTTCTAAAATTATAATTATGGTTCTGTTGGCTAAATAAATAAAATTATAAAATTATTATTATTACTGCGTAAACAAATAAACTTTATATAATGTTCATTTGATGAAATAGTAATGTTTTATTTAAATTAATATTTATTTTTTCAAATAGGTTTGAAGGTAATTAAAATCAACTTATAGAAAAATTTGATCGTACTCGAAATGCCTTATTTTCAAACAAAGTCTAGTCACCCTCTGCTTCTATCATTTTACAATATATTTATCAAATTTGAAAAAAACAAAATATTATTTCGTGAAAAGTGCAGGTTGATTAATGACTTAACAACGTTAAGGTTTGAAATAATCTGTTTAATCGGTCAAAAATTACTTAATAATAATAACTACAGTCCTAAAAAATTTCAAATAATTCTCTAGGCGTAATAAATACTTTTATTATTTATTTAAGCTAGGTTAATAATAATATAGGAAATAAAACGTCGTTATTTGTGAGCAGTTTGTTAAGGATTTTGCGTCTCGAGGCCTGGATCGCGACTACCCCTATGTTAGTGGTTCTGCTTTAGCGTGCCCCGTCAGCGTAGTGTTACCACAATACGTGTAAATATACAAATATATTGTATTTAAAAAGTTAAATATACACCAATTGTGGAATAAAGTAAAATAATTTATAGTAAAACCAAAATATATTTTTAAATTTAATACTAATTAAGTTTGCTATTATAATTATATAGATTCACCAAGAATTTTTAGTTGTTTAGCTTAATATTTTATTATTTATTCCCAACAAGGAATACTTTTTTTCCATGCAAAATCTTGTGAAAACACACGCCTGCATATATTGCAAGAGTCTGGTTTCAGATGGACTATAGTCCATCTGAAACCAGACTCTTGAATACTCTAGAAATAATTATACTACATATTTATTCCGACATCAATCGTTATTATTTTAGTTTTCTCGTACTTGTATTCATAAGTTCAAAATCTGATTGATATTATTATATACGTAATTTATTTTCAATTTCAATTTATTTTCTTTTAGAAACATTACAAATAACAATATTAAATTAATTTCTAAAACAGTATAAAATAACAATTTATAAATAGCACAATAATAATAGAATCATTTAAAAAGTCCCGGAGTCCGCTAAACAGAAGACTCCACGAAATTACTTTGATAAATAAATTCGTGGAGCTCATGTCGAAACTGGGCTTCTCTCAAGTGGAATATATCAATATTCGATGCGATATCATTGAACAGTCTGATCACTCTCCCAAGAGGCATAGTCCCTGGCAGGTAAATATTACCTCTAAGGAAGAACAAGCAATCTGTGCCTCCTTATCCTTAAATAATTGTCAGGGACAAACAAACCAATTTCAAACAAAATATCAGGATTTCTGAAAACGCCGCGCACTAAGCGAAAGAAATGGATACATAACATACCCGTATAAAGTTAGATGGGTACAGCTACGGATAATATCCATACATTCTCATGTAAAGAAACCTCAAAAATTTCATCTGAACTCTCTCTAACACGAGGCCATATTTATACTCGTGGGGAGCCCAAATAATAGACCCGCTCTCAAGTATGCTACGAACCAATGAATTGTTCAGTACAACCAGTACGTTAGTGCTCGAGAAAGTCCTGGCACTACGCAGAACAAATCCTAACATCTTCAGTGCCTTTCCACACACAGCTTCAATGTGAGCATGAAACGTTAGCTTGCTTTCAAAGAATATGCCAAGGTCTCTGATGGAGGATACTCGCGGGATGCCAATACCATCCATACTGTACCTATGGTATACCATCTTATAATTACGAGTATACGATAAGACGTTACACTTAGCAATATTAAATATCAGTTTGTTACGCGCACCCCAGTCAGATATATTATCAATATCCGACTGGAGATGTCTGCAGTCGTCCAGGGTAATTACATCCAAGAAAAGCTTTAAGTCGTCAGCGGACAACAAAAACATAGCATGATTTATAATATCAGATATGTCATTTATGAACAACGAGAACAGCAATGGTCCTAGGTTAGAGCCCTGCGGAACTCCCGAATACGTATAAAAGCTGCGTGATCGATAAAAGCCATAGGATACAAACTGCTGTCTGTCTCTAAAATAACTTCCAAGCAGACTCAGTAAACCATGAGATAATCCCATTTTGTTTAATTTTTCAAGCAAATATCATGATAAACTTTGTCAAATGCTTTTGAAAAGTCATTATAGGAACAGTCAACATGTCTACCCTTGTCTAAGGCTCTCGATACACAGTTAGTGAATACCATTAAGTTAGTTTCAACTGAGCGGCCAGCTCTGAAACCGTGCTGTTGATCAATCAAAAATGACTCAGTTCCTGAAGCAATGATCTTATGGATCATCATTTCAAAAACTTTGGCCGGCGCTGAGAGTACAGCTGACGTTCAGATTCTGTTTCAAAATATCATTTACAAAAATAATAAATAATAGTGGTCCCAGTACCGTTCCTTGTGGATTTCCAAATTCACTTGTTTTTATTTGTCTTGGTATTTTATTTATTTAAACTACTTGAGGTCGTTGATATAGGTAACTTTTTATCCATTCCAGTGCGCTATCATTTATTCCAATGTGGCTTAATTTCGAAATTAGTTTTGTGTGAGAGATACTGTCAAATGCCTTTTTTAATTCTATAAAAAATCCTTGACATTTAAGAGATTTGTCTTATGAGTTAAATATATTATCTGATAGTTTAGCAATAGCGTCTTGGGTGTTTCTGTTTTCCATGAATCTGAATTGGTTTTCATGTATTAGTTTATTTTAATTAATGATTTATTTATTTTTTTAACTTATTTTTGGAAGATTTTTGCTAATTGGAATGATTGATATTGATCTGTAGTTTGTAACATCGCCAGATTTGAAAATAAGGGTAACATTTGTTTGTTTATATTCATTTGGGTGATGATTTGTTTATATTCATGCCAGTTTGAAATTCTCTATTTATGATAGGCTTAAAATTAATATTTTTGGGTCCTGTATATTTTCCTATTTTAACATAAATTTCCGCCATATTTTTTTATCAGCTACCATTGTCTTCACGTTTTCCCATTGCAGATTTGGATTCAGAAGCGTTTTCGAGGATGAGAAAAGTAGTATTGACGTAAAGATAGTTATAATTTATTTGATCATCTGTAAAACACGTTCTGCTCAAGTTTTACCATTTATTGCAATATGAACATTTTATCCGGCATTATTTAATGCAGAACTCTAACATTCACTCATCGTTGTTTTTGCGACATCCAAATTACATTTAAAAGGTTATTTTGTTAACACGACTGTGAAATTTAAATGTGATTTTACGTTTAATTTGCAGGTACGAGTGTTAAATATTTTTTTAATTATTTTCAAATTTCAATATATTTTCAATAAAAAAATCATTTTCCCCCGTGAAGTGCTAACAGTTATTTTCTATTTTAAATTAAATAACGACTTCGTTCTGAGCTTTGCAAATTATGTGTTTCATATATTATGTAAGCAAATACAGGAGAATACCGACAAATTGTGATTGGCAATAGTGATTCTGAAGTCTCATTTGTGGAATTCTATGACGCTTACCATGATGCATAATCGCTGCATCTGCGTGTTAATCCGCCAACGTCTAAGACTATAGGCCGACATTCACGCATCATCGTTATTATTGCAAAGGTTCTCTATGAATGTGTGGTCTTCACGGGGCGAACTTCGACTACCGCCAATTTTGATTAATAGGCTATGTCAGGCATTTTACGGGTGAGAAATTGATTCATCACTCGTAAATCCCTCACTAATCGTATTTGAATTCTCTAAAACGAGGATATTTTAGAGCTCAGAATTCAATTAAGAATATTTTAATGTTTAATCTTCATCGGTAATCGAATCCACAACTTTCAGCTTGCCATGCAAACGTTTGAGTTACACCCGCTGGCAAAATAACATGGGAAATAATTATAAATATATAAAAATAAAATAATGTGTGAAAAAATCACTTAGCTTTTATGCACACTAGGCTTCCAAATTAAGAATTTAATAGCCCGATGTTCAATTTTTTTACAGTAGTACATTTAGCCTCGAATAGCCCTCGAACCCTTGACTGTTTTAATGAGAATCGCGTGTTTCAATACTAGACTGTAAAACTTTCTTAAATGCTGTGCAGCTGTGCTTTGAGAATGCATCGCGGTGTCGTTATGGACTCTTATTTGCAGGAACAGAAATTTATCTTCACTTTTGCTGCAGGAAATGTATTTTAAAACACTTTAATGGAGACTCACTGGGGATGTTTTGTTTTCATAACCTGCAGGTGGTTCACACCCTCGTTAAATACGTTTTAAAAATATGTATTTAACGAGGGATGGGGATAACGAGGGAGATATTTATTATATATATAAAAATGAAAGTCATTTTTTTCCACAATGGCAGCTATTAGCACTGTGTACTACTTCTTACTATAGAACTCTTAGTTGACTTAAAATGCAAGAAAATAATGTTTAGTTAAATCGTTTATAAGTACGCAGTGCAGCCAAACTAATTTGAGTAAATATATTTTATTATTATTACTAGCGTGTACCCGGCATGCGTTGCAATGCCACTAAAAAAAAAAAAAACCCCGAGTTTTATGCTTCTCGCCTTCCGATTGGATAAGTCGGACTTGAGGCGTGACCGGAGCCAATTAGAAACAATAAACTTAGGTTATGTTGTTCTTACCTAAATTTGACAGTGGCGCCCGTATGTGTTTTTATTTATTGCTTTTGTGTGAGTGCTTTTGGATACACAATGTTTTTTTGTTTTTCAGCCATCATTTACAACTGCATCGCGTAAATGAATATACTCTGCGGAACGCAACTTGGTTTGATTTAATCAAATGTAGAGGAGTCGTTCAGTTTCTATTTTCACGAACATGTATTGATAGAACAAATTTCGACCTTTTAGGATATGATTTTCAGCGTTTTCACGAATCATCAATCGATATGAATAGTAATTCATGGCACTGACTTTCTTAGTCGTTTCCTCATCTGTTTGTGGATTTCTCAACGGGATGTTGAAATGGTATCCGTCTTCTCCTTGCCAAAATAAAATCGGATATTGCAATCCATCGTACGATCGATGCGTTTTTGAGACTTGCTAAACATGACCATTTGTACGATGAGGAATGATTTGCGTTCGGCAGTGGTAGTGATAAGAATTGTACTTTCGTATTTTTGTCTAGAAATGTTTTGATTCATTTGTATCACCCGATACCAACGTTAATAAAGGTTCGGGGGGTGAATCTAATTCTGGCAATTTCAATTTTCCACTCGTGCAGCACATTCCTAGTGTTTCATTTTTAAATTTAAAGGCACTACAATACACGCATAATTTATCAATTTTTCCAATAACAATACTTGGGTGCAGACTGTAATCATAATTAGGATCGTAATGGAAAGCACTATGATTTAAATCAGCATGCAGAGTACGTCTGGTATGATCTACGCGTACTCGATCTGCTTCCAATCTTGCTTCCCGTTGCTCATCTGTTTCATGTGAACGGGTTTAAGCAGTATGTACTCGAACTGTTTCCAATCTTGCTTCCCGTTGCTCATCTGTCCAGATGAACGGGTTTGAGCAGCGTGTTCTCGATCTGTTTCCAATCTTGCTCTCCTTTGCTCGACTGTTTCTGAAGCTCGAGATGCCCTTTTCATTCGTGCTTGAGTTGTACTCTTGACCTATTGCTTTTCGTTTGGGTGGCATAATTGATTTCACAGTGAATGTTACGTTTTGAAATTCACTTTTCAAAAATAATAATAAATTGATTCATATAATACTTACATTAAGGTTATCAACTGACAATACTTGGTGAAATAATTATAATTTTAGAATTAACTATAATTAAAAAAATATAATACCTAGTATTTCATAATATCTTTTTAAATTGAAAGCAAAAAAAATATTATTGTATAATGCTGGTTGTCATAGCTCAATGGTAAAGCATTTGCCTTGCAAGCCAAAGGTCGTGGGTTCGATCCCCGACGGAGATTAAAAAAAAAGGATTTTTAATCGATTTCTGAGCTCTAAAATACCCCGGTTGGTGTGAATTTGATCCATCACCCGTAAAATGTCAGTCGAAGCCTATCAATTAAAATTGGTGGTAGACAAAAGTCATCCCGTGAAGACCACCCATTCATAGTAGATTCCTGTAATAATAAAGGATGATGCGTGAATCTTGGGCTGTAGTCTATGATGTTGGCGGATCAACACTCCACACGCAGCGTTTAGCCATATGCACCATGGTAAGCGTCATAGAATTCCACAGATGAGACAAAAAATTACTATCACCATCTGTCGGTATTCTCCTGTATGTGTTTACATAAAAAAAAAAATCTCAATACATTAAGACTAATCACATACCAATTAATTTTTAAAATAACCATTTTCAATTGTTGTGCCCGCACACATATACAACCTGTAAATATGTGTGTACTTATATAGGATCTTTTCCATACCTATATAAGCCACGGCCTGTTTTTATTTTTTCATTATTGAAGATGGTCTCCAGGAAAGCCGAAACATGTAAACATTAAAATAAATTGTGAGTCAAAACTAAATATTTTTAATTTATTAATTTTTAACTTAAAATTTATTATTAAATTATGATATAATACTATCCGAAGCCGACCAGCAATTAGAATTCCAAAATTATTCTTTCTGCTGTATATCGCACACAATAAATACGTTATATTTATTTTAATTCGATAAACAAAAAAGTCGTCAAAAATTCAAATATTGAAATAGTTTATTCGAAAATCGAAATTTGTTTCAAAATATTCAGTACCTTACGTTAATACCTACTTAAAATACCTACTTAAAATAACTTCAGGTCAATGAATTTTTGCTTACGGCGTTGCTAAGGAAACACAATGTTCTAAATTGGCCGTTCTGTATTACAATAGTCTTGTATGAAAACATGTTTTACGTAAATATTCAATTATTTTTTGTAATTAAATCAAATTTTGAGTATCCTACCTTTTTTCCTTCTAGTATCAGCAATAATTTGACAAAGTATTATCGCAATCGGGTTAATGGTAACGGAATGCATCAACGACACACATACAGACAGACAGACAGACAGACAGACAGACAGACATTGATTTTTTATATATATAGATTATAACGAATCAATTATTTACTTAAGTAGGTCAGTGGCAGAGCTGTCTTATGCTATCCCATCGTTTGGTTAGCCAGCTATGCACGTGGTTAAGAGATTAATTGACTAATCAAGCCGGAAGGAGGCTTCAACGCCAAGTTACCTAGATGGCTGTGGCATTAACACTGAAATTGGAAAACTTCCCAATGGGTAAACCGTTGAATAAATCAATAAAGCTGTCGATTGACTTATGAAGTCTTTTGTAACTTGTTGTGTTAGTAATAAAAGGTGATGATGCCTAAGATATATATATTGGGCATTTGATACACTTGATGGCAATTTTCCAAGAGAACACCAATAAAATGGTTGGTTGATACTAGTATAATAAAAAAATCCGACTGGAAATGAAACATTAAATATTTTCCTATTTTACCGGTGGATATAGCTCGATGGTCAAGCGTTTGCTTTGCAAGACAAAAGTCGTGGATTCAATCCCTGACGGAGATTAAAAAAAAATATATTTCTGAACTCTAAAATACCCTCGGTTGTTATGAATTTGATCCCTCACCTGTAAAAAGGCCAGTCATAGCCTTTTAATTAAAATTGGTGGTAGAAGAAATTTGTCCTGTGAAGACCACCCATTCATAGTAAATTCCTGTAAAAATAAGGATGATGCGTGAATCTCGGGCTGTAGTTTATGGCGTTGGCGAATCAATTACTCCACATGAAGCGCTTAGCCATATGCAGCATGGTAAGCGTCATAGAATTCCACAGATGAAACTTGAGAATTACTATCACCATCTGTCGGTATAATTCTGCATGTGCTTACATAAAAATAACGTGATATATTAAATTAACAATTTTAATAATACATGCAGTCAATTTACTGCCAGTATAACATTTCAAAATATCTTGAAATTTTTCTCTTCAGTATATTAGACGCTCGCCTGAAATGAAACTCCTGCAGTGTGCTCAGGGATTCATATATCTTGGCAATGAGAGTTTCATTACTCGATATTAACATTGGCTCTGAGGAACCTTCAAATGAATTTAGCCGGTTTCAGTAGACTTCAGACCCTTAGGCTAAGCGATCGCTTGGATATCTTTGTAGCATGAAATAAGTCATCACAATGCTATTGACCTTCCAAATAGATTTAAACTTCAATACTTGTTGCTAATACTCCAATTTTTTTATTTAATTTATGTTTAATAAAAAATGACATCATTGAATTTTTTCAGCTGCTATAATCAAGTGATAATGGCACTAAAATACATACTATCGATGTTTTTTATAGAAAAAGCAGATGTTGTTTTAGAATGAGGATGCGTTGTTATGAGTATTAGTAATTGTTCAGATAGGACACGAACATTCCGAACATGAAAAGAGAAAATAATGCTCTGTATTATGTAACGGAGAATTTAATTACAGATAAGCAAGGGAAATTTGTATTTATACAATATTGAATTATGAATGGTTAGCGGAATTATTTACAATAATTTTAAGCGGTTGAGTTTACTTAATAAATGATTTTTATTATTGAAAAGTTCTAGAAGTGATTTAATAAACATTGAAAAATTACACGTAAGAAGCTGAAGATTGCTCAGACGGAGATCGGGTTGTATATCATAAATGATTCCAGCGGACGGCTATGGGCTGAAATGAGTTGCGAAGGCGGTTGCAGCCAAAATAAAAAGGGACTGGTCCATATGACTATCTCCTTATATAGGGCATGCTGAACGCAAACATGGATAGATGCGATATTCATTGAAGTGACCTCTGGTCCTCTTCTTCTTCGTGTCAGCGACGTCAAATTATTTTTGCGCAGTATCTGGCAACATCGATAGACCGTGTGTTGCCCAGCATCAGGCAACGAGATGTGCTGCTTGTTGGGCACAAGAAGCAGGATCTTATGGTGTAAGTAAATAGTGACTCTCCCTTCCGCAGTATTCCCCACCGCTCGAGGTTGTCCTTTATTTTATCAACTCCGGTTTGTAATCTGTTCAGGGATTTCCAGGTCCGCCAGTCAAGGTTCTTGCCAGCTGGGAGACCTTCCTTTGGAGTAATGAAATCCTCTGATGCGACTTGTTGCCAGAATTGGAGTCTTTCATTTTCAGGGCTGGATGTGAGAGGTTGTGTGGATCTCAGAAAGTTTCTTCGCATCTTCAGTCTGGGTGTTGGGGTATTTGATTATACAAGCAGTGGGATGGTTGGTTCATTGCCTTACGCATTTCTTCAGCGCATATGAGTTTGCGTTTTATGTTTGGTGGTGCGATACCAGCCAAGGGGTATATTTTTGAAATGGGTGTTCGTTTGAGGCAACCTTTGACGACTCTGCATGCATCATTCAGGGCAGTATGCGACCTCTGGTGACAGCGATTTTAATGGCATCTATGGGACATACAAGGCAAACATTAATAGACAAGACATAGATACAGGATTTGTACAGTTGATGAAACAAATCCGCCTCAGTAGTATTGTTGAGGTATATTTGAATGTTTCAATCAGTTTTTAAAAAACACGCTTTACCCACATCTTTACTGTCCATATTGATGTTCAGATGGGACAGTTCACAAAAAAGCAAAAGTTTTTCAATTGACTAAAGATTTTTCCGCAACTCAAATGCAGCCCACAGAGTGCTCAAAACGTTATTTAAACATAACCATTTGTATAAAACCTCCAAAATAATTGTTAAAATCAACACTCATCTTAGATGGAATCTATGAATTCATATAGTCAGGCATCAAAGTCCCCAACAATAAGTATCGAGGAATTTGCGGTGTACGAAATTCTATGTATTATTAATATCAATAAGAAATGCTTACGCATCGATACGGAGCATGAACCATCCCAATGATTTGCCACTCTATGTAGATTGAAGGTATCAAGGTTCGAAAACGGTATCGAGGAATGTGCAGTGTATGACATTCAATGTATTAATATTACTTTTATAACTGCTTACTCATGTAGTAAACTAGAGTATAAAAAGGGGATTCGTATTAAATTAATTAGTTTTAACTCATCTTCGCTCTTTGGTCTTATCCTCAATGCCGGATACTTGATATTCCGGCATCACTGATGCTGTAATTTCGGAATCGCGACCTTGGTTCCGGAACACAGCGCAACAACAATTTGAACTCAGATTCGTTGTTTTCATTACACTACAAGCATACCTCGAGCTGCTTTCCTTGGTGATTTGTTGCTGGAGGCAAGGGGCTTAGCTTAAACATATTAGTAGTTAAGTGCTGGTGTGGAGTGGATGGATTTAATGGCAACAAAATCAACATCTGCAATTAGTCCTGCTACCGGGCGGACAGCTTTAGTCGGTAGAGCATTAACCTCTTTCAAAAGACCGCAGATGATTAGACTTACGCTTGTGAAGCCTTCACCATATGGTCACCCATCCGAATACAATTCATGAAGGTTCATCCCCAGCAGCGCCTTCATATACATTTACAACGTAAACTACGGGCCTTGAAGAGAACGCATCCGTGGATGTCACTTGTATTATAATGTAAGCGATTCAGTTTTTTGTTCTTCAATAATATCGCGTAAATAACAAGTATTTCAGTAAGTCGGTAAAGATAACCTCATTTATTATTGAAAACGATTGCAAATATCGACGAAATTCTCGGTGACAATCCAATAGCTTGACGAGAAGGCAGCGATCTCCCATCAATCATTTTTAAAGTGATCGAATAACTAAATCGGGTTATTCTCTAGACCTGAAACATGTAGTCTTAACATCCATGTTAATATTTATACTTTTATTCATGTTCCAAAGGATTTATCTATTCAAGTGCATTCTCGATGATACTTTATTTAAGTTATCAGCTTTTAACAGTAAGTATGCTCGCTAGTGGAAACGACCAATTTCACTTTAATAAATCATAACCCTGCATCAATACATGCTCCGGCAGTGAGTTAAGTTGTTTATTCTACTGTGTAAATTACAAGCACTTCCACCAAATCAAGATAAGTCAATAAATCCATAGTCCATTGAGCTAGAACACCGCCAGCCAGCTGGCTCAGCTTCAAACAGATAGGTACTGAGGAGCATTATTGCAAACTGCCTTTATGCAGAAATATGCTCTAAAACAGGGATCTTCAATCCGCAAAAACATTAACACATGTTTTTTTTTTAAACTAATAAAGTATTTGTAATATTGACTCTGTTACCCCCACTCTTCTTTACGTCTGTTAATCTTATCATATCCTCATAATTCAATGCAGTTATTTAAGAGCCGAAAGTGGACCTGCCTGGGACATGTTCTTTGGATGCCGAGAACAAAAACTACAGCCCGTCTTCATCAAGCCTCTGGGTTCTGGTAAAGACCATGACAGCTAACAGAAATTATTGGTGGTATTTCGTGATGACCATATACTCCAGTTAGATGTCTTGAAAATGAATAAACATTAACTTGACAAGTTTACTTTTTAATGTGTAAATAAAAAAGTTTTTGAGTACAAAATTCCACAATTTTATATACCATAACGTGTTTTAGCTTTGGAGTGAAAGTATTCTTAAGTGAGAAATTATTTGACATCTATGAAGTTATAAAGTGAGGAAGTAGGAGTATATGTATGTTGGGAAAGTTATAAAAGCGACACATAATAATAGGATTTTCCGAAATGCATAGTGGCAGCCATGAGCATTTGGCAATACTACAAGATAGTGACTTGAGAGCTAGTAAGCACTTTGCCATTTTAGTAGACGTTCATAAGTGAACAAGCAAAAGCGTGCGTTAGCCATGAAAAATGATTTTCTAAAAACAGATCGTTTGATGGCTGCGCAAAGGGATTTTGGACGTTTTTACAACATCATCCCTTCAGAAGACAATATAAAAATGGATATTTCAAACGTTTAATGAACCTGACTTTAACATCTCACACTGCACGACAATCAATAGAAGTTATGTAAGAAATGTTCGATAACAATGTGATCTTAAGTTGTAGTAACGTTTCCTGGCTCTCAAACAGACAAATATGGCTCCCCTAGTTGCCAGATTTGTGTTTACGAATTTTTGCAGTAGGTTTTTTGGACTTCAGGTCCTTTGGGCCTTTCACCTGCACTCTTTGTGAGCACTTATCAAGGCATTGTTTTTAGGGCACTTTCTTCTTATAAAGTAGTTCGTTCGAGTAACGAACTTTGGTGAGCAACACCAAACGTAGATGTAAAAATAATAGACGTTTAAATTTGGACATTTTCACTTCATCGCCAAAGGTAAAAAAAAGGCACGCTACTACGACTCGACATGAAGTCGACGTTCTCACCCAGTCTAGATCTTTGATAGATTTACGCCAAAAGGCCTTTCGTTATTTGACTATAATACTGGGCAATATCACAAGAAGTATTTGGCGTCCTACAAAGGGCTACCGAATTGGCATCCCGGACAAGGCATAAACAAGGCCTAACTTCAAGATTGTAATCTTAAAAATTCGGTGACCAGTCATAAATTGAGTATTGCAATTTTGTAGGGCTATGTCAAAAGTAAAGTGTACAATAACTTTATATGAGTTGAAGCGTAAAGTTCAGGATGTAATTCACGGTATCACAGCTGAGAAGCTGCAAATTTTACTGAGGAATCTTAAAGAAAAATGGAATCTTAAGGACGCTAATTCAAACATATTAATTTGATAGTTTCTTGAATGACAATTTTAAAGGTTTCAATCTATTATTAATATTAGGTAAGCCGGAAAGAAATGTCATTTTTTCTAGTGCATCACATTAAAATCATTTTGTCAATGCTTGCCGTGAAGTCGGCACGTCGTGGTTGGTATCATTTTAAAGCTCTGTGTGTATACTTTTCATTTCGTCATTTTTATATTGTTTGCCGTTGTAGAAGCCTAAAATTAAAGAAACATATTTGCGGTATTTTATAAACTGTATTCCGCAGTTTGTGTTTTAAAGAAATTTCAAATTCTGGAAATATAATAATTGTTTGATTGAAAAGATATTTAACTTACACGTGGTCTCTTGATTCAACGTAACCAAATCAAGTTTTGGAATAATTTTAAATTTTAAAAAATAAATTTTCTTTATTTAAAAATCAATAGTATAAGATAAAGCAGATCTTATCATATTAACTTATACAGGAATGCACCAGAAACAAGTAAGACCTCCTGGGTCTCTTGGGGGCATTCAAATTTATACATAGATTATAAACGGTTTCATCATCCTCTTCTTCTTACTTATCAACTTCATAGCTAGAGCATATTTAATTATTTTTTATTCTTATTATTATTATTTATCGGCATTTACGGCAGATACTGGCACGAGTGCAACGTCATGGTGCATTACGAACAGTATGTGCATACCGCACCGTTTCGGAGGGTGCTGCACTCGTGCTCGCGTCAACACCCCCGATTGACCTGGTGGCAAAAGAGTTGCGCGAGAGAAAGACTGGAAAAGAGAGGAATATTACCTATCCAGAGATGCTCAGAGCCTGGCAACAACGCTGGAGTGCCACACCAAAAGGGAAGTGGACTCTGCGCATCATCAACGAGATCGAGCCGTGGATCAAGCGGGCGCATGGAACGATGACATTCCATGTCGCGCAGGCCATGACGGGCCACGGTTGCTTCGGGGCGTACCTCCATAGAATTGAAAAGAAGACACCCGCCTGCCATCACTGCGATGCGGACATCGACGACGCGGACTATACGAAATTTGGTTGCGCCGCGTGGAACAAAGAGAGGGAACAGCTCTTGGGCCAGACCAATGACCTTGACACACTGTCTCCGGAAAGTATGGCGGCCAGCATGCTGAGTTTATCAATCAACTGGGACGCCTGGTCGACATTCTTCGGAACAGTGTTACGGCAAAAAGAAGATGCCGAACGATTAAGGAGGCGTGCTGAACCCTCGCACGTCGACACTAACGGCTAAGCGATACACCAACGTTACAGCCAGGCCAATGAAGCCGACCCTGAAGCTAATGCCTGACGGCGATACACCGGGGTCGGTAGAGGCACTGGGAGGTAATTTTTAGCGGGTATGGTCCTCCCTATGACGAGGAATGAGAGCTAGAGCATATGGTTGCCACGAACTGTCACTATAAAATTCAATCAGCCGCTAATGTTATTGACTCTACCCAAGCGTCTCTACGTCCCAAAACTCTACAAAGTACATTACAAAGACGACTATATAGTCGTATATTAGACTATATAGACTATATAGACTATAAAGACTATATAGACTATATAGTTTAACTTAAATATAAGACTGTCATAGATTAGACTATTTAACCGCATCCAGAAAACATTTTCCGACCAGAGCCACTATTAACTGAAAGACAGTACGGTGTAGTGCTTCTTTGTTTCATCGTTCCTGAAATAAGTCAAACCACTGAAACACGTATCTAACGTACAAGCATATGTTTTTAAGTCGTAATTGAGAGTGTATAAATAGTTTAAAGAATTTAGTTCAAATAAATGACTAACTTTTATTTTAACAACAATGTAAGCATACACATTTATATCACCAATTTTGAATCAATTTTCGAACAATGTCAATTGGCGTATTAGATTATTTTTAAATAATTGATTTCATAATGATGACTGGATGCGGAATACTGAAAAATTGATAGGATTGCAGACATACACCGAGTATACATGATGTTAACAATGTCTTGAAAGTTCAACAACACGGGTCTTAAAATTTATCAATACCAAGGGATAGTAACCCATATTTTAAAACATATTTTTTTACCTTTTTTAATTTTAATGACAAAGTATATTCAAGCCATTTAAGAAGTACGAGCATTGGGACTTTCTGCTGTTTGTTTTTCTTCTTTTATATTACTTTAGTACTTAAGCATAAGTACCTACAGGTATATATATTGTATTGTTTCTTCAAGTTTGTTATACTGAAATAAGTTTTATTTGTTTTTGTTGTTTGTTTTTTTATGAATAAATTATTTTATTCTTTTTAACGCATTAAACTTATTCTTTAAATGTTTTCAGCATTTACTTTAAGATCCATTATAAATAACATTTATTTATTTGTTTACTGTTTTTACATGGATCAAGTTCGATATGGTCTTTGTATAGGAACACCGCAATTACGATTTCTTTTGTAGCTTTCGTAGCCTCATATATACTACTAGAAGTGTCTCTTGAATGTGAAGGATTGAAGAAGGCTACGAGTTAGTCGAAACTGCAGTCTCCTAGACAGATGATATATCCAACGTGATCCATGTATAAACAATGTAAATTAATAAATATTTATTATGAACATTAAACTAACGCTTATAATATTTGTAAATTAAAAATAACTAATAAAAAAATTAAGTATAGAAAGTATAAAATATTCATTTGAAAGCCGTCCTTCCATTTATCTTAAACCCGGTGAAAATAAAAATTTAATATTTAACTTGAGCTGCGTCACGTGTGACGTGCTTTTAAACGTTTTAAGCACATAAATAAATTATGTTTACAGCCCGTACGAAATATAAACAGCGCATCAAGGTTAAAAAACGACAAAAGTTTTACGAGAGGTAAAAATAAGAGAGTAAAAAAATATATTATTTTGACAGTGTTAATGTTATTTCCATTGCGATGTCAAGTAAAACCGTCAGTCGAAATTGAAAAATAAAATATTATGCATTTTCAAGAGAGCCATATCCGACTTAATTTGGAGAACAATTCAAAAGTAAACTTATATAATTGATAATCAGCTCGATAAAAGGCAAATGCCAAAAAGCCTCGAAATACAATTTTTCATCAATTTTATGTTCGCTCGCCGGATTAGAATGTGTCACCATATTGTTTGTGTAGCAAGTGTAGTTAGGTGGATCGCCACTGGATGAATTTCGGCGTTTGGTATCACCGAACACGAGTGCTCAATAGCCAGTCGCAAGTTGAGCTCCGACCACGTTCAGTAGCGAGCTGCGATCCGGCTGGGGCCTGAAAGCATACGCTCCGCCTCGGGCCGAAAGTTTGTCAATTTTAATCGAAAATATAAGTCAATGTGCTTCTGAAAAAGTCTTTGTGTTGCTCGTCTGCTCCTCATACGTCCACCAAGCGACTTTATAACCATCTCGGTAACGCGAAGTCGTTTTTCTGTGAGTATATATATATAACCTGTGAGCAAAGGGGATATTATAGTAAAGAATTAAAACATCTCAAAATAAAAATAAAAACTTGAACGAAAAAACCAGACCTCTTATGGGCCACACAAAACATCAGAAATAGTTCATCATCATCAGCCTGTGTCCGTCCACTGTTGAACGTAGGCCTCCCGCATGAGTCTCCATCCTCTTCGATCCTCCGCCTTCCGCATCCAGGTCACTCCCGCTATTCTTCTTATATCGTCAGTCCATCTTGTAGGGGGTCGGCCAATGCTTCGTTTGCCAGTTCTTGGGCGCCATTCCAATACTTTTCTTCCCCATCGACCGTCGACTCTTCGACAGATATGACCTGCCCATTGCCACTTGAGTGTGCCTATTCGTTGAGTAGCATCCACTACTTGAGTTCTTCTGCGTATTTCCTCGTTTCGGATTCTATCTTTTAGCGACACTCCAAGCATGGATCTCTCCATAGCACGCTGGGTGACTTTTATTTTATGGGTAAGACTTGCTGTCAGATTCCACGTCTCTGCGCCATAAGTTAATACAGGGAGGACGCATTGGTTAAACGCCTTAGTTTTAAGGCATTGCGGAATTTTCGCTTTAAAAATGTACTTTAGTTTTCCAAATGCTGCCCATCCCAGTTGTATGCGCCTGTCGATTTCTTTTGAGAAGTTATTTCGCCCTAGTTGTATTACTTGTCCCAGATAGGTATAGTCGTTTACAACCTCTATTTCTGTTCCTCCAATGGAAATAGGATCAAAGGTCTGTGAAATATGACTATTAATCATGGCTTTTGTTTTATCCATGTTCATTTTCAGACCAATTTTGTTCGACGCTTCATTGAGGTCGTAGAGAAATAGTTACAGGAATATAATACAATTTATGATTATAAGGATATGTTTAACTATCACAATAGTAAATGAATGATTACTGGTACGAATATATTCTACATCCTCTAGATCAGTGGTTCCCAAAGTGATCATTCAGGGGGTCCGTGGAAAATTAAAATTGATTTGGGGGTCCCTGAACATCGTTAGTGGATCCACGGAAGGTTCAATATAAAATTTTTAGACATTTTGACACATTATTAATAATTTGGAAGTTACAATAAATAGCAATATAAATGAGATATGTGTGATGTGAATATTGTGAAGTGCATACAAAATATTTTTTTAGTCTGGGACAAAAATAATTAAAATACGGGTTGCAGTCCAACCCGTATTTTAATTATGGGTCTATGAGATGTAAACGGGGATCTACGAAGCGAATCGTATCTCACCGACAGTTCTGACTAATTTCAAGTAATCAGGCTAGGACCTCGTTACTCGCCGACACCGAAGAACACAAATTACTTAATTATTATTGCTTTATGGTTTTCGCTTCCAGAGAAAATTTAAATGTTATTGAACAATTAAAGAAAAGTGTAGTCCATTTTTTTTCAAATACTGTTAGTATATAATCCGCAGCTTTAATGTTCTGACACGAACTCGAAGTGTGATTTATTCTGGAGACTTGGAGGAGAACTAATATAATAGGGTACATCTATCTTTTAAAATACCGCTCTTATAAAAATGTCATTAAGTATTATGAGTATCTCTAATTACCACACTGCTATATGTGTTCACACGACTATCACGTATGTTCCGAGAAAGCTGAGCTATTGTAAAACAATAGATAAATAAAAGTTTCCCTTTTTCTGAAATTCTATTTAGGACAGGAAACAATAAAAATGTGCCTGTCGCTAATATCAAAAAAGGTGAGACTGACGTAATTTGATCCATGGGTATATAAAAAAGGGTAGTTTACAATTGGGACACACAATGGAGACAGTACGATGTCGATTATTTAAAGTTTGGCTTCATTCTATCAAAGTCGAACAAACAATTGCTTTTGTGCCTTTTATGCAACAAAGTTTTAAGCAATGAAGCTATGAAAAAAAAACCAAACCTTCCAATCTGGAGGCTCATCTTATAATATGTCACCCTGATAAAACAGATACAGATGTGGAATACCTTTAAACACTCAAAAATAAACTAAAGGTACCTACGCTGAACGTAATGTTCGATTCGACGTCAAAAAGAAACTCGAAGAGGTTTTCAAAACTATTTTACACCATCCTGCATCTGATATAATTAACAAAATTCCTTTAAGCAACAAGTTCAAGGACGTTTTGATGAAATGAGTTATGATATTTAAAGTTTATTGTGCAATTATTTTCAAACTACCCAATTCACTTTAGAGCTGGATGAGTCAACTTCACCTGATAATGAAGCATTCTTTTTGGCATATGCTTGTTTTATTATGGATCAAGAAAACCACGAAGAACTGCTAAAGGGTGAATTTTATACTATTTTCTTTTTGGCAACACTGATTTTGACAGCTCACGTACGTTTCGTGTTTTGTGTCACTGTCAAACATCTTCAATTTGGTCTATAATTTAACCATGAATCGTCTTTGAAACAAACAACGCTTGCAAATCATTGAATTTTATTGATCCATATTTTTATCGAAAAATTGTGTTCAGCGACGAAGCTCATTTTTGGCTGAATGGATTCGTAAATAAGCTACATTGTCAGTTTTGGAGTGAAGATCAGCCAGAAGCATTGCAAGAGCTACCAATGCATCCAGAAATAGTTACTGTTTGGTGCGGCTTATGGGCTGGTGGCACGATTGGACCGTACTTCTTCAAAGATGATGCGAATCGCAACGTAACTGTGAATGGTGAGCGCTACCGTGAGATGATATCCAACTTTTTTTTCCCCGAAATGGAATAAATTGACTTGCATGACATGTGGTTTCAACAAAACGGTGCCACATGCCACACAGCACGCGAAACAATAAACCAATTGATTGGAAAGTTCGGTGAACACTTTATTTCACGTTTGGGACCGGTCAATTGGCCGCCTAGATCGTGCGATTTAACGCCTTTAGATTATTTTTTGTGGGGCTATGTTAAGGCTCATATCTATATTGACACGTCCGCTTCGATTGACGCATTGGAAGACAGCATTGAAGCGTTTATTCGTGAGATACCGGCCGAAATGTTGGTGAGTGTATGCCAACATTGGACTAAGCGGATAGACCATTTGAGGCGCAGCCGCGGTCAACATTTGAATGAAATAATCTTCAAAAATTAAGTAATATGGACTGTACTATCGATTCAAATAAAGATTTCATGCATTTTTCTTAATTTTATGTGACTTTTTTGGAAAAATTTCCTAAAGCTATTAAAAAATCACCCTTTATTTATGAGAACTTTGCCAACCGACACTAAAGGTGAATCAATATTTCATGTTTTAAAGGATTTCTTCACGAAAAAAGAAATTCCTTTGTCAAATATTATATAAGAAGCTACAGATGGAGCTCTTGCCATGGTTGGGCGTTATCGTAGTTTTATAAGATATTTAAAACAAAATGTACCTGGTTTGTGAGCAATTTATTGTGTCATCCACCGACAACATAAAGTTGCTTACAATCTGAATATTAGATTTCACGAATCTGTTAAATTATGAATTTAACTACCTACAGTGTATAAATAATATCACGAGAAATATTTGAGGTCAAAGACCTTCTTGTATTGACCGCATATTTACAAATTTAACTGATACATTGTTCATATTTCCTACTCTACAAATTACAGATCACTCAAAATTCAGAAATTATAAAACGTAACAATAATATAAAATACATACACCTGGATACTCTTAAGGAAAAACTAAAAAATTAATACTGGAACAAATTTATAATTGTTGTGATGCAAACGAATGTAATGAAATATTTATAATAATAATAAGTTTGTCATCAAGAAGTCGAACAAAACTGCAACTCTCTAAATTTAAACCAATCAAACCATGGATTACACATGGACTAATAATCTCAATACGGCATATAGTAAAGCTATTTAAACTTGTGATTAAGCAACCAAATAACGTCAACTTATGCAAACCCTATAGAACATATAAAAATAAACTCACGTACTTAATAAAGAAAACAAAAGTATCTTACTATAAACAAAAACTTAACATTGCTGATAAAAACGTAATGTAATCAATGAAATACGAGACAAAAATAAACATAAAACTAACCAAATTAACCATATGAAACACGAAAAACAAGTATTTTGCTGTAAAACAAACCCAGATAAAGCCGCAACAGTAATTAATAATTGTTTGTAAACGTGGGAAAAAAACTTGTACAACTCATAGATGCCGTAAATTCTAGCGTGAATCACACTACTGACGTTAGCATTGAACAAAAAATAACAAATTTCCAAAATACATCAGAAACTGAGATTGAATTAATCATTGATTACATGAAAGACGTTTCATCACCAGGATTCAACGGCATTAAGTACAAACACTAAAACATGTAAAAACATAAATATCCAAACCTCTCGCGTATAGCATAAATAATAGCTTACAAGCTGGAATATACCCAAATGTATATAAACAAACAAATTTTACCCCTATTTTCAAATCTGGTGACCCTGAAGATATTACAAACTAAAGACCAATATCAATCATTTCAAACAGCAAAAATCTTCGAAAAAATAGTTAAAAAAATAATTAATTAATTAATTAATTTTAATAAACTAATTCATGAAAACCAATTTGGATTCAATGGAAAAAGAAAAACCCAAGACGCTATTGCTTAAAATATCAGGCAATAAACTTGACTCATTAGACAAATCTCTTAAATGTCCAGGAATTTTTATAGACTTAAAAAAGGCATTTGACAGTATCTCTCACACAAAACTAATTTTGAAATTAAAACACATTGGAATAAGTGATCGCGCACTGGAATGGATAAAAAGTTACCTTTATCAACGACCTCAAGTAGTTAAAATAAATAAAATATCGAGTTAAATAAAAACAAGTGAATTTGGAATTCCACAAGGAACGGTACTGGGACCACTATTATATATTATCTATGTAAACGATATTTGCAAACATAATCTGAACGGTTAAGTAATTTCATACGCTGATGATACAGCAATAATAATTTAGAGTAATAACTGAAAGGATGCAAAAAAAGTAGCAAATGATGATATAAACTGTCTCAAACGGTGGTTTGACGTTAATCTACTAACACTTAACGCAGAAAAGACATATTTTATCTCTTTCTTCATGAACAAAAAAAAACAACTCCCATACCTAAATTGTTAATTCACTGCCATTGATGTACTAATTTCAACTGCGATAAAATCTGCTCTGTAATCAAAGCCACAGATAAAATTAAATACCTGGGAATTTTTATTGACTGTAATTTAAAATGGAAAACACACACAGCTGAATTAGTAAAACGTATATAAATGCATTTACATATTCATTAGACTTAGAAACGTCCTAACCGGCAGATTTAAAAATGGTATACCACTCCATTGTCCAATCTCAACTGCAATATGGCATTGTTGGTTGGGGAAGAACATACTTAATGACTAACAACCCCTAATGGGATTGTTAGTATTTAAGTATGTTCTTCCCCTGATTCTGATGAAATTTACAAAAACTGATCATCAAAGTAATTTTGAAAAGGCCTCCCACTTACCCAACAGGAAGCCTATTCGTGATTAATGTTATGTATCTTAAAATAAGGCAGATTTGGGTATTGCACAACCCACCCAATCCTGCTGGAATAAAAGCATTATTATTATTATTATTCAATAAATTCAACGTACCAACGGTAGATTCACTATACCAAAAATATACTGTTCTACAGTTCATTGAAGTAAGGAGAATTGAAAACTGGCGGCCAAGTCATTCAGCTGGGTATATGCTTAACTTATTAATACTCAAAATTGACGCACAACTTGCAAAAAATGGTTACAAATATAACGGAGTAGTAAACTTCAACAGTCTGCCTCGGGAAATAAAAGCAATCACTGATATAAAAATACTGATTGAAAAGGTAAGAAAGTTCTATAAACTGTTATCAAACAGAACTGACGTCGTCACATAACAATGAGAATAATGAAATGTACCTGAAATATTATTATTTATATATATTTGATATAATTTCTATATATTTTATTGTATATATGTATATTTTATCTGTTTATTTATATTCTGATTTGAAAAGAAAAAAAACATTTGTATCATTAATCTGTAATTGTCTATACATGTGTTATCTTGTAATAAGTTTTATACTATAATACCGATTCGCTAAATATCTTTGTCTTTTTTATTTTTGCTATATTATTGACTTGGTATGGGAATGTATATGCTTTATGCATAATATATATATATATTTAAATATTAAGTACCTTAAAGGGTGTCTGGTTGAGATTGGGCGAGATTGTAGAAAATGTATGTTTTTATATGAACCATGCTGGTATATTTGTTTTGAATTGTGTAAAATTGTAGAAAATTATGTAAAACTGTTTCAAATTGTGTAAAATTATGTAAAATTGTGAAAAATTGTAATATCATGGATGAAGCCCACGCCTCACAAGATTCATCTTTAAGTGGCGTGGTAAGCGAATTTTACAAAAAAAAAGAAGAAAAAAAGAAAAATGGAATGTATTAACAGTCACTAAATCTTTAACTGCATTCTTTTATATTTGTTCAAATAAAAAAAAAATAAAAAAAAAATACAGGTCTTCAAATATCATCGATAGTTCTCTGTTTCCTATAAATTCTTTTTCTTCTTCTTAAGCCTCGCCATTTCCCATCACATGGAGTCAGCACTCCTTGTGCAGATTCGCCATGTCTGTCTGTCCTACGTAACATTCTCGGTCAAGCCCGGAGTCTTCAGATACTTCTCGTGCTTTTTTTTTAATGACGTTGTTTTTGTTTTCCTTAAATGCTCACTCAGAATATTATTTTCTTAAATTTCATTATTTCTTAATGTTAAATGATTATTATTATAAATTCATTTGAAAGCTTCAAATGAGAATCCAATTAAATTTTGTGTTCAGAACATCTAAATTGTATATTTCAATTAGCTCAACGCAAAACAAAATTATAATTTCCTTTCCCTACATACATTTTTGTTTTGTTTTCGAGGAGAAATTCCGTTCACGCTGGGTCTCACTTCCGGCAAGAACATTTACATACAGACTTGTAGGAAGAGAGTTCGGACGTTCGACTGATAAACGAACGGTCTCGGTTTCGTTACCCAGAGAAGTGCTTATAAATATACATTTCAAAAGTTCAAAACATATCAGACATCTTCTTATATGAGAAGCTGTTTGAAAAATAGCTTGCTGTAGACCAGTGATTCCCAAATTAGTATATATCGACCCCCAGGGGTTGATGAGGACCTGCAAGTGATCTATGGCAATGGAAACAAATTGAGAGTCTGTGATATTACAAGAGCAACTGATAGGAATAATAACTAATAAAAAATAACTAAAGGTATTGCTTAGTGACGGATATCAACAATTGTGGCTTCAATATGACATACATGTCACTTATCTCACATCATAAGGGGCCACGAGATGTAAATGGGGGTCCACTACGTGGGGGTAGTACGGTGGATGCTGGGATTCGAGTACACGTATGACCGCAGCCACTTACTCCGGAGGCTGAGTCGAAAAAATTAACAAGTATTGTATTATTGATACGCATTATTTATAGATAGCGCTTGTTATAAGCTGTTTGTTTATTTATAATGACTTAATAAATTCATTTTACTCACGAGTATCAAAATATATTCTAAAAATACGACAAAAAAATAAAAAATATTGTAATTTAAAAATCTTTATTAGATTTTGACTTTCTCGAAAAGAATGTCAAAATAAAATGTAAGTTACATTGTCAAAAAAAACAATTTGTTAGTAATAGAAAGATTTAAAATTCAATCAAATATACACCAGTGAAACTACTTATACTTTATTACTTAAATATACATATACTATACATAAAATTCTTTTTTCAACGCGTCAATCCAAGCACAAAAATAACGGCAGAAGCGGGATGCGAACCGCGGACCTTGGAAACCAACTATGCCCAGGTATTTATACCGCTCGGCGAACTGCGCCATTACTATGCCCAGACTGACTTGCGGTGAAACTAGTATTTATATCATTGCTATCATCGTACAACAGATGTCGCCATAGTATATATTCAAAGTATGTATATTTTTATTATTATTCTATCAGTCTTCATTTATTCACAAGCTTAATTTAGAATATTGAAATAATAAAATAATATTCTAATAAAAATTAAAAAAATTAATATACTTATACTTTATTCATTTACAAGATACTGATCAAAAGACAATATTATTAAACTGGTATATTTGGAAAGTGAGCAAAAATATTTATTTTTTAAGTAAAAAATGACACGTTTAATTAAACATTAGATATAAAAATATTTTGTCCTGTAAAACCTCCATAAATCATCATCGGTCTAATGTCTAACAACATTACTTTTTTTTGCATAATATTAGTATTTTTTAGAAAAGAGGCAATCTCACAGCTAAAACGTATACACTTATACTCGTATACGTATTATACCCCTTAGTGTTGTTACGCGGAGTGTACAACATATAAAATATATTCACTATCGTCAGATGGCATTCTCGCGTAAGTTTTTTAACCACGTAAGCCACCACATATTACGCCACGTAGTTCTCTACGTGTACCATCACGGTGTCCATTATGGTAACGTTGATGCCCAACAGTGAGTGCGCGTACGCTAAAGTTTTATACGTGTACATTTACGGTTCAGCTATGCGTATGCCTCTCGTCTGGTTTATTCTTTATTTTGAGGTTTGTGTATTCAATGATATAAAAGCACCTCAAAGACGCTAAATGAAGACACCGTCAATAAGCTTTTGGTATTGTCGCAATACATTTATAAAAAAAATATGTCTAGTCTTGCGGCCAGCAAACTTTGAAATTAATCAATGGATTGACTTAAAAAGTTTACGGACGTCACAAACTGCCGCCAGAAAGCTCTGTCAACTGCCACGGTCCACGCCTCATCTCATGTCAAATCTCCCAGGGTTCCACCGAGTATATTTCATGTATGGTTCCCGGTGGTCTTCTACGACGACGCGAGTCCGGGAGCTTGAAAAATAGGCAGCTTTGGCTTATATATATTTACACTCAGAAGATTTACCAAACCAGAAATTCACGTGCTTGCTGCCTAGAATCAAATATCTTCTCCAAGTAGTGTTCTCTCATTATCATCGTCACTTCGGTAAACGTTTTCCAATAAACACAATGCTGGATATACTCTGTGCAATGGCAACAAGTAGTAATGCTTTATGCTCACCTAATATGGTTTACTGTTAAGATGATGTAAAATGAAATATACAGTAAACGCCCCAGCAAAGCGTGTCCGTGCTCAGCTAGTTGCTTAATATCCACAAAATCGTTTGATTGAACGTTTATTTTGCTTACAATTTGATTTTATTTGTGCGCAAGATATTCTAAGACGCGCGCCTTTTCAGGGATTTTCTAGTAATACGTAGCAGCAGGACGCTACATTTTTGAGTGTGAAAAAAATAAAATCTGCGAATACATAAAACATTTTCCACCACATGTATAATACTCGTATGAGGGCGGTGATTTGAGCTTGTTTGACGGCCGATAATAATCAATACGGTCCAAGGTTGATCTTTTCCGCAAACATGTTTATCTTCGTGCGGATGATAGATGCGATGTGTGCGAATGAGGAGCGAAAATATTTTCTGAAAAACATTCCGGAACGCAGGCTTTCAATATATTAATTTGAAGCATTATCACGCGAAAATAAAAATAATACTTTTCACACGTTCTCTTTTTTCTTGTGAAAATACCATAATTGAATGGACGGAAAAATATAAATTGTTTTTTTTTACAGTGACATATTTTAGTATTTATTTTTTAATGTATATACGAGTATATGTTTAATATACTCGTATACTCACTCTATTTCATTTCAAAGCTAATTATAAGTCAATAAATATATTTTTAAATACAGATTTTGTATTTATTTTCTTTTTGGTATTTGAATTTCCTATATTTATTTTCACTCTATTTCATCTCAAAGCTAATTATAAGTCAATAAATATATTTTTAAATACAGATTTTGTATTTATTTTCTTTTTGGTATTTGAATTTCCTATATTTATTTTCACTCTATTTCATCTCAAAGCTAATTATAAGTCAATAAATTTATTTTCTTTTTGCTAATTATATTTCAATTTCATCTCAAAGCTAATTATATTTTTAAATAAAGATTTTGTATTTATTTTCTTTTTGGTATTTGAATTTCCTATATTTATTTTCATAGCAACTATTTTATTTGAATATGAACATGGTATATACCTTAAATTCAAAAAGCAAATCGTTTTATTATTTACTTACTTATCCTGAACTGACTGCTGACTAGCATTCCCTTCAGGGAGTGTTCTCCCATCTTTAATCTGTTTTCTATACATACTCCTTTCTTTTTTAACAAAACAAACATCCTATACGATGATCGTGGGCCGCTTCTTAGGATAAAATGGTCCAGGCTTGAATAAACAGATTATAAAATATCACGATTAGTTTCAGACGGGACCATCATCGGCACGACCCACTGTTTTGAAAAAGGAAAACTATCTGAGGGTACCCCTCTCCAACAAGTCTATTATTAGATATGGTTCGTTCAGGGCAAGGACCTTCATGCAATTTGCATAATGAAGGATTGAAAAATGAACACTATAGGTTCTTCATAGGAATCGAATCTACTATTTGAATAATCAATTCTCGAATATATTCGCATTCTTAAGGTAATCGGTTGCTTGAATTCTCGGATATTTATTTCGAATATTATCCTCATTAAGCGATTTTTTTTATAATGTGTTTTATTTTCTGCCTTACAAAGGTTTTTATCACCCATATTAATTTATGACCCCCATGTAAAGCTTATATCGTTCCCATTCTTCTGTACGGCTGTGAATTTTGACACCTCACCAAAAGCTAATTCAGCATTTTAATTGGTTTTGAACACATATTATTGCAATAATACTGTAATTAAGGAAAAAAGTACGTTAGTAAGTAGAAACTAACTGTAAAAAAAGTCAATGAATCCTTAAGAATTTTACTTAACAAGGTCATATCAAACGATTGACATCCGCTCCTTTGTGTTTTTTACATTAAAATGATATATTATATAATTTTGGCTTTATAAGATTTTTATCGCTACTACTATGGATGGCTCCTTTGAACTTTCTCTTTTGATCATATACCCATTAAAACAACATTATTAAAACGTCAGACTTATGGAGTACATTTCAAAAATGTGATTGATATAGCTCTTTTAGGCTGATGCCGAAAAGCCTTTTGTCTCGTATTTTTATTCGCTCGCCTGACATGCACATCTAATCATGTTAGTTTTAATTTTCTTTAAAAAATAAACAGCATTTGCATACGCCATTTTGTTTGTTTTGATATTTGCTCCAAATCAAGTTTCAACAGTCAAGTTTTGTTTATTATTTAACTGCGATAATCTTTTGGGCGCTCACTGATACTGTGCCAGTCTGTCAGCCTGCATCCGCAGTCTCTGTCCGACCGATGCCCACTATACAACATATGACGCTCTTGCGGGGAAACTGAAGTCTTATTTTGGAAATAAACGCAAATTGTGCTTCTAAACAAGTTCTTTGCTTTGTGACCCGCTCCTGCATCCTTCTTTTACGCATCCCGATGATGAACCCGCGAATTTTTGTCGCCTTTTTAAAGATTGGGGAGGTTAACAGAATATGTAGTTTTTTTTATCATATATACGCGGTGGACATAATTTATTTACTTGCGAACAATTTTCAATTTTACTGAAGGTAAATTCATAATGATCTCTACCTAAAATATTCATAATATCTTCATAAAGTATCTTAAAAGCATGCAATTTTGTCAAACTTTCTGAAAGCTATTGTATAAACTATCAAACAAATTTTTGTTACTTTTCAGAAAATTAATCCATTGAAGGCTTAATATTACAATATTGTATTAATTCCAAGGACTAAATTCACTAAAGCAACGACTATAATTTTACCGTCATTATTTTTAAATTTATAATAAAAGTTCAAGAATTTGACTCAAAACTATCATCAGCAGCCTGTGTCCGTCCACTGTTGAATGTAGGCCTCCCGCATTAGGCCCCATCTTCTTTGATCCTCCTTGGATCTAGGAAATTCCCTGCTATTATTCTTATGCAGTCAGTTCATCTTGCAAAGGGTCGACCAACGCTTCGTTTGCCAGTTTTTGGGCGCCAAACCAACCCTTTTTTCCTTATCTACCGTCATCTTTTCAACCGATATTTCCTGCCCATTACCATTTGAGTGTGCCTATTCGTTGGATAGCATCTACTACTTGAGTTGTTCTTCGGATATCCTTGTTTCGGATTCTATCTTATAAAGGCACTCCGAGCATGGATCTCTCGTTTTTTTTTTAGTTATAATTTATAAACCACTTTAGCGGTTTCGGTGACATGCTAACATCACCAGGTGAAACTTAATAGTTAAACTTAAAGTAATAGTTTTTTGTGGTTACATAGTAAATTGCATGAGAGAGGAGAAATTTAAGACCTCTGTAGACGAAACGATTGAACAGAGCGAATTTATTGGAAACATTATTATAAATGTATGGAAAATTATAAACATGTTTTTATTATTTATTTAGTCTACTTATTATCAAGGATTAATAATAAAACATGATCGTTACACCCCCAATGGAAAGTTATCTTCTTGTATTTACAAAATAAAGTTATTAACAATGATACACCTAAATAAGCTAATGTCTAAAAAAAGGTTTTGAGCTATTTTAGAGCTCCATATATTTGTTTGATTCAACATACGTGTTTCAAAAATATACCTTATTGATATTGTGGCTTTTGGGTTTAGCCGTGTGTGGCGAATTTCTTCTCTCCGATATTTCGACCGCCATTGCAGGGGTCTTCTTCAGGGTTGATGACTTTATTGTGAGTTGGTGTCAGGAGGTACTTTAGCCGTCAGCCTAACGTACCTCCACGAGTGACATGTCGGGTAATCGTGTACGGTGGGTATGTTATAAGGAGAGTACCTCCACGAACGTCATGTCGAATCAAAAAAGTTACTATTTATGGTTAGAGTTGCAACGGTGGATTTTATTCATTTTTTTTTTTTTTTCGAAATAGTGGCCGATTGAACTTTACATTCACGTTTTAACCTAACCAGCAATAGTACCAAAACACAAAAATTGCTTTATCTTCAAGATTTCAGCCAATAATAACGTTCCAAAGTGCCTGTGTCTGCTGATTTCCTAAAAAGTTCTAATTTTGGATTACTCTACGAAATAACTATAAATAAACATTATTATTTATTAAATTTTCGTGTATATATATAAAGCCGTCAACATATTTCCATTCCAATAGACACCTACAATATCGGGTACCTCGTTTTGAAAATTGACTTTTATAGTTTTTGTGGGGACTTTTTCGTACGAATCTTTCAAACGGATTTTTTTATTTGCTAATAGAATATTGCGCAGTGTTATGTCCAAGTTCCTGAATGGTTTCTATTTTAATAAACACAGAATTACGCATATCGGCGACACTAATTTTGGAGTAATATAAATTTTCTTCATAGATGTTTTATTGCTCGTAATATCGGTCAGTGTGATATCAGTTAAGAAGGACAAGTTTTCTTGTGCATTGAAAGCAGATTACTATATTTCTAGAAGTGGTGTAATATAAGACGATACAAAAAGAGTTGACTATGAAAAATATTTTGCATGACGGTTTGATCCTCATTTTTTCTAAGGTGTGTATTTTCCTCCTTTTTGGTCATTTTTTTGCCCACTTCAGGTATAATATTCCGTCAAAAAACTTATTTCAGATATAAGGTATGTAGTTATTTAATTTTTTTTGTAAAAATATAGTCGGTAGACGTGCTTTTTCCCAAAAAATAATGCAAACACGAATATTAAGATTTGCTCTAAAATTGTACTTCTAGAGCTGTTCTATTAGAAGGATGATTTGACCTGGTAATTTAATGTTTTACATCTCCAATTCAAATATTTATCTTTTATAACTGCGTTACTACACATAAATGTTGACTGAATGGAAACAATGCGTATCCTGATAAAACAAACCAATATTAAAGAGCCGATCGCAAGTCAGCTTTCACGCACCTTAGAAATCTAGTATTGACATGTTCCGATGCAAGTCGCTATCTTTTCCCGTGGTTTTAATGACGTGAATCTTTTTTTTAAATTATTTGGACATCATTCACGCAAAATGAGGGGATGAGTCTTAAAAAAAAACGATTTTTTTTTGGGACACCCTAACGTACCCCTTGTTTTTAAATTGTATTTTTCAATGGTTTTACTCGCACACATATACAATCTGTAAATGTGTGTACTAACGTAGAAACTAATACCTTTACATACCTTTATAAGCCACTGCCAGTTTTTAATTAAATCATTTTTGAAGATGATCTCCGGGGAGGCCGAAACATGTAATCGTGTAAAATAAATGTGAATCAAAACTATATATTTTTAATTTGTTATTTATTTAATTTAAATAAATTTAAAATTAAGCATTATTATATATCAATAATTTTCCATGCTTATTTAAAAAAATCTGATCATGTTTTCTTTATTTTCTGGTTTTTAACTTTGACAAAAAAATATATAATGCAAACACTGTGTAGAACTGTCAACAATAACGCATATAATGTTTGGCTTTCGTAAAAAGGCCACTTGTAAAAGTAATGAGTATCAATAATTATAATACGCGTTATTTTCTCGATTCAGTACGTGAAGTAAGTGGCTGCAAGTTAAAAAGACAGAATATTGATTTGCAAACGTTTTTGGTTTGAATCTCGGCGTCCGCGGGTTTTTTCTCTGTTATTTTATAAGAGAAATGTCATTAAGACGATATTTGCTGTAGAATTGTATGTATTGTGTATATAAGTTTATTGGAAATGCAATATTCATTAAATATTTAGAGCCAATTCATCGATTACTTTCCGAGTCTTCCAAACACAAACATACGAATCGAAGTATGGAATTCCACCGTGTTACCGTGGTGTGGAAAAATCTGAAATATATTCCTTAAAGTTACCATCAATGTGTATAAACTAGCAGGTTGGAGTTGTATCTCCGCGGCGGGCGGCCGCTGATAATGCAATCAATTTGTCAAACCGCTTGACAAATGTATCGCGGGTGGCCCACCTGCTGCTCCACCGCTGATTTATACGCTTCCTACAGGCAAACTGTGCCGCCGCGGATCAATATGACATGTACGTACACTCTACACTTAACAATGTACATACGTCTGTGTAGAGTGTAGTCTACACGACTCTAAGTCTACTTAGAGTCACGGTCCGCACATTTGGGACAACCGCTAAATAAAATAATTCAACAGCTAATACACACGTACAAATTCACACCACACACCTCATATGAAATTTCTCTCGTCAATAAATTGGATAAAAATAAGCGGTGGACGCGGCAATCACAAACTTTGTACACACTGTTCATTTCTTTGGGGCCGGAAATTTTCGACAGCTGAAGTTCACCGGATGTTTTTTTTTTCTTTTTAGGTTTCTTTTTAAAATCAATATGATTTTATATGAAAGAGTTGAGAAGTTATAACTTTAATTTTGTATATAGATCGGAAATTAGTAGAATATGGAAAGAAGATTATTCTTATTATATTAGTATTTGTATAGCGCTCTTTTATGACCGAATGATCATTCCAAAAGCGCTTCTTTGCCTCTCTGAGTAAAAAGGTGGGTCTTGAGTCTGCTTCTGAAGGATGCCTCCGCTTTAAGCTCTCTTATGCTTTCCGGTAGTGAGTTCCAGGCCATTGGTGCAGCGTAGCTGAAAGCCCGATTGCCAAAGACCGTGCTAGGACTACCTCCCGTCAGCTGCAGTGTGCTTCTATTTGCTCTAGCCGATCTGAGTGTCTCTCCACGCGCGCTTATTTCTGAAGGCTTGATAGGTTCTGTCAGATAGCCCGGTGTAGTTCCGTTGAGTGCCTTGTAAGCTAAGAGGCATAATTTTTACTGGATTCTAGCCGAAACTCTCAATCAGTGCAGTCGGTGTAGTATTGGAGTAATGTGACAGAATTTGGGCGCGTTGTAGACTAGCCGTGCCGCTGCGTTTTGTAACGACTGCAATCGATTTAATTGTTTGGCTGGCTGGCCTGCGTGCAGTGCGTTGCAGTAGTCCATTTTGGAGACTATAAACGCATTTACCAAACTCTTTGTAGCGTCTCTGGGTAAGCATCTTTTTACGG
This sequence comes from Glossosoma conforme, assembly GCA_022606575.1. NCBI lineage: Eukaryota > Metazoa > Arthropoda > Insecta > Trichoptera > Glossosomatidae > Glossosoma > Glossosoma conforme. Next base: position 617,130 of record JAGTXR010000141.1, on the reverse strand, counting down.
ACCGTATCTGCCGCAGGTTAAAAAATCCAGATTTCACAGTTTTTGTGATATTACCGCTAAAGTTGAGGAACTGGTCAATTTCTACTCCCAGCAGCTTGACGCTTGTAGAAAGGATGACATCATTACCACATATGGCCAAGGGTTGTAAGTCCAATAGATGTTGTCTTCGAGCTGTGGCCACAAAGAGTATTTCCGTCTTTTCCGGATTAAGAGCGAGCCTATTTGCTGACATCCACTGTCCGATCTCCTCTATACAGCTGACCATCCTTTCTTTCATGTTGCCAATTTCTTCGGGTCCACAAGAAGAGTAGAGCTGGCAGTCATCTGCGTAGCAGTATACTTTTATTTCCCATCTCTCAGCAATCTCCTCAATTTCCTTGGTGTATAGAATAAATAATAATGGGCCGAGAACTGAGCCTTGTGGGACACCAAATGAAAGAGTAGATGGTCTCGACCTTTTATTCTGTAGACAGATGGTTTGCTTACGGTTTTCTAGGTATGACTGAAACCAGTCTAGGGCCTTTCCAGATATACCGTACTGTATTCTTAGTTTCCTTAGAAGGATAGCATGGTCTACAGTGTCGAACGCTGCACTCATGTCAAGAAGAGTCATCATTGCGATATTTCCCTTTTCTATAGTTGTTATCAGGTCTGAAAGAAGTCGCACTAGGCTCGTTTCTGTGGAGTGGTATTTTCTGTATGCCGATTGCTTCCTAGTAAAGAGATTGTTGCATTCCAAGTATTTTGTGAGTCTTAGAGCCACAATTTTTTCTATTACTTTGGAAACGAACGGCAAATTGGAGATTGGTCGGAAATTTGACAGATCCTTTAAGTCTAGTTGCGGTTTTTTCAGAACTGGTGTCACTAAGGCCTCCTTTAATAAAGAGGGGACTTTTCCGCTGGTGAGTGATTTATTAATAATTCCAAGAAGCCACGGGACAAGTTCTTTCTCACATTTTTTGAAGAGCCAAGTTGGGATTGGGTCAAGTGCGCATTGTTTTTTTGGAGCACTGTTAATAAACTTAGTAAGTTCTGCAACAGTTGTATCTTCAAGAGTGTTAAAACTGTAAGCAGTCCCCCGTGAGTCCTGGTAGCCGGCGGAACCAGTTCTGTCGCGGATTCTGCTAATTTTATCACCAAAAAAGTCGGAAAATTCCTCAGGTTGAGCTTCCGTCATTAACCTATCTTGTTGGTTGCCACATATTATGTTAATGTTTTCCCATAGTCGTCGTGGATCAGCTCTGTTTTCTTCAATAAGACCACACCAGAAGGTTGATTTCTTGTTACAGACCAGTGTTCTATAATTGTTCAGGGACGCTATCCATTCCGCTCTATTGGACTCAGCCTTATTCTTTCGGAAATTTCTCTCTAACCGACGAGTAGTTTTCTTCATTTCCCGGCATTCATCATCAAACCATCGATCAGAAGGCCTTATTTTGTCAGTTTTTGTAACTTCGGGCGCGTGTTTGTCTGCCAATGCTTTGAGTCGGGTGGTGAAGTGATAAGTGTCTTGGTCAAGATCGGAAAAATGGTCATATGGTTCAAGATTAGTTTTGAGAATGTCTTGTTGGAAGTCCTTAATGTTGACTTTTTTCCATGCTCTAGACGTGACGGTTTGGGAAACCGAAAGTTGCTTATTCAAATTCGCTTGGAAACGCACTAAACTATGGTCAGATAGACCTGTGTCTTCGACAATTGTTTCACAAGGATTTTCTTCTCTGGTGATGACAACATCGAGCAATCCACCTTCTCTGTGTGTGGGGACCGAAACTCGTTGTATGCACCCAAAGTCATGGAGAAGTTGTGTAAATTTTTTGCTTCACGAATCAGTACTGCGGTCAAGTCTTATGTTAAGGTCACCCACGATGACAAAAGGTTCATTGCGGAGGGTTAGCAATTCCATGAGAGTGCGAAACTCGTTGAAGAAGGTTGTCGTTATATTTTTAGACCCAGGTCTATAAATGGTCATAACTGTTAAGTATACTCCATTTGCTCCTATACGTGATCCAAGACTCTCAAAGGTGTTAAATTGGCCTAGGGTTATTTTAATAAGTCTATAGTGTTGCTGCGTCAGCAACACGACCCCGCCATGATTTTTCCAATTAACGTTGTCTTGGTTAGAGTACGGGCTCAGTTTCCTTGCAGTTTCAACAATTTGATATCCAAAGCTTCGAAGACGTTTCAGTGAGGACGATTCATAGTTCTCATGCCAAGATTCAGTAATAGCAAGAATGCTTAGTTTTTTGTTTCTGATGAGCTCATGGATATCGTCGACTTTGTTGTTTATGGATCTGGCATTCCATAGCGCAAGTTAAACATTAAGCACAGGTTGTTTTGTAGTTGTCGCCTTCGATTGGTTTAGTATTTTTCTTCTTGTTTTTATTCCACCCCTTTTTCCTCTACGGTGGGTACTGCGTGATTTTCGCGTGAGGCTTAGTGATTCGAGACGGTCCCTTATATTGGGTTCAATGCCGAGGGTGGCTTTATTGAAGGAGATTAAGTCGAATCCTTTAAAGAATAAGATGAATCCTTTTGAATACTGATCATGTTCGTAGTAAAAGATTTGACCTGGGCAGTCGTGGGTTTTTTTTTCATAGTTTTTTTTTATATTTATACGATACCAGACTCTTGGCGAAAAGCACTTTAGTTCCATTCTATAAAAACAAAGGTGACGGGAATGTGGAAGTTTTCGGGGAATAAAACTCACACCCCACACTCTAAAAATATGGGAAAGAGTGTTAAATAAAATACTCACAGATCTAACACACCTTACGTCCAACCAATGTGGCTTCGTGTCGGGAAGATCCAGTGCAGATGCTATCCAAACGATTAGACTTCTCACTGAGAAATACAGAAAAAATAATAGGGATCTGTTCATGGTTTTCATCGATCTCGAAAAAGCTTTCGATAGAGTTCCTAGAGACTTGATCTGGCAGTCTTTAAGGTCTCAACAGGTTCCGGAGTACTATGTGGAACTTCTTAAAGATATGTACCACGAAATACATACGAGTGTTTGAAGCCCCGCTGGCTTGAGTAAACCATTTCAAGTGAGGACCGGTGTTCACCAGGGCTCGGCCCTGAGTCCATTGCTTTTTAACCTCTCCATAGACTATGTCACCAGAGATATTCAAAAACCAGTCCCTTGGAATATTTTATATGCTGACGACATTGCTCTAATCAGTGAAAATGCCCAAAGTATTCAGGAAATTCTGGAGGAATGGAGACTGGCTCTGCAGAGTAGTGGACTGCGAATAAGTAGAAGTAAAACCGAGTCGATATACTTCAATTTCAATTCTAGTTGCACCGCAGTTAACACACCACTCCTCCTACAGAATACACCCGTAAAAGAGGTTGATACTTTTAAATATCTCGGCTCTGTGATATCCTTAGATGCCAAAACTGAATCTGACGTGGAGCATAGAATAAACACAGGATGGCTGAAATGGAGGTCTCTCTCTGGGGTTTTGTGTGACAGCAAGATTCCAGTTAGGATCAAAGGTAAAATCTACAAAACTGCTGTAAGGCCAGCTATGCTCTACGGATCGGAGTGTTGGACCCCACTGAAACGTGACTTGGATAGGATTCATGTGGCAGAGATGAAGATGCTGAGGTGGGCGGGTGGTGTGACTAGAGTGGACAGAGTTCGAAATGAGCATATTCGGGGTACATTTCGGGTGGCCCCCATACCTGAAAAGATAAGGAAAAACCGCCTAAGATGGTATGGGCATGTGACACGGAGAGATGAGGACCACATGGTGAAGAGAGCCCTCAACATACCCACGCTGAGAAGAAGACCTGGAAGACCGCAGGCAACCTGGACTGCAACTGTAAACAAGGATCTGAAAACCCTGGGTTTGACCGAGAATGCAGCGCAGGACAGACAGACATGGCGAACGTGCACAAGGAGAGCCGACCCCAGATGATGGGAAATGGCTAGGATAAAGAAGAAGAATATTTTTTTTATATATATTTTTATAATTCCACAATCTATGTTACATATAAAAATTGCATCACTCATCCGATCGATTTGAAACTATTGAAAGTATGAATATTTTCCCGTTAAAAGAAACTTTCAACAACTGAAATTAATGATGTGAGCATACGTTTATTTATAAAAATCGTTACAGGAATAGGAATATGCGTTCCAATACTATTCAACCAAGTTCGATGAAACTTACTGGAGTTGCGTGAATTCCTGCAAAAGTTGCTGTGTAAAAACAGGGACGGAAAAGGGGCGGAAACGGGAAATGGACGGGAATGAGCATATTTAATGCAATATCATTCAGCCGATTTCGATGAGACTAACTCAAATTTTCCGTAACCTTAAAAAGCAACAGTAAGAAAAATCACTTCAATTAACATCACCCATTGCAATGCCGGGTTCAGCTTGTAAATAAAAACAAAACATAATATAGAAACTTTTTTATTTGTTGATCACATGTTTCGGCCACTTCGAGTAATATGGAAAAATTACGTAAGCTGGTATTCAAACCCTACCCCCCTAGATGTCTCGCTAACCTAACCTCACCTAAGTTTTTTCGTTAACGAGACCTATGAATCCCTGGACTCTACGATCACTCAACAAATCCTTAGGTTACGTTAGCGAGACAGCCAGTGCACCAGTTGTCCCGTGCACCAGACGTCCAGTGCGCCCCACGTCGTTACTGGGAACGAAATGCAGCGGAGCCAATAAAAAAACTATTCAATTAAGTTACAATATATCAAGTATTCGTAAAATTATTTTGTAAGAATTCGCAATATGCCTTGTTTTGTTTGTATATTATAAAACATTCACTGGTATGCTGAAGCTGCATAATAGAAATAAACGTATTCTCTGCTGAAGTATCTGCCATTTCGCTTTTATCGCTCTTTGACATATTAAAGTATCGCAACTGAAACTGTTAAAAGTCCTTTAAATTAACTTTTGGTGCGTTGACTTCTTCACGTCGACACTAAAGCCTTTTTATTGTTGCCCACTTTCAGGATAATGGCATTCTTCGCAACACTCCCTTTATTATTATTCAAGACAGACGGGTATGGTTGAGAAGTAAAACGGGAGAGGTCACGAGTGAAATTCCCGACGAAACTAAAAAAATATAATTAATTCATAAGCTCTACATATATAAACTCCATATAAAAAACACACTAGCCTGTGCAATGATAATAACGACTTGACGTCACCGGGATAGTTATCAGAACGCATGGTGGAGGGATGAAGTGCAGAAGAGCAGCACAAAGAACATTTTTAGAAGCACATTGAAATATATTTCGCTTAAGATTGACAAACTTCGGTTACCTTCCGAGAATGAAAATACTGTGTCGTTAACGCCCCGGACAGACATCAACAGGCGACTGGGCACTCAGCGCCCGTAGTCGGTGACAGCGCTGACATTAATATAGTGGCGTTTTACAGAATTAGTCCCGCCAATGAAAAATACCTGTCAAATTAACTAAAATGGCGGCCAGCGCCATATCATACTTTGATCCCTTAATATACACTTAAACTAACACCTTTTATATTAGCGAGTCAGACGAGCAAACAAAAATAAACGACGAAAGATCGTATATCGAGGTTTTCGGCACCAGCTTGTAAGGGCTATATCGAGCTGATATCAACAAATATTTAAAAAAAAAATATGATTTCTATGATGTACATAAATACTGTAAGCACAAATATATTAATATCATCAATAGTTACAGTTGTTTGATTTACATATCATATACAAGTCCTCGCCAGAGATTCGGACTAGCTATCCTTTGACCAGTCCAAGATAAACTTCCTCCGAAGAGCGACTGTATACTCAAATTAAGCTGCAAAGTTTGTCTCACTGTGTATATTTAAGCAAACCGCTAGTCCAATTTCAACCGGGTGAGTAAGCACAAAAGGTCTTGCATAAAATCTGATAGACACTGGTCGTAAGTTCTGGTTCGAACCGCCGAAACCATGGGTTTGCTTCTCAGAACAGCAAGACTTCTATTTCTGTTGCATGTTCAAGAGTTACAAGCCTAGAAAGTGACATTAGAGGAGGTATGCTTAACTGATAGCTTACATGGTTATACAAATTTGTTTCCCGGGTGGACTTTCACGTATAGATATATCTGGAAACGTGTAATGGACAATTCCAAGTGACAGAACTGAGCGGCGGCAATTTATGGTGACGGTTTGCTCCAGATGTGGAAAAAATTAAATCACATTCTGTCTGCTGTTAAGAAGAATTAAAAAAAATATATCGATTATATTCGGTATTTTGTTCACAATAACGTATAACACTAGATTTGAAAAAATGGCAATAAAGGCATATTTGGACGTTTTATAATGATCATGGCGCTCGTGGAGGTACACTCCTTGGTACATAATCATTATGACGCTCGTGGAGGTATACTTTTTAAAACCTACCTACCATACACGACTTTCCGTCATGACCTCGTGGAGGTATTTTAGGCTAAACTACCTCAATACATCAACTCGTCACAAAGTCGTCAACCCTGAAAACGACCCCTGCAATGGTGATCGAATTATTGGTAAAGAAAATTCGCCACACGTGGCTAAGCCCAAAAGCCACTTTATCAAATCTGGCCGTGAAAACCTTAGAAGTCATATAAGCTGAATCGGTTCCACCGCATTTCGTTCACAGACAAGTTGTTCAGCGACTCATCGGTAACGACGTAGGGTGCACTGGACGTCTAGTGCACGAGACATTTGGCGCAAGAGATAACTGGTGCACTGAATATCTCGCTAAACTAACTTACCTAAAGATTTGTCCAGTGATCGTAGAGTCCAGAGATCCTTATGTCTCGTTAACGAAATAACTAAGGTTAGGTTAGGTACGCGGGATATATAGTGCACCAGTTGTCTAGTGCGCTTTACGTCGTAACTGATAAGTCACTGAACCAATTATCTGTGAACGATAGGTCGTTAAACCATTGAATCAGATTATCGTTATGTTTTAAAAATCATTACGAGCAAGAGAACCTTATACTCGTACTTCATTGGATACTCTTTTGATTTTGTAGTCACAGGGGGAAATAATGTGGTTCCCGCATTGTAAATGTTAAGCAGTCGAAAGGTCAAGCGTTTTAATTTGGGAGTCGTAAATCTAAAGAGGTCAACCCTTGTCCAATTATTCGTTAAGGGATGCTCCCAGCCCTGCCATTCCCTTATCAAAAACGAATCGCCACTTTCATTAACATCCCTAACATTAGTTTTCAATGGCCACTTTTCTAGTAGGCAAGAGATCGATGCCGCAGTTAAGCCTACAAAAGAAAAACGTATTCATTTTTATCGCAACAACGTGACGCATATTACTTCTCTCATTATTTACTTTTTTATGTAAGCACAAACAGGAGAAAACCAACAGATGGTGATAATAATTCTGTTGTCTCATCTGTGGGATTCTATGACGCTTTCCATGGTGCATATGACTAAGCGCTACATGTAAGAAGATGGAGGAACGCAAAAATTACTGTAGAAACAACGTGCATTTACTTCAAGCCTTTGTCCAGGACGGATATCGAGTACTATACAAATTATGTACTTGGCGAAGCTCTGGTAGGCGAATTTGCGATAGGATGAGGCGAGAACTGTGGCGGCTGATAAAGCTTTATGACAGCATTTCGCAAAGACAATATGATCTAGTAAAACTTTTTCACAAAATAAACAAACCCAGCAAACTGATACTTATATACAAATTCACAGCAAATATCATAAATAAACTTAATGTTTACACTTAGTAAATGTTGTATGCTCTCTTGCAGCATTCTTAGTAAGTGTCCTAAGCAGTTTAACCTTCATCTCTTGATCGACTGTAGTATGAAAGACTGCTTTGACCGTATTCTCACCTTGTCATTTTTCACAAAGTCCAACCATCGTACCATCAGCATTCTATGCAAGCGTCTGCTTTCAAAACTCATCATACGCCTGCATTGGTAAGATTCCAATATTCACAGCAGTAAAAAATAATGGGGATTAAGTAAGAGTGCAAATATTTTTTTAAATAATCTCATTTTGTGCAACTTACTGTGAGATTTATAATGATCGACTGGAACTCGAATAGACACTGCTCGTGAAAAAATATGTGAAGCGTTTGAATGGGATTAAGAAATTATTACCGAAAATTGATATGTACTTTGAAGAGATTCATATTTTGTGTTCACCTGTTCAGGTATATTTAGTCTGAACGTGTTTTGCTCTTTGAAGTAGAATCTTAGTGTCTGATGAGCATTTTTTTGGGTATATCTTAAATGTGTACTGAAAGTAAACATTAAAATCGGTCGTGGTATAATAAAATTACCATAAGTTGTATGTTAACTCAGAGCTTAGCAAATTTCGCGTCAAGATACTCGAAAATTGTTGTTTTGGTACTTCTCTTTAATCTGTTTTCTTAATTCGCAACTAAATTTATCCACAAAAAACCTCGTCTTGAATATGAATTCGTTCTTTAAAAAAAAGTATATTCAAATCGAGTCAAAGCAAATACAAAATAATTTTAAAATAAAACAAATTCAAATAATGAAAATATGAAGGTTTATTTTAATTTCAGAATAATTTGAAATGAGAGCTGGGAAAGCTTGCTTGCAAAAAGATATTTAATGAAAAAAAAAAATATATAATTTATTTTATTTACAAATTTAAGTTTTTTTTTTTAATTTTAAACTAAACTTGCAAATTAGGTTAACCTCTGGTCTGGTGTATAAATGAGCGTTCTGTGAGTAAAAGAAACGGCAAATTGAGACTCTTTTGAGGCAGAGTTTTTTAACAGAATAGAATGAACGCGGAACTAAATGAAACGCGATGTATTGTAGTTATTAAATTCTTAAAGATCATTTCTCATTAAAGGTAAAATCAGTAAGAGGGGAACTATAATAGAAAAAAACATGGAGAAATGGCTGCTGCAACAGAGAGAGTTATGCTACTACTGAGATCTCTTAATCACATCTAAGATATCTGCCATATGTGCCCGACTAGCTGCTCCTCATAAGACTATATACTGGACAAATATGCAGATGGGGGGGAGGTTTTTTTCCGGTATGAATATATATATTTATATCTGACAAGCATTCTAGTGGGTAACGAAGAAGAATTAAGAGAATAAGTCAAAATAAAAATATTATATTTTATCTAGTAGTCGGATGTAGTATGTAACATTTACGTGGTAGGCTTTTAACGTTAGTTTTTAAAATCTAGAGTCTAGACCAGTGGTTCCCAAAGTGGTCCACATGGACCCCCAGGGGTCCATGGGATCATCCAGGGGGTCCATGGAAAATTAAAATTGATTTGGGGGTCCATGAACATCGTTAGGGGGTCCACAGAGGGTTCAACATAAAATTATTAGAATTTTTGACACATCAGTATTAATTTGGAAGTTACAATAAATAGCAATATATAAATGAGATATGTGTGATGTAAATATTTTAAAGTGCATACAATTAATTTCTTAGCCTGAGACAAAAATAATTAAAATACGGGTTGGAGTCCAACCCTTATTTAAATGGAGGTCTACAAAGCGAATCGCATCTCACCACCGGTTCCGTCTATTTTGTTATCTGGCCAGGATCTCGTCACTTGCCGACACCGAAGAACACAAATTACTTAATTATTATTGCTTTATAGTTTTCGCTTCCAGAGAAAAGTTAAATGTTATTGAGCAATTAAATATAAGTAAAGTGCATTTTTTTCAAATACTATTAAATTATAATCCGCAGCTTTAATGTTCTGACACGAACTTGAAGTGCGATTTCTTCTGGAGCCTTAGAGGAGAACTAATACAATAGGGTACATCTCTCTTTTTAAATAACTCCCTCATAAAAATGCAATAAAGTATTATGAGTATCTCTAATTACCACACTGCACTATGTGTTCACACGATTATCACGTATGTTTTTACGAGAAAGCTTGGCTATTGTAAAACAATAAATAAATAAAAGTTGCCCTTTTTCTGAAATTCTATTTAGGTCAGGAAACAATAAAAATCTGCCTGTCGCCAAAATCAAGAAAGGCGAGACTGACGTTATTTGGTCCATGGGTATATAAACAAGGGTAGTTTACAATTGGGACACAGAATCTATCTTTAATACCTACTGTATTGACCTTTAACTCGCTCTTGTTATTCTGTTCTTTACAAGTTGATTAATATAAGTATACTTATATTTTACGATACTAAGCCACAAAGCTTTTCCATTGTACTTTGGGTTATAGAATCGTATATATATAAGATCGACTAATAAGACGTGAGCAGTTTCCCCTGCCCCGCCCCCAGTCTTCCATCAACTCTCGTAATGTAAGTTTAATTGTATTCAAATATACACACACTCCTCAATAGTTAACTTTTAAACAATCGATATTATAATATTTCCGTATATTTAAAATGATTTTATTATTGCTATGTCTAATTTGTATATATAATTATTTTGTCAACAGATAACTGATACTAAACATGGCCGAATCTAAAAAGAAATGTAGACAGTACAATGTCGATTATTTGAAGTTTGGCTTCATTCCATCACAGTCGAACAAACAATTGCCTTTTATGCAACAAAGTCTTAACCAATGAATCTATGAAACCATCCAAGCTGAAGATTCACCTGAAAAGATGCCACCCTGATAAAACAGATAAAGATTTGGAATACTTTCAAACACTCAAAAATAAAGTGATGGTACCTTCGCTAAACGAAATGTTCGGCTCGACGTCAAAAAGAAACGATGATGGTTTGCGGGCGTCGTACAATATATCGTTACTTATAGCAAAATCTGGAAAACCGCATACTATCGGAGAAAAGTTAATTTTGCCAGCAGTCGAAGAGGTTTTAAAAACTGTCTTACACCAACCTGCATCTGATATAATTAACAAAATTCCTGTAAGCAACAACACAGTTCAAAGACGTATTGATGAAATGAGTTATGATATTGAAAGTTTCTTGTGCAATTATTTGCAAACGACTCATTTCTCCCTACAGCTGGATGAGTCAACTTTACCTGATAATGAAGCATTATTATTGGCATATACTCGTTTCATTATGGATCAAGAAATCCACGAAGAACTGCTATTTGCGAGAACTTTGCCAACCGACACTAAAGGCGAATCAATATTTCATGTTTTGAAGGATTACTTCACAGAAAAAGAAATTCCTTTGTCAAATATTATGTCAGTTGCTACAGATGGAGCTCCTGCCATGGCTGGGCATTATCGTGGCTTTATAAGCTATTTAAAACAAAATATGCTCGGGGTGTTAGCAATACACTGTGTCATTCATCGACAACATTTAGTTGCTAAAAATCTGAATATTAGATTGCATGAATCTCTTCAATTAGTCATTGATGCTGTAAACCGAATCCGAATCAATGCGTTGCATACGCGGCTATTTGCGCAGTTGTGTGACGAAAATGATGAGAACTTTAATCATTTACTCCTTCACACCAAAGTGCGCTGGCTGTCGAAAGGATTGTGCTTGACAAGATTTTTTGCTCTCTTTGACACTATTTTAGAGTTTCTGGATGATAAAGATAGAATTTTAAAAGAAAACTTAATGATGTGGATAACGGACATTGCCTATTTAACAGATTTGTTTGCTGAATTTAATGCGGTTAACTTGCAATTACAAGGTGACAGTCTTAATTTGATTCAAACAAAGTCCATCATTTCAGCGTTTCTTGTCAGAATAAAGCTAAGGAAGCAAAATATTGGTCGGGGCGAATTTTCCCAGTTCCCCAATCTGTCACAGACAAGCTGGCAGGAAGACGATGTTTCAACCTAAGTTCAACATTTAAATGCCCTATATTCAGACTTTGAAACAAGGTTTGAGGATATTTTGACTATGGTAATACCACAGTGGATAATAAATCCATATGGTGGTGACATTGAAGAAACAAATGTCATATTACAAGAGGAAATAATCGGAATATCAACTAACGAAGAACTCAAAGCACAGTTCAATAAAGGATATCAGCAATTCTGGCTTCAAAAAGACATACCTGTCACTTATCCCGCATTGTGGAATATTACGAGAAAGTTTTTACTTGCTTTTCCATCTTCATACCTAGTGGAAAGGGGTTTCAGTGCAGTTGCCTATCTCATAACAAAAAAAGAAACAAACTGGATATCATCAAACGAGGAGATTTGAGATTAAATCTCACGAAATTGATGCCAAATGTTGAAAAACTATTATTAAATCATCAAGTTCATCCCTCCCATTAAATTGATTTATTTTTTCGCCTAGTTGTAACAGATCGTAAATTATGATTGGGTTCGTTACAATTTTAATTTACAAAACTGTTACAAATATAATGGAGTAGTAAACTTCAATAGTCTGCCTCGGGAAAATAAAGCGATCACTGATATAAAAAAGTGATCGAAAAGGTAAAAAGTTCTATAAACTATTAACAAACAGAACTGACGTCGTCACATAACAATGAGAACAAGGATATGTACCTGAAGTGATATTGTGGCTTTTGGGTTGAGCCGTGTATGGTGAACTTCCTTCAACGGATTAATAAATTTATTTAGTTTTGAGTTGGTTTATTCAGATTATATATATTTTTTTGCTGCAAACCAATCCACTGGATTGATACTACGAAGATATATTTTTAAAGATAAATAAAATGTATAATCTGAATAAACCAACTTAAAACTAAATAAATTATTAATCCTGAAGAAGACCCCTGCTATGGTGGTTGAAAGTTCACCACACACGGCTCGAAAAGCCACAATATCATCGTTTCATGCAGGAGGCCTAACTCATGCGGGAGGCCTACTCATGCGGGAGATTCAACAGTGGACGGACACAGGCTGATGATGATGATGATGATGATGATCAGGGGTCCACGGATAACCGAAAATCGTGTCAAGGGGTCCACGGAGAAATAAGTTTGGGAACCTATGGTCTAGACCATTGGATAAGCATTTAAATCAAATTTGTATTCGATTGCGAGGGTTAATTTGGTGAGGTTGTTTGCGATCCCGGCTATGAGAACAGAGAACCCATCCCTCTAGACTCTAGAGGCTCGTTCAGAATCCTTGAAAATATTAATTAAAGCTTTCATGTCCTAATCAACCTTCATATAAACACTTATAGCAGCTAATACTTGTAACATTGATACTTAACGATGAACAGAGCACGTAACATACTTTTAGACGATAATTATTATAAGGACACTTTTGTGCTGAATGTGTATTATATCGGTATATTGTTAACGTAATTATAAACGTTGTATTCTCGCTGTGATCATTTTTAAAATACTGAAAAAAGTACCGGAATATACTACAAAATATAAAAATATGTTATTTACAAATCACGCGGACTGACATTTTCAGCAAAAAGACCTTCGTTTGATGGCTTAAATATGGTGAGATTTTGATTATTGAACCCGAATTAATTATTAATCACAAAAGTTGTACTGTCTGGATGTATTATTCATGAGTTCTGTGTCACGGACGTTACAAGCGAATCATTTGAATAATTTCACAGCTCTCCTCTTGACTGAAACTCCGTAAATAACTAAATGTGGTTAAAATATCCACAAGTCATTATCACGTTCAATGTTGTAACAATTGTCACTGCCACACAGTTATAGTTATTTCGACTTGTAAAAACAAGTACCAAGTCATTATCAATTCATTAACAATCGTATCACTATCGAAATACTTATTTTATGACTTGCAGAGCTTCTTGGCAGCGACCGCTGCAATCAATCCCTCTTGGATGACTATCAGGAGGATTGTCAGCAGACGGACGCTGTCAACATCTTTCAAAATCGTGGTCATCGCAACTTCGCTGGAGACTCTCATGGAGCCTGAAGTGTGGCCTTGAAGGACCATCGTTCAACCCTCGATACGTGTAAGACGAAAGAATCGTAGTGAACAGTGGTTGAAACCAACTTGAGGGAAGATATTGAAATACTTAGTGTAATATTTCTTCAGTGCTGTTGTGGACGGATACGAAATGTTAAACGTTTGATTTTGTGTCAATAATGCCGTGTTGTTTGTGCGTCAACCATGACATACTATGACATGATTTTTACTGTCACAATTCCAAACTATTTGCGTTGGGTTTTCTGACATTTGATCTCAGTGTGAGATCATTGACACTAAATGTTTCAATACATTTACATCGTCACACTTATGTTAGTTCTTTAATAACGAAATAAAATTGTAATATATTTTCTAATGATATTGAAGGAAAATAAATACAAAAATGTAATGAAAATTAAAATACATATTTTTTAATATTCATATTTTATCTCAAGCATATAAGGTTGTCAAGATCCTGACTCGTTTGCCCGACTAGCTGCTCCTCCCAGGCCATAATATGGACAAGACACAGATTTTTAAATATTGGGCTGAATCAATTTGACATCTCTGACACGAAGCAGAATAATAAAAACAAGGTTGTCACAAAATACCTCCATTTTTTATCAGCTGCAATTAACTTTGTTTCGTGCCAAACTATCTTTGCACCAGAAGCTCCGCCGAAAACACACTTTGCACAATATGAGAACCAAGGTGTTTGAAAAAAATAAAAATTTAGCAAATTTTTAATAAACTTATACCAAGGGTCGGCAAAGTGCGGCTCCGGAGCCGCATGCGGCTCTTTAGCTCGTTGAGTGCGGCTCTGGCACAAATATCCAGGTCAGGTACATCGCGCCGAGGGAATAGACCCCTACACAATAGACTCGCCACTGTTCAATCGGTTCACACCACTGTCCTTGCTCACTGTACTTACCTACTTCGCTAAACGCTTGACCAATGTAAGCCGGCCATAAAACCCTTACCTTACTTTCGTAGCGGCGCGTGTTGTACGTGTGGGGGTGACTTATCGGTCGGTTGACGACTGCCGGGTACGGGTCGCGGGGGAGACTCGCGCGTTTCAACAAGTCTGATTGGCATTAACAGTCATTGTACTAGTCGCATTGATTGTGAACAGTCTTTTCTACAGTGGTTGGAGCTTATTATGCAAATAGATTACTTTACAAAGGTGTCTTTTTGAAGAGTACAGTTGTATTTTTTTTTATCCAGCTACACATCCTATAGGTATTTTCGTCATAATTTCAATAATGATAATAATTTTGTATTGGTGGCTTTAGAAAAAAAAGGTATATATTTTTATGTAGGTGCCCTAATAGATATGGCTACCAAAAAGGAAGCAAAGAAAAACGGAAGATAAAAACTGCGAATTTAGAGTTGAGTGGACGGAAAATTTCGCATTTATTCGAAACTTGAATGGCTATCCGACTTGTCTTATTTATGAGGAGAAATTTGTGCACAATAAGATGTCAAATTTAGAGAAACACTTTACAAGTAAGCATGCATCATTTAGCACTAAATATCCTGCCGGTGATGCAAGGAAGAAAGTAGTTGAGGAACTTCGGAAAGCCTCAACAAGCGATCTTTTGTCTATTATTTTGGTTCGCTTGCGTGACATCTACATCGAATTTTAAGCGGTGTTTGCATACGCCAAAATAATTGTTATGACAGTTGGTCCATTGACAGTTGGTACAACTGTCCTCTTGACGGGTGGTACCGCCGAAATGTGAGAGCGGGCAAGTAGTCGCAACTCGTCCGTCCTCGTGGTAGAACCGTCCCTCAGGGCGGCCCTTAACGGGCGACGTTATTGACAAATAAACATGTATCGTGAAACAGAAACAAGTTGTTTATAATGTGAACCTGATCCTGCATCCTTCATCCAGTTAATCGATGTCCTAAATGGAAGAGGAGGATATCAATATATATATATATATATATTTATAATAATTCATTCATGGTGGTCGCTGCAATATCTCCATCCAGCGATGGCTCAGGGAGGAGTTGAGCCATTCAGAAACAGCCAGGATTATGGTGTTGTTGGACCTCCTTATCCTGCTCCAGAAGCTGGTAACACGGTGTCGCAATAATGCTGCGAATGAATGGACTCCGCCCTCCGCAAACATGTCAAATGCGCTACAAAATCTAGGGAGTTGCATAAGTTGGCGATATGAATTATTATACGCAACTTTGAGCTTCTCCCACTCTCGCTTAGGATAGCTAGACCAGAGTTCTGATGTATATAATGCCATACAGTGTGCTTTGAATAGCACTCCTGACAGCATTACAACAATGGTAGAACCTCCGAGAAAGCATACTGCTCCGAACGCTTATTGCTCTTCTTTGCGGCTCAATGCTTTCAATGTCACGTAGGTCATCTGTAAAGATATGACCCAAGTATTTTACTGAAGACACTGTCGCTAGATCCCTACCCTCAAGACTCACTGTGGGTATGATCAGTGGTTCATTTTTGTGTTTGAAGACACAAACGACTGGTTTCATGGAGTTATATTTGAGGTCATGAGATTTAGCATATTTTTCACTAAGGTGAAGAAGGCATCGCAGTGCATTTATTGAGGGCGATAGAATGACCATGTCATCAGCGTAGCAAAATTGTTAGCACAGTAGCCGCTTACATGACAACCTTTTCTGGAAGCATTTAGTGATTGAATCAAATCATTGATATAAACGAGGAAGAGAATAGGTGACATACTACCTCCTTGCCGAACTCCGCTCTTCATATATAAAGGCGAGGACTCAGCTCCAGCCCATTGTACAACATTTTTTTGTTGAGCGTACCATACAGCCAAGACGTTCACAACAGCTGCCGGAACATTGCGCTTTTCAATTTTATCCAGAGCTTCCTATGATCAACTCGATCAAATGCTTTGCTTAGGTCCAAGAAGCACGCATAGACGTTTGTTTTTCTGCTTATGTAGTAGTCTATTGTCTGCTTGACACAGTAAATAACCATATCAGTAGACGTGTTTCTTTTAAATCCAAATTGGTTATCAGCCGTGACCAGCTTGTCTTCTATCAGTGAGTTTATTACTTTCTCAAAGAGTCTTGATATCATCGTGGCGAGTGATATGGGTCTGTAATTACTGCTGATAGAGGCATCTAATTGGGTAGCTTTTATGATAGGCAATATGATGGTCATGGAAATATCTTTTGGCATACATCCATTTACAAGTCAAGCAGTATATAGAGCAGCCAGTATGTGCGCAGTTGAGGATCCTGCATGTCAGATGTGCTCTATACTGATTCCATCATATCCTGGTGTCTTACCCGAGGCGGTCTTTTTGATTGCTGACAAAACCATTAGATGACTAATAATAACCTTATTTCCATCATTATCCATGGGCAAATCAATTACCGACGGTTTGCTGGTATCTATTGAATCATCAGTAAGGGAAAAGCAATCACGAAAAACGTTGGCAATAGCTTCGTCACCAGAGACATTGTTGACGCAGAGGGAATCACCACGTTTATTTTGGATTGCAGAGGAGGTGTTTTGCCAAAACTTTCTGAAGTCTTTATTCTGTAAGGCAGTTGCTATGCTATCCATTCGTAGCTGATTAGCCGAGTTTTGACATCCTTTCAGAGCCACTTTGAAAGTTTTTCTTGCTGATTTTCTTATATCTGCAATATCACCATAAGTAAGTTTTCCAGCTCTCATCCAGTTGCTCTTCTTGGCTCAGCATACAGTTCAGACACTCTAGTATTCCAGCCGGGTACTTGATGGAATTTTTTCCTCTTACAACATTTATTAAATGACTTCATTGCAGCACGGCGAAGCGCATTTATAATTTGCCTGTAGAGTTCGTTAATCTGCTCCCTATGTCCAGGTTTATTGCAGGGTGCATTTTGACAGGATATGGCTTCTGGAAGGTTTATCCGAGTTAGTAAATCATTTGCAGTGCGGGTATACATTTCAATGTCCTTTTTTAGTTTCGCAGCCCATTTTCCATGATCTTAAGGCTTGCATGATCTGTTACTCGTTACAGATATAAAATTGGTATCTATATTTATTGTAATTGGTAAATGATCGGACCATGACGCATTATCAATTAAATTTGTTCATTATGGCATTGATTAGTCACTCAGAGACGATGCAGTGATCCAGCCAGCGGGTGCTGCCATGAGCATCAATTATATATTTAAATGTGTCCGATGGCATTTTTAACCAATCCGTAAAAATATATTTATTTTCTGAGCAAAATACAGCAAGCTCTTTTCCAAAAAGAGATCTAGGGTCAGCATTGAAATCTCCTAAAACGGCTGAGTTACTGCAGTTACTCTCTTCTATAATTGCATGGATCTTTGATAGACAATCGGTAAATTCTGCGATGTTGTCAACAGAGTTAGTTGGCATATATAGTGTGACAACAAGAAGTTTTCCTCCTTTCGTCTCAATTTCTATAGCTGCTATTCTTGATTCCCTGCAATCCACAATATTAGTCTTTAAGGTATTTCGCCAAAGGATACCAACACCACCAAATGGACGACCAATTAAAGGGCCTTCAGAGAGATCTACAGCAGATGTTCCGGTGCTCGAGAAGTCCTGATGGATTTGTGCCAGGAAGCCTATATCTGTTGGAAGGAGCCACGTTTCCTGAAGCAAGACTATATGGTGTGTGTCGCACAGCTCACTAATATACTTTTCAGTCCGATGAGCCGACCTGCAATTGAAGGATGCGATACGAAGCTGCTTACTTTGGTCCATTCTTATATTGTAGTAGTTTGCTCTCTGGCACGTAATAAAATCGTCGAATAATCATGTCTTTAGGTCATACATTCGGATCCAGAATATCTTTGTACTGCGTTTCATTAACACCGACTTTAAACGTTTTGGATTCCCCAGATTTTGTAGGTAGATCAATGCAGGAGGCCTTGATAGACTTGGTCTCCAGATATTGGCAAATATCCTCGGCTTTAGTGCTGATATTAAGTCTAGAAATGACGAAATATCTTTGCCTCAGAACCGCGAGCAGTCCAGTGCTAGAGCTATTGCCTCGTACAATCGGCCGTTTTGCAGCTGAATGTTTACCGCTTGCCATCGGTGCTATTGTTTTGGTGATATTCGTATTTGACTTCCGTGCATTGTTGACAGCTGCTTTATGGGTATAGCTAGCGACAATAACAGTGTTTTCAGTCGGTATTGCAGTTACCTGTGCGGCCTGAGTAGGAGGTAATGTATCACTAATGACATTTATCTTGTTCTGTGAAGTATTTGTAGATGTCGCTGACGTGACATTTGTTTTGACGTTTGAGCTGTCATTGTGTGTTGTGGAACAATCTTTACTTTGCTTGCCTTGCTTTTTAAGGAACAGGACTTCTTTTTTTAGTGCGTTTAGGTCCTCGATTGTAGCGTAGCCCGCCGAACCCTTATTAAGAGCTTCTATATAACCATCCAGCAAATCTAAGATCTGAAATTAGTTTCGGCTTTATCAATAGCAGTTGACGAGTCTTGTGACATAAGTGATACAGCGCAAGTTTCGCGTTTCGTAAGATTTATTTCACACTCAGGTCCTAAAGAAGAACTTTTAGGATTATTGTCACTCAAAGGTCAGACGCGTGGAGAGGATATAGCAAATGCAGAAATCATGAGATATTGGCTTATCATTGCATTATTCACCAAGAAGCGCTTTGTGCGCTGATATTTCCAGAAGAAATTAGTAAAGTTATGCGATTAGTGATTAGGATCATTAACTCCATTGTAGTTAAAGCTCTTAATCACCGTCAATTCAAAGAATTTTTAGTTGAAATGGAGAGTGAGTACGCTGATCTTCTGCTTTATAACAAGGTTCGATGGTTATCAAGAGGGAACGTTTTAAAACGTTTCGCGTCCCTATTGCCAGAAATTGAAGCATTTTTCCTTGAGAAGGGTGTTAACTATCCATAACTTAACAGACAATCAGTGGATCCAAAATTTTTATTTAATAGTGGACGTTACGTCTTATCTAAATGAGCTTAACCGTAAGCTACAAGGGTAAGGAAATACAATTTTTTCAATGTTAGAAGAAGTCATTTCATTCGAAAACAAATTATCCCTTTTTGCTCAAGATTTTGAAAGAGAAAATTGTTTCACTTTCCGAGCCTGCTGAAGCATTGCCAAGAAAATAATTCCTCTATTGAAAAACAGCATTTCAAAACAACAATTTTAAATATGAGGGAAGCATTTCTCAGCAGGTTTCAGGAGTTTAAAAATAGCAGAGCAACCTTAGCATTCGTAAAAAATCCTCAATGCTACGATAACTGAGTAGAAATTTTTTCCTTCTGGCATTGACATTAGTAACTTTGAATTACAATTGGAAGATTTAAAAAACAGGAGACATGGAGGTCTTAATTTCAACGTCTTTGTTTTGATTTGGAAATATTAGAGAAGAACAAATGTGATCTTAGTTCACAACAGAAGTGGTATGGTTTGAAAGACCTGGAGAAGGAAGACATGATTATTTTCAACGTCTGGAATAGTATTCCTGACTCTTACTATCAGCTGAAAAAACTCGCGTTTGCTGTTCTTTCCTTTTTTGGTTCTATATATTCATGCGAACAATATTTTTAAAAGTAAGCTGAGAAGTCGTCTTATTGATGAAATCCTGGAATGTCTAAAATTAAAAACAACAACAAACAAACCTGACTTACTGAAACTTTCCAAGGAGATGCAAGGACATTGTTCGCATTAAGTGTTTATCAGTCATTGTCATGATTTAAATTTATAGATACCTTACTTTCATATTATTGTTTATCAAGGAATAAATCTTTATAAAGTGTGAAATCAAGTTTTATTCAGTGTACCCGTAATTTAATGAAGGTCTAAACTTATAATGAAGGTTTACTAAATTAAAAAACAGATTTGGCTCCCAGAATTTTTTTGAATTGTTGTAATGTACATATTTGGCTCTTTGGCAAATAAGTTTGCCGACCCTTGCCTTATACCAACACTTCTTTTTTCTATGGACTACTCTGCTTTCACATAATTTTAATTCCTTTTAAACTTTAGCGTTGAGCCTTGTGTTTTCATAAAATTTTCACTTTGATATACTGATTCCAAGAATCACTTTTAAATTTAAAATAAATTCAAAATTATTATCGATTTTGTAAAATTAAATTATTAAAATTCATCCATAATTATTGATCTAAAAAAATTAATGAAAGAAATGAAAAAAATGAAAATTTTGAAAAAATTTAATATCTTTCATTGACACTCTCGGACTCTTTTTAATTTAAGATTCTATGTCAATTGGTTAAGCTTCGCGAACTTCAATGAATCACTCGTTTTTTTTAAATCTCAGTCAATAAACGGCCAAATATATCTTGGATACTTCAGTCGCCTTTTCTTCCAAATTTCAGTGTCTCGTTCTAGAGATATTTGGGATACTATATCTGATGGAACTTAAGCCATAGTGACTGACCGAAAAATATAAGGGGGATATTAATGCCGATTGTATGGTCAAGCTAGAGAACGGAAGTTAAAAAGGAAGAAGAATCAAAATGACGTTAACCCATAAATATATACAGTCATTTAACTATAGATAAAGA
Source organism: Glossosoma conforme (assembly GCA_022606575.1). Classification (NCBI taxonomy): domain Eukaryota; kingdom Metazoa; phylum Arthropoda; class Insecta; order Trichoptera; family Glossosomatidae; genus Glossosoma; species Glossosoma conforme. The sequence goes on along the minus strand of JAGTXR010000141.1, from coordinate 595,792 downwards.
ATTTAAAAATAAAATTCATACCTTAAAAAAATATTTTGGATGAGATTCATTGTTTTGCTCCCCTGATAATGTAATCAAAAAACATATAAATTCACTTAAAATATACTCTTTTTTTATTTAAGTAATCACCACTTATTTTCCCTAAATTAATTACCAACGCGATTATAAATTTAAATTGCTTTTTTTTATTCAGGTAGTAAAAGCGAATATGCAGGTGAAAGCAATCAAGCAATCAAGTATCCGTTTACACAGTAGAGTATCGTTCGCCGTAGTGAAACCGCACTCTAGTTAGGTCAACATAAGTCCGTGCGACTTGCATCTCTCCAGGTAACCAATTACAATTCTGCATAATAAACATGCGGCGCTGTTCAAACGGCCAACCCATTGAATATGGAGTTTTATAACTGTTGTAAATTTTACCGCTAAGACCGCTGAGAACGCTAAATCAATATGTAATAATTGTTGATTTATACGAGTATGTCACACAAGGTAAAATGTATTGGATTCAATCGTTCATATCAAAGCTTATGCGATGAATAGTGTTGACTTGTGATCTTATATACAAGTATTGAAACTAACGTTCACAATAAAGTCATTATTGGAATACATGATAGTGTAAATATAATGAAAACCAAAAACACGAAATTTAAATTAAAAAATATATATAATTGATGGCAACTTAAGTTCAGAGGTGAAAATGTGAATCATATGACATTAATATTTAGTCATATTTTGGGTTGAGCCGCCACTTTTAAAGCCTCATTTAGTACACATTGGTCCAGGCCTCGGGGGCGTCAGGATGATCAGCCGTTTTTCTTGAAAAATCCGATTAACAAATCACCCAAAAGTATGCCTCGAATACTGTATTTACCCCCAGAGCGAAAATTTTAAGTGTGCGGAAATTTGTTTTAGTGGCCGCAAAGTTTCCATGCCCGATAGCGCCGAGGCGAGTCCCTCGAACTGAATCGAAAAGGACTCCTCTTTCTAACAAGAGGAACTGACAGTCCCAGAGAATTTCCTCTGAGATATTCTAAGATAATTATTATCGAAGCTCTATAAACGAATCCGGTAGGGTTGAGCAACATCTTAAGTATAAAATGAAATTGTACAGGCCTCAGGAGCGTCGAGCTGATAATCTGATCTTCTTAAAAACACTGATAAATATCTGGGTGTTAAATTAACACCCAAATATTTTTCTGGTACTACAGCCGCAGTCTATGCAATTTCGTGGACTCTTGCCTTGAGGCTCCCGGGAACCATCCATGTTCATATGTGAAACTCTGGGCTTACAGGTGTTCTGGGACAAAGCATAGACAATCTGAGCTTACAGTACTGTAAAACGACAATTTGTGGTGGGTATATATGTTCCAGATATGGAATGAATTTGGGAGAAGAAGATAAATAATTATTTCTTCAACGATTCGTTTTTAAAAAATAATGTTTTTTTTTTTAATTACAAAATAAGGAAACAACACAAATTTTACACTTTACTCAAAAAAAAGTAACTTATGTGAGCTTTGGTATCGATTTGAGGTGTGATAAATGTTTTTAAAATGAATCGCATTGCCTGAAATTTTACAGCGTACTATCCTAGAAACTATGTACTCTCATGTATGCCAATGTGTAACTTTAACTACTACTGAAAATTAAACCAAATCTCATTTTTGCTCATACGAATTGTCAGAATTATTTATACCGGCCACTCTGAGAAAATTGTAGTTATCATTGCTTCATTTTCTCATGACTTTATAGAAAATATCACTGTTTAACATTTCACCACGCTGCTTTTTAGGTGACGTTCTTTATCACCCTGGAGACTACATCAAAATACGTTTGGTGTGCTAAGCAAAAATTTGCTTGAAAACAGAAGGATCTGAAATAAAATTTTGATGATTATATACTACATATAATAACGAATATAAAACATTTAAAATAAATCCAAAAAAGTGTCATTCCTCTAAATTATAATTTTTACTAAAAACATGATAATTATATGTATGAATATCCCCGTTACTTTTCGAAAAGCGACTTCACGTCACCGGGATCGTTATCAAAACGCGTGGTAGATAAATGTGAAGTAGATGAGCAACACAAATACTTTTTCAGAAGCACATTGAAATATTATATCATTACATCCTTTTCCTCTTTTGTCGATGGTATTATTCTCCTAGATCTCTGTGATCTTTGACACGTGTCATCTTCTTCTTCTTGTTTTTTTTTTTGTATATGTTATATGTTTATGTATGCTCTATGTTTCTAATTATTTATTATTATATGTACCTTGGAACTGCGGTTCTGTTAAAAAATTAAATAATTAAAATATATTTTCGATTAACTTGACAAACTTTCTGTCCTAGCGGAGCTATATGCTTTCAGTCGCCGGACCGATCACAACTGGCGACTGGGCACTCAGAGCCCGTGGTCGGTGACACCCAGAGACAAAATTCATCCAGTGGAGATCCGCATAAATACACCTGTCAAACAAGCAATATGGCGACACATGCGTGTTCGACGAGCGAAGAAAAATAAGAGACAAAAGATTATACATCGAGGCTTTTCCGCTAAAATAAGTGAAAACAGCATTTTCAAACTTCAGTATAAACATTTGTCGTTTTTCAATTACTTGTGCCATAAATTTTATTTAAAAACACTTAGATAAAAAAATATCTTACTAAGGTCATCATCATCATCAGTCTTTATCCGTGCACTGTTCAACGTATATTATTATAAATATTATGTGAGATCAGTGACACGTGTGAAGCTACTGTCATCGACGAATTTCAGCTAAGACAGAGAATTTGATTATAACCTAACTATTTAAACTTGAAAGACATTTTGATGTTTATACAAAATGATTATGTTCAAAAAAACGTTTTGAGCCGCAACTATTTACAGCTTTTAAGCTTGTCTTCAATCAAATAGTTCTGACTTAGTCAAAAATAGAAACGTGGACGTACCAGACATATTTTTATTTCTTTTAATTAACGTACATGGACGTTCCCTGTAGTGACAAAACACCCTTGCGCCCCCAGCGCCATTGTGGGTGTTATTTACGATTATGGTTATTGCAGCTAAATAAACAGCCCGCAACTTGACCTTTTGTAGCGCTGATTAATGACCTGCATTCTCAACAGCACGTGCAAATATAACATCCACTAAACATTCATATTTTTTACTCACTCTTTTATAATAAACGACCGGAAAATTACGTACAGAGTCATAAAATTAGTTTTAATGATTTTGTACGACAATTTCTTGTGGATGTTTTGATAACTTGTTTCTTCAACTGATACACATACAAAATCTTTTCAAACGTCATATTACATTATATTTCTCTCGTCGGTTGAACAGCGGACGCTAGGATTCGAACACCAATATACCCAGCAATTTTGCCCAACGTGATGACCGCTCGTCCACATATGACGCTTAATCTAATCGAGAAATTATTACATATTATATGATTATTATGTATTGATGGCACTTGTATTACAATGTTTGTTTATTTATTTGTGCAAGATTAAATCGATTTATTAATGAACTGACATCCCCGTTACTCAGAGAACGACTCCAAGCCACCATAATAGTCATCAGAACGCGTGGTCGAGGGATTAGGAGCAGATGAGCAACACAAATAACTAACTTGAGAAGCACATTGAATTATATGTAAGTCAAGGATTGACTAAATGTAGTTTGGATGTTGCTAAGTGAAGCGTCTTATCGTAAACTCGTAATTATAAGATGGTATACCATAGGTACAGTATGGGTGGTATTGGCATCCCGCGAGTATCATCCGTCAGAGACCTTGGCATATTCTTTGAAAGCAAGCTAACGTTTCATGCTCACATTGAAACTTTGTGTGGAAGGGCACTGAAGATGTTAGGATTTGTTCTGCGTAGTGCCAGGACTTTCTCGAGCACTAACGTACTGGTCGTACTGTACAATTCATTGGTTCGTAGCGTACTTGAGAGCGGGTCTATTATTTGGGCTCCCCCTATGGTATAAATATGACCTCATGTTAGAGAGAGTTCAGAAGAAATTTTTGAGGTTTCTTTACATGAAGATGTATGGATATTATCCGTGGCTGTACCCATATAACTTTATACGGGGTATATTGGGATACAATGAGTTTAGAACTAGGAGAGATGTGAGCATTTCTTTAGCCTAGTGCGCGGCGTGTTCAGAAATTCTGATAATTAGTTTGAAATTGGTTTGTTTGTCCCTGACAATTGTTTAAGGATAAGGAGGCACAGATTATTTGTTCTTCTTAGAGGTAATACTAACCTACCAGGGACTATGCCTCTTGGGAGAGTGATCAGACTGTTTAACGATATCGCCTCGAATATTGATATAATCCACTTGATAGAAGCCCAGTTTCAACATGAGCTCCACGAATTTATTTATCAAAGTAATTTTGTGGAATCTTCTGTTTAACGAGCTCCAGGAATTTAAAATTATTGTATTATTATTGTATTATTTATAAATTGTTCTATTATATCCTATTTCAGAATCGCATTGAATATTTATATTTGTCATGTTTCTGGAAGAAATAAATAAATTGAATAAATAAATTGAATAACTAAATTCCGTTATTCTGCCCAGGCCATTTACAAGGACGTGTCCCACACCCCAGGCAGATTCAGACTGTCTCAGCGCATGACTGTATGCGCTGAGACAGGGGAAAGCCCAGCGTCAAAATTAATTCTGTGGCTATTTACAGAATCAGTCCCGCCAATGACAGGATCTGTCAAATAAACCAAAATAGCGGCATGGCATAATTTATTTTTACTGCTTAAATCTAGACTTAGCCTTACACCTTTTATGTATGCGTGTCAGACGAGCTAACAAAAATAAGTGACTGATTGTGAATGATTGTATATCAAGGCTTTTCGGCACCAGCCTGCTAGGGTTATTTTTACCGGCAAATCCATTTATTCAGTGTGTGTTTGGTAATATATTGACTTTGAAAGCTATAACAAATACAAAACTTTATTATTTATAAAAGTTATATTCATCGACACACAAGTAAATGACTGATTATAATATCCATACTGAACTAACAAAAGGTTGCTTCTATACAGGTTATAGTTTGATTGTGATTATAATGTAAGGAACTGTTTTCGTGTATAATACAGTCTAATGTGTAAAAAATCGTTAATTTTTATATAATTTAAAATATAATGTTTTCAGCAAGTCTTACCCATAAAATAAAGGTCACCCAGCGCACTGTGGAGAGATCCATGCTCGGAGTGTCTCTAAAAGATAAAATCCTAAATGTAAATATTCGCAGAATAACTCAAGTAGTGGAGACTACCCAACTAATAGGCACACTCAAGTGGCAATGGGCAGAACATGTCTGGCGAAGAGATGACAGTCTATAGGGAAGAAAAGTACTGGACTGGCGCCCAAGAACTGGCAAACGAAGCGTTGGCTGACCCTCTGCAACATGGCCTGACAACATAAGAAAAATAGCGGGAGTGACCTGGATGCGGAAGGTGGAGGATCGAAGAGGATGGAGACTCATGCGGGAGGCATATGTTCAAGAGTGGACGGATACAGGCTGATGATGATATTGATGATAATTATGATCACGTCCACTCCTCCGAATATATTCTTCATATAGTTCCTGACCTATTAGACCCACATTTTCTTCAAGCCTAAGGGCTTGAAGATAATTTAGGTCTAATTTACGCTCTTGCGTCATCCAGGTTATATGTTACAACCACATATTTTACTGAAAAGAAAATTTCTTCTAGAAAAATCTTAAATAAAACATTTTCGTTAATAAAATATTTCAATAATATGTAGAATTGCTTGAATTTTGCATAACAAATTTTGTGGAGCTTAAAGCTTTGCAAATAAGCTTTCATGTGACTTTCTTTGCATCCTGTCGTACACCAGGAAGTCTCGGCATCAGGCAGTGCGGATATTTACTCCTGACAACTTTCCAACTATCGCGTAATATTTTATTCTATTCGCGATTGTTTGCTCTCCTGTCAAAATAGTGAATCTCTTCTTAAACCAATTCGCGAAGATTGTGACGTGAATATAAAATGTCTTCTATCATATATGGATTTAACATATTAACTGTTCATTCTTTTTTGGTTGCAATTTTCACATTCTTCTTTAATCTTCTATCCACACGAAATTTGCTACAAATTTCTGTCATTAAATTATCAACTTCATTATGACCATTTGTTCATAATGAGCGGCTGAATATCATTCTCTACAAAGCAAAATCATCAAGTCCTTGTAAAATGTACAAATAAATAAGATAGTGACTTTCATGTTTATTTAATATTAAAAGGGAACTCGAAGTGAATGCTTAAAATATAAATAGCAATTGACTTTATATTTAAAAAGTTCCGTTTCAGTCCTGCAATTCTCCTTTTTTTTAAAAAACCTTTTTTCATTTTGTTCCACCGTGTTCCAGAACATTTTTGTACAGTTCCACGGAGAACTTTTCAGACGGAGACCCTCTTCAATAATTATTGAAGATGGTCTCCAGGGAGGCCGAAATTTTTTATTAATTTTTTAATTAAAACTTATTTAAAATTATTGCCAGTATACATTAATTAATCTAATTTTACTTTTTCCTTAATGAATTTATAACCTTATGTATCTCAGTATTTACAAAGCTAAGATATCCTCGAACCCTGTTTAAACCATCTCTAAGCGTGTATAAAGTTCTATGACTTTGTAAACTTTATCATTATAAATATTTTGTAACAAATAAATTTGCTTTATGCAGGTCTACGAGCTGATGAGCTACTTTAATATGGCCTGTATTTCTTTGTTTAGTAACACTTTAAAGGTTTTGGCAGTAAGTTAAATCAATTGGCAGTAAATAAAATTAATCGGCAGTAGACTTAATAAATTGGCAGTATACAATGTGACAATATGATTGTGGTCAGTTAAAAAATTAAAATGGCAGTATTATTTTCAATATTGGTACAAATAATGTAAAATTAATCAAAACTTAACCCATAAAATTAAAAGCTATTATCAATTACCATTCATAAATTTTTTCCTGCCTATTTATTATTTTTATACTGCCAAATAAATATTTTTTACTTTACTATTTGGGTATTTATTACTGACCGTTTGCTTAATAATTACTGCCTATTAATTGAATTAAATACTGCCAAAAAAATAGTTGCCGTTTACTTTACATATTCAACATATTCATACATCATATCGTGAAACCCCTTTTTTTCTTTCTGTCAGGGACCCCTTTCCAGTTCTCACGGACCCCTTTGAGAACCTATGGTATAACTGAAGAAAGTGTGTTTATATACAAAAAAAAAACACATATTGTACTATTCTAGAATAATGTAACATCAACAGACTAAATTCCCAAGAAAACGACATACAATATCTGGAGTATCAAAATACTGATTTTACATAAACTTATGATATCGTGGTAAACTATGAGTTATTGTAATAAAAAAAAACAATAACAAATTTTAATACAGCAGCAATCAGACCTACAATTTCAATTTAAATATTTTTTAAATATTTTGTTTATAAGTATTTATTTATTTAGATTTTTTATAGCCTCTAAATTATGGTAAGTGTTCTGTCTAATAGAATCACCATTGTTATTTAAACACAATAAACAGTTCTTAAAAATAATATTGAGTATGTAATTTCAAAACCTATTAAAATTAAACATTTAATAATAAAACATAGAGGGGTGCCTTAATATTATTTAATTAAAATTTAAACAATTTGAATGGAATGAATGGACGGAATTCTTGGGTATTAAAGTAAAGTTTACACACAAGACCCGAGACGGAATGCAGGGTGTCCCGTTGTATTGCCCCACATACAATTAACTAGTAATTTTGTCTTAATGAAATGCTTCTCTACTCTGTATAGCAGAGGTTGTAAACTGGTGGATTGACAAGCTTTTTAGTCATGGAATAATAAGGCTTCTTGCTATGGATTTCAATTATTTTGTTATCAAGCAAAACTACTTGATTGATGATAAAATCAAAAGATTTCTTTTTTGATTTAATATTTCTATCGGGATGTGTAGTGTGCGATCGGTGTTTATGGTGATCGGGAAAGCAAGATACGAACATTCCAAACATGAAGGAGAATAAATAATATAACTGATTAATCTCACGGGAAATTTAATTAATAGGTAAGCATGCTTAAAATACATTCACACAGTATCAAATTAACGATTATATTTTAGTTAAGTTAATGATAATAGGATTGAGAGTTTTGAGTTTAGTTATTGCACGACTTAAGATATTTGAGAGGTGGAAAATTCTAGAATTGTTTTGACAGAGATTCGCGGAGTTACGTAGGTAGTTGTTGAGTGATAATCGGACGGAGAATCGGCAGAGGTGGACTTCGGTGGGCGGCTAATTTGTCATGCTCTAGTTCCGTAAATAGGCGCTAGATAAATTTGGACAATTGAGACTCCTGCGTGCGCTCAGTTGTCATCTATTCGAGATCTATGAGGAACGCAGAATGTTCCGTCTCGGGCAGATGATCGAAGTTTTTCAATCCTAATATTTAAAATTAATTACAATGTGCATCCCGGCGACTTGGAGTCACGCTTCGATTAAAAGGGATGTCATATGGTTTACCTGCAATCCTTTAAAATATTTTAATACCGATATAGCACACAATTTATTAACCTCTTAATCAAACATATTTAATACAATAAGTGTCTTTGTCGCTCTTGGGCTATTGTTGTAGTATCTGACTACACAGTCATTTTTCGCGAATATTTTTTTCCTAGTAAAATGTTGATTCTAAATTAAATTTAAAAACTTAGTTAATTTTAGTAGGTGAGTAATAATATAACATACATTATTTCTGTTGTAATCGCTTGTTGTGGTGGAGAGCCGGTCGACTACTCCTGCCCCTAAAAGCTTGGGTAGCAAGTTGCGCATAGGAGATAACGAGAGATCTCTTACTACGTGCAAGGAATGAAACTCCGCTAGCGAGGCTGTGCTTATTCCGAGCATCTATTTAACCATATAATCTTTTTTTTTTACTTTTATTAACAAAGTGCAAAAATGCTTTACAGCTTAACTACAACACGTAATAAATAAATGTGAAATGATAAAAAAAGTTTACTTTTTCAAAGAAAATCATAAAACATTTTGATATCTACTTGATATAACTCTTTTAGGCTGATGCCAAAAAGCCTCTAAAAACTATCTTTTGTCTCTTACTTTTGTTCGCTCGCCTGACCTGCGCATCTATTAATGTAAGTCTTAATATTATATAAAAATACACGGCGTTTGCATACGCCATTTTATTTGTTTTGACAGTTGTTCCATTTCATGTTGGTTCAACTGTCAACTTTAGTTTCTGACTTAGCCGCGACAATCTTTGGAACGCTACATGTTACTGTGTCCGTCTGGCAGCTCGTGTCCGCGCACAGTCCCATCCGACCGGTGCTCACGATACAATATGTTACGGTCGGGCGTAGAAACCGAAGTCTTACATTGGAAATAAACGTGAATTATGTTTCTAAAAAAGTTCCTTGCTTTGTGATCTGCATCCTTCTGCATCCTTCCTCCACGCACCTTGATGGCGGACCCGCGACTTGTTGTCGCCTTTTTAAAAACAGGGGACGCTAGTTTGTACACAGTTAAAGATTTACTCGAAAACGAATCACGTAGTTAAAGTTTTATATTTCACTGTTAATTTTTTAGAGTTCAAACTTGTCCATTGAATTGAAGCCATAAAATATAAGACCTTTTTTATGTAAGCGCATACAGAAGAATACAAACAGATGGTGATAGTGATGCTGAAGTCTCGTCTGTGGAATTCTATGACGCTTACCATGGTGCATATGGATAAGCGCTGCATGTGAAGTGTTGATCCGCCAACGTCATACCTACAGCCCAACATTCACGCATCATCCTTATTATTACAGGAATTTGCTATGAATGGAAAGTCTTCACGGGACGACTTTCGTCTACCATCAATTTTAATTAATAGCTATGACTGGCATTTTACGGGTTAGGGATCAAATTCGTATCAACCTATTTTAGAGCTCAGAGATCGAATAAAAATACATTTTTTTATTTCCGTCGGGGATCGAACCCACGACCTGATTGGATTAATTAAAAAAACAACAATGCGTATAATAAATAATTATGTTTTAATATATTTTATTGTTAGTACATTGTTTTTATTTCGAATCCCGCTTGAACTTATAGATCACAATAAGACCAAAGAGAATGAGAAGCCAAAAAGATCATATTTGGGGACCGATTTTGCAGATTCGATGTAGTACGCGAGTATCTAATACAACAAAACATATATCGACAATTATTTCGACAATTATTTATTTATTTCCTTCAATAACATTACAAAATATTTTTACATCTCAATTCATTATTGAAGTATTTACATAAAAGTGTGGCCCTGTAAATTTATTGACACATTTAGTGTCAATGACCTCACACCCAGAACAAGCGTTAGGAGACTCAATGCAAATAGTTGACTTGTAACAACAAAAACCCTGTTATAAGTAAATCATGGATTACCCACAAATAACATGGCATTATTGTCATAACATCAAAAATATACTGTATGTTGAAAGCTTCAAAGGGCTGCAAGAACCAATTAGTGCGCATCTAGTTTGCAGTCGGACCTCTAAACGTTACCGCTCAGAGTATCTGATATTAGATAAACAACCACTGAGCAATTCCTCAGATAAGACAAATGTATACTCTAGCTTAATAGACATAAAAATGTCAGTATTGGCTTTAAAATGTCCATTAGGAGACCGCTGGTTCATAGCTTACTGCACCCTGCAGGCATGCTTCTGACTCTGACGAGTGTCGCAGTAATATATCATGGAATATCGCATCCAAATGAGGTTTTTCCCCGCGGCAGTCGCCCAGTGATAGGAAAATACGCCCCGATGATTTGTTCCCGCGACCAATACGAAACGCAACGATAATTCAATTAATGCATAAACACTTTAAGTGACGAAGATTGAAACTAAACTTAAAATTTTGAGTTGTTGCATTTTACCCATATATTGCATAGAAAGAACATGAAAACATTTTTTTCGGAGGCTGAAGCCAGTTTTTTTATTTTTTTTTATATAAACACATACAAGAGAATACCAACAGATGGTGATAGTAGTTCTGAAGTATCAACTGTGGAATTCTATGACGCTTACCATGGTGAATATGGCTAAGCGCTGCGTGTGGAGTGTTGATCCGCCAACGTCATAGACTACAGCCCGAGATTCATTATCCTTATTATAACATCCTTATTTACTATGAATGGGTGGTCTTCACGGGACGTCTTTCGTCTACCACCAATTTTAATTTATAGACTATGACTGGCATTTTAAGGGGGAGGGATCAAATTCACACCAACCGGGGTATTTTAGAGCTTGAAAATCGATTAAATATAAAAATAAAAAATTTCCGCCGGTGATTGAACCCACGTCCTTTGGCTCGCAAAGTTGCTTTGTACTTGCGCTTATTAAACATACTATTTGTGGCATTGTTTTGAGAACACTTTCTCGTTATATGAGTAACGGGCTTTGGTGAGCTACACTAAACGTGGGTGTAAAAGCAATAGTCTTATTCGTTAAATGGACTTTATGAGTTCTTCTCCGAAGGTCGCCGCGTATAAATAAAGGGCATGGGAGTTAGACTCCGTAGCAATGAGGTCAACAAACAAACCAAACTAGTCTAGGGCTCTGTTGTATTACGCTGAGTAGCGTTTCTCTACTTGACTTTGATATTGGGCACAGAACGCGTTTAGCATCCAGCAAAGGGCAGTCTTTACTTGCTTGGTGAAAACTCTCCCTTTGGACGCACGCAAAAAGCTACATGTTAGAGAGTGACGAAGGTCTTCCCGTGATTCTAGGTGCATCACTTAGATATCAAATAGACCTCAGTCTAAGGCTGCAAAGTAAGTATTCTGCAGCGAGTATAGAATTGCCTTCTTTAGTAACACGTTGCTAACCACAAAATACATGGTAATGGATAAGGAAATGGTAAGGGCAGTCTGGACTATCCATGATGCTTAAATTGAAGAGTTAAGTCAAAATATTAAATAATATTATTAATAATCAACGTCTTTTACGTAGACGTTTTAAACAACCATGAACGGCCAAATGAAAACAAATTCAACAAATCCTTCAGCAATCTCATAAATTCTCAGACTTGAATCAATTAATGCTTTTATTTCATCTTTAATTCAGTTTCAACTGGCCTTCTAAAATGTTGAGCATCATCAACATCAAAACTATCGGATCAAAATTGTTCAGCAGTTTTGGCCCCATATAATTGATTGGTTTATTAAATGTTTAAATTATTATTATTATTTTTTTTTATTTAATCAAATATAATAGGATACATTTAAGATTTTTTTGATAGTATTACATTCATTTTTTTTTTTTTTTTTTTTCACGCCACTTAAAGGTAGATCTTGTGTGTGGCGTGGGATTCATCTTTTGATTTAAGTGTTGCTTAATTTATATTATTATTTTTTACATTTTTACATAATAACATATTTTTTTTTTTTTTTTAGAATATAAAATAATATCATTCATATTTATAAATTTTTATAGTCGAAGTGACAATTTCAGCATCATTTACATAAATATTTCGATTCTTTAATAGCCTCGACCCATGTAAGTCTCAATTTCCACCAGACACATTGTAATGAACTTAATATAATCAATATTTTTTTAACAATATAAATATTTTATAGAATTTATATAAATTCTATACTTATTATGCTTGGATCATATACATACAATTACTACTTAGTACCTAGCTTGAATCATATACAGAGAGGTTTACATTAGTATCATTTTAATAATAGTAACATTATAATGTAATAAAAAAATTATATATATATATCATTTATTTCTCATTTTTGTACAATTACGTCAGATCCGATTTTTTATTTTTGAAGAACCGTTTTACCCTTTTATTCATTATTTTCATGTCACTGATCGCTTTTATTTCCGGAGGAAGATTGTTGAAATTCACTATTCCGTTGTATTTGTAAACATTCTTTGCATGTTGTGTGTTAAATTTTGGTATTAGTAGATTATGTATATACCTAGCAGAGTGATGAGTGTTCCAGTTTTCAATTCTCCTTTCTTTTATTGTCTGTAGAACAGTGTATTTTTGGTATAATGAATCTACCGTTGGCACTTTAAATTCATTGAATAGGCTTTCTGTTGGGTATGTGGGAGGTTTTTTTAATATGATTTTGATGATAAGTTTTTGTACAGTTCTAATGGGGTTGGTGATATTTAGGTATGTTCCTCCCCAGCCGACAATGCCATATTGCAGTTGAGATTGGACAATGGAGTAGTAAACCATTTTTAAATCTGCTCTAGATAGGATGTTTCTGAGTCTAATGAATATGTAGATACATTTGCGTATACGTTTCACTAGTTCGGCTGTGTGCATGTTCCATTTTAAGTTACTGCCAATTAATATACCCAGGTATTTTATTTTTTCTGTGGATTTGATCATTGAGCAGTTTTTTTCACAGTTAGAATTATTACATCCAGGGCAATGTATAAATAATTTAGTAAAAGGTGTTTTTATTTTATTTTTGTTTATGGAGAATGGGATTAGATATGTCTTTTCTGCATTTAATGTAAGTAGATTAATGTCAAACCACCTTTTGAGACAGTTAATGTCATCGTTGGCTAATTTTATTGCTTCCTTCCAGTTATTACTCTCAATTATTATTGCTGTGTCGTCAGCATATGATATTATTTTACCGTTAATATTCAGTTTGAATATATCATTAACATAGATAATAAAAAGTAGTGGTCCCAATACCGTTCCTTGCGGTATTCCAAATCCCCAATTTTCTTTTTGACTCGGTATTTTATTAATTTTAACTACTTGAGGTCGTTGATATAGATAACTTTTTATCCATTCCAATGCGCTATCACTAATTCCAATGTGTTTTGATTTTGAAATTAGTTTTGGGTGGGATATGCTGTCGAATGCCTTTTTTAAATCTATGAATATACCTAGACATTTATTTGATTTATCTAATGAGTCAAGTATATAGCTTGAAAGTTTAGCAATGGCATCTTGGGTGTTTCTGTTTTCCATGAATCCGAATTGGTTTTCATTAATTAGATTATTAGAATTAATGAATTTATTTAAACTAATTTTAACTATTTTTTCGAATATTTTTGCTATGTTTGAAATTATTGATATTGGTCTGTAGTTTGTAATATCGTCAGGGTCGCCAGACTTGAAAATAGGTGTGATATTTGTTTGTTTATAAACATTTGGAAAAATTCCAGTTTGTAGGCTTTTATTTATGATAAACGCGAGAGGTTTGGAAATTTGTTTTTTAACATGTTTAAGAGTATGTACTTTAATGCCGTCAAATCCTGGTGATGAACCGTCTTTCATGTTATCAATGATTAATTCAATTTCAGCTTCTGTTGTATTTTGAAAATTTGTTATTTTTTGTTCAATGTTAACGTCTGCAGTGTGATTCATATATTATATTATATGTATTATATATAATTTTATTATATGTATTATATATAATTTAATTCATAATAGTTGGCATAGTGCACATAGTATTTTTTTCCCTTGGCATAAACCGATACCACAATCTACGTCGATAACAAAGAAATCGGTATAATATTTTTGAATTAGGCGAGTAGGAATAAAAATTAAAAGGATGATGAAAAGTAAAATAGTAAATACGTCCCTGAAAGGGTTAAACTAATATTAGTGTATTTGAATTCCGTGTTTATATATTTGTTAATGTATTTTGAATAAGCAAACAATACACACCAGTTTTATGGGTATGTGTTCATAATATTGGTTGGACACTGAACACACTCCATTCTGTGCTGGTGTACCCTGGACAACGTCTCCATTGTTGCGGCTAAGATGTTAAGTAATGGTAGACGATTTGTGAACTCGTCGTCCCCGGAAGACACCATCTTTCGCACTTAGGACGTGTATAGGAGGCTTTTGCCATCTTTTTTTTTATGTACGATAATAGTGTTATTTTCGGTATGACGGATCGAATTCACAACAACCGGCGTGATTAACTGAGTTTTGAAGTTGAATAAAAATAGTTTTTATTTTTTATACTTCGTTAAGGATTGATCCCACGTCTTTTGGAGTGGTATACAAACGATTTACCTCTAATCCAAGCGCGCTTGTGATCCTAGATAAAATATTAACTCTAATCCTCCTCTCTAAGTTCGTTATTGAATTGTGTGGTGGCAGGATGAGGAGCAGATTAACAACACAAAGACTTTTTCTGAAGCACATTGACATATATATTTCAATAAATTTACAAACTTCTGGCCCGGACCTATTCACAGCATTCAGACCAAACCAACAACAATATGACCTCGCCGCGGTCAGTGATACCCAGCGCCGCAAGCGGTGATCTATATAACTAGTCCTCCTAATGGACAACAAAATGACAACACATGCGTGTTCGATGAGCGAACGAAAATAAGAGACGAAGTATTGTATATCGAGGCTTTCGGTACCAGTCAGCAAGGACTTTTTTTTAATTTTGTATAAATATTTATAAATACTTCCATGTCGTGCGTGAATAATTCTTTACACGTAAAATCATCATTCCTCAAACTATCAATCAAAATTGGCTGATGAAAATTTAACTTAAATTCCCCCATTCATAGTGAGTCCATTAACAAACGGACGCTGGGAGTAAGCCGAGCTGCGGTCTAATAACTTTAACAGATCAATACTCCATATTTAACGCTTATCCGCTCTTAAACCAATTTCATATCCCTTACAGTTGAAGATTATCCATCAGTGTGTCGAAATTAATTTGTATGATTCAAAGTACGAAAAATAAAACACGTAAAAAAATCCTATTGACGTTTGCCATTTAATAGAGCATTATGTCATCACACCCGTAACCCATAATCTCGTTCAAAGGAGCTCACTTATGTGAGCATATATTTCTATACTTACATGTAAAACATGATTTGCGGCGGGTATAGGTCAACGCGTTTGCTTTGCTAAAGGTTCGATCCCCGACGGAGATTGAAAAAAGAAAACGATTTTTATTCGTTTTCTGAGCTCTAAAATAGTTAGGTTGGTGAGATTTTGATCCTTCACCCGAAAAAGGCCAGTCATAGCTTATTTATTAAAATTTGTGATAGACGAAAGTCGTCCCGTAAAGACCAGCCATTCATAGTAAATTCCTGTAATAATAAGGATGATGCGTGAATCTCGGGCTGTAGTCTATGACATTGGCGGATCAACACTAAATGCAGCGCTTAGCCATATGCACCATGGTAAGCGATAAATTACGAGTAAAATCACTGATAATACTTATTAATTTGTTCTTAGATTATAACGAAAAAAAAAATATTCTAATACTTGATAAATAATTAAAGATCTATATTTTATACCAATAATTCTTAACAAATTGATATAAACATTGTCAGTAGGCAGTATCAATTGACTAAGTGAGTCAGTGCTGTGTATAGAATAGAACAAAACTGCATAGTTCGCGGCTCGAATTCGAGCGTCTGTTGTTTCCTTTTCTTCGATATTGACGAGATAAATATCATAAAATATAATATTTGCTATAGATTTGTATGTGTGTATCAATTTCTTAAAAACTGAAAATCCTCTGAAACTCTATACGCACACCGCCATTACATTTATTACTTATATGAAGGCTATTATGGTAGAATAAGATAAATAAAAAAACTGAAACGGGGATATCCGCAGAAGAACTCAAGTAGTGGAGGCCTCCCAACGAATAGGCACACTCAAGTGGCGATGGGCAGGACATATCTGTCGAAGAGACAACGGTCAATGAGGAATTCTTTTTTACAGGGGGCCAAACCCTACAAAATGGACTGACGACATAAGAATAATTGCGGGAAAGGCCTAGATGCGGAAGGCAGACGATCGAAGAAGATGGAGACTCATGCGAAAGGCTTACGTTCAAAAGTGGATGTATACAGGCTGATGATGATGATGATGATTATAATGATTATGGTGGAAATACATTTCTTATTTTCAACGACAAATAATCATTTAATAAGACTATGCTTCATTAAAAAATTGAGTACAGCTGAAATAAAATTATTTGAATTTTGTTTTAATTACATTTTTTTTTTTTTTATTTAATCAAATATAAAAGGATACATTTAAGATTTTATTGACAGTATTACATTCATTTTTTTTTTTTTTTTATTGTTTTTTTTTTTTTGGAATTCGCTTTCCACGCCACTTAAAGGTAGATCTTGTGTGTGGCGTGGGATTCATCTTTGATTTAAGTGTTGTATAATTTATATTATTATTTTTCACATTTTTTACATAATAACATTTTTTTTTTTAGAATATAAAATAATATCATTAAAATTTATACATTTTTTATAGTCGAAGTGACAATTTCAGCATCATTTACATATATATTTCGATTCTTTAATAGCCTCGACCCATCTAAGTCTCAATTTCCACCAGACACCTTTTAATGAACTTAATATAATCAATACTTTTTTAACAATATAAATATTTTATACAATTTATATAAATTCTATACTTATTATGCTTGGATCATATACATACAACTACTACTTAGTACCTAGCTTGAATCATATACAGAGAGGTTTACATTAGTATCATTTTAATAATAGTAACATTATAATGTAATAAAAAAAATATACATATATCATTTATTTCTCATTTTTGTACAATTGAATATATACATAGTTGAATACTTTTGAAAGAATCCACACGTGTGTTGGCACAATTCCTCAATTTCCTTAACAAGTCGACTGAAATGAAGGCAACAGAAAATCAGCGTGCATTGTCGATTTCAGCAAACGCCTGAAGCCTTACGCGCAAGATTTTAAAGTAAAAAAAAAAAATTACGGAGGTAAAATACATTTCTTAAAAAGGAAAATTCACTTATTGAAATTTCCCAAAAACGTATATTTTTTTTATTATACTCGAATTTAAATCAGTTCTTATTAAATATATACTATTACTAAATAGTGCATCGGACAATGGATAAATATTTTTTTATCCACAAGCTAAAAATTTAAATAAAAATCTAAAAACTGAGTTTTTTCTATGGTTATTCAAATTGCATATTTACACAAAAAGTGTTGCTAAGTTTTTAATAATTATCTTATTGTACAAAATCATAATAAATTTAATAAAATATTTAAATAATCATATCATAAATCCTTAAGACGACATTCGATCAGAACTTATTAGTGACATCAACAGTGTTAAATGACAATACATGATGACGCCGTACGGTAAGCTTGTAAATTATGTTATTTATATGATTTTCATTCAATTTGAGATCCATTTTGTCATATTAAATAGATAAGAATTACACACCTTATTTTAACATGGATCACACTAAGCACTCTTTCATTTGAGGGAAGACTGCAGTTTCGCGACTGATGAAAGCTACATCAATTCCAATGTGCACAAACTTCATCATCATCATCATCAGCCTGTGTCCGTCCACTGTTGAACGTAGGCCTCCTCCATGAGTCTCCATCCTCTTCGATCCTCCGCCTTCCGCATCCAGGTCACTCCCGCTATTCTTCTTATATCGTCAGTCCATCTTGTAGGGGGTCGGCCAATGCTTCGTTTGCCAGTTCTTGGGCGCCATTCCAATACTTTTCTTCCCCATCGACCGTCGTCTCTTCGACAGATATGTCCTGCCCATTTCCACATGAGTGTGCCTATTCGTTGGGTAGCATCCACTACTTGAGTTCTTCTGCGTATTTCCTCGTTTCGGATTCTATCTTTTAGCGACACTCCGAGCATGGATCTCTCCATAGCACGCTGGGTGACTTTTATTTTATGGGTAAGACTTGCTGTCAGATTCCACGTCTCTGCGCCATAAGGTAATACAGGGAGGATGCATTGGTTAAGCGCCTTAGTTTTAAGGCATTGCGGAATTTTGGCTTTAAAAATGTATTTTAGTTTTCCAAATGCTGCCCATCCCAGTTGTATGCGCCTGTCGATTTCTTTTGAGAAGTTATTTCGCCCTAGTTGTATTACTTGTCCCAGATAGGTATTGTCGTTTACAACCTCTATTTCTGTTGCTCCAATGGAAATAGGATCAAAGGTCTGTGAAATATGCCTATTAATCATGGCTTTTGTTTTATCCATGTTCATTTTCAGACCAATTTTGTTCGACGCTTCATTGAGCTCGTAAAGCATGTCTTGGAGCTTGTCAGGTGATTCAGCTATTAGAACTATGTCATCTGCAAATCGGAGGTGAGAAATGTACTCTCCGTTAATATTTATTCCACATTTTGTCCAGGATAGCAGTTTAAAAATATCTTCTAGGGCGTTTGTGAAGAGTTTTGGAGATATAACATCTCCTTGTCTAACACCTTTGTTTATAGAAATATTGTTAGTGCTATCATGGAGCTGGACCATCATTGTTGCACAAACTTACTGACGTGTAAATAAATATTTACTTAGAAAAAGTATATTGTAGTAATTTACGACGGCTAAGAAAATTATTTACTTACAAAAAATAAAAATAAAATTTTTCAACATTTATATAAATATGGTTCTAAAAACGATTATTTTACCTTAATCATATATTTATTGGTCAGGTTAAGCTAGTAAAAATGTACAATATGCTTGATAATACTGCAGCTGTTTTCTCTTAAAGCCTCGATCACTCCTCTCCTGAAATTCGCCTGAAACGATGTAAACAAATAGGTTCGAGTGTGAAATGTTTCGGAACACAGAATGGATAATGGCAGCTGTAAAATTTGTGGCGGTCACATGTTCAAAATGTGGAGAAAACGATAAGATACATGTACGACTATGTTCGAGTTTATGCAAAGCTTTGCCGATTCGACAATATTTGATGTAACTTAAATGTTAATTTATAAATATAAGTTTCATTTTTATTGTATCATTGAATTTTACTTTTATAATTGTGCCGTGACTAAATATAAGAACCTTATTTTTTCTTCATATTAAACACCATAAAAAAAATTATAGAATCATGTGTTGCCATTCATAAGGTGGGGAATAAAAACTAATTGGACACGTGCTGCAGAATCTTATGCGTGATGTTCTCGAATATGTGTCAATTTTCTTGAATTTCCAAACAATGTTTCGCGATAATTTGAATTGTTAATTAAAATATGTATCGAGCGCGCGCCCTTCTGTCAGTTGAGTGTCGCGTGTCTCACCTGGCTCTGATTTGATTACGGAGTTGTTATGGCAAAGTTCTGGAAGGCCTGTCAGCACGAGCGACAAACACCTGCTGAATGGATAATTTGCATCGCCGGCGAAAATTTTCAGAACGCAGGCTTGTCAGATCGACATGACTTTATGTAAAAAGCGTTTTGTAGAGAAGAGAAATTATGTGGTATTTACCTTGAAAAAAAATGTTTCTGAGAGAAATTTTACAAATATTGAACTGCGTAGACGATCATTGCAAAAAAATTTCTGAAGTTTCCACTAAAGATGCTGAAAACGCCGCTATAGAGCATCATAACATTTTTGATTTTTCAAATATAAATTTAAATCATTCAATCGATAATTTTGTCCCCGATGTACAATTTAGCAAAGAAAAGTAAAGGCCTTGAGAGACAATGAGACAGACCTAGGCAAGAGCGACGCTCGCCAGACCACTTCCTGGCACTCGGGCTTCTGGAGCAGAAGCAGCCACGAGGAGGAATGCCACCAGAAAGTTTCAGTTGCAGCGGTCAGTGCGTGGCTGATGGGGGGCTATAGATTTGGCAGAAGACATAATCTAATCCACTTGGAAGTATTATTTTTGCAGCGCACTCAAACTTTGTTAAAATCTGTACCTTTACGCGTGAGTTCCAAGTTATGTATTTTAGACGAAAAATTAAATATGCTCACAACGTGAAGTCTTGCTCCTCGAGTCACATTATTAGAATTTATAATTTGTCTAATGGCAAAAATAAGTATATATTTTATACAGAATCTTAATGACCTTAATTCTTTACTCTATGTGGTTTTACCTTTACTTTGTAATCGACTTGTTGCAAACATTTTCTTTCCTTTGCCAAGACCACAAATAACTTTTTCAATTCCATCCCCACTGAAGAATAATCCTGTTCTTTGATTTACAACTGCCTTCAGTCGGCAGTGCAGAGATCCAATAAAATGTTAAGGTGACAATAAATCAGGGCCGCCTCGGCATTTCTACCTGCGCTTTACATTTATTTGATTTACTCTCAGACATATTCCAAAGAAAAGTGACAAAGTTTCTTAGAATTGATGTAGATACTGCTCATAGACTTTGTTCTTCAAAGAGCTGAGTAAACTTTATGTAACAGTTTCCGGGAGCCAAGAAGGAATGATCGGTTCGACTGTTTAAGTGAATATTTTATGGATGAGTAAGAGTTTCTATAAAAGCTCTCCATCTTCTCAAAAAGTAAAATTACTTTAAACGCGATCTGTTGTATGTTAACAACAAGTGTATACGGAAGATACTCGTAATTTAAGTATTCTGATAGTTCAGAATACTTTTTGAGGTTAGTACCTTATCAATAATGCTTTAAGTTTTGCAACTTCTGTAAGGGAATCTGGTGGAGGAAAATGGACAACATATAGTAAATCCCTACTTTATTGTCATTTGTCTATATCTGCTCTCTCAACTGGAGCATATGGATATTGCGAGTCGCTGAAACAAAACTCTGTTAACCACCTTGGTCCTTGCTGCATTTTTTATCAGCTTTGTCTCCCGTAACTCCACGGAGTACATTCTATGCATAGTTCCCGACGGCCTTCCGGGGAGGCGCGAGCGCGGGTGCTTGTAAAAAGGTAGCTTTAGTTAATGCTCTTCTACGACATTTGTAAGACATGTCCCAGCCAGGTCCATGTTCGTATCTTGACGCACTGTAGTATGGAAGGCTTACTAGGGAAAAGTAAGCAATCGTTGTCATTAGATATAAAATGATTTAAAGGTCTTAAGTATCTACTTATAATAAAAGCCAGAGAAGCCATTAAAGCGAAATTCACACAGTTTGTTTGGTGATCACATTGGCTTTTGTTTGAATTACACTTTACCACGTGGCCTTCATTCTAGGTCCTAAATTTGCATTTGTTCCTATTTGACTCACGTTTTCAAATATGTTTTATGACATAGTGAAAGCGGGAAAATACACCCGGTATGTGACACAGGAGTTAATTATTAACGAAAATCTCTGCACTGAATGTAAGCATATTATACATTTCTTCTATAATACTGCATTTTTCTCTGATTTGCCTCATACTCATTATATATTTTAATGAAAGGACTAAAGTGAGCTTATACTTTTTAATACACCATTTGATTAACTTATTCCATTGCGCGACCTTAATATTGATGTCAGCTGGATATAACCCATGCAGGCTGGTGCTTACAACCTCGATATGCGATATTTCATCTTTTATTTTTGTTAGCTCGTCGAACACGCTTGTGTTGTCATTTTGTTATTATTTGACCGTGAGCAGGACTAGTTCTATAGATCGCCACTTGCGGCGCTAAGTGTCACCGGCTAAGGAGCGCTCGGTCGCCAGCTGGCAGTTTGTGTCTGCTCGAGGCGTTAACAACACATAATTCCTCGAGCAGAACGAAACTTTTTTAACCTTTAAATTAAATATATGTGCTTCTGAAAAAGTTCGTGTGTTGCTCATCTGCCCCTCAGTTCTCCACAACGCGTTCAAATAACGATCCCGGTGACATGAAGTTATCTTTTTTTAGTAAAGGGGATGTTAATATCTATGTACATAAAAAAAATACATATAAGAAAAAAAAATTCAACTAAATAACTTCTTAGGTTTTCACGGCCAGATTTGATGTTGTGGCTTATGGGTTGAGCCGTGTATGGTGAACTTTTTTCAACCAATATTTCGACCGCCATTGCAGGGGTCTTCTTCAGGATTAATAATTTATTTAGTTTTGAGTTGGTTTATTCAGATTATATATAATAATAAAAGAAATATATAATCTGAATAAACCAACTCAAAACTAAATAAATTATTAATCCTGAAGAAGACCCCTGCAATGGCGGTCGAAATATTGGTTGAAAAAAGTTCACCACACACTGCTCAACCCATAAGCCACAACATTAATTCAACTAATTAACAAAATTAAATTAATTAACGTTTAAAAATATTAAGAGTTAAAAAGTATGTACTACCATAAGAACGGCGATAGCGCTCCAATTAATTGATTGATTTTAAAGTTCAACAAGGTTCTCCTTCGTGTGTCAGTATATAATAAACCCGACATAAATAAAATGAATTTATAAATATTACAGAGAGAAAGAGAAAAAAATACGGGGATAATAAATCACAATGTAGAAGAAATATTCCCTGTATTTTCCCATACGTTACCGTAGCAAACCTAAATTCCTTTTATCATACGGTAAAAAAAATTCAATGTTTTCCACATCTTTATTGACTTCTATTGAAAATTCATAATATTCTTCATTATGTGTCTTAATTCTGTGATTTTTCTCTCAGATTTATAATAATTTAAGATCTAGTCCTTTCCAAATGCTTCTAACTGTCCTGGTTATACTCCCCATATGTGATCACACCTACTTTAGTTGGCTTTTCTACGTGCTTCGATATTTACAAAAAAACATTTAAGTTTGGTCTTATGTGAAAATATTGCAATATGGAATAACCCAGCTTATGTTTCATTGACTGTAAGTTTCAGATCGTCTACAAATTGACAAAATATTACATGTTGAATGGAACATTGGAGTAGAAAATAATTTTAATGTTTTTTTTCCCTTACAGAAACATTACAAATTTGAACAACTCAATTCATTTCTGTAGTACAATAATAATTAATCCTTAAATAATAAAATACAATATATACAAATATAGGCACTTATGATTAAGTACTAAAAACAAAGCAATAAAGACAAGCAACAGAAGGTCCCTATGCTCATCAAACAGACGACGCCAACAAATTATTCCTCGAAAGAAACTCGTGGAGTCCATGTCTGAATTGGGCCTCCCTGATGATATACTCATAGGAGTAATTTTCCTTGCACATTGCAGGAATACAGCGACAACATGCTCACATACGATTTTATTTTTTGGGCTTGTTACCCAAAAAAATACTAAGGAAACATGCAAATACGGTGGTCACAGCGTAGATAAAAAGACGCAAACAAATAGACGTATTGACGTCTATTTACTAGGTCTGTCTAACTCATTGGAGTTAGACAGACCTAGTAAAGGCGATTACCATGACCCCAATTACAGAATGATATCAACTCGATATATTCCTTTAAAAAAAAACCTCGGTAAATGATCTTTTGTCTTTTATTTTTGTTCGGTCGCCTGATATGCACGTTAAATAATCTTAGTCTTAATTTTATATAAGTCGGGCAGGGAAACCGAAGTCGTAACTGGAAATAAACCTGAATCGTGCTTCTAAACGAGTTATTTTCTTTACGAACTGCTCTTGCATCCTTCCTCCACGCGTCCCGATGACGACCCACGACCTGTTATCGCCTTTTTAAATATGATGGACTGACGAGTTACCCAGATGCTTTGGTGTTTGCTACAGAACTATAGTATTTCTATGAATATGATGATCAAGCAATCCTGAAGTTTTTGTTTGTTAGTAAGTACTTATGTATTTTCATTTTAATTACCTTTAACGCCAATTTTGATTGTTTTTTTGTTTGTCTTCTTATTGATATCAGCTTGATATAGCTTCTTAAGGCCGATGCCGTAAAGCCTCGACAAATGATCTTTTGTCTATTATTTTTATTCGCTTGCCTGTTAGTCTAATTATATAATGTTAAACGGTGTTTGCATACGCCAAAAATAATTGTTATGACAGTTGGCCCATTGTCAGTTGTTACAACTGTCATCTTGTCGGTTGGTATCACCGAAATGTGAGAGCGGGCAGGCAGTCACAACTCGCGCGTCATCGTTATAGAACCACCCCTAAGGGCGGCCCTTTAACGGGCGACGTTATTGACAAATAAACGTGTATCGTGAAACAGAAAAATAATGTTTATAATGTGAACCTGACCCTGCATCCTTCATCCAGTTAATCGATGTCCTAAATAGAAGAGGAGGATATAATTATGTTTTGACAGAATTTGATATGTTATCACATTTATTTACATAAAATGAGACATGGAAAAAAAAGAGAACGATTTTAGAATATCTGGACGTTTTCTTGCAAGAGAAACTGAAAGAAGGAGCTTTCTTAGATCAGCTTCAAGGAGACGCTGAAGTCCTTCCTAATTTTCACTCCCTTTGCCATGATCTGCATTAAGACATCTGTGAACCTGCAGCACCACCCAGCACATATACTGTTTTAAAGTTCACAATTTACATAGTTACAACAAAAAGTTTGATAAAAAAATGTAGTTTATAATACTTTAACACTTGATTTTTATTCGGGTAACTTTGGCTTAGAATCGCTTACAAGTACACACGTACATAATAGTTTAAATGAACGCATCATCAAAGACATTTAATTGTCGTTGTGAGGCGAAAAAAAGAGTCGAAAAACTATATATTTTCAGGATTTTCAGTGACGTTCACAAGAAGCCTCGCTCTCACTCGTACCTCGTGAAATAAATTTGGATTTAAGAGTAGCGGCTGTCGGGGAAAACTAACAGGAAATGGAAAATCATTTCATAGAGCTGTTTACGTTTAATAAATATCTTTTTATTATTTTTTTCTGCATTAGTGCGCTCAGTTTGCGAGAACGGGAAATTTAAATCAGCTATTCCTAGAATTAATAAATTATTTTATAGTATATTAAATAAAGTATACAAAACTGAATGCCTCTTATATTTTCTTAAGATGATCCTTTTGAATCCTATTGAAACAATAATAATATAAACATTATTTAAATTAGTTTTTGTTTACCACAGAAAAACCTAAACCAAGGCGCAATATTCCAGTATTCTTTGTTCTGGTAGAGCATTGATTGTATTGTGCATAACATGTTTAGCATTAGAGAAATGGGAGTTGACTTATTACAGAATAAAATTACATTACAGAAAACAGAATATTTCTGATTTTTTTTACCATTTGCGAAACTGATATTTTAGACATTATAGTTACTTGGTGAATCTTATCTTAAGAATTTCGAATTTCTTCTTATTTGATTTTATCGAACATTTCGAAAAAATCAATTCATCTTTCAATCAATTCGACTTTCACATTGGTCAAAAACAAAATACCAAAAAATATGTCTTGAATTTTAAAGCTGTCGTCTTTGGGATTCTACCCTGAGGTCGTCGAGAACCAAATATATTCTCAAATCAACCTTTTGGTGAAGAAAAATGAGGTATAGCTTCGCGGTAAAAACGGTTGCTTACCATATCGATGATCATGGGTTCAATTCCCTACGAAGATTCAAAAAATTCGGCTTGAAATTTATGCTTCACCCGCAAAATGGCAGTCATAGCATATTACTGGAAAAGTCGCGAAAACGACCCGTTCGTATTTAATTCCTATAATAAATGGTTGATGCTTGAATTTCGAGCAGTAGTCTATGACGACGGATCAACACATCACATGCGGCGCTACAAGTAAAGCATATAATCCACAGATGAATTTTCAACATCATTAGAACCATTGTATTCTCCTATTTTGTTTACATAGGGTAAAACATGACGAAAACGTTAAAATTAAAGAAATAAGGTATTTCAGTATTTGGTTGGTGATAATTATGGCAAACAGGCTAAGTAGGCATCAGTCAGCACTTCTTTATACTTTAAAATCATCAAAAATTTTCTTTGATTCCTTAAAAGAATAGGTACTTCATTCACATCCCTGTGTCCTACTACACCACGGACCTGCTCGAGGTATGTTTCCTGGATTGCGGACATATGCTTCGAAAAGTGCTACCGCCTTTAAAGAAGAGTATTGATCGTATATTTCGTCATACCGGGGAACAATTGATTACAGAAGTTATTAGCCAGAACTTTAGGTCATAGAGCCCACAAAATCTATCTAGCGACAAGATTGCTGATATATTACTTACTATATATGTGACGGACTTATATGTTGTCTATTATTGTTTGACTTATATTTCCCATAGAGGTCGTTAGAATTGCCGTCACCAGAGGTTGTTTCAAATATTATTGCACCTATCAAGGTGGGAGTTGTGCAAGCTTTATACAAGCAGATGACCATACTGACCAGATCTCTTCGCTCTTCTTTCTCGACGCCTTCGTAACCTGATCAATCAGTCGCCGCCCACCGGAGAAACCACTGTGTTACATGCCCGCTCAACGAACGACCAAGTTACAACTAGCCGGTGGTCATAGCTTAATGGTCAAAGCGTTTGCTTTGCAAGCCAAAGGTCGTGGGTTCAATCCCCGACGGAGATTAAAAAAAAGGATTTTCAATCGATTTCTGAGTTCTAAAATACCCCCGGTTGGTGTAAATTTGATCCATCACCCGTAAAATGTCAGTCATAGCCTATTTATTAAAATTGGTGGTAGACGAAAGTCATCCCGTGAAGACCACCGATTCATAGTAAATTCCTGTAATAATAAAGGTTGATGCGTGAATCTCGGGCTGTAGTCTATGACGTTGGCGAATCAACACACATGCATCGTTTAGCCATATATACCATGGTAAGCGTCATAGAATTCCACAGATGAGACTTCAGAATTACTATCACCATCTGTTGGTATTCTCCTGTATGTGCTTACATAATAAAAAATAAAAAAAGCCACTAGTTACATTTCACTATTCTAAAAATCACTTTTACAAGTTGCTACTAAATAGAATCTCGTTAATCATTCAACTCATATCTAATGTAAGTATTCTATTTACTTTTCAAGTTTTTAAATAGTTTATATATTAAGCTTACTTACTGACATTTAATTCCCCTAGTCATTAAACCGTGTTCTAATTTATTTTCTTTCGATGTTCGGAACTTCCGTGTATTTCCATTGATCTATTCCTAACATTGATAAAAATTCCTTCTCAGAAACCCACATATCACAAAATTTCAACGACTCTCCCACGTTCCGACATATATTTAAAATTCCGTTATATAATTATAGTTCATCGTTGCTCCAAAAAGTTAAAAATCACCAGCACATAGCCCCTGAAATAGTATTCTCGTATTTATGAATTCGCGCAAACAATGCCTTTGCCATTTTTATGTGCTTAATTAGTAAAACATTACACGTACATAATGCGCAAGTAAACACGTGAATAAATTAGTGCAAAGCTAAATAAACGGGGTTTGTGTGCGTTAATTTTGAATCACATGTCTGTGGCATAGTGAATTCAAGCCAAGCTTACATTAGGAAAGTACTTTCAAATGCGGTGTTGTTAAACCCATTGTCTGCACCATAAACAGGTACGTCAATTGACTGATAACAATGTGAAATTTTGCCAGAGCTGGAGTCCCTCATTTTAGGGGGGGATGTGAGAGGTTATGTGGATCTCAGAGAGCTGCATCGCGTCTTAAGTCTGGGTATTGGGGGTATCTGATTATACAAGCAGTGGGACGGTTGGTTGATTGCCTTACGCATTTCTTCGGCGCATATGACTTTGCGTCTTATGTTTGGTGGTGCGATACCAGCCAAGGGGTAAAGTTTCGAAATGAGTGATGGCTTGAGGCTGCCTGTGACGACTCTGCATGCATCACTCAGGGCAGTATCCACTTGATTACAATGGACTGTCGTCGACCCCATACTGGTGCCGCGTATTCTCGGGCTGAGAAACAAAGTGCTAAAGCTAAGTGATGTCGTGTAATCAATGCATGCATATTTAAATTGGGCATATACTCACACTTCCATATTGATCTGGTTAGTATGATAAGCTATCATGTGCCTAGTAAATATGATGCGAGCTTTTACACTTTGATATTGTTTGCTTTTGTACTAATTATTACATATAAGTATAATTCGTTTTTGCAGAAACATCGTGTAGGCAATGTGTTTCTTTCTGTCGATATGTTTAGTTTTAAAAACATAAATTTAGTTATTAACAAATAAACCCATATAATAAATATTACTTATAATTTATTATTATATTTATTTGAATGCGTGTATTTTCTTCTTAATAAGGGGCAATTTTGGCCATTTGGAAACTTTAAGTACATTTTTAAAGCGAAAATTCGACAATGTGTCAAAACTAAGGCGTTTAACCAATGGCGCAGTATGCATTATGTTTTCAAATTAATATTTTTTCATACAAGCAATATGTCACCTGTGATATTATTTATATTACTAATATATAACATAATTCAGCACCCGAAGTTCCAACGAGTATATATTATGTTACCTCAAAGAAAAGAGACTAGGAATACGGTCAAAAGGCTGTTGAAGTATCTGAGACGTATTCAGACATACGATCATTATTCCTTAATTCCCTAGACATTATTAACTTTCCAATGACGTGCCAAGAAAAAGTATGTAATCATTAATCTGCCGACGAGTATAGCTCAATAAGCAAAGCGTTTGCTTGGCAAGCCAAAAGTCGTGGGTTCGATCCCCGACGGAGATAAAAAAAATAAATAACAATAATCGATTTCTGAGCTCTAAAATACCCCCGGTTGGTGCGAACTTTATCCCTCACCCGTAAAATGCCTAGTCATATCCTATTAATTTAAATAAGTGAAGACTATCCATTCATAGATAATTCCTGTAATAATAAGGATGATGCGTGAATGACGAACTGTAGTCTATGTAATCTGCGGATCAACACTCCACATGCAGGGCGTAACATGGCAAGCGTCATAGAATCCACAGATGAGACTATAGCATCATTATAACCATCTGTTGGTATTCTCCTGTATGTGTTTACATAAAATAAAAATATAAATTGTGCGAGTAACACGTGAATAAATAAAAAACTTATAGAAACATTTATCTATCGTTAATTATTAAAGCGAATTCCCTAGAGATATTTCCGTAATGGTTTGATATGAAATGTAGATATATTTTTAAATTTAATATAAAAAAGATTCACCAAGTCAGTAAAATATATTCATATTTAAAATTTTCTGTTAATGACGTACAATAAATTTAATAATTATTTGTCAATTGTAATAATTCGATAAGACGATACGAGCGTGTAGAATTTAGTATACTCAGTAAACGTAATATCTTTCATGAGAAAAAGATAAATACAGCGTTGAAAGGGACTGTTTGAAAGTATTTCAAAGCATGACTGTGGATAAAATACATATCATCACCACAACCCAGATATCCAAAGAATTTTCCTTTTCCCAAAAATAAAGGGCCGGCCACATATGGCGCGATAAGTGAAAAGAGCGCGGCACATGTTCTTCCTTCCAATTATAGCGGCGAATCTCTAAACATATGAATATTACAGGCAGGCACGAGATAACCTTGGGTGCCCATATCTCATCTCGTTACAGAAAGATCATATTGAAAAGAAAACATTTGGTTAAAAATAAACTAGAACCAGTACATATATGCTATTGTAATATATTTTGACATCCCCTTTACTAAGGCAGAACGACCCCACGTTACCGGGATCGTTATTAAGACACGTGGTGGATAGATGAGGAGCAGATAAGCATCACACAGACTTTTTCAGAAGCACATATATCTTCTATAAACTTAACAGGCCTCTGACCGATCACACTCGCTACTCGTCGCGATCGGCGCACAACTGATTACTGGCAACCGGGCGCCCGTGGTCGGTGCAACCCAGCGCCGAATTTCATCCCGTGGCGATTTAGCCACTTTAGACACATTTAGATCTATAGGGGCGCCAAGGACAGACAACCATTTACACCATAGGTTCCCAAACTTATTTCACTAGTAGACCCGTTGTCATGATTTTCGGTTTTCGGTAGACTCCCTCCTACTCACTGTGAATTTTTTTTTCAAAAAAAATAAACATTTATTTAATGTTGTCGAACTCAAAAGGCATCAAGGGCCCCATAAGGTATTTTGAGTACGCTGGCGAGCCGGAATCAAAAAAACTTAAGAATGACGATAACATATGTAGGGGGTGAACCAATACCCCTTGATATTTAAAATGGCCATAAAAAATAAACACGCCGTGCATTTCTAGATACTTATATTTAAAAAATGTAACATTCTTACTTAAATTATAGTCAATCAAATCAAAATTTAGGAATACATATTCTCATTTTTCCGACTTTGCAATGACATTTTCATATGGTGTAAAAAATACATATAATCGTTATAGCCCTCGGATGTTTTTAACACAGTAAAGTGAGGGTTATTTGCTCATCCGAGAAGGTCTCTGTATTATGAAATCCATTTTATTACAACTCGATCTAAGATTTTAATCTTATATCGAGTTGTAAAAGGCTTAGAAGCCTATTTTAGAATGAAAAAAAAATCCAGTATTAAGGCTCTAAATCTGTCGTTTGTTGATCTTTGCCATCTCAGTTACGACAGTATTTCATATAATCGTTCTCGATGCGGTGCCCCCTGGAAGCGGAATTTCGGACTTCCTCTTCCGGCCAATCTTTTCAACCCAGCGACAACGAAAACAAAATGAGAAGCAGCAAACCAGCTCTCACCACCATGTCCATCAACATAGAAGGACTATCTTCCTGCAAAGAAGAACTACTTTGCCACATGACGAAACAAATACAATGTGATGTTCTTTGCATGCAGGAGACCCATCCCGGCATGCAAAGCAAAAGACCATCCATTGAGGGAATGCGCCTGGTCTCGGAAAGACCTCACGAGCAATATGGAAGTGCAATTTTTGTACGGGATGGCCTGACGGTTACCTCGACAGACCACACAGAGGTTAACAACATTGAAACCCTTACGGTCGAGTTGGACCACTGCACCGTCACATCGTATTATAAGCCCCCAAATGAAGATTTCTACTTCCATGAACCAGCAAATTTCCGAAACAAAGATATAAAACTTATCCTGGGCGACTTCAACAGCCACAACATTCTCTGGGGATACAACAACACTGACCCCAATGGAGAAGCCCTCGAAGAGTGGTTTGAGGCTAACCGATTATCTTTGGTGCATAATGCTAAGCAACCGGCATCTTTTAACATCGGCAGATGGAGGAGGGGATACAACCCGGATCTCATCTTTACCAGCAGCCAAATTAGCCAACAATGCACCAAAATAATAGGCACGCTAATTCCACACTCCCAACACAGACCTCTCATTCTCCACGTTATGGCAGCTATCAGGCCAAAAGATACGCCATTCCGTAGAAGATATAAATTCATGAAATCGGACTGGGACGCATAAACAAATGCCCTAGAAGAATTCGTCGGACATGTCAAGCCAACACCGGAGAACTACGACACTTTTACAAACATCATCAAAAAAGTGTCCAGAGCCCACATCCCCAGAGGATGTCGAACAAAATATATTCCCGGTTTACAACCTGACACTGTAGCCCTGCTCGAGAAATACACTGACTGCTTTGATACCAGTCCATTTGCAGAGGAAACTATGCAGCTGGGCAAAAAGGTGTCAGCTGCAGTGGAGCAGAGCAGACGGGAACGCTGGATCTCAATGGTGGAAAGCCTTGACCTTACCACGAATAGCCACAAGGCCTGGAGACTCCTGCGAAAAATGGATAACGATCCAACAGCTCCTGTTAAGCACGCGGCCACAACTGCCAATGAAATTGCTCATCAGCTCCTCCGCAACGGGAAGCTGAACAATAAAACGAAAAAGCAAAAATTGGACAGAGACCCTCTAATTGAACACAGCGATCTGTCAAAACCCTTCTCAATGGCTGAACTGGAGTGTGCTATCAAAGCCGCTAAAGACAAAAAAAGCGGCTGGATTGGATGATATATGCGTAGAACAGATAAAACACTTTGGCCCCCAGGCTAAACAATAGCTCCTTGAAATGTTTGATGCCTGCATGATCGGCAGTCAAATCCCAAAAATATGGAGAAAGTCCAAGGTCATAGCCATTTTAAAGCCGGGGAAAAACCCTGATTATGCTAAAAGCTACCGCCCAATATCTTTACTATGCTATATATTTAAAATCTTCGAACGGATACTACTCAACCGACTCACCCCCTTTATCGAACCTAAAATGATACCCCAGCAGGCGGGCTTCCGACCCGGAAAGTCATGCACTGGGCAAGTACTAAACCTGACCCAACATATCGAAAACGGGTTCGAACTAAGGAAAGTGGCCGGAGTGGTATTCGTTGACCTAACTGCTGCATACGATACAGTGTCGCACAGCACACTCCTCAATAAATTGTACAGAATGACAGGTGACTTCTCGCTAGTGCAGATGATCGCGGCTATGCTGCATAACAGGAGATTCGCTGTAGATTTTCAGGGGAAAACCAGCCGATGGCGTAACCAA
Organism: Glossosoma conforme; assembly: GCA_022606575.1. Taxonomy (NCBI): domain Eukaryota; kingdom Metazoa; phylum Arthropoda; class Insecta; order Trichoptera; family Glossosomatidae; genus Glossosoma; species Glossosoma conforme. The sequence continues at coordinate 562,505 of JAGTXR010000141.1, read as the reverse complement.
AAGAACGGCTTACCACAAGGCAGTGTACTTGCTCTTATACTATTTAATATATATACAAACGACCAACCCACCCCTAAAGACACAAAGTCTTTCATATATGCGGATGACTTAGGTTTGGCAGCACAAGCAGTAACGTTTGAAGAAGTTGAGGACATCCTAAGCCAGGGACTCAACGAGATGTCCCATTACTACGAAACCAACCATCTCAAACCTAACCCATCAAAGACACAATGTCTGCTATTTCCACCTTAGAAACAAGGAAGCTAACAGAAAGCTTCGTGTCACGTGGGAAGGTAGAGCACTGGAACATAGCGACCATCCAAAATACCTTGGAGTCACTCTAGATCGCACCCTCACCTTCAGGCGTCATTGCAGCAACAAACAGAAAGTTGCAACAAGGAACAACCTCATCCGCAAAACTGACCAACACTCACTGGGGAGCCCAACCACCCCTTCTTCGTACCTCAGCTTTAGCACTTTGTTTCTCAGCCGGAGAATATGCGGCACCAGTGTGGGGTCGATCAGCCCACTGTAATCAAGTGGATACTGTCCTGAATGATGCATGCAGAGTCGTCACAGGCTGCCTCAAACCAACACCCATTTCTAAACTATACCCCTTGGCTGGTATCGCACCACCGAACATAAGACGCAAAGTCATATGCGCCGAAGAAATACGTAAGGCAATCAAACAACCGTCCCACTGCTTGTATAATCAGATACCCCCAACACCAAGATTGAAGTCTCGAAGCAGCTTTCTGAAATCCACACAACCTCTCACATCCGGCCCTGAAAATGAGAGACTCCAACTCTGGCAACAAATCGCACCAGAGGATTTCATTACTCCAAAGGAAGGCCTCCCAACTGGCAAGAGCCTTGACTGGCCGACCTGGAAATCCCTAAACAGATTAAGAACCGGAGTTGGTAGAACAAATGACAACCTCGAGCGGTGGGGAATGCTTCGGCAGGGAGAGACACTATTGTGTGACTGTGGAGACCTGCAGACCACCTCACACCTACGATGCTGCTCCATGTGCCCAACAAGTTGCACATCTCAGGACCTAATGCTGGGCAACACACGAGCTATCGATGTTGCCAGTTATTGGGAAAAAATAGTTTGACGTCGCTGACACGAAGAAGAAGACGATCTTTTGTTTTGATGACTCAATAATATTTTAATAAAAATAAAAATGTTGAAAATATTAAACTATAAATGAAAAATAAAATACTTTGTCCTGAGCAATGCCGATTACAATGCGCTATTTCTCCATAAAAGTAAAATTGTTATCTCTTATTTATCATCGGTTTGTTATTTAACTGCGAAATAATTAAAAAAATGCAATTTGATGGTTTTTCGAATTTTTTTAATTTTTTATTATATATTTATATATTTTTTAAATTTTTTTTTAAATTTTAAAAAATACTTGACAATATAAAACAAAAAAAATCGTGGTTAAAAAAATGGAAAACAATAATTGAAATTAAGAGCAGGTATTCAAATTTGCATACCTTGTTTTCTATGGATTACACTGAGCACTGTTTAATCACTCGCAGGAAGATGACAGTTTCACCTTCAATGAAGTCTTCGTCAGTCTCAGCGTGTAAATATATTTTTGTAAATTGTTTAGCTGGAGAGTAGGAAGTGGAGTGTTGACCTATATGAGCAAATACTTGTTAGTGTTGCTTTATTTAAAAACTAATATTTGGCAAAAAAAAAACTTATATTTCAAACGTAGGGGTCATCCTCAGGGTTGACGATTTTGTGATGAGCTGGTGTCTTCATGTAATTTAGCTATCATCAAAACGTAAATCTCCAAGAGTCGTGTAAAATAATTATGTTCTTAAGAAGCATACTTCCACAACAATCATGTTGGACAGGATTGGTTGCTTTTGTTTGTCTGTGAAGGGTTTTGGTCATGTGTTACAGATGGAAGGCATTCGAGATGTCTCTTGATTTCAATGGCTCTCTTACTAGGCGCGCGTGTTTTGCTTTGCCAGTGCTGACGCCATTGGGTGACCCAGTGACTCGTCTGCGCGACCTCTCATGCTTACTTATTTACCCGTTGGGCAATGGTCGGGTGTTTTCCTAATGTACACCGTGGAGCAACCTTTGCAATTAAGATCGTAAATAGTCTTTTATAGGGAGTATATTATAAAAAGGAATATATTAATCACGCCTATAGTGCACGCTTTTTTATTTGAAACGGATATTTCATAAAGCGGTTGGCAGTGATGGATTGAGTAAGGCTACGAGTGAGTCGAAACTGCAGTCTCCTTAAAAGAGGCCGTATCTTACGTGCTCCATGTAAAAACAAGAAATATAAATAATTATTTATTATTTTTTTGTTGTAGATAGGCTTACTGCATCCCCAAAAATACAAAAATATATTCCACCAAAAAAAGCTAAATGTATCATGGGCTATAAAAATTGTTAAATTATACTTTATTATATTAATTAGAAAATTTATAAAAATTAACCGGGCCTTTAAGCAAATAATATATATGTTGGGTTTTTTTTTGTCTTATTTAAAATGAATAAACAAATATATGAATATAAAATATTTCAATTATTTTTACACGTTTTTAAAGAAATGAGCTTATGTCCAATCTTTACACAGCTTTTTGGCTTAACTTTAATCTTTATTGCCTTAATATCGCTTCTTCAGCAGGTGTTTCGAACCAGTGGGCCGTGTCGAAGTCCCTTTATCTCCTATAATTAACTTTGTTTTCCATTAAAGCCGCGTCATCCGAAGCACAAAAGCACTATTCCTCCCAATAAGCCTTATTTGCTTTCTCATAAAGCTAACAAATGGCTCGTGAGTAAAGGCAGTATTATTTTATCTGGAAAGCTTACCCGCGCTTTTGAAAAACAACAATAAAAAGCTGTTCACTTCGTTTTTAAATTATCTCACAATATAATTTTTTCTTCGACTACGAATTATGTACAGCTTTGTTTTAGGTAAATTCAAATCATATTTATTTTCTATTTATTTATTTTCATTTAAGAATTATTGTAAAAACCGGTGAATTATAATACTTTTGATGCTGTAAAAAAAGATTTTCTGTTTAGTACAGAAAATACTTTCTTACATAAGAGGTTGTAAATGAATATATTCATCACCTGACAAGAAAAAAAAAATATTTTAATGTGTGTCATTTGTTTATCTTCTGAAAATCAAATAATTACAATCTTTCTTTTTTTTTCAAATAAAAATTACTTATTTCTTTTCGTACTTTGAATTGAGAAAATCTCAAAATCCACTGAATAGTAAAATATATTTTTTAGTTTTCTCCTGCCTACGGTTAAACTAAAAAAAATTAGACGCCCTCTTCGGAGTATTCTTGTACCATATTTGTATCTACTGCGATGAGCTTTAACAATGTTACAAGAGTCTTAACACGAAAAGTTTTTTTCATTCCGGGGAAAGCTTTTGAAAGCAAACTAACCAGCATAATAGAGTCGTAAAAGTAAGGTTCTATATCAGCCTTAGACAAACCGCTTAAAGTTAAAACTCGGCCCCAACACAGCTGACTGTTATAGCCAATGAAACCTGGCCTTAAACCACCGACATGATGCTGACAAATGATAAAACTTTATATTTATGTACTTTGGCCGCAAGAACGGGATCTTGTGGGGTGTTTACACGGGATATGAAAAACAAAATGTCGCCGCCTTGTTAAGCTCGGAAGCTCAAAAATAATACTTAATATACTTTCGGCTCGACTTCAGAATTTCGTAAAGAAAAATATCAACAATTAAGTAAACATTTTTGTGATTTTAAAAAAAAGTTTTCGAATAAATCTGCAAATAAATAAGGGAAACAAATATTGAATTGATTTACGGTGATTTTTTTTTTTACTGTAGGTTTTGTAACGGCTACTGAAAACAGTGGCCTGCAGAAGGAACTCACTTTCCGTCTGTGAACTCTGGAGCGTCCTTAAACTATGTGCGAAATATCTAGTTCTCACTACAGATCATGTATCATCTCTATTCTTCTTTACAGCTCTGAATCTTAGCAAAAGGCAATACAGCCGTATACTTTGAGAACAGATGCCTGTGTAGAATACAAGATACCCACTCACACATTAAACTTGTCTTACACTTGCCGAACATCCAAACACGGTTAATATGTGCCCACCAACTACTGTCAGTTTCTAAAATTCCTTCTGAAATACGACTGGTAAACTTTGGAATGCTCTCAAAGCGTTTGTTTTTCCTTCTTCGTACAATCTGGATCTCTTCAAGAAACGGATAAATATACACTTACAATCTCCCCAATTCACACACAAACACGAAAACAACACACGTTTCCAGCATGCAGCGTTCAGCCACCCCAGATGAACGCTAGTGATCTGCTCTCTCTCACCAGTTGTGGTATCCTGCAAGTGATTACATAAAAAAAAATGGATCTGCTGCCTGTTGCAGACTGATGAATGAACTGTTAAAATGGGATGAAGTTGAAGATTACAAGAACTTTTAAAGGACATACAAAATTTTTAGCTTAATTTGTGGCATGTGAAAAAATTGCCGCCATTTTAAAATGTATCAGAAGCACTTGCAATTATCAGTCAAACAGTATAAGACAATGCATGCGAAAAAAAGTTTTTTTAGTGAGATAAAACTGGATTCTCTTATATGACCAAATTTGAAAGTTGTTTATCATATGTACTCTATAAATAGCATAGGAATACTACGAGTGTCCTCCATCAGAGACCTTGGTATAGAGTTTGAGAGCAGACTGACGTTCCATGTGCACGTTGAAGCTGTGTGTCCGTAGCATTCTCGAGATCGGGTCTATCATTTGGGCACCCCACGAGTTGAAATATAGCCTCATTTTGGAGAGGGTGCAGAAGAAATTTCTGAAGTCTCTCTACATGAGGGTATATGGATATTATCCATGGCTGTATCCAAATTTATACTGGGTATGTTGGGGTACATTGATTTGAAGACAAGAAGGGATGTGTGCTTAGGTATGAATTTCTTCCGGCTGTTGCGTGGCATGTTCGGAAACTTTTGTAGGGTTTGTATGTCCCCGATAAATATCTGAGTATTATATAACGGGGACATACAAGATTTGTACTTAATCATTAGTACCTATATTTGTATAAATTGTATTTTTTATTTTATTACTCATTTTTAGTATACTTCAGTAACGAATTGATTTTTTTAAATTTGTAATGTTTCTGTAAGTGAAAAAAAAATGTGGTTCAGAGTTTGAGGGTGGGAGAACAAAAGTATCCCTTCTGGATCTCCACTTCTTGAGTTTCGTTCATTCGAGAAAAGTATTAACATTCTCGTATTTAAATTGCCTCAATGAATCCTACCGTAAGGAGAAGAAGAAGAGTAATTCTGAGAGGGCTTACGTGATTCGCATTACGAATCGTTCCACTTAATTTGAGAGGAAACAGTGAGCAGTGTGAACGAGAGTGAGAGCACTCGGTTTTCATACTGATGAAGCTTTTTTTATTTAAACACATACTATTTTATGGCCATGCTGCACATGAAGTGTGGATCCGCCAACGTCATAGACTACAGCGCGAGATTCATGCATCATCCTTACTATTACAAGAATTCACTATAAATGGGTGGTCTTCACAGGACGACTTTTGTCTACCATCAATTTTGATTAAAAGGCTATGACTGGCATTTTACGGGTGAGGGATCAAATTCACACAATTGTATATTTTATATTCACAATATTTTAGAGCTCAGAAATTGATTAAAAATATTTTTTTGTCTCCGTCGTGGATTGAACCCACGACCTTCGGCTTGCCAAGCAAACGTTTTAACCACTGAACTATACCCGCCGGCAAAATGAAACTTAACTTTAAAACTAAAAAGTTATAAGACAGTTTCTTAACAAATAAAAATCCCCTGTTGGTGTCAAACTTTTCATTTATTGCTTAAATATGAAGAATCAAGGAAGCTGAATTTATGAGGCATCGTATAAGTGATTATGTGCAAATATTTTGGATCAAAATATTGATAAAAATATTTGTATTTAATTTGGTGTTAATTGTAGTTACTTTAATTGAAGAGTAGGTCAAGTCACTTTTAAAAGTGTGTTTTCACACCTGCCTTGGCCCCTCAATTTGATTGAAGATTAATGACTTTACCTGTGAAATGACTGTCACATCTTGTCAACTTTAATAAGCCGTCGACGGCGCAGACTTCCGACACGGGAAAACACATTTATTAACCTGTGAGTCTAAATTTACAATAGTTTGAAAATTGGTAATAATCCGCTTACTCTCGATCATAATTGAATATTTAACTTAATGTTTCGCCTTAGCTGTTTATCTGATGACAAAGTTTAATTGTTCGCTATCTTTTTCTTTATTATTTCGATATCAGTTCGATATAGTCCTTGCAAACCGGTACCGAAAAACCTCGATATACGATCTTTCATCTCTTATTTTTGTTAGCTCTTTGTAAATGAATGAATAAAAATTATTGATATAAGAAAATGCGTGACGTCACCAATTTGCTTGTTTTGACAATAGATGGCCGACAGGTGATCGGAGGGCGCTGCATGTGTTACAGCGCGCTCTGTCACTTCGGCTTAAGTCTCGGCGGAGAGAGCCGAATACCAATGTTGTCAATCAATTGTCTTAAATTACAATTTGTTTCTTAAAAAGTTCTTGTTGTTTGTGACTTGCTCCGCATTCTTCCCACGCGTTCCGATAACAATTTTTTTATAAGTTAGACCAGTGTTTCTCAGCATTCTTTATGACATGCCCCACCGTAGTCTTTTCAAAAGTCATATGCCCCACCGGCCCCTAATTGAGTTGTTTTTTTTTATTATTAGTTTTTATAAGACTATTTGTTTTTATTGTTTTTATTTTTGTAAAAAGGAAATGTTTTGTTTTATTTTTATTAAAAACATGAGCTATCGACGTTGCCAGATACTGACACGAAGAAGAAGAGCAGAACAACACTCTACGTACAGCGCTTAGCCATATGTTACATTTTAAGCGTCGTTATTGTTTTTATTGTTATAAATAAATTCTTATTTCATATAAGATGTTTCATCGATGCAACAAATTCACAAAATGAAAGTTCTCCGCCCCGAGGGGGGGTTTATAGTACCCCCTCCCTACCTTCCAACACAGTTCTGACCAATCAAAATATCGTATTATAGAATGCATATAAAAATTCAAATCATTCCATTACCTGACGTTCATTTTTTTTCTTTTTGTATGAATAAGCATTTTCGAGAAAAGAGCGCCAACTTCACGCCGATCGCCAAGCAAGAACGTATGAACAATACAACCGGGATGGGTAGCATTTAGAAAATTAAAGTACATTTTTAAAGCGAAAATTCCGCATTTAACCAATGCATCCTCTCTGTGTTAACAAATGACGCAGAGACGTGGAGTCTAATGTCTTAACCAAAAAATAAAGATCACCCAGCGTGAAATACGCACAAGAACTCAAGTAGTGGATGCTACCCAACGAATAGGCACACTCAAATGGCGCCCAAGAACTGGCAAACGAAGCATTGGCCGACCGACCCCCTGCAAGATGGACTGACGACATAAGGAGAATAGCGAGAGTGACATGGATGCGGAAAGCGGAGGATCGAAGAGGATGGAGACTCATGCGGGAGGCTTACGTTTACTCACTTAGGATCTTCACTTAGGATCCTTAATAGTAATATCAAAAACACATACGAATCACCTAAGCAGACTTACTCTTGTAATTGAAATCGAAAGATTTGGTGTCAGTGTGCATGCAAAAAGCAATACACATTTGTTTATGTAAAAACATACAGGAGAATACCGACAGAGGGTGAAAGTGATTTTGAAGTCCCATCTGTGAAATTCTTTGACGCTTACGATGCTGCATATGGCTAAGCGGTATATATGAAGTGTTAATTCGATAACGTCATAGACTACAGCCCGACATTCACGCATCATCTTAATTATTACAGGAATGCACTATGAATGGGTGGTGTTCTTATGTATTGGTGACTTATATACCGTAAGGGACATGATGATTGCCCACATAAACATCTCGAAAGACCTCGTGAATTCTTAGTTTTAATATGTTTATCTGTCGTAAGCTCACAACGCAGCGTAGAGCGATGTCCAAGTCACTATAAAAAAATGGTTTTGGTGACAATAAATACATTCCTTTTTTTATTTTTTTTGTAAAATTCGCTTACCACGCCACTTAATGCTGAATCTTGTGTATGGCGTGGGATATTGATGGCTTAATTAGATCCTCTCCTATAGTATGGTTTTTTCCACATTTAGCGATGAGCAATGAAATTTGGTAACTAGCCTCAAGAGTACGATCGACACTTGCAATTCGTGCAGAAAATATATTTGTTAATGTTGTTTGTTTTCTAAAATTTTCCTTAAGATTTCGAAAAAAAATAATATGAGTACTATGTTTCGCCTTCAAATGTGCTTCAAGACGACCTCGTTTCATTAGTTAATGATTTCTCACACAGAAGACAAAAAGGTAGGCATTCGTCGTGCACAGCAGGTATAAATCCAAATTTAATAAATATTTTGATTTTTGATTTTTGATTTTGGTTGATCACCCATTTTGCAATGGGCTATTAGAGATAAATAATAAGATATTACTGATTTTTTAATGGTCAAGATTTGAAATATGTAAAAATAAAAACAATAATTATTATTCGAGAAATGACACATTAAGGGTATGTGTTTTGAGAGCAGGTCTTGGTCACACGTGTAGCCAAATGAAGGAGCTGTCAAACTTCGATAATCAGTATTGCCAGTATGCAAAAATAACGGCCGATGAAATTGCGGAATGCACGTGGGTATATTTAGTCGCGAATAAATATATTGTATTATAAATTTATACGTGGAATAGTTGATAATTGCCGAAGTGCCCCACCTCTGAGGTGCAATGCCCCACCGGTTAAAAAACACCGGAAACACTGAGTTAGACGATCATTTTTTTTCTTAGTTTTCCATACTCCCTCGTATATGAATCATATGGTCACCACAAATTGTCGCTTTTCTGTTCAGTCAGTTGCTGCTGAATATGCCTCATCCCAGACATCCCTCCACCCGAAAGTCCACTTGGGAACGTAACATAGTACATGGTTCACTTTGTCCCCAAGGCAGAAACCCAGCATAGAGACGGCCGTTGTAGTATCAGAGGCATATTAAAGGGGCTACTTTCATTGTACTATAAAAATCTCTTGTGGCTCGCGTCTCGGCTAACTTAATTTTGCACCGTAATTACACGACGCTTAATAAAATGGGGTGACATTTTAACGTTTTATATTTAAATGTTTATTTCGTCACTAGGAGCGCGGCGGTTGCTTCGGCGCGCGGTGGTTGATTTGTCAGCACGCTTTGTTTGCATTTCAAAAGTCGCGAGATCAAATACTGATGAATTCGTTTGTAAAAAAAGAAATTCAATATATGCATAACAATTAATTTCGAATAGCTTTCTTACTATTGGTTTCAAAATATACGCACTAAGAAAAATCAAAATAATATAGGGTGCCATAAAAATAAATCTATAAAATATGTACAGCAATAAAAATCAAAATAATAATACAATTGGTTCTGTTAAAAATAAATTTATAAGATATACCTTGTAATTTTTTTTAAAATAATAATTCAACTGGTTCTATTAAGATAAATCTAAGAAATATACCTAGTTAGATTATTTAAAATACTAATAACTAAGAGCAATCGATATATATTAGGTAATTCGGAAAGAAATTTTTATTTTTTTTGCTTCACTTTGACGTCAGCTTGTCAACGGTCGCCGTTGAGTTAGCACGTCGTTTTTGGTATCATTTTAAAGCTCTATTAAAATCCTTTCTGTAGAAAATTGCAGAAGCTTGAAATTGAAGAAACACATTTGCGCCATATCATGCTGTTTTTGTTTGATAAGGGACTGAAATCCAAAAAAGCCACGCAGACCCATTGCGATGCTTATTGGGACATTGTGAACCTTTGAAAATGCCCTCGATAGCTTTAAAATTTTAAAAGTAGTGATAGAAAGTTAACGGACTCACCAAATAGTGGAAGACCTCAAAAAATCGATAATGAAACCCTGAATTTATTGGTAGAATCCAGTCCATAATTTTATGTAGTTTATGTGTCAATCCAAATTGACACATAAACTTGGTTCCTCGAAGACAACAGTATAGGATCATTTGAAAAGGCTCGGGAAAAAAACAGGCAAGGAATTTGGGTGCCGCACGCACTTTCTCCAACGGCGTTGGATCAACGAGTAACCATTTGTGCATCTCTATTGTCCAGACACGAAACGGATCCATTTCTCAGAAGAATTATTACAGGGGATGAGAAGCGGGTCCTGTACAGCAATAAGAGAAGAAAAAACAATGGTTATCGGCAAATCAGGTACCTTTACCTACTGCTCAGCCAACATTGACCCTAAGCAAGGTTCTCATTTGTTTTTGGTGAGATGTTAAAAAAATAATTCACTATGACTTATTAAAACCTGGTGTAACCGGTACTGTAGTGGCTTATTGTGCCCAATTAGAACGTTTAAAACAGCAATTGCTCAAAAAACGATCGGTTTTGGTCAACAATCAGAGGCGAATTCTTTACCACGACAATGCAAGAACGTATACAGCAAGGATCACCCAGGATAAAATCATAGAGCTGGATTTTGTAATTTTACTACATTCACCATATTTGCCTGATATTGCGCCATCAGACAACTACTTATTTAGATCCCTGGAACATTCATATCGCGATAAAAAAATGTTAATGTGGAGCAGGTGAAAAATCACTTGGATTAATTTTTTATCGGTAAGCCACCTGATTTTTTCGACAAACGTATGAAAAAATATTCAATGTTATAATAATTTATAGTTGACATTAAAATATTTTTATTGTTTCAATGAAAAAAATGGTTATTTCTTTTCGAACAACCTAATAAAATACAGGGAGGATTCTTCTACGACTACAAGTCTTATGACGTCTAACCACAATGGTCAATCCTTGGGTACAAAAAAAACCTTCAAAATTTGTTGCATTTTTATTTTATCGTCAGAACACGATTTAGTTGCTAGTGAAAGTTTAATTGAAAATTCAAGTCATTTTAAAACTCAGAAATTATAGGGTATAATTTTTAACCTTTTGCAAAGCATTTTTGGAATAATTAAAAATCTTCAGAAAATTAGACCTATAGTTAATTATCTTATAGTCGAAAATTAGGTTTTAATTATTTTATAATAATATTGGGTGGACCCAAATCAGATTGAATAAAAAATAATTTAACAAATAATATTTCTCAAACCTAATTATCGTAGGACTATAACAGAAAAAGTAACAAAATGTGAAATAATAAAGTATTACAGCTGATGAAATGTAGAAGATCAAGAAGATAGTATTGGAGAGATCGCGTTAGAAAAATGCGATATGAGAGTGGTGAGCATAGCAGATGTAAGATACCGCCGAGCACCCAAGCTCTGGGACGACCTCATAAACAGACGCTGCAGCTGGTCATCCGACGTAATAACACACAAAGTTCTAAAACTGAAGCTGAAAAAGGCAAATAAGACGAAATAATATTTGTTTGTTGACAAAAATGGTATGGCCTGAGTATAAAATAAAAAAACACATAATTATATGTGCGTGAAATGCTTTTAAGGCACAAAGAACCTGCGGCTGAGTCCCGGAGGGCCCTTAATGTTAGGGCATAAATAATCCAGATACCGTTCCGATACACCCATAAATAATTTGAACGATCATTATGCTTGGATTTTAAAACGTATAAATCTGTTTTTAAAAGCTCAACTTTTCTTATCTCATAATTCAGGAATGTTCAACCAGACACGTTGGTGTGTGCGTGAGAAAAACATTAATTGCAATATTAATTTTGCATTCATATTTTGCATGATATATGTGACTTCTGTTTTATCAATTGTATTTCGGAATTTATGTCTTGTCTATTTATGTTTGCATTACATGTCATAAATGTCGGTATATTTGTTATCACCAGAGGTCGCTTCAAATACTCCTACATATATCAACGTGGAAGTTGAGCAGGCTATATAATGAAACGACCATACGGACCAGATCTCTTATTTCTTCTCTCTCGATCGCCTCTGTAACCTGATCAATCATCGGCCGCCCGCCGGAGATGTTACGATGCCGTGTTACGTGCCCGCTCTTCGGCCGACCAAGATACAACTAGAATATCGTAATCAATTCAACTCAAATCTAATGTGAATATTTTTGTATCCTTTCAACCTTTAATACTGTTATGAATTAAATTCTCCTTGACATTATACCGTGTTTTTATTTATCCTCTTTCTTTGCTCGAAATGTCCGTGTATATCCTTTGATCACTCCCTAACACGCATAAAAATTACTTCTCAGCAATCCACAGATCACAACACTTCCACATACACCAAACATTCCGACATATATTTAGTAAAACACTTCCAAAATATCTATCGTGTACCACCAGATGTCCAAGGCATGTTTTGGTATGGTAAGATGGTCATGCACTGATAAAATTAATATAGGAAATTCACCTGTTAAAATAACATATGCTTTCAACTGTTGAACTTTGATTAATGATAAATTTGACAAATAGCTAACATGTTTCCAGCTGAAATTATTGTTCATAATTTAAATGTAAGCCAAAAACTATTTCGCATAAAGCATTTTATCATTGTCAAATACTATTTAATAAACGTTTTAAAAATATACATTAATATTTTTAACCATTTAAATGATTGAAGATATATAAATTTTCATAAAAAATTTACTTCTTCAATATTTAACTAGTTTTTTTTTAATTTTTATACAGGTAAATACAGGATGGTGATAGTAATTCTGAAGTCTCATCTGTGGAATTCTATGACGCTTACCATGTTGCAATATGGCTAAGCACTGCATGTGGACTCTTGATCCACCAACGTTGTAGACTATGAATGTGTGGTCTTTACGGAATGACTTTCGTCTACCACTAAGTTTGATAAATAGGCTATGGCTGGCAATTTATGGGTGCGTGATCAAATTCACACAAACTGGGGGATTATTTTAGATCTCAGCAAATCGATTAAAAATTATTTTTTTATTAATCTTCATCGGGGATCAAACCCACGACCTTTGGCTTACAAAGCAAGCGCTTTGACCATTGAGCTATACCCAAATAAGATATATACCACAATAAGACGTTTATAGTATAATCAAAATTGAAAAAAAAGACAACAATAATTATAATTACAAAATAACTTTTCGGCGAAGAGGAATTTATTTTGAAGAATTATGTTTCATTTCCATTATTAAAATATTAAATTTCACAAGGCTTGGCGATAAATATAAATAAGTACTTTCTTGTGTACTTGGGAATGAAATAAATAATAAGAATAATTGTATTTATTCACTCACGAGAACCATAATTAAAATTTTACATTCATACAAAAAAAAACAAGTTAATAATATTTAACAATTTTATTTTGTAACAACTACTGACTCTCAGTTAGTTAAGCACTGGATTACCGCTGGATGGTTATGTGGAAGCGCATCCAGTGCCCCTCCAACCGGGAGTCCCACCTATCCGCCCACACACCGTCAATGGCATTAGGACTATAGTCTAATGAATCTATCAGATCAACACTACACAGAGTAATAAAAATGGCAAACTTCATAGACTTTGAAAATTAGTAGAACAACGTTTGTGTTTAAATAAAACGGTTTTTTACATCCATAATTGAAATGGATGATTTCGATTTTGCGTTTCAAACATTGCTGAGCGTCGCTAGTGGAATCGTTGATTGGTGATCCACATTTTATGTAAAGAGCATATTCGAAGTAAAGTTATTACGTTAGTATGTAGTAGAGTTTATTAACTCTAAGTATCGCTGACATAAAAGGCGGAGTTGTAAATAAAATCTCGCCCATAGAGAAAATTAAATCTTTAAAAAGTCTGTAAATTTTACATCTAATACAAAATATATAATTTGAAGCATAGTATGGAAGTTTCATCACTGATTTTAAGGTTTTCAAATTATTGTTACATTCTGCAGATTTTGAGAATTCAAACCTTACGATTTTAAGTCATCTGAAAGTGTGTATTAATTCATGGCGGCTATATGCTAGAATATATTAAAGAACATGAATAATATTATCTTTAAGTGAATAAGATACAATTCATCCTCTATTTTTTACTTTTTACTTTTTCGTGCTTATATTGCCGGGTGATATTGTTCCGAGAATTTTTGTCACAGCGCCCGATTGTCAGTGCGCTTGTTTCAGTGTACTAATAGTAAGCGCGCTTTTGTCGCTGGGCCCTTTTGTCTACGCGCTTTTATTGATGCGCCCGTAAAAATGACACAATCATTATAATAAAAATATTTCAATTGAAAAACGTACTTTTTCAATCCCTGGCTTTCAACCCATAAAAGCGATTTCTCCCATACAATAGAATATGTTCCAACCAAACCTCTATAGTGAAACATAATTACAGATGAAGTAGCGAGTAAATGTATGTGCAGCTCATATTGTGTAATATGTATTGAGGTTTGATACAAAATCATGCAGGTATGTATTAATCACCGTGAAGTTTTTTTTATGTACGAATGTAATATTTTTTCTGCTTTTCCAATGGAATTCCATAATATCAGATATAAATAATAAAATAATTTTTATATCTCATAAATATTTCAATTTTATTTTTAATTTAAGGTAAAACAGTGACTACGTAATTTTCTTAATTTTTTTTGAGGAAAAATATTTTATGATTATAAAATAAAGCCTCTTTTGTTGAACAAAAAACCGTCATTTTTGTCTTTGGAATTTTGATAAGCAAAAAAGAGCACCCGACTCCAAATCATGGCATTCATCTTCATTCATTCCTTTATACTCTCATATTCCCTTCAAGAGGTGAGTTTATTAAGATTGAGTTTTATAACTTTGTGTAACATTTTTATTGGATCATGCGAGAAGGTTATGTTAACGAATAAATTAATATTTAAATATTTAGAGTTAATATTTAAAAAATGACAGGCATATATATTTGTCAAAAATATAATTTTAAAAATATCACGTGATAACCACCTATTTATAAAGTGTCCCATTAGAGTTCTGCTCAGTATTCAAGAATCGTCGACAAATAAGATAGTTTTTATTCCTTTTATATCAGCACCGTATAGTCCTTGCAGGATGGTACCGAAAAACCTCGATATAAAATCTTTTGTCTTTTTTTTGCTCGCTCGACGAACACGCATGTGTCACCATATTGTTTCTCTCTGTAGATCGTAACTATCTCCCACTGCGGGTGTTTAGTGGTCAGTTGTCAGTTGTGATCTGACCGGGACATAAAGAAAGAAGTAAGCTCCTTTTCGGACAAATGACCAAAAGTTCGTTAATATTAATCTTAAATATATTTTAATTTGCTTCTTAAAAAGTTATTTTTGCTGTTCATCTGCTCCTTATCTCTCCACCGCGCGTTCTGATAACTATCCCGGCCACGTGAAGTCTTTTTTTTAATAAAGAGAATGATATTTTATTTGGAAAACTAACACCAACAACAATCTTCTAAAAAATTCATATAGAAACATGTTGTACATATAAACATGTAACAATAATAATCATTCGTATTTATTATACATTTAATATAATATTAATAATTATTAATAATAATTAAACAATTATTATTAATAATTTACTCATGCTAACAATAAGAATACTATTAACCCATTTTGTACTTATTGATACGTTTAGGAATTACCCGAAAAGCAGACGCCGCACGCTGTTTGAATAATTATCGAATAATCTAAAGTTAATGTTTAACTAAGTGAATCGAAATTGTTGCAAGTTCCTACAGGAGAGGGTTAATTCTAAGAACTTTAGAATGAAAATTGTTTGAAAGCTTCTATAGTACCTAATTGAAGAAAATCGATTAAACCTGAAGATAATTATATCATAAATAATGAAAGTAAATCGTTATATTACAGACACACATTTGAATTAAAATAATTTTGTCCGACATTAAATTTGATAAATAGCATATGAGAGTCATTTCATGATGTGAGTGCCTGTTTCTCACTTACCTGTTGTTAACTGAGTACTTAAAAAGAAATTGGAAATTAAAAGTATTTTAAAATATTTTTTACTTAAAGAATCGTTAAGATTCTAACGCACGTACGCTCGCATGACAGTCGTGCAACTCTATTCTGAAACATACAAAACGCAAATAAATCTTATTTTGAACAACTGATTACTGAATATAAAAGCAATTAATGCATAATAAACAAACTGAGAAATAATGTTTAATACAAATATAGACCGATAACAAATGCTATAATACCACAGACTTTAAGATCTGTGCATAGTACTCATTGAATTACAAGCCACTTAACGACGTAGTGGCTGATAACAGAATTATCATACTCATTGTTAAATTAGGTTAAGCCGTCCTGTAGAAATAGATTGTTTAGGTATCATATTTGGTAAATAAATAGATCTTCCAACAAACACCAAAACAATCCTTGGATACGTGATTTATTTAAGTTCGTCTAACGAAAAAATCAAATTGGAGCATGACTTTAGATTTAGAGATAATTTTTGACGAGTCAACGAGAGAACGATAATATTTAACGACCATAAGCATTACCCGAGAAGTGCATATGAAAGCGTAAATAATAATGCTACTATTTAGGTTAGTTTAATCGATATAATAAAATATAATAAAAAAGAATAATGTATGAACGCGTTTCATTACTCTGGAAACATTGTCAACAGTATAACAAATTTCTATCAAAAAATTTATAAAAAATCGACTAAATGCTGTAAAAAAATGTCACTTTGGAAAGATTAAACTTGTTAAATGATTCAATAAATTTGAAATAAAACATAATTTAATTACTTATAATATTGTAATATAGTCATAATCTATAAAAGTAGATTAGAATATTGAAATAATAAGATAATATTCTAATAAATATTTAAAAATCCATATAATAATGTCACCTTGAGACAATATCAAGAAGGTAAAATTATTCATCATTAACACAGGTAAATAACTAATTGTAATGTGCGCGTCGTACTTACAAGAAGTTGTTCTCATCCATTCGATCTATATATATATAGTTTGGTTCGAGACCCGAGTGGTACTTACTAAAATAAATAGACTGTCGGAAAGTAATAATATTAAACTTGTGAAACTGACTGATTGAATAATAAAAAATAATAAAATACACATTCTGAATATATACTATAGAGTCATCTATCGTTATACCATGGTAACATTGGTAACAATGTTATAAATGCAAGATTTTCGACGCATCGGTTCGGGCAATAGATGGTCGTCTGGTCAAGGGTAATGAACTTGAACAAATGGTTGGTTCCAAGGTTCGCTGGTTCGCATCCCGCCTCTGCCAATATTTTTTCTGAACGAATTGATGCGGATAAAAAGAATTTGTTGCGTTATTGTAAATGCTTATTTAATTACTTATATTATTGTAATATAGTCAATGATCTATAAAAGTAGATTAGAATATTGAAATAACAAAATAATATTCTAATAAATATTTATAAATCCATAAAACACAATTGTATATATTTGTGTTGACATCAATAATCAGCTGATAACCCTTGTTTATTTTAACTAACTCATAAAATGATGCTGATTTTTGCAGCGCGTCTTTTATTTCAACGGTGTTTGAAGTTCTTCGGTAGCTTTGCTTGCAGGTCCAGTGCTCCTGTCCACTGTGCTGCTAACGATCCGATAAAAAGCTTCTCGACCCAAAAAGCTCCTCCCTCTCTTCATCTATACCAAACCTCACCCCCCTGCAAAAAGCTCTCCTCTATCGACGCTCATAATAACGTAATTAACAAGCGTAGCCACCACGCTACACTCAAATTTCAATTAGCTCAATCCAGAAAAGAAGACAGTCTGGTTAATCACTCCGCCACCAATAAATACTCCCCACGTGCTGTTGAAGAATCTGCAACAGCACGTTTTAATTATCATTGATTTTTGTAAATCTTTTTTGTGTAAACATATAAGCATGAAAATACCGACAGATAGTAATAGTAATGCAGAAATTTCATATGTGGATTAAATGACCTTTACCATGTTCACATTTGGCATAGCACTGCATGTGGAGTGTTGATCTGTCATAAATGGGTAGTGATCACAGGAATACTTTCGTAAACCACAAATTTAATTTCATGGGCTGTGACTAAAATTTTACGGGTAACGGATTAAATTCACATTAACTGTTTGTATTTATAAAGCTTAAAAAGTATTTTTAAATCTTTTAAAGTAGTAAAATATATATATGTATCACGTAACATAGCAAAAAGTGGATTATGCAAAAAAAAACCTTGCTTACAAGATGCCTCAAAGCTCTGTCAGCCACCATGGTCTTCGCCGATGTTCCAAGTTTATGGAGTACAAGTACAAACATTTAAACATTATACATAAATATGACATGACCAATAATTAAAAATAATGGAGCCACCATAAAAATCTATGATAAGATAAGGTAATATTGGGAGCGGCAGAAAAATCTGAGAGTTTGATTACTTGAGATTACAGAAAACCGTCGGATCTTTTTTAGATAATACCTGATGGTTTGATGTTGTATGTAGTATAGTAAAGATACATGCTTGAAAGAGTAGATAAAAGGAGACGTTTGAAAAACTTTGATTTAATTTAATTATCTGTATTAATTCGTCAAGTTATCCATATGTACTTCTCGACAATTTATGGCGACCATATGATGTTCTACAACATTATTCCTTGTTAGTTTCTCCTTCTGAAATACTATTTTGAACAAAAAATTAACCATTGTACAAAACTAGCCGCAATCCGAATGGTAAAAATACAACATTGTAAAGAGGTAAAAATTTTGTATTTTTTATTTATAAAACTGTAATATAATTTGTTTGCTTACTTATTCTTGTGAAAGGTGAGTAGGTATAATAGGTTTGTACAATAGGTAAATATGATAGGTAGTATGATTTATAGGTAAGATCAGAAGTTATACATTTTGTAAAAATTCGTCATTTTACATATACATTTTGTAAAAAAATCTGCCTTTCACGATTCTTCGCATTATTCCAAAAATTTTCAGGTAGAAATTATTGTTTGGTTAATCAGTAGTCAACAATTATCTAAGCAAAGAGGCTTCATTGGTCTATTCTGCGAAGCTTTCTTACTCGTGTGTCTTAGAAAGCTAACAGGAAGCTTACAATTCTCTGTCAGCCCTGTCAGAGTCAGTTCCTTATGACTGTTTATAATAGACTTTTGATTACGAGTTTCTCTGTTTCTCTGCTGGCGAGTATGCTGCGCCAGTATGGGCGAGGTCTGCCCATACCAAGAAAGTGGATATTGCTCTGAATGAAACGTGCCGGGTGGTTACGGGGTGCCTAAAACCTACCCCAATATCAAAGCTATATCAACTCTCGAGCATTGCCCCACCAAACATACGGCGAGAAGTTACTACCAAGAAGGAACTCACCAAAGCAACCCACGACGCAATCCACCCTATGTTTGGGTACCAAAAGATAACCACACGGCTCAAATCAAGAAGAAGTTTCCTACAGTCGACAACGGAACTGGTGATACCTGAGGCCACCCTGCGGCTGAACATGTGAAGAAGCGCAACTGAGGGGAATACTTGGATTGCCCCGAAAGAGGACCTAGCCCCTGAACATGACTAAGGGTGGAATATATGGAGGTCCCTTAACAGACTTCGGACCGGAGTATGCAAGACGAGGACACAAATGAGGGCCTGGCAGTTTTACAGCGGACCGACTGAATGTGACTGCGGCGTAGAGCAGACCCTGTCACAGTTTCTGGAGTGTGCGCTGTGCCCGAATAGCTGCACCCAGGAAGACCTGATGATGGCCAGAAGTAACGCCATCGACGTCGCCCACTTCTGGGCAGACAGGATCTGACCCTGTTGTTTCCGACACGATTATATATATTACGAGTGGGTATCCAAAAACGATGCAAAACGGAAAGAGTATGCTGCCGTTTCAAGAAAACTTCCAACTTGCCATAATCCAATTATTTTGTATCGGGCCAAGATACAGCTGTGAATCTGACTAAAGCATGTATATGAATACTCAAAATTTTGCAGGAGATCATACATTATAACTGCTATCTAATTAGTTCCTGGACTGTTGCTAACCTGGAATACCCGGATTTAATCGGAGTGCATCTCTAGGACGCAGATGTAATGTGGGTTGACGTGCAGGAAACCTAATTGTATGGTGGTACTTCGAGATAACTACATGCTTTAACTAGGGAGCCGATATGGAATAGAGTGATGTGCTTTAAAATAAAGCGGATAATTTATAGAAAGTTGGGGACATTATAAGATAATTGGATTTTTTTAGCATAGCGAGTCGACAATTCAATAAAAAAATACTTTTTGAGTGAAAGTTCAAAGCTCATCGCCCTGTCGCAGATTAAGTAAATGATTACTGATTAGCTGTCCCCGGTGGGTTTGAATAACGACTCGCAATCAGGGGCACGATTGCACCGGAGATGTATGAGTCCCGGTTTCAGAGAGATATGAGGGGGACCATAAAAAGCTCTCTTCTGTATGTTGGTTCCAGCCCAGTAATCGAAAATTAAGATTTATTGGCACGCGTCCGCTCTGACCACCCGGTCTTATCGCTAACTAGAATCTTCGACTTCGTATCTCGGGTTCTCAATTTTTGAGCTCGATTGAATCTATTTATTATCATATAAGCATTTATTAATCGCTTTTTAATGACCAAATGGTCATTCAAATCGCAAACACAAGATTTTTAAGATTTAAATAAACTAAAAAAAAAGTTCGCGAAGTGGCGTCGGTATATCTAGGGAAACATTACTATTAAGCGAAAACTCACAATTACCAAAGATACATTATAGGAACCAATGCGCCAAATAAATTACTATATTATTAGTAAAATATATTTTATACGTCCTAAAATAGTTTGGGAACTCCGTGGTGTTCTCTTTTTCGTTCCATTTCTCTCTCTCACTCTCTCTCGCGCGTCATCCTTAATCCAAGTGCTTCCCAAATACTTTCGTAAATTCCCGGTCCGCGATTTTTTTTTCAGTCAAAAAATTTATTTGGTAATACTTAATAAATAATTAATAAAATACTTAATAAATAACAAAACACATATTTGTATTTAGCACAATATAGGAGCTTGTTTATAATATATACATTGCTTAAACATGTCATGCGCAATACAATACAATGAAAAATCATTTTCGCAAAGTTTAACTTTAATTTAAATGCCCTAAGAAGAAAACATCTTTGTTACCAATATATTACTTATTTTTAAATATGCCAACATATAATGATAAGAACAGACGAGAAATCGCGCGGCGAATATATGAAGGCTAAATGATCATCATCATCATCAGCCTGTATCCACCAACTGTTGAATGTAAGCCTACCTCATGAGTCTCCATTCTCTTCGATCCTCTGCCTTTTGCATCTAGGCCACTCCCGCTAATCTCCTTATGTCGTAAGTCCATCTTGCAGGGGGTCGGCCATTGCTTTGTGCCCCACTTCAACACTTTTCTTCCTCATCAACCGTCGTCTCTTCGACAGATATGTCCTGCCCATTTCCACTAAATGATATCATTGTAAAACATGTATTTAAATTTATTTTATGTTTAAATATTTCATTGTCATTGACATGACGTAAGGGAAGTCTAAGCTACTTTGCCACCCAAATAGTATAATTTTTAATTAGAAAAATAATCCGTCTACTTTTGTACGGAAACCTCCATTATTAGTTTCCATGTTTTTCGATCCTCCGCCCTCCGCCCTTCGCCCTCCGCCCTCCGCCCTCCGCATTCAGGCTCCTCAAAGTATTATTCTAATTTCGTCAGTCCGACTTGCAGAGGGTCGGCAAACTCTAAGTTTATTTCACGTCTCTGCGCCATAAGTTAATTCTGATACATTGGCTAAGCGTCTTAGTTTTAAGATATTGCGGAATTTTTGCTTTAAAAGTGTGTTTTATTAATGCTGCTCATACCAGTTGTACTACATACGCCACACATACAAACTAATATATTTTACTATAAATATTTATTTATTTATTTACCTTGTTTTCACATGGATCACGTAACAAAAGTTCTCTATTAGGAGACTGCAGTTTCGACTAACTCGTAGTCTTTCTCAATCCTTCTCTAGTTAAGAGATAACTCTCTAAGAGATAGTTAGAGATAGTAAGAGATAGAGATAGTACGAGTTAGTCGAAACTGCAGTCTCCTAATAGACAACTTTTGTTACGTGATCCATGTGAAAACAAGGTAAATAAATAAATAAATATTTATAATTTATTATGGATCTCAAAGTGAATGCTCAAAACATTGAAAATAATATATTTTACTGTTATAATGCGGCCTTCCAGGTGTCCGCGACCCCCTATTTGGGAAACACTGTTCTGTTTCATTCATGCACTACCATAACTTCCAAAAGGCATTGGGAGCAGATGACTATTTATTTTATTATTTTCTGAATTGTGTAATTTTATTTTATTATACTGCCATTAGATTTTCTTTGTATTTTATCTGCAACTTAAGCAAGTCTAGTAATACACAAAAAGGTATTTTTCTTAATTTATTTGTTAGACTAATGCATAGATTTCCAGAGTTTATTTAAAATTACAAACATTGTACATAATACTTCATACATTTAATCTTTACTTTATGTTCATCATAGAAACAATACAAGGAAACTCGAGCTTTCAACTTTCAGAATAGCGTGAGCTTGCGGGTTTCTACAAAACGACGCTTTAGTTTATGTTTTTCCGTAAATCCCACTCACTCAATTTAAAAGCATAATATTACGAATCTCACCCAGGTTCATAAATATCTTTTTCTTTTAGTTCAATCGAATTAACATAATTAATAAAGGCAACTTTTTTTTTGGTAATATTTAATTCCATTAATATGCACTTATCATTAAGCAAACGGTCAGTCATAAATACCTTAAAAGGCAAGTAAAAAAATAATCATTTTGCAGCAGAAAAATAATTAATTTGCAGGAAATAATTAATGAGTGGTGATGTAAGTGATGATAAGTAATAGGTTATGTTTCCATTTTATGGGTTACTTATTCATTTATTTTACATTAAGTTTTACCAATATTGAACACATTACTGCCATTTTCATTTTATATCTGACCACATTCACACTGACACAGTAGATCCTGCCAATTTATTTAGTCTACTGGCAATTATTTTTATGTACTGAAAACTTAATTAACGTACTGCCCAAACCTTGAAATAGTTACTGAACAAAGAAATACAGGCCATAAATAAATCGTGGCCATTTGGGGTAGATTTATTCAATCGATCAACCATAATTAACGATATGTGATTAATTTGTTAATTGTATTAATGAAAAAAATAATCTGGATAATTTCATAGCTTATCACTGCCATTTTTGTAATTTCAACTTTTAGATTGAGCCACTGGTATAGCAAATTTTTTCTTATCTAATTATTGGTTAAAATAAGAAATTTGCCACGTATGGCTCAATCAAAATGCCATAACTCCAAGTAAAAGTGGGTTTTATTTTATTTATTTATGAACTACGCGTACAAACGCTTCTAGTGGTGGGAAATAATTTAGTGCTTGATACCTAACAACTCAATTATCTACAATTAGCATATTGATTGACATCTTGGCCTCGTATGTAGGTATTATGCATGCAGAGGTGGATGTAGAACAACACTAGTATAGTTAGTGTTTACAAACTACAAATTAGGCAAATTAAGGGTTGTGGAACGGCCATTTAAACGACTCCACTTATACTATTGTATATGAAGTCCATTAGGTCAAACCACTAATATTGTTGACTGTGTTCTACTTCTTATAAGAACCTTTCAAAATCCACATTCATTATTTGATTCAAAGGCAATTAATATTTTTTTATTAAAATGTAGAAAATAAAATAGTTTTGTAATAATATTTAAAACAAATGGTTTTTTTTAATTAACATCAGTTAAGCTTCTTAGAAGCAAAGTGGAGTTAATGTAAAACTTGTAATTACTGATGTAAAACCAAAAAAAATAAAGGAAAAAAAAAATCTACCTCCTTTTCTGTCATATTTAAGCAGGATGTAGCTTATCTACGTATTTCACTCTACACATTATACCTTGATAATATTCCTAAAACGATTTTCAAAATATTGTTCAAAATATTCCACACTCATCCCCAGCTTCACTCAAAAGCCGTATTCTAAAGTAAAGTGTACAAGTATGTAATTTAACATAATTGTTCATTGGCTTATAAAATACTAGCTGAATCAGGCCACGCTATGGCTGTTTCAATCGATTTCATTTGACATCATCTTCACAGTTAGTTTATTTATATATTGAAATGTTAACATGTAGTATTCTTTCTTTTTACCATTCTACAAAGTATTATACATTACGCATTTTGTTTCTCATTTGATAATTTTTACTTTACCTGCATTCTAAGAAAAAAAAGTATGTTAAAGCTTAAATAAATATTTTTTACTTTAAAGTCGTAATTTTCAATCTCATTAAGTATTAATTAATATCAGCTTGATGTAGCCCTTGCAGGCTGGTGCCAATGAGCCTCGATATACGATCTTTCGTCACTTATATTTCTTAGTTCTTCGTAAGCGCATAAAAACAAAATAAAAGGAACTTTAGAAAAAAAGTAATATAAGAAAAGGCGTTGCATCTTGTGACAGTAGAAATGGTTTGTCAAATACTGCGTGCACCCGAGTCACTTCGGCTCGGGTCTCCACGGAGATAGATCGTTCATTGTTCATGGCCCGAGCCGAATACCAAAAGTATCAATCTTTTGCCTTAAATATATTACAATGTGCTTCTAAAAATGTTCTTGTTGTTTGTTACTTGCTCCGCATCCCTCCCTACGCGTCCTGATAACTATCCTGGGGAAGTCGTTTCCTTAAGTAAAAGGGATGTTATTATGTATATAAAGCAAGTGCTCAATAGTCCACCACAATAGTTGCCCAACATGATATATTTTAAAACAAGGTAAAAATCCATTTATATTTAAAAAAAACTCTTTGATTTTAAAAATCACGTTAGTTTACAAACTCAATTAAAAAATTCGGCTTGCCTCGCAAAAAGTAAATAGCCACTATTTTAAAACAGAAATGTGCCACTATTTGTAAAAATAAATATTTTCATCAAAAATATAATTGGTTGTGACAACTTAGATTATGTAGCTTACTTATTATCGCCGCATTTCGTTCCCAGAAAATTCGTTCAATGGCTCATCGGTAACGACGTGGGGCGCACTGGTCGCCTGGTGCACAGAACATTTCTAACCTAACCTAACATAAGTTAATTAACTAACGAGACTTGTGGATATCTGGACACGATCACTGGAAAATCCTACGGTTTGGTTAGATTAGCGAGACATCCAGTGCACCAGTTGTCCCGTGCACCAGACGTCCAGTGCGACCCACGTCGTAACCGGAGTTTTTGAACGAATTTACTGGGGGCGATAGGTCGTGACACCCTTATAGTCAATATTTATTCATTTAGATAGGTAAACTTTCTTTTTGAGTAGTTAATCAATCTGTAATACCGTATCGATTTTTATTATACTTATACTCGTACATGGTATAAAGAAATACGTCATTAAAGTAAAATTACTTTGTTATGTTATAATATTCAACAATAGAAATTCAATAAACGTAATTTATTTCAGCTTTATTTAATTTATTTAAATAAGTCTATATTTCATTACTAATAAACAAATTTAATTAGGCGTTGATTTTTCTTTGTTTCTCCATCATTATGTCTAATTCCTTTTTCCTTGGCTCTCAGTTTAAGGGTAAAGGTAGCAATTTATTCAAATTGGCCCTGTTCCACTTGAGAGGTTCCGTTTGAAATAATTTTCTGAAACATCATTCAGGTTTACATTTACCTGAATTCTTAAGAGATGGAAAATTCAAAGCCTTTTTCTCGGTTTTATTTCTAAGCATTGAACACTGCGGACTTTCAAACTATTGTATTGTTAATGATCTACATTGGTGACAATCTAAACTTTGAGAGATGAATTTTATTTGCTTAGTATAATGAGCATTTGATAAACTGACACTAAAAATGCAATTAAAATAAAATTGCAAATATTTATTTTTATGACTGAATGCTTTTCTACCCCTAGTTACACAAAATGCAAAAATGCAAAGCTTCGACATCTTAAATATTTTATATTTTTACTAAATTTTTTTTTCGTACAATACCGTGGTAACGGTGGTTTGACTTAATGAGAAATGAAAGCATAAACTACAGCTGCCGTTTCTTCAACATCGTGGGCTTTCACTGTCCTGAAAGGCTGTCTGGAACTTAATTTAGAATGTATTCTGCGAGACTCCAGAATATTAGTGATTGTATACAGGACGTTACGCCACTTATTCTTCTTTTCCCGTTTCCGTTTTTGGGTGTTTTTTTATTACAATACTCTTTGCGGACATCTCTCTATAGCCTCGCCATTTCCTATCATCTAGGGTCAGCTCTCCTTGTGCACATTCACCATGTCTGCCTGTCCTGCGCTGCATTCTCGGTCAAGCCCAGAGATTTCAGATCCTCCTCTACATTTACAGTCCAGGTTGCCTATGGTCTTTCAGGTATTTTCCTCAGCGTGGGTATGTTGAGGGCTTTTTGCACCATGTGATCCTCATCTCTCCGTGTCACATGCCTATACGATCGTAGGCGGTTTTCCTAGTGCCAGCTTTAGACCCTGCGGCGCCCCAGGGCAAAAAAAATCTGGCGCCCCTGTATATATAAATATATATTCATTTTATATATTTATTAATTTATATATATATATATATATATATATATATATATATATATATATATATATATATATATACTAGCTGACCCGGTGAACTTTGTTTCACGATTTTATTAAGTTGAATTTTTCGGTACAAATGATATCATATAATTGGT
Source organism: Glossosoma conforme (assembly GCA_022606575.1). Classification (NCBI taxonomy): domain Eukaryota; kingdom Metazoa; phylum Arthropoda; class Insecta; order Trichoptera; family Glossosomatidae; genus Glossosoma; species Glossosoma conforme. The sequence goes on along the minus strand of JAGTXR010000141.1, from coordinate 535,596 downwards.
CTGGTTGAATTCTATTGCAGTAAGCGATGAAACTTCAGCAAGTAGTTGTCAGCATTTCGACGAATAATCAAACGATATGCGTAATGATTCGGCGAGCTAATCTTCTTGGTAGTTTCGTCACCTGAAATTAAAACAATAGATTTGCTATTTTGTATGTAAAGCTAACATCCATATTTGTAGCATAATTATAAAGGGGTGAAGATAAATGATATTAAATCGTTTGTCGGTTATTTGTCCAATTTTCTCTAAACAAACATCTTAATCTTTAAGTCTGTTATTTTCCTGGTAATAAGCAGTGTAATTGGTCGTTTATTGGAAACATAAAGCAAAACCAAGCACTGTAAAATGTATGTCATGACGGAATCAAAACTATGATATTGATTATATATATATTGATTACTCACCATTCAATGGATTTTTCATTTTGATATTGAAATAATATCCATCTTCTCCTTGCCAAAACATCAGTGGGTATTGCAACGTGTCATATGAACAACGTGTTTCAGATATCTGTTGTAGTTGCCCAGTATCACGACGTGTGTACCAGATGGTCGTTTATCCGCTCTGATCACGACTTTGTAGACATTGAACAAGTTCTTCCTCCATATTGTCATTGAAGTATATTTGTACAAATTTATGCTTTGCATCTTCGAGAGGTTGGAATGATCCGATTCAATGGTGAATCTGTCCTTGTATCTACAGAATCAAAAGCAAAGACAATATTACTGATTTATAAACACTTTTTTTTAGATTTAGCATACATAATTCAAAGTAATAAGTGTAGTATGTTATTCTGTTAATTATTTTGTGTGTAAGTACAAAAATAAATAAATAAATACCTTGAATGTCGGATTCCGGAATGTCGGATGAGAAGAAATTCGCCACACACGGCTAAGCCCAAAAGCCACAATATTAGTATTCTTCTTAAATTAAATATTTCCAAATGATTACTTATATAATGAATTTAAAAAATTAATAAAAAAATTCATGTACATATTTCTAAAAATTCACTTTCGTGGCTGCAGACCCGCAAAACGTTTATATTTCCCCGAATTATTGATGAGAGAAGTGTCATATAAGATGATGTTTGCTGTAAATTTATGCGTATGTACTTAGCAATTAATCAGAAATGTATAAAACAAATAAGCTGACATGCTTGTATAAAATACGAAGGATTGAACCTAACTTAAGCTAACTCATCTAATAATTTTCAATAAGAAAAAAACAATATTGTAAATGAAATTTAAAAAATATTTTGTCGTTTTTGTCTTCACTGCAGTGCGTAAAGATTTATTTCGATGTATAAAATCAATACAAACTTTTTTTCCACGTTTGATCCATATCCGGAACATATGGTCACCAAAAACTTCCGACACTCGGGTCTGTTAGTTGCTATTGTCCATGTATTATCCAAGAACATCTCTGCACCAAAAGTCGGGAACTTAAGGTCCACTGTAGTATCATCCTTGAGACACGAAATAGACAATGTCAGCTGACAGAACTAAGTGGTGCAATTTGTGATCATTTGTTTCAGATATGGGAAATAAGAATATTTTTATAATTGATGATTAAATAAGACTATATATCAAATAGTACTGATATGTGATCAATCAATTACATCCTTTAATCAAAACGTATTTTATAAATTACACTTAAGAATATTAAGTACATATATGGATTGATAAAGTAATGATCGAAAAAGAAGCAAGCGAAAACTATGCCGTGTGTTTCTTTACAAACATACTTGAAAAGTAAATGAGCGAAAATCAAAAAACAACTGCAAAATGTTAAACTCGTTAAATCAACGATTTAAACAACATTCGACGCGGACCATAACATGGACGGGTCACCGCGTGTAGTTGCAATGGCATCGGGATAATATCCGAACCCCTTAAAAATCCCATTAACAAATCACCAAAAATATGCGTTTGGGGAATAATGTCTGGGGAATAAGACAGTTGACAAAACTGAGTGGCAGAAATTTGTGGTAACCATATGTTACAAATATGGAACGTATAAGGGAAGAAAAAAATATCTCAAGAAAATATAAGAATGATCCATGACTAAATACGATTATATTATTAAAATTCAGGACTAGAAATTAAAACACATTACAATGTGTTTTATACCTGTTCATGTATTACATGTTTGATCAATGTATTATCCATAATACATTGATCAAAAACAAAAATCACTGAAATATTACGTAAAAATGAATGAATAACATAAGCATGTAATAATGCAAAATAATAATATTCACAGACACGAGAGGCGTGGAAATGTCGTTTCTTAAATGAGAGTTTATTAGGGACTGGCGATTGTAAAAAGCGGTACATTAAAATAAGAAATATTTTAAGCTCCGTTAAAACCGTTTTCCCTTATCTTTTTAGGTATGGGAGCCACCCGAAATAAACGTTTACCTCAGCATCATCATCTCTGACATATGAATCCAATCCAAGTCGCGTTTCAACACTCCGATCCGTAAGGCATAGCTGACCTTACAGCAGTTTTGTAGATTTTACCTTTGGAACTAGAAGCTATCTGATATACTCGTAAAAACAATAATTCCTGAAAGTTTTATATTGATCGGATGAATGGTGTAGGAATACGTAAAGGGCCAACAGACACACATATTTATTTTTACTCGTATTTACTCATATATTAATGACTAAATAAATGATATGTATTGATGTTTTTTTTTAACCATGGTTTTGCTTAAAATTTGTGCTCGCACTTGATATATTTCAGGCGTGTTTATATTTTCTCTTTGTGATGTATTTATTCTTACGGTTTTATTTTAAAGAAGGAATACTTGTATCACTTTCTCGTTCAAGTTCGCACCCACCCACGCGCCCCGGGGTCCCGCCCCCTACACGGACCCCTGATTTCCTTGGGGACGTCTTTCTATACATTCATAAGATAACCAGCCTGCGTCTGTCTCGCATATAATAAAACCTCTCCTCGGATGAATTCATTTTTGATGGATGATTGCTAGACATGGTGTTCTTTACAAATAACACGAATTAAGTTAAGTAAATAAATACTTCTTAGCATGTTTCCATAGATCACACTAAGCACTGCTTATTCAATTACTGGAATACCGTGGCTTTGCCTCCAAAGAAAGCTTCGTCAGTCGTCCATAGACAGATTAGCCGGCGGGTAAGCCTTAATGGTCAAAGCGTTTGCTTTGCAAGCCAAAGGTCGTGGGTTCGATCTCCGACGGAGATTGAAAAAAAAAGATTTTTCATCGATTTCTGAGCTCTAAAATACCCCCGGTTGGCGTGAATTTGATCCTTTACCCGTAAAATGCCAGTCATAGCCTATTAATTAAAAATGGTGGTAGACGAAAGTAGTCCCGTGAAGAGCATCCATTCATAGTAAATTCCTGTAATAATAAAGGAGATGCATGAATCTCGGTCTGTAGTCTATGACGTTGGCGGATCAACATTATCTGTCGGTTTTCTCATATGTGTTTACATAAAGAAAAGATAACAGAGCTACCGGAGCATATAGCTTAGTGATTAACCTCTCCTCCCTGTGATGTCTATCTACTACACATTGCTTGTAATAACTTAAATATCTCTGTAAATATAATACACACGGGGTTCAGATTTTAGGTATTCCTCCTTAATACATTTACGTATTGAAAAAAAAATATTTATAATAATAGGCACTCATCGGGAGCAGGAAATATTTTTCTAAAATCCGGAATAAATTCACCACTACAATCAAGACGCGTCAACTGTCATGAATCATTTGACCTGCCGGAAGCGTGTGCGAAAATAAAATTAAAAAATACACAGATGCGGCGGCATCTATACTCCTCACTCTCGCTGACGTACTAATATGAGTGAGCGAGACGGGAAACCTCAGTTGGTCGTCTAGTTCGAAATTATATCTATGCGGGTCGGCACATGGATATATCGACAGGCTAAGTAATGTTAGTATCTCTCGGAAGTTCACGCGAGAAGGTGCGTCTGGCCGTTTGAGGTCTTCGTCTGATGTTTTTCATGTTTTTAGCTATTAAATGTCAATTATTATTGCTTATTGACATCAAATATTGTAAAATTAAGCGATATCTTTGAATATTTTTATTTTTTCGAATTTCTACTCATTTTATTCACTTTAAATCAGAATGTGTAATGAGTTGACACCATCGGAACGCGCGGAAGTTTTTAGCATCGTAAAGCGAGGGTTAAAGCGTTTGCTTGGCAAGCCGAAGATCATGGTCTCAATCTACGTCGGAGATTAAAAAAAACGATTTGTAAGCTCTCAACTCAATTTTTATACCATTTCTGAGCTCTAAAATACCGGTGATGTGAATTTGATCTTTCACCCGTAAAATACCAGTCACAGCCTATTAATCAAAATTGGGGGTAGGCTATGTAAACATATACAGGAGAATACAGTCAGATGCTTAAGTCTCATCTGTGGATTCTATGACGCTTACCATGTGGTTAGGCGCTGCATGTGGAGTTATAGACTAAGCCCCGAGATTTATGCATCATCCTTTTTACTAAAGGAAGTCACTATGAATGGGTGGTCTTAACGGGATAACTTTCGTCCACCACTATTTTTGAATAATTGACTACGGCTGTCATTTTACGGACGTAGGATCAAATTCACATCAACCAGGGGTATTTTATAGCTCAAATATCGATTAAAAATTTAAAATAGACTTCTTCAAGTATGTATGTAGATAAACAGTCATATACGTGATGTAAATACATTAAAACGGTTATAATTATTTATTTACTTGAAATCATCTACGGCCTTAGTTACGCCGTGCAGTGAAGACGTCTATACCGTCGCTCTTGTTTTAAACAATAAATCGCTCTTAAAAATAAAACTTATAAACATTCTCTAACACCATCAGAATCGTCATCAAATTCTCTACAAAACGGGCATTATGGTTTATATGCATCTTTAGCGATCGCTCGTTAAACAGCATCGACGCGCAACATCTTAGGCGGAAGATCTCGTGATGTGCAGATGTCGGCCATTTTTTATTTTATTTATATCTCCATGGCAACTCATGTGAATCATTTTTCTTGTACGAAATTTTACGAGGAAAAACAACTTGCTTTGTGGTTGATGATAATTTGAAAGATCAGATTTTTTGGACCGAATGTTGGCCGGAATAAGCTAACACCCAGCTAACCTCATCAGGTCAAGCTGGTTAGGGCACTCTATTGTCCTGGAGGTAGTAAATGCACTCCTAAGGCGGATGAACCTTTATGGTCAACGGCATTAGGATGTGGAAATAAAGGGGAAAATACCACATTAAAGGTCTTAAAGACATCCCACGTATCAGCAAAAAAATGATTGCATCTCAAGTAAAATTTTCCGGAGATAAAATAGTCCCCCAATCGGATCTCCGGGTGGGGACTGCTCGAGACAAAACAACCAAGACAAATAAGAAAAACCTTCAGCCAACAAGATATGCCACCAACTGTAGCAGGACTGTAGCGCTTATGCTGAGCTGAAAAGGGTTGCGGAGGACCGAGAGGAATGGAGATCGAGATGCAAGATTCTGTTGCTGCAAATCAATCCACCGGATTGATACTACGAAGAAAGATCTACGGCAATTAATTGAAAAGTTATGTCAATGCACTTTTTAGTGAAACGAAAATATAAAAAAAAAATGTCTTAATTTTTTTAAATTACAATTTTGGAATGGATTCCACCCATCATAAAAAACAAAATTAAAACTTGTTTCTTGATAATTTTCTGTAATGAGAGTTTCACCTCAAAACATGACAAATCAGAATCATTCACTGTGTGATAAGTGATAAGTAGATAAACGGTGGGTCTAGAATTTTTAAAATTGATCAATAATCAAGGCATCTGAAAGTGATAAAAAAGACTAGCGGTCTTTGAGATGTGGTCTTATAGAAGAATTCTTGGAATTTCCTGTAGCGACCACGTGACGAACAATGAGGCTCTCAGCATAATCAAGGAAGATAGGCACCTAGTAAGAACCATCTCAGAGAGGCGAGCGCGATGGATTGGTCACATCATGCGCCACGATAGTCTTCTTCACGACATTGTGGAAGGGATGGTTGATGGTAGAAACTGTAAAGGGCGCCCTAGACGTGAGTATTTGCAGCAAGTGTTCGAGGACATGAGCTCTTATGCTGAGCTGAAGAGGACTGCAAAGGATCGAGAGGAGTGGAGATCAAGATGCAAGATTTTGTTACTGCAAACCAATCCACCGGATTGATACTACTAAGAAGAAGAAGTATCTCATTACTTTTATGGTTACCACTGACTTGAGCCTAGCGCCTAGCCAGTAGTTAAGCATTGCTCATCAATTATCAATTTTGCCGAATGTTCGATCTAAATTCCATTCTGCCATCCAATACCATAGATATTTTCAGTTTTTTAACTCCACTCCTAAATCATTTGCAGTAAAATCAACCATACCGTGTCTACAATTAACGACATTACCGATGAGTTAAGTATATTTATGATCGTTTGTAAGTTATATTGTCTTCCCATTTTAATGTTTTTTACCTCAATCAAAGTTCTCTAATTTTCTTCAGTAGTTTTTGGGACTATTTTAGTTGTAAGTATTTTTCTTCTTCTATAGGCTCGCATTTTTCCTAATCTTATTACATATAAACCTACTTTTATTCTTCACGTGAAATATATATATTCTCATTTTCCAAGTATTTTTTTAACCTCCCTATGTTGTTCTGCACGTGCTCGGTACTCGTACTGCATGAATGGGAACCATTAGGAAAATTTCTCACAAAATGACAAGCAGAGGGAAAACTGAAATGGAAAAATATCATAAAAAAATATTTCGAGATTTTTTTTTGTTTACTTAGATATAATCGTTTTTTAACCACATCCGCTCCATATTTGGAGCATATGGACACCGAAAATTTCCGTTTTTACTGTTATTTAAGCTCAAATTGTCTACACCTTGTCCCAGAACACATGTATATCCGGAGGTCTACATGGAAACATACATGGTTTCTAGGAGCCTCTAGGACAAGAGCCTGCGTACATGCATAGACTACGGCTGTCGTACCGGAGAAATATTTGGCTGTTCAATGATCAGGTTTTTTTCTAAGGAGATCGGATGATCAGTCCGACTCTCCCGAGGCCAGGACATTTTTTTGTACTTAAGGGGTGGCTCAACCCTATGAGGACAAAATATATATGTTTATATATTATATAATATATGTGATGTGTTTATTTATCAGTTTCTTTACACATCTAGTTTAACTTAGAAAGAAATACAGTTTATGCGGAGTTGTTTTTTAGTCTGTAACGTATTTTCTCCCGATTCTTAAATTTATTGCATCAAACTAAATCAGCGAAGCATCACCATCAAACATGTAGAACCCTTTCAGAGCGACATACACGTTGACGTATTATATAACAGTAAATTATTGAACAATTTCTTAAGAAGTTAATACGATACAATAAATCTTCGAATTGTGAAAAGATACATAACAATGAACGATTTTTATCTTCAACCGTCCTCCTTATAAAACTTTATCACGTTCGTGTGTTATTTACTTTGCCGGATATTAAGGCTGTTATCAGCACCAGTCTAATCTGTTTAAAATAGTAATTTTTGCTCTTGGCGCGTAAACACTGATAATAATGTTATTATAATCTGAATGAGATTAAGCTTAGCACCCTCGCTAATTACAATGTCACCCCGATGGCGGTGCTTATTAATTTACGGGCAGCTGTCCCCCCGGGTGTAGTTTTCCTCGATTAGAGCTTTGGATTTATTCGCGGCGCGTGGCCTCTCCCGACACACCTGAGCAACCTACAATACACCTTCAGTACTCTTCAACGGAAGTGTTTTTTTTTATTTGACGTGAGGCCTTTTCAAGTGTATAATATGATTTAAAAAATCAATTGAACGTATCTCAGCGGACATTTTATTCTAGTAGAAAAAAACATTCATACAGCTTTTTTGCAAACGCGTAAAGAAAAGAAAAAATCGCATGACAATAATATCATCATTAACATCATAATTTCATGTCCTCTCCTCTATCTAGAACATATAGCATTCACGAACTGCTGCCATAAAGTGCTGTTAGCCACCATAATCTTCGCCTTATCCCAAATCAGCTCCGCAAACCACAGCTCCACTGAGTACATTATATGTATAGCTCCCGACTGCCTTCCAGGACGACGCAAGCTCCGGTGCTTGAAGTGCTTTCCTACGGCATCCTGAATATTTGTCCCATCCAGGTCCACTTTCGCCTTTTGACCATTGTATTATGTAAGGCTGCCTTTTCCGCTCTCTCACCTCGTCATTCCTCACACACTCAAACCATCAAACCCCGTATTCTACGCAGGCGTCTGTTCTCGAATTCCATTATACGGCTGCATTGCCTCTTCAGAAGATGTCAAGATTAACATACGTTAAAAATAATAGGGACGATACAGGCGGTGTAGAGACGGCACTTGGTGTTTATCAAATAAAGCTGCGAGTACAAGATATTTCGCATGAGTTTATAAAATAGTCGTTTGATAGCATAATTTCTAAAACTAGAATGTTTATCATTAGTTCACCATTTATTTTATGAAACTTCTCATCTATATATGTAAAAGAAAGTCGGGTTCTAACGGTTTTTATAACTCTAGAACGGCCAAAGCGACTTGGCTGAAAATTGGTAGAAAGGTAGCTTAGAACCCTAAGATGGCTATAGGATACTCAAAATTGATTTGATTAAGAAAAAATATTGAACATTTACGTAAACATGTTTTCATACAAGACTATTGTCATTTGACAGCTGTCACTTGAGAAAGTGATGCCATAGCCAACATCATAACTAAAAATGACGCAAAAGTAGGTATTGTAAGTAGGTACCTACGTAAGGTACGGAATATTTTGAAACAAAAAAAACAAAAAGACAGGAAAAAAAAGTCAAAAACAAAATAAATATTAGTCAAAATATCAGTTTAATCTTTTATTTGTTAAAAATGATATAACAAAAAGCAAATGGAAAGGCATCTTCTAATTCTATTGTTATTTTTATTTTTTATTATTTAACTCAAAAACGGCTGAACCGACTTGGCTGAAAATTGATGGAAAGGTAGCTTAGAACCCTAAAAAAATAAAAGATACTCAAAATTGATTTGATCAAGAAAAAATATTGAACATTTACGTAAACATGTTTTCAAACAAGACTATTGTCATTTGACAGATGTCAGTTGGAGAAAGTGTTGCTATAGCCAACGCCATAACTAAAAATGATGAAAAAGTAGGTATTGTAAGTAGGTATCTACGTAAGGTACGGAATATTTTGAAACAAAAAAAAAACAAAAGACAGGAAAAAAAAGTCAAAAACAAAATAAATATTAGTCAAAATTTCAGTTTAATCTTTTATTTGTAAAAAATGTTATAACAAAAGGCAAGGAATCTGACAACTGATATTATTATTGTCTATGGTTACATAGATATTTTGAAGTCTATCGGTTGACGTTTTGTTTCAAGAACTTTTTGAGTTTCTGTTAGCTTATTGTGCCGATATTTGCGACCAAAACGCTCGAATCTTTCACGAAAAAGCCATCATGGAACTAGGGATCGAAACATTAATAATGTAAAGCAGTGATTTGGTGGTTTTTGGCATCCTAACCTCGAATACCAACGATGAAATTGCGCGCTTTCAAGTTTGGTACAAAGCGATTTGGCGTATATTCGCAATCCTTTATCACGAACGTCATACTGCTGTTGTGCATTTGGCGGTGCATCTGGAGAATGGTCATTGTGTATATTTCACGGCTTCAAATGTTGTTCAACGTGCTGAGACACCTCCAGCGACAACATTGACAAGTCTCTTTACGATCTGCCAAAGCGATCCGTTTGCACGAACTCTAGAATGGACGAGGATTTAATGCGACATTCGAGGTATTTATTTATTTATTTATTTTTGTACTTACACACAATCTAATTAACAGAATAACATACTATACTTATTACTTTGAATTATGTATGCTAATTCTAAAAAAAAGTGTTTATAAATCAGTAATATTGTCTTTGCTTTTGATTCTGTAGATACAAGGACAGATTCACCATCGAATCGGATCATTCCAACCTCTCGAAGATGCACAGCATAAATTTGTACAAATATACTTCAATGACAATATGGAGGAAGAACTTGATTGACTTCTACAAAGTCGTGATCAGAGCGGATAAACGACCATCTGGTACACACGTCGTGATACTGGGCAACTACAACAGATATCTGAAACACGTCGTTCATATGACACGTTGCAATACCCACTGATGTTTTGGCAAGGAGAAGATGGATATTATTTCAATATCAAAATGAAAAATCCATTGAATGGTGAGTAATCAATATATATATAATCAATATCATAGTTTTGATTCCGTCATGACATACATTTTACAGTGTTTGGTTTTGCTTTAGATTTCCAATAAATGACCAATTACACTGCTTATTACCAGGAAAATAACAGACTTAAAGATTAAGGTGTTTGTTTAGAGAAAATTGGAAAAATAACCGGCAAACGATTTAAAATCATTTATCTTCACCCATTTATAATTATGCTAAAAATATGGATGTTAGCTTTACATACAAAATAGCAAATCTATTGTTTTAATTTCAGGTGACGAAAATACCAAGAAGATTAGCTCGCTGAATTATTACGCATATCGTTTGATTATTCGTCGAAATGCTGACAACTACTTGCTGAAGTTTCGTCGATTACTGCAATAGTATTCAACCAGACCAAATATATGATATCATATGTACCGAAAAATTCAACTTAATAAAATCCAAAATCTGCTCATTTATTGCCTTTCGGGTGAAACAAAGTTCACCGGGTCAGCTAGTATAAAATAAATAAAAAAACAACTTAATTAATACTACTTGACTTATACTCCTACCATATTAAAGTCTGACTGAATTCATTGCGACCATTTGATAAATATATCAAACCATTTCAAGCCTTTCGTTTTATCAGATTTATATGTCCGACAAATGGGGCACTTAATTATCAAAATTTCGAAGTAATTAGCCATAAAAGAATGATTAATTTGCATTAAATGCATATTTTTTTCATTAATTTTGGCAAGAAATCACTTCCTGAAATCATTAGCTTACTCAACACTTGGAGGCCGTGGTACTGCTCCAGCAGTTAAATAGAGAATTATTGAAACCGGATGCGGCAAACTTTTTCAGTGCGCAACACTTGATTGCCATCGCATTCGAAAATATAAATAAACTCCAAGTTGAAATTATACTCTGAAAACAACGCCCTCCTTGTTCCGAGATATTTCAGTCACGCCATTTTCCACAAGAGTGCTTTTCATTCCATGTGAGTTTTCCAAAGAATTAATAAATAATATTACCTACCTTATTTATTATAATATATATATTTTAATGTTTTGCTAACCACATAACTTTCATAATATTTGACCTCAACTTGCCGCCCAATTTACATTTTTTAAATGTTATTTTGACTTCTTGATGCAAACCTACCCAAAGTATAAATTGAGTATCGTACAGAAAATTGTGTTACTTTACAGTCTGTTTGGCTAGAATCGAAGTGAGAGACAGGAAACGGTTGTATGTGAGTGTTTCAGATGTGCATTTATCTGTTTCTTATTATTATTTATTTATTTTCACCACAGAACATTACAAAAATAAAAATAAAAATAAAACCCGCGACTTGACCCCGTTTTAAGACGGGGGATGTCAACATTTTATATTCGGTAATATTGTTCCGTATAAACGTTTAAATAAATATTTATTGATATTTGATATCAAATAAATAATCCATCATACTCGCACAAACCCTACAATAGTACTTGATGTTTTCGTAAATTTCATTTATTTTTTATTGTTATACATTTACGACGTTGAAGTGTTCAGCTGTAAAATTGGAAACCTCACACAATCAGATTATACACGATGTTATTATAATAATCACGATTCTTTTCATAAATTAATGAGCATTGTTTCAAATTAAGCCCTCAATATATAGTCTCTTTATAGTAAAGAGGCTTTCAGAGTGTGAGCTGCTGTTATCTTCATAAGTGCTCCGGGAAATAATCAATTAAACCATTCGAAAAATTTCTTGGAATTTCCAATTCTCGAAGTTTTTGCGCCAACAATCGTATCTGCTGATAAAATTTCAAAAAACTATTGATTCTCAAGATATTCATTGTTTTCTTTCCAAATAAATACATAAAATTCTTGATCCAGACGATGATTTACGTGGATCTGACAGCGAAAAAAAATGTTGGTGTTAATAAATTTAATTTAAAGTACTAACATGTTTATATTATATTATATTTAAACCTATTCAATATAAAATATAGATAGAAAAATTATATTTATGGAGAACACGGATAGTTGGCATTTATAATGGAAATTTTGCTAACGGTGCCGGATACACGGATCCGTGTGATATGTATTGATATGAGCTTGATATCTCTTTTAGGCTGATGCCGTAAAGCCTCGAAAAACGATCTTTTGTCTCTTATTTTTGTGCGCTCGCCTGTGTGTGTTAATGTTAATTTTAATTATTTATTATTACACGGCGTTTGCATACGTCATTTTATTTGTTAGAACAGTTGCTCCATTTCTTGTTGGTGAAACTGTCAACTTTATTTTGCTTTTTGCCGCGTCATTGGCGTCGCTGCATGTCACAGTGATTCCGGCAGATGACGGTTAACCTCGTCGGCGAAATTCGATACCGGTCAGACGAGGAAATCAAGTCTCTTATAAAAATAAACGCGAATTGTGCTTCAAAAACAAGTTCTTTGTGTTGTTAATCTCCTTCAGCATCCTTCCTCCACGCGGCCACGTGACGAACCCGCGACTGGTCGTCTTTTTAAAGACGGGGTATGTCAGTATAAATAGGATAATATACCGAAAAGAAATATATTACAAAAAGTAAATTAAATGTGTAATCAAGATACTTATTACTATTGGAAACAAGAAGAAAAAATCTCGCATTTATTAAAGAAATCACATTTTCGGCAGTGAGCGTGATAACCTTTTTACAATTATTAACCATCACTCTAATCCAAGCAATTCTTGTAACGACAAACATTTCTGCATTGTTCATAATTCAAAGTGAGCCATTTACCACAGCTCCTCCCAAGTAAATTATCTTATTTGTTTTACTTTGGTTCTTATTTCAGAAAGCAGTTCAGAGATATTTATGCATAATAGCTCCCTGGAATGGTTCAGAAGAATAGTCTCTCGTTGCATTTTCCAGGGGATTTTGTACAGAAAACCTTTCTTTTATACTTGTCTTTTTCCCGTTTTATAGCCCCGGGCTTTGGCAATCCGCCCAATGTGCAAGTATGTCAATCATTTTACCTGCCATCAAAAATTTGAATAAAAGGAATATCCGTTTTCTCAAAAAGATACATGAAAATATTTAATATAACGTTTAATTTCACTGTAATTCTTTAATTTATTCGTCGTTTAAATAACTTTCTTCTTCATTTGGTCTTCTCATCGTCTTCCAGAACGTCATCTTCATTAGTCTCTTCTCCAAGCTTTCAACCCATCATCTAGTAGCAAAATAAAATACCTGATATTTATGCTGACATCAGCATGATATAGCCCTTGCTGACTGATGCCGAAAACCTCAATATATAATCTTTCGCTTCTTATTTCTGTTCGCTTGTTGTACATGTATATGTCGCCATATTGGCATTTTGGATAATTCCGGTCACGGGTGTGACGTTAGTTATATAGATCGCCATTTACGGCGCTGTGTCACCGATCGCGGTGCCGGTCCCCAGCCAGTTGTGTGCCGATGGCGTCAAGATCATATTGTCGTTGGCCCGGCCTGAATACTGTGACTATGTCTGGGCCAGAAGTTTCTAAAGTTATCAAAATCAAAATATGTATGTCAATATGCTTCAGAAAAAGTCTTTGTGTTGTTAATCTGCTCCTCATCCTGCCACCACGCGATTGAATAACGTATTTTTTAAAACGGGGGATGTCAATGCATATGGTATTCACGATCTGCCACCACAAAACTCTGTCAGCCGCCATTTCTAAGCCTCATTCCGTGTCAGCTCCGCGTCCCGCAACTCGATATTTTTATTTTTGGAACCGATTGAATTTTATGTGAGTTAATATTTTAACATTAACTAAATTAAAAGATTATTTAGAGATTATTCCTCATTTTTTTTATTAGAGAACGACATGTTTCGGCTACGTAGCCATTGTAGAGTCAATTAGGGAAGGAAGTGTGCGCGTCTATATAATAAAAGGCAAGGTGTGAATGAGTAAATGGGTGTAGATTGAAAGATCGTGTGGTGTATAAGCATAAAAGAAAAAAGTTTTATTCAATAAACATAGAATCAATAATAACTACGACGATTTGTAATAAGGGTTAAAATTTTAGTTTTAATTTTTCTTTCATATATATATTTTTTTTACATTATGAAGCCACTCACTCAAACTGGATAGAGTTTACTAGCAGTGAGGGGGGGAAATGAAAATATATGTACAAGTGTTTTCACAGTTAATTGAAAAATTAATTCGTCAATATTTTAGTTCTACGTTTCTACGTATGTGTATTAACGGAGAAACTAATACTTATACATACCTATATAAGCCACTGCTAGTTTTTAATTTCATCATTATTGAAGATGGTCTCCAGCGAGGCCGAAACATGTAATCGTTTAAAATAAATGTGAATAAAATTAAATATTTAAATTTTTTTAATTTTTTTACTAAAAAATAATTTAAAATAATAATTGGAATATTAGTTTCCACTAGAACTGGTTATTTAGTGTTTATACTGATTGGGACTAAATTTTACGAGTATGTAAATGGACATTAAACTTTGCGGCGAAATTGCTTGGAACCCCTATTTGATTTAAATATTTTTTTTTGTTTAAAAAATTAAGCAATATAATTTTAATGGCCGCTAACTATGTAGCATAATGGATACCCTAGGCCTGGCCTATATTTGCTACAGTAGTGAGCGAGTTATTTCAGGGCTGGGAAATCCTCTTTGAACGGAGGCTTTTTCTAATTACAAAATATAAGGCGAATGAATAAACGAGTAAATATTTGATTTTTTAAAGTAAATATGTATCACTTTTACATTAACATACACAGTAATTAACCTGCAGTATTTAGTCCATCTATAAGACTTTATTCTGTATAACCAGGTCGGCTAGAGTAAAGAAAATGTAAGAAATTTTTATTGAGGAAATACATATTTTACTGATATTGCGAGAATCCAACGTCTTGTTTACTGGTCCTTTTACACTATATATACACTCGATACTCATCTTAGTCAATAAAGATTACACTCTTCTTATTTCTTATCGTCATATAAAACGCAATAAAACTCATAGTTTTTAGTGTTTTCAAATCTACAACAATTAAAAAAAATGTTTTAGCACATACAGGAAAAAAACGACAGATGAAAATGGATAATTGTCATCTGTGGAGTCTTTGGCTGTTGTCATTTATTATTGTGGCTCAGCGCAATGCTTAAAGTTGTAATCTTACAATCGCGCGTCATCCATTTCCGCTGGGACTTTCTATGAATCGGTGGGTGCTTCAATGACGACTTTTGTCTACAACAAATTATTGAATTAATAGACTACGATTGATACTTTACGCGTGAGAGATCAAACTCTTACCAACAAGGTTTTCCTAGTTTGGGAATCGATAAAATAAATCTCCTTCTAGGATCGAACCGCCGACCTTTGGAAGGGTAAGCAAACGCTTTACGTACAAGCCATACGTGCCGGCATACGTGTGCAAGCCCTGTGTTATGCTTACATGCGTGGCTGTGTCAAGCCTCCATACCTCGCAGCCAGCGAGCCCCAAATACAATAACAAGGTGTTTTTCCACCCAAGCCCAGGGACCTTCACAGTGAGTTATGGTGATAAATTATTGTTACGTTTCGCCCAAACGCACGCTCCGGCTGTTTGATAAGTTATTTATGAAAGCAATCTGCTTATTGTTTATGGATATCAGCGATAAGGCGCTAATCATTTTCGGTGTACAATCCGCACGTGCCTCCATCACTCTCTTTCTCTCACTACACAAATATTATGATCCGCTTTTTAAATTGTTCGCGTTATCCTCTTTTCGGCTAATTGCTAATTGTTACCATTGGTGATGATCTCAGTTGTGACTGACGTAACAACTTGCTTTGCCGAGGGAATGGTGTATGGCAGAGGTCGGAAACCTTTGTAGCTGCAGACCAGATTAAAAAAAAACTTTCAAGAAGTCAGTATTTACAAATATACATTAATTGAAGAATTTTAGTTATCGAACGGGTCACTTGGTGATCAGCAGGTAGATTGCTGACCTCTGGTCTAGAGTAATTCGTGAATAGAAAGTGTGGGAAATTAATAATATAATGCAAACATCATCATTATCGTCCGCTCCCATAACTGGTCGCCATGATCCTCGCCTCACTCCGTGTCAGATGTACCTCCTGGAGCTCCGCCGAGTACATTCTATGCAAAGTTCCAGACGGCTTTCCAGGACGGCACAAGGGAAGATTGAATAAAAGACAGCAGCAGTTAATGCAGTTCATACTCTCCTGCGGCATCCGAAGTACATGCCTCATCAAGGTCCTTTTTCGTCTCTTGACAGATCACTGTCATGTCCGCTAAGTCACAAAGTCAAATCATTGACACTCAATATTCTACACAAGCATCTGCTTTTGAAAAACCTTAAGTGGCTTTCTTGTATTTAAATGAGATGCTTAGTACTTATTCTTAATAATAAAAAATAATGCAAGCATGCAACGACTTTCGAGAACAGGTGCTTGCGATTATTATTACCGTATGATGGTTTTACCTTGAGAAATGAGGTAAGGGAGATTATTAGCCTACAACATGCTTTTGGAGTAGAAAGAAAAGTATACCGGGCGTGTATGACACCTGGATAACTACTAGGATGCAGCAGGAGAGCATACACAACACTTTAATATATAACTCTAAAGTAAACAATATATTTGGCGGAGCCTTTAGATGCAAACATGAACTGTGAGAAGACAAGCATCGTGGCAGCTCACAAAACATTATTTCGGCAATCTGTATCGATTATGGGCTTTAACTGGGAGGTTTATATTGACATCAACACGATATAGCCCTTGCAGACTGGTGTCGAAAACCTCCATGAACAAACTTTCGTCTCTTCTTTTTGTTCGCTCATCACACATGTATTTGTGACCATTTGGAGATGTTAATATATATAGTAAAATAATTATAAATAAAAAATAAAAAAAATAAAAATATTTTTAAGTACGTAATTATATTATTTTAATCACAACATTACAATCAAAAAGTCATATCAGGTCAAATAAAAATTTCATACACTCATAAGAACACTTTTCCAATTAAACAATACATCGTTGATGTGTCAGCAAAAACTGTAGTCTTCAACAATTCTTTGATTTCTTCTCTGAATAACTCTGTAATTACTGAGCACTGGATGTCCATCGGTATCTTTCAATGATCGGAAAACGTTCAGCTGGAAAAAAATAAATATAAATTATTGCGTACGAAAGGCCGATTTTATGTAAGACCAACGATTCTACTGCTCGTCTGATAAAACACCTGTTTCCGTCTAATCGACGAAGTTAACGCAGGTAATACTTGGATGACTAACATTCAGGAAATACCACATTTCATGTTTGTCGAGCGTCTCTAAGGAATAAATGGAGCGTCGAACTATTCATCCGACATTTTTTAAATTATCGATTTTACTGATTATATAATAATCTTTAAAGTTGTAATAATCTTTACGTATACGTAGGTACGGTTTGACGTACCAAATATTATGATATATAAATTAGATCCACGTATGTAATGCAATAAGAGGAAAATAAATATTAAAACTATTTAACTACTAAGTGAAATTTTTGTTTCATCATTTCATAATCATTTATAATGTGTATAAACATTGTCAATGCTAAGAATATGTTACTCAAATATATACGAATATAAAAAATAGCATTCATTCAATCAGTATTTATTTTAGATGCTATACGAAATACGATATTTAAGAACGCTCTTATTTGTAGTAAATTCCGTAAAAAAAATCAATTTCGCATAGTTTCATGGCTGTTTTTATGTTGAGGGAAATATCTCTAGTAAGTGTTGGAGAGGTTTCATCTTGCATACAATAACACATACATTTATGAGAATAACCTTACTTTATATTTATAAAACATGTTAAACTTTTTATGAAACTACTGAGCTTTGAGTAAAAATCACTTAGTTTATATTATAAAAAGATTATTAATTTGAACTCAGTGGCTTCATACAAAGTTTAACTTGTTTAATTCTGGGAAAAAAATATGCATTATGTACGTTTTTTTCGAGTTTTTTACTCTGCGGAAGAAAATTATCAACAGATACAAAAAATACTATATAAATACTGTTGATATTTATGATATGCAAATTGGAAACGCTTCCAGTCAAATCAATTAGTTTAAATATGAAATAATAAATTTTATTTGCGTACTGAATCACTATTAAAATTAGTTAGAAAAGCGAATCTCACGACCTGAAGTGAACCGAAACACGTTTTTTCAATTCAATAAACTCAAATATGATCGAATTTAATAACGTACAGCCATAAATAACCTATTTTTGTAAAAACAACCTTCGAAGCAGGAATTGTATATTTTTATGGTAAGAGCGTTTGTTTGTCACTTAGACGCTGTCGATTCAAAAACCGACCGAGGTTGACTAAAAAAAAATGTTAGCTCTTTACATGCCTGGTACGGTTTAGCCACCCTTTAAGGACAAAAATACTCTCCAAGCTTCGGGAGTGGCGAGCTGATCATCCAATCTTCTTTCAAAAACTTGATCATTGAACACCCAAATATTTCTCTGGTACTACACTCGCAGTCTAAGCAAGTTTGCAGGCTCTTGCCTTGGAGGCTCCCGGGAACCATCTATGTCCCCATGTGGACTTCCGGGTATACTAGTGTTCTGGGACAAAGTCTACACAATCTGAGCTTACAAAACTGATAAAACGGCGATTTGCGGTGTTCATTATCTCTAAATATGGAGCAGATAAAAAAATAATGCAAAATAACAAAATAACCATTCGGCCAAATCTCCTTCGTAAGTTTATCTAATCACGTCTTTGGGCTAAGTATTTTTTTTATTGCTAATAAATATGAATATGAATACTCATAGCTACCTGGTTTGATGTGATCCGGAAGATTTTGCTGTATACAATCCACCTCACTACCTGGTTGCACGCAGGTGTGGTTAGTGAGCCCAGGTAGGAGTAGTAGTTTCTGGAGAATCCCAGGCCCAATCTGTTCAAGGGCAAGCAAGCTCCTGGGGGAGAAGTTCCCTTCCTGATGAAGTACTGCAGGTTGTCGACTATCTGCGATATGCCTTGGTCGGGATGCTTTTTCACAGCCTAAAAAAAATATGTAAAAAATCGTGCGACAATAGCACCATTTTAAGCTTGACTCTCGCTAGATCATCGAATTTAAGCAACATTGCACGTGCGCCAAAACTTGGAACGCGTGCAAGACACAAGCCAAAAAAAATCTATAAAAAGAGGAAAAATAAAATATAGGCCATGACGGTGGGTATAGCTCAATGGTCCAAGCGTTTGTTTTGAGAGCCAAAGATCGTTATTGCGATCCCCGACGATGATTAAAAAAAAAGTTTTTTAATCGATTTCTGAGCTCTAAAATACCCGTTGGCGTGAATTTGATCCCTCAACCGTAAAATTCCAGTCATCGCCTAATCATTAAAATTGGTGGTAGAGGAAAGTCATCCCTTGAAGACCACCCATTCATAGTAAATTCATGTAATAATAAGGATGATGCGTGAATCTCGGGCTGTGTAGTCTATGACGTTGGCGGATCAACACTCCACATGCGCAGCGCTTAGCCATATGCACCATGGTAAGCGTTATAGAATTCCACAGATGAATATTACTATCACCATCTGTCAGTATTCTCCTGTATGTGTTTATATAAAAAAAAAAACATTTTGAAAGAAAGCTATTTTTTAAGTGTTGATTAAAATACGAGTATAAAATTCATAAATTAATTAGAATACAGCCCGCAAGAATATCTTTGATGTGGATCAAACTTGCTAAGGGCAACATTCATACTTGAATCGTTATTAATATTAGTAATCACTACCTTGAACAAAACTCCTACAACAGCTAATGCGTCGGGTTGCTTAGATTTTATTGCCTCAGTGATATTCCTGAAAAAAAAAACAATATTAAATGTAATTTTATCTCCAAATATTATGTTAAAAAATTCTACCGGCGCAATGCGTTTTGCAGATACGAAACGGATCACCGAGCGCAGCTCACACCTGGCGGGCGAAGCGAGGGGGAGATCCATCACGTACGGCTGCCAAGCTAAGACTGAGCTCCGCAGGCAGCTCGCTAGGGAAGGGATTTGGAGTGGAAAAACCAAGGTACACTACAGAATCGCAGGATCCACCATAACAGCGCTTTTCAGGACTGTAGCGCCATGGAAACCTTATTTTACGGATAACCCTCGTGGTTGGATTATATTGATTGAAGCATAGGAATATCATAATACAGATATGTAATAATTTGATGTGATAAAAAAGAGAAATTTAATATATATCCTTTATAAAGATATCATACTCAAATAGAGAAAGGATAATTTTTCTTATTATTCCACAAATTCTCGATATAAATTAATGATTGCTTATAGAATATTTACATTGCTTTAAGTCAAGACTAAGATGATTACAATTTACGAGTTTATACATATTGTTTTCTCTACAATGACGACAGCCAAAGGGTTGAAAGAAAACAGTTTGTTTGGGTTTTGCTTTACTGTCCGAAAAACAAGACCCGTACAAGTCAACCTTCGTCTCTTGTCCTCACGGAATGTTTCCTTAGTCTAAATTCGTCATTCTTCATGAAATAAAAAGATCGCAAAATGAATGATAACAGTCAATACTCACGGGAAGGCCGTGCTGTAATGGACCAAGTGCATCTCTAGAGCGTACGCCCTGTTGTTGATGGTGTGCTCTGAGCCCCTTGTTGAGTCAGGTCCCCAGTGCCAGTGGATATGCGCCAGCTGGTAGCTTGTAGGTAGTGGGCCTCCCGAGATCTGCGGAGCTCCGTTACTCCAACGTGCGTCAACGTTCACTGTAACATAAAACAGCATTATAATAGAAAAATGCATACTTATGTGCAAACATTCTTTAGCTCTGCAAATGAAGAGTGCTCTTTTTGAAGCCACGAAGCACTTCAACAATCAATCAAATATGGTATTGAGAAGAGACACATAATACACCTATCCCCCGATTTACACGGTACTTGTTTTACACGTTTTCGCTTTTACACGGTTTTCCAAATAAGTTTTTTTTTTTGTTTTTATCGCACTCTACTAAATGCTACTGTGTTTGAACACGTGCGCTGTGTACACATCTCACAGGGAATCCCGAGCTAGTTGTGCTGACTTGCTGCACACGCACACTGTCTGTATTTCTTCGCATAAAATTAAAGTTTTATCTACGGAAAATTGTATTTGAGTGAAAGGTTCACAGTTTCAGAAAGATTTAATTTTCCATATTCGTAAATCACAAGTGAGTGCATAATTTAGATTATTATAAATTAACATAAATTAAAAAAATTATAGGCTTATAATGTCGAAAGAAGTTAAAAGAAAAGTTATTTCTTTAGAAACTAAAATCGAAATTTTGGATCGCTTACGAAAGGGAGATAGAGTAGTAGATGTTGCAAAATCATATAGCGTGAACGAAGCTACAATAATAACTATTAGAACAAATGAAAACACAATTAGAAAGAGTGTTGCAGCTGGCAATACCACGAGTATGGGCACAACATCACCAGAAATATCGCAATGGAAAAAATGGAGAAAGCGTTAATGCTTTGGATAGAAGATAGAAGTGAGGATGATTTAGTTAACTTAGTTTGCGAAAGTGAGTCTGACAAATCTGATGAAGAGGAATTAGTACCAGTAACATTCACTGCTAAAGTCATCCGCGAAGGACTCGCATTGGGAAGAAAGCTGGGTAATCATTTTATACAAAATGACACAAATGTTGAAAGGGCTTTACGATTCCAACGTGACATAAATCGCTGCTTGGCTCTATATGAAGAAGTTTACAAAGATCTTACAAAATATTCGAAGCAATTGTTAATAACCGATTTTATTACCACCTCTCAGAATGTAAATATTTCTGCTTCAAACATCGAATCGGCACAAATAACTTCGAGTGATGAAAGTGAATTCCAACCTTCGATTCCGAAAAAAAGAATGAGAGTAATTTCTGATAGTGATGAAGGATAATAAAACGCCTTTGGTTTTATTTTTTGTTCTTCTGTTTAATGTATGTATTGTAATTAAATAAAAAAATAGTGTTTCCGTAATATATTACATATTTTAACCTGTCAATGCATTTTATTTTTATTTCTGTGTACACCTAAAAATATTGAAAAAAATCACAACTGTTAAATAGCAAAATTATGAATTTTCTGCAAGCTTTTCGATTTACACGGTTTTGACTTGAAATTTTTTAATTTTCGATCTACACGTTTTTCTCAGGAACGTATCTACCGTCTAAATCGGGGGATAGTACTTTGTACAGTTTCAAACCCTGCTTCTAACAAAAAAATAATAAAGTAATATAATTGTTTTTTAAAACAGGTCTTCGCGCAGAATACTATAAAGTGCATAGTTTTTTTTTAACGTTCAGGAATAAATAAGAGAACGACAACGGCTATCTGCTTTCCTAGCGTTGATATAGAAAAAATATTGATCTCATTGAAATATGTTCCCCGAATGATTTAAGAAAACGTAAGCTACAGTTGCATAGATTTCAAGGTTCCAGGCTCTTACCCTTATAGAACCTGTCAGGAACGATTAATTTTATACATTTGTTGGAGCATCGGGATGCTGACCTGAGACAATGCGAGGACTATGTCAAATGACGTATGACAGAAACGGTTACGCCGCCTTCCGTTCACAAACAATTCATCGGCAACGACGTGGAGTGCACTGGACGTCTGGTGCACGGGATAACTGATGCACTGGATGTCTTGCTAAGCCTAACCTAACCTAAAGTTATTTCGTTAACGAGACATTGATCTCCGGACTCTACGATCACTGGACGAATCCTCAGGTTAAGTTAGGTTAGGTTAGGTTTGCGAGACATCCAGTCCACCAATTATCCCGTGCGCCAATTGTGCCGTGCACCAGACGTCCAGTGTGGCCCACGTTGTTACTGATGTGTCGCTGAACGAATTGTATGTGAACAATAGGTCGTGATACCCACAGAAACGTATGAAACAATTTGCTCTTACTAGATACAGATACAAAGAAGAACAATTACTAAGGACCCTTTTTATTTCGTTGTAATAAAAAATAAAAAAATCTTTTTGAAAACAACAATTGTTCAAAAACATCACTGTCACGGTAATAAAGTGACGGGGAATCAAATGGTAGTGATCAAACGGCGAGTAAAGCTCAGTGATTTAAGCGTTTGCTCGGAAAGCCGTAGATTCGATTCCCGACGACGATTAAAAAAAAAATTAAACGATTTCTGAGCTCTATATACCCCACGGGTAGTGTGAATTTGATTCCTCACCAGTAAAATACCAGTCATAGCATATTAATCAAAATTGGTCGTAGACGAAAGTCGTCCCGTGAAGAGCACCCATTCATAGTAAATTTCTAGCACTTATCCATATTAAGTAAACGTCATAGAATCAACGAATGAAACTTGAGAATCACTTTAACCATCTCTTGGTATTCTCCTGTATGTGTTTACATAAAAAAATGACAGACATGAAACTTTGGGGAACCAAATATCCACCACTTTGTTTATCGTCTGTGTTAATCACCTGTATGTCCGACATTGACGAAGCGCATGTCAGGATGACACTGGTTGTAGCCTGTCCAGCGCAGACAACGAGCTCCCCTCTTTTTTTTCAACATGAAGGTATTGATGTCAATAGGAGTCTGCCTTGTGCCTCCACATTCGTTGTTAGCATTCGGCCATTGATCTTGTGCTGAAAAATTTACAATTTTGTATTTAACATGTAACACTTCCGTGCAGTGCACTCGGCAGCCAGATGTTTTGGCTGTTCTTTTTTATGTGTTTATTCAGAAAAAAAATGATCTCTCAAACTACATGTGGCGGAGACTAAATTTTTTTAAAAAACTTTACTACAAAGAATCAATTTTTGGATTTACCATGGTGGCTGACAGAGCTTTATGACAGCAGTTTATGTCGACCATATGCTCGAGTTAGTGGAGCAGATATGATAATTATATCAATATGCTGCCTCATATATATAAAACATTAAGGTTATCAACTGACAATACTTGGTGAAACTGCGTAATTGTAAGTTTAAATTAATTTTAATTTAAAAAATTATAAATTAAAAATATTTAATTTTGATCCACAATTAATATTACACAATTCACAATAAATTGTGAAGCAAAACGAAATATTTTTAAGCAATTAAATATACATATACTATATATAAAAATACTTAAACGAGTCAATTCATTCAGAAAAAATATCGGCGGGAGCGGGATGCGAACCGCGGACCTTTGGAACCAACCATTTTGCCCAGGTAATTATACCGCTCGGCCACCGGCCAATTTCTTCCACCTGAGCCGACTCGTCTCTGATCCTCTATATAAGTCATCATCGTATGATAGATGTCGCTATAGTATATATTCAAAGTATGTATATTTTTATTTTTTATTATTCAATCAGAATGCATTTATTCACAAGCTTAATATTATTATTTCCGACAGTCTATTTATTTTAGTAAGGACCACTCGGGTCTCGAACCGAAACTATAGATCGAATGGATGAGAATAACCTCTTGTAAGTACGTCGCGCACATTGCAATTAGTTATTTACCTGTGTTACTGATGAATAATTTTACCTTCTTGATATTGTCTCAAGGTGACATTATCATATGGATATTTAAAATATCCATGTGAAATATTTTTAATTTATTATTTTTTTAATTAAAATTAATTTAAAATTATCGTATATGTATATATATTTTGTAAAATATCGTCTTTGGCACTTTAAAATTTAACAAAGGCTTTAAGTTAAGACACAAATAGTTATTTCAATAATTAACAACAACAAAAAAGTTTTACCATCATAAGACCATTCAGAGCTCCTCAAAGATTTTGAACCTGGTGAAATAAAATATAACAGCACATTAGATTCGATATCGTTTTTGTGTATATTATTTGATAGTGCACCAATTAATGGCTCTTCAGTGAACTCAACGACATTCGACTAGGATGGCTGGATCAGTGCCGGTTTAAGGGGGTGACGAAGTGAGTTAGTGCCCCAGGGCGTCCAATAAGCTAGGAGCGTCGAGGGCAACCATTGTTTTGAATATATACAATATAGGGCGCTAGAAAAAAATGCTCTAGGGACTACGCATAGTCTAAAACTTTTAATCGGCTGGATACACATTATGTAAGAACTATGATAGCGGTTGAATACAGGGATTGAATAAATTGCCGGTTATTAAACTTTTTTTGTAGATTATATAAGAGGAAACAAAGATCTCGGGAAAATATTGCACAACATACCGATGAAGCAGTTAATAAACTTTAACTTATTTTTTTTTTAAAATGGCAGTTTTTAATTCAATTAACGGGCAGTAATAAATACCTAAAAAGGTAGTAAAAACTCATCATTCGCTAGTAGAAAAATAATAAATTGGCAGGAAAAAATAAATGAAATGTTATTAATAATAGGTAAGGTTAGGTTAGGTTTTATTTTTTATTAATATTGAATACATTACTGCCATTTCAATTTTATAATTGTCCACATTCATACTGACACAGTGGATACTGCCAATTTATTTAGTCTACTGCCGATTAATTTTATTTACTGCAAATTGAAAAGGTCAAAACCTTGAATGAGTACTGAATAACGAAATACAGGCCAAAATAGAATATGCTTTAAGATGGGACTAGAGTGTAGTTGTCTATGATTTACTTACATCCATAATATCCTTTAAGAGCCTCGTCAGCTTCTGTTAAAGGTTCTCCTTGATCTGAAAATTGTATTAAAACAATTAAATATTTATTTGTTTAAAAAAACATATTTTTAAATAACTCGTATATATTTGCCAGCGAGCATGACTTAATCGTAGAATACAAAAGGTCATGGATAGTCTTGGCGGTCACACTCTTCATACAAGTCTAATACATCCTCAAAATGTTAAGCGTCATTTATAAGATTGTATTTCATCAAAAAAAATCAGCCCTAAACGTAGTCCGAGAACAGAAGCTGTATTTTTGGAATGGTCTATACACTCTATACTCTATACTCTATAGCAAAGAGGACAATTCAGTTTGTCATTTTCATTAATTTCCAAATTACCTCTAATTGCGAAGATTGAAAGAGATTCACGAGATCATTTGTCCGACAGTGCTCAGTCATGAACAATAAGTAATAAAAGAGTATTTTGCTTTTGCATTGCAATCACGAATTGTTGTTTTCATATTTATATAATTTGTGGCGGGTATATCTCAATGGTCAAAGCGTTTGCTTTTCAAGCCATAGGTTGTGGATTCGATCCCCGACGGAGATTGAAAAAGAGGATTTTTAATTTATTTCTGAGCTCTAAAATACCCCCGGTTGGTGTGAATGTGATCCCTCGTCCGTAAAATGCCAGTCATAGCCTATTTATTAAAATTGGTGGTAGACAAAATTCGTTCCGTGAAGACCACCCATTCATAGTATTCTTGTAATAATAAGGATGATGCGTGAATCTCAAACTGTAGTCTATGACGTTAGCGGATCAACACTCCACGTTCAGCGCTTAGCCATATGCACTATGGTAAGCGTCATAGAACTCCACATATGAGACTTCTGAATTACTATCACCATCTGTCGGTATTCTCCTGTATGTGTTTACATAAAATAAATATATATATACTAGTATAATTGACTTACCACTAACACTTGGACAACAATTTGCCGCATTGACTGAAAAAAACAGATTAACCATATTATTAGAGAAAATATTTTATAGTGAAATAATATTTATGACATGATTTTTCCGACACGAGTTTTAATGACTTTAAGTCAACATGAAAGTGGAATTTCATTAACATTTGATTCGGTTACATCATGCGCCACGATGGTCTTCTTTGCGACATTGTGGAAGGGATGGTTGAGGGAAGAAACTGCAGAGGGCGCCCTAG
Source organism: Glossosoma conforme (assembly GCA_022606575.1). Lineage (NCBI taxonomy): Eukaryota > Metazoa > Arthropoda > Insecta > Trichoptera > Glossosomatidae > Glossosoma > Glossosoma conforme. The sequence goes on along the minus strand of JAGTXR010000141.1, from coordinate 508,394 downwards.
ACGGGACTATTTGCAGCAAGTGTTCGAGGACATGAGCTGCAGCTCTAATGCTGAGCTGAAGAGGCTTGCAGAAAATCGAGAAGAGTAGAGATCGATATATAAGATTCTGTTGCTGCAAACCAATCCACCGGATTGATACTAGGGAGAGAAATATTTGATTATAACAAAAAATATTACGACTCATATAGTATTGAATGACGAATACAGGCCGCAATAAACATTTTTCAAAAATGTATTTAATACGAGTACATCTATTAAATGCATATTATATAAATGTGTTAATTTAAAAAAAAATCACATATTTACCTAATAATAATATTAAGGCAATTGATGCAAAAGTTCCTTTAATAAGAGTCGCTATTTTGACTCTGTCGTAATTTTCTTTATAGACCTAAAATAAAAAGAACATGTACATTAATTAATAAAAGCTTCCAATAGTTAGACACAGAACTAGTGTTAGTTATATTCTAGAAATTATATCATTATCGATAGTTTGGAAGCAAATAAATTTGATGTCACGACATATCGTCCCCAGATAATTCGTTCTACAACTCATCGGTAACAACGCGGGGTGCACTGGACGTCTGGTTCACGGGATATTTGGCACACAGGACTAGTGGTGCACTGGCTGTCTCGCTAACCTAACTTAAACTAACCTTAGGATTTGTCCAGTGATCGTAGATTCCAGATATACATAGGTCTCGTTAACGAAATAACTTAGGTTAGGTTAAGTTAGCGAGACATCCTGTGCACCAGTTGTCCCGTGCACCAAATATCCCATGCGCTAGACGTCCAATACGCCCCACTTCGTCGCCGATGAGTCGTATAACGAATTGTTTGGGGACAAAATGCGGCGGAACCAACAAAAAAAACACAAAATAGGCTTGTATTTGAAATGTGTGTCGGTATGAATATGTTTTAAACCGACGTGGGATCTAAGTAAAACAATTGTGCAAAAATAATGAATTTGTAGTCATTTTTAAGAAGACAAAAATATCCAACAATTAAAGAACATTTTACAACAATAAATTCCATTTAAAATATTTAACATATAACGAAACTCAATGAGTTAAAAATAATCACCTACTTGACGGATTTGTTAGTGGTTATAGTTAAATTGTTTGCTTCACTGTGAATGAAGTTCAAATAAATGCTGTTTTAAATAAACTACCTTTATATACTCGTGTAATTACAAAGCGGCCCAGAGTGTAAAGTGTCAATCACCAACACAACAAATGAATGCGAATATATAAATTAATGTGTGTGTGTGTGTGTGTGTGCGTAAATAATAAAGTGTTCTAACAAGGCTTATCAATCGTATTTAACGTGTATTACCGTAATCCTTAACAACAATGCTTTATATTTTATTATTTTATTAAAAAAAACGATTTGTATGTAAAATCTTCAAGTATAAATCATAAATTCTATTCTATTGTGATTTATCTATTATATAATATAACTGCCTATGCCAAATATCAAGAATGTATTTTTAATGTTGTTAAATTGAGATTGGTCGTTGTTTTACGTTATTGTTATGATATAAACTAAACTGTATTGTGTATAATTGTATTTGTGTGATATCATAGATGAAGCCCTCGCCACACAGAAGATTCTTCTTAAAGTAGCATGATAAGCGACACGAAAATTTTTTTTATTTTTTATCACTACAAATGTAAAACTGATTTTGATATTTGTTAAATAAATTTATGAAATTTTAAATAAATTTTAAAAATTAGTACTTTTGCAGATTGTTAAGGTAGATCCGGTTGTGGTCCGAAACATAAATGTGAAATTGATAAAAATGTTTTTAATTTATTAATTTCAAATTATTTATTATTAAAAATATATTTTAAATAAATAATTTTGCGGTTTCACAAAGGATTGTCAGTTAATAACCTTAACGTTATAAAAAATATGTTATCAGCTCGATATAGACTTTGCTGACTGGTTCCGAAAAGCCTCGATATACGACCTTTCGTCTCTTATTTTGGTAAGCTCTTCGTACACGAATAAATAAAAATGTTAGTAATATATGAAAAGGCGTTGCATCGCCATTATGCATGTCATGGCAGTAGAAATGGATCGTATAGCGCTGCATGTGTTACAGCGTGCTCCGAGTCACTTCGGCTCGGGTCTCCACGGAGATAGATCGTTCATTGTTTGATGCTCGAGCCGAATACCGAAGTTGTTAATCTATTGTCTAAAATATATTAAAATGTACTTCTTAAAAAGTTGTTGTGTTGTGACTTGCTCCGCATCCCTCCACTACGCCCTGATAATGATCCCGGCGACGTGGTCGTTTTCTTATAGAAGGGGGATGTTAAATAGCTGTCCAGTTACTAAGAATTACTCATTATAAAAATTGAAATACCGCATCTTAAAATCAATAAGAATTACCTTGGTTTTATACTAAGTTTTCAATAAATTAATTTGCTAAGAAAAAAATGTTCCTTTCGAATTACTTAAACGTAGGCGAACAATTGTCAAAACAAAATAAAAAATATAATTTTTAGCATTTATATCTGATATTATGGAATTCCACCAAGAATTATCGATCGAAAAAATCGAAATAATTTAATAAAATATGTGCGAATTGCGACCATTTTAATCAGTTCAAAAATTGAAAAACAAAAAAAACAGTTATTCTCGTTCTTCTTCTTCTTGTTTATCTATCTAGAATCTAGATTCTAGAGTCTAGACCATCGATATTTTATTTAAGGTTATCGTTTTCTTGGGAAGTAGTAAGAAACCGCCACCTTTTTTTCTACTAGGTATTCTAACACAATCTTATGTCCGCTCTCAGTCTCTCCAAAAGGGCCGTCTCTTTCTATCTCATCGCACAATTTGATTTTCACAAATATATAATAACAAAATAGGATTTTATTTTGAAATACTCACTTCGATTTACCCAGGAAAAATAGTTATTGAATTGAATAAAATACAATTTATTTTAGGTACTTATCCAGCACAGATATATATAGATAGGTGTATTCGTTTTTATATATACCTTTGTTTTAAGAACACTCCCCACTTTTATAGGTACAGGTGAGTACAGGCTGCCGCAATTAAAAGGTGCAAAGATATACAACGATTGTATATTTCCACTGCGAGGGTCGGATTCCTGAAAAGACGCGGAACGTGTAACTTACAACGCAGTGAAGGGAAAGAAAGCGGGCGGGCGGGGGAGGGCGGGAGAGATTTATTAAGAGAAAATATTTTAAAGAGATAGGCGGGAAGGAAAGCGGCCACTTCCCAGTACACGGCGGAATACCAGTAAATAACTGAGCCATCTCCGGTACGCCCATAACCCAGAGGGTGGCTTCAGTTGGCCAGGATACTTACTGAAAGAATTGCTCTTCTTCCTCCATATCCTTTCTCTACCTGGATGATTAGCCTGATACTTCAAATTGACCGTATACAGGTATAATAGTGTGTTTTTGCTATCTGCTTCATATTTGGAACATATGGTCCTCACAAACTACCACCACACAGTTAGCTGCCGCTTTCAATATCCCATGAAATCCACTTAAGGACATATTATTATTTAGTTCCCGGCAGTATTCAGGGCTACAACTTAGAGGCCTGAAGATATAAAAGATGTGAACGCATGAAACAGTGCACAGCTCCTGCAACGCCTCGTGGATTATAGAAGATTTGAACCCCTAAATGGTGTCCAATTTTAGCCTTTTTTTCTTGGGCAGACGATAGATGTTGCTATAGACCCAATATTGACAAAAAATGTACAATTTAAAACACACCGGTGAGCTCACGGCACTGGCGGGCTTCCCGCAGCGGACCCATATTTGGGCTCATGGCATCCATACGGTTAAGAATAAAGTTGTACCGATCGATTTGATGTGGGTTTTATCACATTGTGGCACACGGGGAATAGATAAAGTAGATGAACAGTATTTATATAAATAGCAAGAATAGTAAACACAACATCTCATTATGACTGTTTTCCGCTTAAGTACCGTATATCCATGCGCACATTGAAGCTGTGTGTGGTAAGGCACTTAAGATGCTTAGTTTAGTATTACGAAATGGCAGGGTTTTCTCGAGTACACACGTAATGGTAGTGTTGTTTAACTCATTAGTTCATAGCATACTCGAGAGCGGGTCTATTATTTGGTCACCCCATGAGTTGAAATATAGCCTCGTTGGAGAGGGTACAGAAGAAATTTCTGAGATCTCTCTACATGAGGGTTTATGGATACTATCCGTGGCTGTATCCAACTAACTTCATACAGGGAATTTTGGGGTACATTGAGTTGAAGACAAGAAGGGATATGTGCTTAGGTATGCATTTCTTCCAGCTGTTGCGTAGCGTGTTCGGGAATCCTGAAATTTTGTTGAAGATCGGTTTGTGTGTCCCCGATAAATATCTGAGAATAAGGAAGCACAGATTGTTTGCTCTCCCAAAGAGTAACACAAACCTTCCAGAGACTATGCCTCTTGGGAGAGGGATCAGACTGTATAACCAAATCGCCTCAGATGTTGATATATTTCACGTAAGAGATTCAGACATAAACTCCAAGAGTTTCTTTGGAGGAATAATTGGTTGGCGTCGTCTCTTTGATGAGCACTGGGACCTTCTGTTGCTTGTTTTTATTGCGTTGTTCTTAGTACTTAATCTTATGTACCTATGTTTGTTTATATTGTATTTTTTATTTAATTATTATTGTTCTTCAGAAATGAATTGAGTTGATAAAATTTGTAATGTTTCTGCAAGGTTTTTTTTTTTAAATAAACTTTAAATATAACTAGCGTTACAAGGGATTCTCTTGGCATTGGAATGCCAAATACAAGAAGTCGTTCTTAAAGAATCACCAAGTCTTTCTTTTCTTTAAAAATCTCCTTGAACCTGTATGTTACACAGGGGTTACTTCAGAAGGTTTTGCCACTCTTCTTATGATGCCTCTAATAAACAGCTGTGAGATATTCTCTTATGGAGTGCATTGTCCACGAGAACAAGAAACATATTATGTCTTACCGTCTGGGTTTTCTGGATATTTTTTAAGCTACCTTCCTGAAATGCAACTAAGTTATTTTTTATTTTTATATTGGTTTAGAAAGGTCATTTCAAAAGCGCTTCTTTGCCTCTCTGAGTAAAAAGGTGGGTCTTGAGTCTGCTTCTGAAGGATGCATCCGCTTAAAGCTCTCTTATGTTTTCCGGTAGCGAGTTCCAGGTCATTGGTGCCCCGTATCTGAAAGCACGATTGCCAAAGACCGTGCTAGAACTACCTTCCGTCAGCTGCAGGGTGCTTCTATTTGCTCTGGCTGATCTGAGTGTCTCTCCACGCGCGCTTCTTTCTGAAGGCTTGATCAGTTCTGTCAAATATCCCGGTGCAGTTCCGTTGAGTGCCTTATAAGCTAAGAGGCATAATTTGTACCGGATTCTAGCCGGAACTCTCAACCAAAGTTGTGTCAAACCAAATGGAAAAGACTATTATTAATTTATTTTTTTATTTAATCATAAAATAGAGTCAAGTTATTAGCCCGTTGCTCCCCAAGGTTGTTTTATTTGGCCTTAAGCGGTGGCTCAACCTACCGGGTTCACTGTTAAGTTTACAAGAATGAGTTTCAATTAATTCATTTTCGATAACAGTGGTTCATCAGATTTATAAATTAATCCTCTAAAAGATGAGCTTGTTTCACCACAACGCCCCACACCTGCAGAGATGTTTTATTTGAGTTGGAATGTATTATTACGGGTTGTTTGTAATAAATGCTACAACAAACGGTAATTGCCGCAGGAGAATACAAATTCAATGTTTAATTAATAAAAATCGGAAACAAACGTGATCTAAATTGTAAAACGATCTTAGAAATTATTTTTAAGATTGCCTGATGAATGATTGGCTATATTTTAAAAATGTGGCATTCCATTAAAATATAAATGAATATTAATCTTGTATGCCGTAAAAGACAATTATTTCCTTGAAATAAGTATGTTCAAAAAAAGATTTATTTTATTTTATGAGAATACCGACACATGGTGGTAGTAAAGTCTCATCTGTGGAATTCTATGTATATTCTCTACATGGTGCATACGGCTAATAGCTGCATGTGAAGAGTTGATCCGCCAGCGTCATATACAACAACCCGAAATTCACGCATCATCCTTATTGTTACAGGAATTTACTATGAATGGCTGGTCTTCACGGGACGACTTTTGTCTACCTTTAATTTTAATTTGTTTCTTTGAGTTCCACATGAGAAGAAGAAAATTAGGTCCTGATGTTGGGCAACACACGATAGATGTGCAGCTTGATGGGCACATGAAGCAGCATCTTAGGTGTGAGGCGGTCTGCAGGTCTCCACAGTCGCACAATAGTGTCTCTCCCTGCCGAAGCATTCCCCACCGCTCGAGGTTGTCCTTGTTGTTCTACCAACTCCGGTTCTTAACCTGTTCAGGGATTTCCATGTCCGCCAGTCAAGGTTCTTGCCAGTTGGGAGGCCTTCCTTTGGAATAATGAAATCCTCTGGTGCAATTTGTTGCCAGAGCTGGAGTATGTCATTTTCAGGGCCGGATGTGAGAGGTTTTGTGGATTTAATAAAGCTGCTTCGCGACTTTAATCTTGGTGTTGGAGGTATTTGATTATACAAGCAGTGGAACGGTTGGTTGATTGCCTTACGCATTTCTTCGGCGCATATGACTTTGCGTCTTATGTGTGGTGGTGCGATGCCAGCCAAAGGGTATAGCTTAGAAATGGGTGCTGGTTTGAGGCAGCCTGTGACGACTCTGCATGCATCATTCAGGGCAGTATCCACTTGTTTATAAATATCCATCCCCTATCATCGACGCTATCTTAGATTTCCTCGGCGTCATCGAGAATATCGGACAAAGCATCAGCGTATATCGTCAACTAATTATTACCAAAAATATATTCCATTTAAATATAAAATAAAATTTAATAACTCAGTTTATATTTTGGGAAATGCTTATTTTGCCAAAAAACATATAAAATTTAAATGCATATAATCGAAATATTGATCGAGGAAAACGATCAACGTTTTCGCAATTTAAAAATAATAATTAAAACAAGCAACATAAAGTGTAATCTCATTTTCTTTTTTTTTCAAAAAATGCTCGTTCAAATTTTTATCGTCATGTGTTCAAATGAAATTAAATATGACCAACCCTCACAGAAAAGTTTTGGGATCTTTGAATTATGGTCGAAAGTAAAAACAACACATATGTTGTGTGATCAGCCACTAACGTTTGAAAAAACATAACACAAGCTGTGTATAGTTGGCCACTAAGCGTTGGCGGAACGATCGCACACATGTTGTGTGACCCGCCTTTAACGTTCGGCCATTACACACATGTTGTGTAATCGAACTGGTTAGTGTTTTAAGATTGCATGTGGGAACATGCAATCTTAATATCTTCAATAAACTGATTTTTAAACTTGCTATCTTTTTAATACCCGCACACTTAATGATTAAAATATTTATAGTTTCCGTGTAGTCTTAAATTTTTATCCTTAAATTTAATTGATAAATATGTCATACCTTTTTTAACTTAGATCACACTGGCCCAAGAACTTGCAAACGAAGTATTGGCCGACTCCCTGCAAGATGGACTGGCGATGTTAGAAGAATAACGGGAGTGGCCTGGATGCGTAAGGCAAAGAATCGAAGAGGATAGAGACTCATGCGAGAGGCATACATTCAACAGTAGACGAATACAGGCTGATGATTATGATGATACAATCTCAAAAAATAAATTAATATGTGGTTTACCACACCATTAGGTGAAAGATATTGCATGGAGCTGAGAACAAAGAGGGCGCTGCTTTTGAGATCGAAGAATTAATATAAAACCGTAACATGTTCTTTGACTATTTGCGTTTCCTCCTTCATACAATCTGGATCTCTTCGAAAAACAGATATATATACACCAGTGGTTCCTAAACTCTTTTGACCCACGGATCTCTTTTCACTGTCAATACTTGCCACGGACCCCCTGGGTGAAAAACTACGTAAATTCATAATAGAAAAATAAAGAAGTCAACTTCGATATGTTGAATGGTAAATTGTGATATTTAATTAAAAATAAATAATAACACTTTGTTGAAGAAGTATTTATTGAAATCCTGATAAGGTGTTATAAGTGTATTTATGTACTATAAATTTAATTAATATTATTTTTAAGCAACGTAAACAAGATTACAACTTTGCTAAAGTACTTTTATAATAAAAAAATATAAGTTTAATTTAAATATACTTACGTGCGTTAATACTTATCAATGTATGAAAACAACCTACAGGGTGGACCATTAAGCTCTTAATATTTAAAATGCCCAATCAAAAATATACATAAAATGTCATTTATAATTGAATATTGTTTTTCAAGGTTTATAAATAAGGGTTTAATTTTTTTTTAAATAATTTTATATTTATGTAATATTTGATTATTTTTACACTCCTGCATCCTAGACCGAAAATTTTCTATTACCACCCGGAAAAGTATTATGGTGTAATAACTATTATGGTCACTTGGCTATAATTCCTTTACATCTTGAATTTTGTAAGGGTGTATTTGTCAATCTTTGTGCAGAATGCGATTAAAATATGTTTTGGCCACATTTTAAAAACTAGCCTCGAGTGGACGGGCCAGGTTAATCTCGAACAGACTCACGTGCACGATCTATGTTTTCCAGATTTCTCGACTTCTTGGGTCTACTGCGTCTTGATTGAGTAAAGATTGAACCAATTTTGAATCGCTTGTATTGTAGGAGCTTGATTTGCGTTTCGAATATTCTAAAGAAAACAAAATTTCCGTTCAGCTGCGGTCGCAGAATCCTTGTTTCAATAATAATCGCAAAAGCAGAGTGCACGTTATGCTTCGTATAAGTTGCCCTTTTACTAAATCCCTATTGGCCGAACTCGAGTTCGGTATCCATTTCGCACCGATATGTTTATTTGCGCGGAAGTAAACGGCTTCTTAAAGTTCAGAAGTTATTGGTCCATCCAGTGTTTTACTTCTTTTTGTCCAAGACTAGGAAATTTATTGTATGCACTTCACAATTTTCCAAACACGCATATCTTTATTTATGTATTGCTATTTATTGTAACTTCCTAATTAATGAAAATATGTCAAAATTTAAAAAATATATATATTGAACCTCATAATATTCAGGGGACCCCTTGAATGATCGCAGGGACCCCTGGGGGTCCTTACGGACCACCTTGGTAACCACTAATATATACACCAACCATAGCTCGTACACAAAACACAACACTTATTTTCGACATGCAGCATCAACGACCTTAGCTAAGCGTCATATAGTCCACTGGTTTCAATCGGTTGAGATCTTCTGCATGCACTTAATTAAAAAATATAGCTCAAAAGTCTCTCTTGTGTTACAGCACGCGTTATTACGTTACTTGCTATTATTAATATTATAATTTAAAAGAAATATTATTTAGAGCCAATGGACGAAACCACAGAATTTCTCGCATAATTATTTTTATGTCCTATAACAATAAACACAGCTTTTCTGGAGCTTGTCTCTGACCTGTTAGTGGTTGGTAAAAGTTCATCTATCATCTCGGGACCACAGCACAGGGAAAATATTAGCAATTTTAAACAAAATAACGCTAATTTATGATTCATTATTCACCATCCACTTATGTGCAATTGTGAATATATACATTTTTACTGTAATTGCATTCTGATACATATTTATTATCGTTTTAATGTCATGATTGTTCCTTAACTAGAACATATGATTGTTACATGGGGCCACCAGAAAACAACCATCGCAATGCTATAAATTATAACATATAGCACCAGTCCTCAAAACTCAATATATGGTATTATTGGTTGTTAGTATGATGCCAGGATTTGCATCTATATACAGGTATAATAAAAGCATGGTGAAACACATGGTTCAGAAAATATGTTTAATTGAAAAGTTTGATTAATTGAGTATAAAGTACTATTTAAAAAGTGCATATGTATATAAAACTACGACTAGTTTTTGACTGATAGTTAAAGTTTTTTAAATATGACGGTATGTGGGTGTGTTGGAAAATTAGGAAATTGTTGTGCGTGTTAGGAAATGATCAAATGAGACACAAACATTCCGAACATAAAAGAGAAAAAATAACACTGAATAATGTAATGGAAAATTGAAATACGGGTTGGCAAGAAAAAATTATATTTACACAATATTGAATAAAGACTGGTTCGCGGAATTATTGAAAATAAGATGAAACAGATGAGTTCAGTTAATTATTGCTTTAAATTTTGTTCCTTGTATGTTTCGAGAATTGATTTTTTTAATTGTTCAAAAGTTTTACGTAGGTAGTTGAAGTTCGGTCAGACGGAGGTCGAGCGGCGTAACACAGATGATCCTACGAACAGCTATGGAGATGATGAGAGTTACGAAAGCGGTTGCGGCCAAGAGTAAAATGGACTGGTCCACATGGTCGTCTCCTTACACAGGGTTCCTGTTCGACGCACACATTTCAATTTCAATTTCAATTTTCAATTTCAATTTTATTTATTTTTTTCCTTGCAGAAACATTACAAATTTTATCAATTCAACGCATTTCTGAAGTACAATAATATAAATACAATAATATACTATAAAATATAAATACAATAGGTACCATAAATGTGGTGATGTAAATTTATAGACACATTTAGTATCACTGACCTCACACTCAGAACTAGCGTCAGGAGTCTCAAGATAAACAGTTTGACTTGTAACAACAAAAACCCTGTCATAAGTATATCATGATTGACTCACAAATAACAAGGCATTATTGTCACAAAATAAAACGTGTAACATTTCGCCTCCATAAACACCAGTACTGAATTTAAAGCAATATAACACTAAATATGTCAATATCTTCACTCAAGTTGGTTTCAACCACTGTTCACTGCGATTCTTTCGTCTTATGCGTATCCAGGGTTGAACGATGGTCCTTTCAGGCCACACATGAGGCTCCATGAGAGACTCCAGCGAAGTCGCGATGACCCCGACTTTGAAAGAAGTTGACAGCGTCCGCCTGCTGATAATCCTCCTGATGGTCATCCAAGAAGGATTGAATGCAGCGGTCGCTGCCAAGAAGCTCTGCAAGTCCTCAGCCGATGTATCTGGGTGAAGGCCCTTGGCGTGAAGATACGCCATCTTCACTCCAGTAACGTTTTTTGAAGGAGCTGCAGAACCACGGATCATCAGACGTGCTGAATGTTGTTGCCTTTCCGCATGCGGAGAGGCGCGACTCAACTTAGAACGTTGAACTTCTCCGGAAAGATTGCTCGGGGGAGGGAGAGGACATCCACGGAGAAAGCACTCAGGTCCTCCAGTTCCTCGAACGATGATTCGTCCCGGCTGAGAACGGGAGTCCTTGGGAGCCTTGCTCGAAACAGCAGGGGCTCCTTCGATAGTATCTTCCGAGGAGTCCTCTTCGGTGGCCTCACTCGAAGCGGATTCTTTGACGGCAGGTTCGGAGTCTCTGCTGTCACAGTTAAGCGACATCGACACAGGAATGTTGACAGCTTCAGCGTAGGTAGCCGGAATTGATTTGCACGCTCTAGGTAAGCGCCTTCTGCGGGAAGTCGGCAGACTTGTCGGGTTGGGTGGAGGGTCCACACCAACGGATGTCAGAGCATCATCCATCCCGCATCCAACAGCCTTTAAGAGCCTCTCCAGCAGCAAACGGTGATCGTCTAATCGACGATTTATTTGCGCGATATCACAATCGCAACAGTTCGCCATCCTGTAGGTAGGATGACTAGACACGTCCGCCCGGTTTGAGTGTCGAGCGACGAATGGATAGATGAGAAAGTAATTGACGCGGCCTCTGATGACAGCGATGCAAGTGACATCTGTGGTGATTTTAACGATATCTATGGATATGTTCCAAGGCAATTATTAATATACATAGATACAGAAATTGCTACAATTGATTAAACACAAGTCCGTCATAAATCTAATAAAATGCGGCTGTAGTAATGATATTAATTTCACAAAATACGATTAAGCGAACAACGAAGCTTAAACATAATGCAACAGTAATATTCGTGTATATAATTAGCACCTATTACGAGTATTAGACTTGCCTTTGACCACATTAATTACTTGTAATAATTCGTAGTATTCAGTTGTAGTGGTTATAATCTATGGCTGCTGAGCCACAAACCAGTTGCTGGGCAAATAATCACAAGACAGATTTCCAGGTTAATCACCGTTTCACCCCAATCTGAAAAGATATATTTTATCATCAAAATTTGATTCTAATAATAAATCATTTACCAAACATTCTCTCACAAATAACATATCATAATTGAATTTCATTTGACTGTAAAATGACGTCTGTTTGGTCACAGGACGCATTAATGTCCACTATTTAATAACCTTGCACAAAAACACAAACAGAACAATACTAACAATTTTGTTTTCATGATGTTTTCAATTTAGAGAATGGTTTACAGATATGGTGTTTTGGTTCGCTAATATATTTATACTTGATTTTAGAATACTTTGAATGTCTGCCCTACACGGAATAACTTTTGTGTACCACTAACGTTCGATTTAAAGGCTTTCAAAGGTATTTTACAAGCAATGTTCACTCTCCTCAGCCGTGGTTTGTATAGTGCCTATGAAAAATTAAGAACTTATACGCCTTTATCTTCCATATCCACTCCCAGAGCATATCTCTGCATCCACAGAAATTACTTGGCACATAGCCACATGGCTGCCAATGCATAGTATGTACTCCGCTAAGTATATATGTACTTTACATATTTCCTAGAGGTCATTAGCTTGAAGAGAAGACAGTTCTCATATTCGTGGCATATTTCATAATTTTTTAATCACCACAGTTAAGGAAATCGGAGGATCATACCGATGGTAATAAGACCTAAGCAATTATTAAGGGGCGGCTTAACCTAACCAATGAAACATTGTTGACAGATAATTTTTAAAATAGCGTCGTAGAGGCTAAAGCCCGCGTGAGAGATAATAACCTTAACCTCTCAACTTTGAAAAGTGATATTTAATTTTTCCCATGTACAAACCGTTATAGAGGTATATAACTGTATATAACAACACATACAACTAAGATATGTATTGTTATATACTATAAGCTGATATATATTTATTTCATATTCTTTTTCTTCTTCGTGTCAGCGACGACAAATTGTTTCCGCCCAATATCTGGCAACATCGATAGCCTGTGTGTTGCCCAGTCTTGGGATGTGCAGTGAGTTCGGTACATGGGGCAGGACCTTATGTATATGACAGTCTGCAGGTCTGCACAGTCGCACAACAGTGACTCTCCCTGCCGAAGCGTTCCCCATGGTGTGAAGACATATCATTTCCCAATAATTCGTTCAACGACTCATCAGTAACGATGTGGGGTGCACTGGATATCTGGTGCGCGGTACATTAGTCACACGGGACAACTGATGCACTGTCTGTCTAACCAAACGGGTAATATTTCAAAAAACATTTTTTAAGGAAAGTAAGTAAATAATTAAAGGGGCAACCACTTTAGGAAGCCATTTGCTTACTTCTTTTTCTGTTTTTTTTTTCGAGGAGAAGGAATGATGTTCTTGGTGGTCTTTATATATTAATGAAAAACTACATAATCAAATACTTTAAGAATTTTTTCCCTGATATTATTCTAGTTACAAGCCGATATAAACGGTATTTTAAAATTGTGTGCGCAAGATTGAGTCAGAAAATCAACCAGCAAGCAATATAAGAAGTTTGTTACGATGAAGAGCACGAGTCATCAACCTGGTCCGTACCGCCCACTGGTGGGCGATACGAGCTTCCGTGGTAGGCGGTGGGCGATTTTTGTCTCTCTACAATCTCCTACATTTCTTCTAGAATTTTTTTCACCCATATACTGAATTGAAATATAGCGAGGTTGGTAGGCGGTAGGGAAATTTTACCTTGAAAAATAGGCAAAAGTGGACGTTAGATAATAGCAAATCTATTGTCTTAATTTCAGAAATGCTGACAACTATTTGCTGCGGTTTTGTCGATTACTACAACAATATTGTGACGATATGTACGTCAAAATAGAAACGGAGCGTTTACTTTTCATTCGGTTGAACCAAGCAAAAATGCGTTCTGAGGAATATATCCATTTACGTTATGCAATTAGTTCTGAAGAAAATGCAGCTAATATTGGTCGATTAACTATTCTGCCGGCGACGTACATAGGCAGTCCGCGTCATATGCATGAATATGCGCAAGATGCACTGACATATGTTCGTCACTACGGTAGACCAGATCTCTTTATTACTTTTACCTGTAATCCAAAGTGGATAGAAATTGTTCAATTGCTGCTTCCCGGACAAACATCAAGTGATCGACATGACATCACAGCACGTGTATTCAGGCAAAAAATTCGGTCCCTGATGAACTACATTGTTAAACAACGCGTCTTTGGAGATACTCGATGCTGGATGTATTCAATGAAAAATCCATTGAATGGTGAGTAATCAGTATATATATAATCAATATCATAGTTTTGATTCCGTCATGACATACATTTTACAGTGCTTGGTTTTGCTTTATGTTTCCAATAAGAGACCAATTACACTGCTTATTACCAGGAAAATAACAGACTTAAAGATTAAGATGTTTGTTTAGAGAAAATTGGACAAATAACCGGCAAACGATTTACAATCATTTATCTTCACCCCTTTATAATTATGCTAAAAATATGGATGTTAGCTTTACATACAAAATAGCAAATCTATTGTCTTAATTTCAGGTGAAGAAACTACCAAGAAGATTAGCTCGCCGAATTATTACGCATATCGTTTGATTATTCGTCGAAATGCTGACAACTACTTGCTGAAGTTTCGTCGATTACTGCAATAGAATTCAACCACACCAAATATATGATATCATATGTGCCGAAAAATTCAACTTAATAAAATCCAAGATCTGCTCATTTATTACCTTTCGGGCGAAACAAAGTTCACTGGGTCAGCTAGTAACTTATAAATAAAACAGATGTTCTTGTAATAAATAAATATTTTTTTTCGCCTCTATTCCAAGATTCACTACGTCATTTTTACCGCATAACCTCAGCCGCTTTTTCCTTGACCTCAAATAATTAATGCCTCCTGTCTAATTGGAATTTTCTCGTTGTATTTTTTTTACTAAATTGATGTGACAGTTGTTACATATTTAGTGTAAAAATCCCACAAACTACTTAATTTTGTAATAATGTAATGTTAATTTAATAGTAATACCTTTCAACCTTATGTATTATTATTTTAATCAATTACGTAGTTACATTTCTTCTTCCCATATCCGTTCAATATCTGCAACATTTGGTCACCACAAATTGACGCCACTTAGTTCTGTCAGTTGTCACTACTAATTCTTCGTTCTAGGACATACCTGCACCTGGAGATTCACTTGGTAACATATATGATTCTCAATAACCTCCAGGGTGGAAGTTCGGATACTTGAAGATAGGGTAGTATCCGAGGCATATTTTAGAATGATTTGTTAATCAGATTTTGTAAATAAATCAGAATACTAGCACGACGCTCCCAAAGCCTGGATCATTCTGTCGTAAGGGGCGACTCAACCCGACATACTATAGTTAGAGTATCCGTTGTTTAATTAAAAGCCATATATAAACACGTCTCCTTATGTAACGATCGTCCAATTATTTTTTTGATGTTTATATAAAAACGTATTAACAAACGCTCAAACACACCTCGAATACAACCTCCGCTTTCTATTAATCATCCGATAGTCATGTATAATGACTAAGTATGTTAGTATGAGAATTGTGCATAGTGTATACTCAGTGAAACTCCACCAGATCCTCGGATCCAGAAGGATATTAGTAGCTGAAATAAAAGTGGCGGCAATTTTTGACGACCATATTAAAGCAAATATTGGATAATAAGATGTTCTTAAGTAGCCAGTTATTATCCCGACGCTCTTAAAATAAATAATTAAATCTTCCGACGAAACTCAAAATATTCTCTAACATCTAAAAAATGTTGTTTTGAAACTGATTATTTTCTTGTAAAATTATGGTATTAATAAAAAAAAAACAAAAGTCGTCTCATGATCATCACCTATTCATAGTCTCTGTATTATTTACACAAAATATACCTCAATGTCAGGCTATAATTTGGGTACTAGGTAGACTAACGCTCTGCATACAGCGCACTTAGCCATTCTCAAAAATGCGAACTTCATAGAATCCGATATTGTGGCTTTTGGGTTTAGCCGTGTGTGCCAAATTTCTTTACATCAATATTTTGACCTCCATTGCAGGAATAAGTTATTCATATAATCCACTTACGTCATTCCTCCATCTTCTTCTATCGGTATTCTCTTGCATGCGTTTACATTTTTAAAAAGTCCCTTACATGAGACACAACATAAATATTCAAAGCCTGAATAGAGAATAGATGATTACAACGCTGCTTACATTCACAATGGGAATGGAAGCTCTTTGTGTTCGTGTATCGTGTGCGTGGAGAACGCAAGCTAAATTACCTGCAAAATGCGAGGACATATTATTATATTATGTGTATAATGCCAGTTTACAAAGCAGGTTCCTTTTGTATCTTTTTCTGAGCGGTCTGGGAATAAGGAAAGTGAGGCAAGGCCCCTCTTAAACAATCCACGTTAGCATAACCGCAATTTATGGACATCCGCTCCAGGGGCATTGTTTCTGTTTAATTTTTATTCACTTTTCAACCCCTAATACGGCACACCGCGTGTATTTTATACGCGACTGCAGTGATTTACTACCGCACTTTTAATATACACTCGTACATTTTAAAATTGTAATGCTAATTATGCAGCAAACTCTCTGTATTAATAATTTATAAAATATATACAAGTATATTTATTAATGCGATATTATTTCATTATAGTTTTTTAATTGAGGTACACTAATAAATAAACTATAAGTATTTGCTGACAAGTATGGCTTACGGGTAAAGCATTCGCTTAACCAATTAAAAGTCGTGGGTTCGATACCCGACGAATATTAAAATATGTTTTTTAATAAGCTCTATTGGAGGGAATTTTATCTCTTTCCCGTGAATTGCCAATCGTCTATTTATGTAAACTTTTGGAAGACGAACGGAATCTTGTGTTTACCACCTAGTCAAGTGAATGCCGGGCTGTAGTCTAATTGCTGTTTAACACTACACATGCAGCGCTTAGCCTTCATATGAAATGACAAGCGTCATAGAACTCTCATACGACATTTCTCCACCATATATCTCACCCTCAAGCATATCAACTTGATGTCCCGAAACTCGAGCCGAGTATATTCTGTACATATTTCTCTAAATATTTTGCGCAGGCAACCTTTAACCGTATAACTGTATTTATTTATTCTATGTTATAAGCAGTGCAAAAATTTGAAAAGCATACGGCATTAAAATGAGCTTAAGTGACTCGCTATAATATCTTGAGACTCTCTACCTCTCCAATAGTAAGATGGACACCTTGTATGACAAATCGAAACTAGCAACTGAGTTATATTTTGTTTGAAATTGGTTTGTTTGTCCCTGACAATTATTTAAGGATAAGTAGGCACAGATTGTTTGTTCCTCCTAGAGGTAATACTAACCTGCCAGGGACTATGCCTCTTGGGAGAGTGATCAGACTGTTCAACGATATCGCCTCGAATATTAATATATTCCACTTGAGGAAAGCCCAGTTTCGACATTAGCTCCACGAATTTATTTATCAAAGTAATTTCGTGGAGTCTTCTGTTTAACGGGCTCCGGGACTTTTAAAAGATTCTATTATAATTGTGTTATTTATAAATTGTTATTTTATACTGTTTTAGAAATGAATTAAATATTGTTATTTGTAATGTTTCTAAAAGAAAAAAATAAATTGAAATTGAAAAATTTTCATGTCAAAGATGTTTCATGTTATGCAAATATGCAGTGAATCGTCCAATAATAATTAACTAGATGGAAGATAATGCGAGAACTGTTCACAGCCACTCATGAAACTAATGCTATTGATATGCGGATAATGAAATACTTGACAGAATTAAAGAAAAAACATGCAGCCTTGTCACACTCAGGTAGAAACCTCAAATCAGACCGCTAAACGAATGATTTCATCTATATCTCCATCAAAATTAAAAATTAAAAGAAAAAAGATTTTAAAAATTCTAGCCACATAGGTAAAATCGCTGTCTGGTAGTATCCCCAGTAAGTTCTTACATAAAGAGAATCTACTCTCCTGAACTCGGGAATAAATTATTCTCCCTTTTCAAATCCCGGGAAAAATACTATTTTTATGAACTATGGGCCTGGGGAAGTCCGCAAAATCCTCGCACTTCGGATAAATTCACCATTTTCTGCCAAAGCGACAGAAATATTACGTTTCATTTTTTTACCCGTGGGTAAAATAACATACAACGCTCAAATATCATGAAAGCTGATCCGGGATTTTTTTTAAATTATTAATTTAAAAGTTTTTGTAAAGCTTCCTTTTCATAAACCCCAAGCACTGGTCGTCTTTAGTGTAATCGAATTTGACTACACTGAAATATGCAAAGATCGTGGCAGCTCTCAGAACTTTACAGTGGAAATTTGTGACCTCGGTTTGCTCCAGCCAGCTAGTGAGTAGAAAAAAAAACGTTGTTTGTAATTCTGTTCGTATTGTTACAAATATGCTTTTCGATGCAGTTCTAAGTGCTTCAGACTCAAAGCACATATTTTATAACATTTGTAGCTACTTGAAATAATCAGGCGCTCCCACCAATTTTACTCTCATTTACGGTGTGATTTAAAATCGTGACCGCCATTTTAATCTCTTTCCAGATTTTTTGTTTTTAGCATTTTTGTACAGTGGCCACATTGTCCAGAAGGGATACCCACGAGTCTAGACCTATCAGAATCTGAATGAGCGCATCAAGAAATAGACTTCATTTACCTCTGGTACTATTAAGAGGCAAGTAAATTCCAGTCCAGTTACATGTAATGACTGACTCATTTAAAAATCATGTATTTTAATGGAAATAAATCAAAGTATATGTATTTTTATAATTTGCCGTCAGAACCTGAACAAGTTTCAAGTCTTTTTTTAAGTTAAGACTTGTGTAATTACGTTACTTTAAGTTATGACATCCTCGTCTCTGTATTGGATATCGAATTGCTGGGTGGCAGGATGCAGGAGAAGATTGACAATACAATGAACTTGTTTTTGGTTCACAATTCGCGTTTATTTTATTAAATACATGCTTTTAAACCTGACCGGTATGGCATTCGCCAAAACGGTCGACTCGTAACCGACAACTGCCGAACACTGGGACATGCCGCGCCACCATGATCGCGGCAATAAAGCAAATTAAAGATGACTGTTGCATCAACATGAAATGGAGCAACTGTCATAAATAAAATTACGTATGCAAGCGCCTGCGTAATATTATATAATTAAAACTAACATTATTAGATGTGCATGTCAGGCGAGCGAACAAAAATAAGAGACAAAAGATCGTTTATCGAGGCTTTACGGCATCAGCCTAAAAGAGCTTTATCAAACTGATATCAGTTAGATTGAGTTGTGTTAATATATATTTTAAAAATTATGTATAATAGAAAAAAGTAAAAAATAGTACAAATTCTTATCCCAAATTATTTGTTTTGACCGAAAAACTACTATCCTTTTTTATTTATACTTCATTAGTAAGAAAATCCTTATCTTTTTTCAAACATCATATTTGAACATCCAAGTGTTTGAACTTGCCTACAATCCTACTCTAGAACAAAAGAAATTATATTCGGTGGAAAACTAGCTTAGTGGTAATACTTGTATGTAAGTCGTAGCTATGTGAGTAACCACAAATTCCATTTTATGAAATCACCAAGCAAGCGTAATTTAAAATTACTACTACTTAAAATCGCTTTTGCATTGGTGTAGGTATTTTTTTTAAGATTAACTTTTACTGGATCCGTTAAGCAATTTGACACGAGTAACTTCAGAACTCAATGATACACAGTTAAAATACTCTCCCAACATCTGTGTTATTTCCTTCATTTCATATGATTATTTTAAAGACATCGATTTATTCGTACGGGCTTTAGACCCTAGGGCAAAAAATCTGGCGCCCATTATTATTTTTTTCTTGTTTTGTTTAAAAAACTTAGCATGCTAGGACGGTCGTCCTAACATGCTTACTTTAGTCCTGTTGCTTAGTCCTAACTTGCTTAGTGACGTCTCTACGTCACTCAGCGCCCTAGGCAACCACCCCACTGCGCCACCCCCTAAAACCGGCACTGCGATTGATAAACACATCTTACCAGTTAACAAGCCCTCAAGCTCTTTATTTCTTGGTTAAACGTTGAGCAAAACCTGAGGTACTACTTTGCTGTTATGATCACTTTTAAATCGCTCTTCTTTGTAAATTGAATACCACAAATTTATGTAAGCTACTATATTTTATGTTTAAAACGAATCGTCTTTTTTCTAGATTGTTTTCTTTATCCTCTAACACATTTTTTTTACTATATCCGCTCCAACATTGGAACAAGTGGACACCACGAATTGTCATAGTAAAATATTTGGGTGTTCAACTATCAGGGTATTTTTAAGGAGATCGGATGATAAGCCTGACATTCCCGAGGCCTGGAATTTTTTTATTGTCCTTAAGGAATGACTCAACCCTAACTGGGGCATGTATAGAGCTTAGATTTAATTAAGCCGGCGTAAGAAAATCAAGCTTGGTTGGGATTTGAACCGACGGCGTCTGAGTGAGAAACAAACGCTTTAACCTCTGTACTATGTCACATGGCTGAAAATATCCTGTTTTAAAAAAATCATTTTATTCACTTGATTTTTTGACCTAGTAAGCATTACACAAATCATTTTTTAGAACGACATATGTAAAAGAAAAATATGCTTAAGAGCAATAAAAAAATAGCAGCTGTCCCGTTTAAAATATATATATTGGTCACATTAAGTATTCCTACACCTCGCCGAGTGCAACGAGAGAATAAAACAAGCTCAGTCGGAGAACTATCCGAGAAGAACCGGCCGTAATGGTAGAGTTTGGCCAAGTTCGGCCGAGTTGGGCCGAGTTGGGACAAGTTGGCCAAGTTGGGTCGAGTTGGTTCACGGCCCAGCCAGCCAATTAGAGAGCCGACTGCAGCGCCACCTAATTCTGTTCATCCGAAGTTTTTACCCAAGGGGAAAAATTGATTTTTCCATCAATGAAGCAAATTCAATTCCGAGTACGTTTGTTGAAATTCCAAAATTTGTGATTTTTTTCTAAATTTTCCTCGGAAACTTGGAGGTATTTGAAACTGATATATTTATTAAGAATATTTTTATATCACCTTTAATACATCAATTTTGAATGTAATAAATAATAAAGAGTATTTTATATGTATTTTTGCTAAAATACCCATCCAAGCTACTTGTTGTAAAAAACATCTTAGGTGACTTTGAAGTTGCGTTCCATAAATGGAACATATGGTCACCACGAATTGGGCCACTTGCATATGTCAGCTGCCACTGTTCATTTCTCGTTTAGGACATATCTGTCAAAGGGTGGTCCACTTAGACAACGTATAAGGTTCCCGATAGCCTTCAGATTAGAAATACTTGAATAAAGAATACTTAGTAGATTAAGAGTAAGAAAGAGTAGCTGTTGTATCCGAGGCATAATTTGCTGTGTAATTTGTTGTCAAGTTGTTGTTTTCGAGGCCTGGATTATTTTTTCTTAAGAAGCGTTTCAACACATCAATACTTTGAACACGGTATTGTATTTAACAAATATTTATAGTATATTACGCTTAAAACACTCCGCTTCTAGGTCATTCGATTATTATTACAAGTATACAGGAAGCGGCAAAAAGATCTGACGGTTTTATTACTTGAGATTACATCAAACCTAAAAAGACCTGATGGTTTTCTGTATATTTATTTGTATGATCAATTTTCTAGAATTGTTGCATCGCAGAGTAATTAAAGCTTATTTAATCTTCTATGATATCTTAACTAAAATTCTTAGTGGCTTTTTCTTCCATATCATCATAGTAAAATGAAATATTTAGTTGCAAAAGTATGATATCAGCTCGATATAATCCTTACAGGCTGGTGCCGGAAAGCCTAAATATACGATATTTCATCTCGTATTTTTGTTTGCTCGATTGACGCGCATACAAATAGGTGTTATTCTGGATTTAAGGTTCGCTTGGTATAAAACCCTCCTTGTCCCGTCTTGTTTTTGGATACCCAGATGAGGACCCGATACTGGACGCACGCAAAAAGCTACTTGTTAGAGAGTATCCGAAGGCCTTCCCGTGATTCTAGGTGCATCAGTTAGATGTCAAATAGACCTCAGTCCAAGGCTGCGAAATTAGTATATTACAGCGAGTCTCGAATTGCCTTCTTTGGTAAAACTTTGCTAACCACAAAATACGTGGGAATGGATAAGGAAATGGTAAGGTTGGGAAATGGATTCTGCAGAATGGCAGACGTCAGTTAGAAGTCATTACTTGCGTCTGCACTTTTGCAGATGGACGCGCAGAAGCGCTCAAAAGCAGCGTAATTCCGTTTGTTAGCAACGAAGTCCTGGTATCCGAGCCTACCTGATGCCAGCCGGACCACTTCAAAGAGCGCTTTAAAGATCAAGAAGCAAGTTAGCATTGGTTTTGATTTATTTTATAAGTCATGTCAAGTCATGGCGCGTTATTAGTAATGTAGATGCTGATCTGTCATTGGTGCGCCATTCATTATAAAAATGCCCACTGCATCATCAATAGGATGACGATTACATTCTCTAAAGTGCACTTGACAACCATAGTCCGACATGACATTGGTCGAAGTATGCTCCTTAGAATCTATTCAACATGACGCTCGTGGAGATATGCTCATTGAAACATCCCCACCGTACACGACTCTACGACACGAACTCGTGGAGGAACATTAGGCTGACGGCTAAGCTACCTCATCACAAATCCATCAACCCTGAAGAAGACCCCTGCAATGGAAGTCGAAATATTGAACGAAAATAATTCGTATAAGTTACAAATGGTAACCTAAACCAGTGCTCCGCAACCGGTGTGCCGCGGCACACTGGTGTGCCGTAAGGCCGATACAGGTGTGCCGCGATCAAATAAGGCAATATTATATTATATAATATATATATATATATATATATATATATATATATATATATATATATATATATATATATATATATATATATATATATAATATATAATATATAAATAAATAATTTTACGACGGTCCTCAAGCTCCCAGCGCCTATCGCCTATTTATGTAGACACACAACGAGGTACTTGCTTTATTAAGTTCTAAATGAACTTAAAAAAAGTGAAATTGATCAAATTAATAACTTTTTTTGGCTTTTGGTGTGACGCGGTACTCAATGCGAGAACTTTGGTGTGCCGTAGAATCCAAAGAAGTACTTTGGTGTGCCGTAGATGAGAAAAGGTTGCGGAGCTCTGACCTAAACTGTTCATTCTTCAAAAATATTGAATTTTCGTTATGAAACTGACGTAAACACTAATCAACAAAGTACACAAATATTTAGAAAATTAAAAAACATGTATGTTGTATTTTTTATTCCACCTATAAAACACCATTAGCTCTTTATTTCCTCGCCGGAGAACATTTTGTAAAATAATGATAAACATATGTAATTATTCATATCTGCTGTTAAATAAAGTGGACAATCATTTTATGTATTAATTACATAATTATAACTCATAAAAACACTAGCGGTGTGTGTGTTTTGATTTATGTACATGAAAGTATGACATCAATTTAAATATATCTTCAGAGTATTCACTTACTACAGCGGTCGGGGAACCGGGGTAAATTACCCCAAATGGGGTAAAAATATGTTTTTTGGGGTAATAAGAAAAAAATTCTAGTTTGCTATTTCATAAAACTTACTATTTTAATGTAACTTTTTTGTTCTTTTCCTTGTAAATTAATTTAATAAATAATGTTTATTTAAATATACATCGATTGTCTTCTTTTCAAAATGGGGGAAGGGGTAACATCGAATTACGCAAAAATATTTTGAGGTAATATTGACATACGCAAAAATAATTTGGGGTAATGGTTAAAAAAGTTCCCCGACCGCTGTACTAGATGGTACATATTCCCTTTTGTTCACATGGATACAACAAACCCAAATATTTATTTATAATACCAAAATTTAACAATATTTAGTTTTGATTCACATTTATTTTAAGCGAATACATGCTTCGGCCTCCCTGGAGACCATCTCGGATATTAAATTAAGAACTGGTAGTGGCTTATATAGGGATTAAATGATAACAATATAAAATCGTTTATACTGTTATACATATGTGTGTACTAAGGTAGGAACTAATACTTATACATACCTATATCAGCCATTGCCAGTTTTTAATTTAATCATTATTGAAGATGGTCTTCGGGGAGGCCGAAACATGTAATCGTGTAAAATAAATGTAAATCAAAAGTAAATATTTTTAATTTGATAATTTTGTAATTAAAATTAATTTAAAATTATAATTATGCCGTTTCACCAAGTATTGTCAGTTGATATCTTTAATGTTATTATATTATACTACAAATCACTTCAATAGAACGAGTCATTTAGTTTATTTGGAGGACAAGTTTTATGGAAAAAAATGTACCTTAAATATAAGCACATTCATTTAAAAAATATCGTTTTTTTGTGTAACTCATATAGTAAGCTTTCGCGATTAGTAAGGTCCATGTTATTAATATAGACGTGTCAATGACACCGGTACATAGAATACTGGCGAACTGATGGATTAGGGAGAAAGATTAATTTATAGATGATATAATAAAAATAGGTCGATTTGATTATTAAAGCCTTGCGTCATAGATAACTGCTTCAGCTTTTGACATGAGAGCAAACAGGGCCGCAGGAAACTCCGTGCATCACCATATTTTATTTATATTTCACGTAAACATACCCGAGAACACCGAGAAAAGAATTTCGTTCGTGTAAAGAAAAAGTGTTTTAGTATTTGTCGGAGGGTATAGCTTAAAACGTTTTTTAAGCACATACAGGAGAATACCGACAGATAGTGATTATGAAGTCTCATCTGTGGAATTCTATGACATGTGTGCATATGGCTTGGCGCTGCATGTGGAGTGTTGATCCGCCAACGTCATAAACTACAGCCCGAGATTCACGCACCATTATTATTTACAGGAATTTACTATGAATGGCTGGTCTTGACGGGACGACTTTCATCTACCACCAATTTTAATTAATAGGCTATGACTAGCATTTTACGGGTGAGGGATCAAATTCACACCAACCCGAGTATTTTAGAGCTCA
Source organism: Glossosoma conforme (assembly GCA_022606575.1). Classification (NCBI taxonomy): domain Eukaryota; kingdom Metazoa; phylum Arthropoda; class Insecta; order Trichoptera; family Glossosomatidae; genus Glossosoma; species Glossosoma conforme. The sequence goes on along the minus strand of JAGTXR010000141.1, from coordinate 483,062 downwards.
GAAATCGATTCAATGTCCATTTTTTTTAATCTCCGTCGGGGATCGAACCCACGATCTTTGGCTTGCAAAGCAAACGCTTTGACCATTGATTTATACCCACCGGCAGTTTGCTTGGTAAGCCGAAGGTTGTGGCTTTGATCCCCGACGGATATTTAAAAAGAAACGATTTCAGAGCACTAAAATACCCCCGGTTGGTGTTGATTTGATTCCTCACCCGTAAAATGCCAGTCATAGCCTATTAATCAAAATTAGTGGTAGACGAAAGTCGTCCAGTAAAGACCGCCCATTCATAGTGAATTCCTGTAATAATAAGTACGATTTGTGAATGCATGGCTGTAGTCTATGACTTTAACCAAAATAACGTAATTCATATATTTTCTTTGTTTGGCTTCCTGAAGGATATCCGGCACTGGTGGAAGCCGTGACGGCTCGCGGTGACACCCGTCGGCTGCAGCCGCCCCGGCCTCGCTAATTGATGACGCCTCTGCTGGCGCCACCCCGGCACGTCACCACGAGCCATGCCTCGCTAACGAACGCTAAAAAAGAAAAATAAATAAAACCAAAATTAAGAACACGTGTCAAAAGAGTAAAAAAATTATCCCTGGTTATAAAAAAAAACGTTGCAAACGTAGAATATGTAGTACACTCGAATATATATTACGAATACTCGAATAAACACATTTTAGATAAATGCGATTGTTGATTTCACCAGGAAATGTCACTTATCCAAACTTGCAGAGGTTACGGATCTTATTTGTACTGAAATTTTCTATTTGTTCAAATCGCAAGGTGCGAAGCTGCCACAATACTTAGCGAAGTCTTAAGTATTGTGGCGGACTTTTGTTTAATCAATTGTAACAATTTCGCTATCCAGCCTGTCTTATAGTCTTGCCTTATATGTTCCATATAGTCGGTAGAATTGCCGTCACCAGAGGTCACTTCAAGTACTATTAAACCGATCAATGTGAAAGTCGAGCTGGCTCTATAAGCAGACGACCATACTGACTTTTTTACCAGATTTTTTCTCTCTCCACTTTGATGCCTCCATAACCTGAGCAATCATCAAGCCACCTGCTAGAGAAGCCACTGTATTACGGGCCGATCTACGAACTGATCGAGTCACAACTACTTCCCAGTAACATTTCATTATTCCGAAATTAATTTCTAGAACTTGCTAACAAATAGAATCTCGTTAATCATTCGATTCAATATAATGTAAATATTCTGTAACTTTTCACCTTTAAAACTTTTAAAATAATCTGCATACTTACTGACATTTAATACCTCGTGACATTATACCGTGTTCTTATTTCTTTTCTTGTTCAGAATGTCGGCGTATTTCCATCGATCCCTTCCTACACGCATAACATTCCTTCTCAGCAATCTACAGATCACAACACATCCACTACACTCTCACATCCGACAGTACTGAAATTTTCTCCTCGTTCAAACTGTGGGGTGCGAATAAGGCTTAAGTGTATTAAGTGTTGGAAGAATAAAATAAATTTTCGCATCATTGAAACGCAGTTCTCGTTCTAGCGGAGCTGACTTTGTATAAGGCGAAGACTATTGCGGCTGACAGACCTTTGTGGCGGCAGTCAGGGGATATGGTTTGATGATTTGATGATTTGGTACTAACGTTCTGTCGATACATCTTTTCCACACATACCAAATACTGAAGAAATTTGTAATTTCATAAAACGGCACATCAATCTCGTCAAAATTGAGATTTATGAAATATTTCGTCGTCGTTATTTACCTTTCGCCACATTTACATTTTCACCGCGAGATTCTAACAATCCGCGATTGGCAATTTTTCGTTCGTGGAATCCAAGTAAAAAAGGAGAAATTCGTGAATTCACAATATCCAATTTGTATACCCATTTTACACAGCGACACCCACTTGTAATATTTGTCGCCGTATTCACAAGTTCAGTTCGCGAAATATCCTGATACAAATTAGTATATTTTCTTATCCTCTTTTCAGTAAAAAAAAAATCAAATCCTAACAGATATTCCCCCTTTTGTGTTCAAAACGTTTTTCTAGCATGCGTTCGATATAATAATCCTTGTATTGTTAAAAGTAAATCTTGTTTATGTCACGGTCATACGCTATTTGATTCAAAATGATGTAGCACGTATATCGACAGGCGTATACAACCGGGATGGGCAGTATTTGGAAAACTAAAGTACATTTTTAAAGCGAAAATCCCGCAACGTCTTAAAACTAAGGCGTTTAACCAATACATCCTCCCTGTATTAACTTATGGCGCAGAGACGTGGAATCTAACAGCAAGTCTTACCCATAAAATAAAGGTCGCCCAGCGTGCTATGGACAGATCCATGCTCGGAGTATCGCTAAAAGATAGAATCCGAAACGAAGAAATACGCAGAAGAACTCAAGTAGTGGAGGCTGCCCAACAAATAGGCACACTCAAGTGGCAATGGGCAGGACATATCTGTCGAAGGACGACGGTCGATGGGGGAGAAAAGTATTGGAATGGCACCCAATTACTGGCAAACGAAGCATTGGCCGATCCCCAGCAAGATGGACTGACGACATAAGAAGAATAGCGGGAGTGACCTGGATGTGGAAGGCGGAGGATCGAAGAGGATGGAGACTCATGCGGGAGGCTTACGTTCAACAGTGGACGGATACAGGATGATGATGATGTAGCACAAAAAAAAGTGTCATACTTTCAATGAGTATGGTTAGATGTAAGCATTTTTTATAATTTTATATGCCTGACTCAACAATAAACCTTTCTTTGGTAACTAAACTTTTTTGAGCATCATATTTTTTTAAGAAACGTTTTTTTTTCATTATCAAATTCTGGAATTTTTTCTCTTTGCAAAAGTAATATTAATAACAATGGACCTCTTCAGCTGTCATATATTTCCTTCGCGTGGAAGAAAGTCTTATAATTACTCACATATCAATCCTAATCCTACTATTTTGTATATTACTCGTAAATTGACTCTTGTTAACTTCTCATTGGTTTGTAATTGACTATTTGAAATAAGTAAATTTTTCTTTACTTTGAAAAAGTACAAAGAAAATAAAAGTCACGTTATTCGTGCAATGATGTTCTCAGCATAATCAAGAAAGATAGGCACCTAGAAAGAACTATCTCAGAGAGGCGAGCCCGATGGATCGGTCGCATCATGCGCCACGATGATTTTCTTCGTGACATTGTAGAAGGTATTGTTGAGGGTCGAAACGGCAGAGGGCGGTCCCCGAAAACTTTTGTTAGCAAAAAAACCACTCGCATGCTGAAATTTTTCTGAATTTTTACATGTCAGTTTGTTAGTGCACATTGGACCTGATGAAGCCTTTATTGATTTCGAAACTGTAGTCTGCAGTAATCCATAACAGTCCCTTAACAGACTTCGGACTGGAGTATGCAAGACGAAGACACAAATGAGGACCTGGCAGTTTTACAGCGGACCGACTGAATGTGACTGCGGCGTGGAGCAGACCCTGTCACATCTTCTGGAGTGTGCGCTGAGCCCGAATAGCTGCACCCAGGAAGACCTGATGATGGCCAGAAGTAACGCCATCGACGTCGCCCACTTCTGGGCAGACAGGATCTGACCCTGTTGTTTCCGACACGATTATATATTATATTATATATATAGTAATCCATATTAAAACGAAATGAAATTATTGTCTATTAATGTATAAAATACACCTAGCATAAAAAGTGAGCGATAATGTGAACCGTTAAATGTGTTCATTAATTAGCCAAGTTCCATTAGTCCAAGAAAGACGTAAAATGAACTTTTTATATATTATCCTGAACAACGGCCACCAGCGATGGTCCTGGTTTTGTTTTGGTGCCGATCATATTATCTTGGTGTAACGACCTATCGTCCCCAGACATTTCGTTCAACGACTCATCGGTAACGCGTGAGGCACACTGGACGTTTTCTCCCCTTAATGATTTGTCCAGTGATCGTAGAGTCCAGAGATCCATGGTCTCGTTAACAAAATAACTTAGGTTAGGTTAGCGAGACATAAAATATACCGGTTGTCACGGGGACCAAATTTTCCGTGCATCAGACGTCCAGTGCGCCTACGTCATTATCGATGAGTCGTTGAATGAATTTTCTGGGGGAATAAATGCGTCGGAACCCATTATCTTGCAAGCGGAAAATCTATATGTCAATATTTTATTCAAAACTATTTTATAATTTAAAACAAAGTAAATACTTTTAATACTTTTCATGCAATTATTGGTGGGTAACCATTTAAAGTTATATTGTTATGGATAAACAATTTCATATATTTTCAGTTGATACAAAAGAAATAGATACATTTTAAGACATAAGTTTTTTTTTTTTAAATTTCATGGTTAGTGGATCCAGATGTCCTTTGAAAGCTCCACTGTTCCTAAAATTTCCCGCCCTTGAATCCAGTTCCAGGAGGATTATGTGCTTCCTGGAGTGAGGCACTTGGAAGGAAAATCAAATTTCCTGTCTTAATGCTCAATAAGGTGAAAAATTACTGAAATCTTTCATGGAAATTATTATATATATAAGCAAGAAAATATATTTTTTATAGCAAAATTAAATCAAAAAATATATATGAGTATATAAATAATGTCGCACAAATAACTAATTGTAATACGTTACTTAAACTATTTTTTTGTTAACGGAGCTTTTCACCTTCACTTCGCGGCCCAACCTGAAGTCGGGGTTTTGATAATATTGGATGATTAAAATTTTGCAACATGGCACGCGAAAAGACACACAAATATATATACATAATGAATCTGTGGCGGACTTCTGTGTTATGAATTGTACCAATTTCAGTATCTATGCCTTGTCTATTAATTTTTACTTTGTATGTCTCATAGATATCGGTAAAATCGCCGTCACCAGAGGTCGCATTAATTACTATTTCACCTGTCAAGGTGGGAGTTGAGCTGGCTCTATATAAACAGACGGCCATATGGACCGGATCTCTTCTCTCTTCACTTTCGACGCTTATGTAACCTGATCAATCATCTAGCCGCCCGCTGGAGAAATCACTGTGTTACGCTCTACGAACTTATCAAGTAACAACTACCAACCAGTAACATTTCAATATTCCAAAAATCATTTCTAGAATTTGCGAACAAATAGAATCTCGTAAATCCGTTCAACTCAAATCTTAGGTAAATATTCTGTAAACTTTTCAACCTTTAAAACTGTTTAAATATTCACCTTACTTACTGATAACATTAAGGCTATCAACTGACAATACTAAGCTGAAAAAAACCATATACACTATGGACTGGCCGTCGTCTACACCGAAGAATTACAAGGATTTTTTAAGTTGATCTCAAAAAATCATTATTATATAATAGCTTAATACATTAAAATAACAAATACTCAGTAATTTTATAATGTCTTTTTTACATTGAAAACAAAATTGTATTATTATATAATAGCTTAATACATTAAAATAACAAATACCCAGTACTTTTACAATGTCTTTTTTAAATTGAAAACAAAAAATTTTTATTATATAATGCCTTAACAGATTAAAAAAAGCACATACCCATTAATTTTATAATGTCTTTTTTTCAATTTTTTTACTTGTCCATACCTATATAAGCCACTGCCTGTTTTTATTTTATCATTATTTAAGATGGTCTCTAGGTGTCCCAAAAAAAAATCGTTTTTTTCAAGGCTCACCCCCTCGTTTTGTGTGAATGGTGTCCAAATAATGGTAAAAAAAGTTTCACGTCATTAAAACCACGGGAAAAGATAGCGACTTGCATCGGAATATGTCAATACTAGAATTCTAAGGCTCGCGAAAGCTAAACCCTGATTATAAAAAGCAATTATTATTTTCTAATTTTCTGTAATAGATAATGATATTTACATAATATATACTTAATATTTGTAAGAAAGAGATAAAACAGCGTTTTATTTGCAGAATAAACATTAAGTTTTCAAAAGCTCCTTTTGACCTTCATACAAAAATTTATATTAAAACTTCAACATCAAGTCTCTATCAGAGAACATTGTCCGATAGCAATCAAATTTATTATGTGAGTTACTAAGACCAAACCACATAAAAATAGAGGGTGAGCCGATTTCATTTCGAAAAAAACAATTTTCCCACACATAGCTTGGGAGACTCTTATGGTCTCCAGGGAGGCCAAAACATGTAATTGGTTTAAAATAAATGTCAAATTTGAATCAAAACAATATTTTACTTTTTTCATTTAAATAAATTTAAAATTATACTTACTTACTGACACTTAATTCCTCGTGACATTATACCGCGTTCTTATTTATTTATTTTCTGGTACGGAATGTCGGCGTATTTCCATCGACTCCTTCCTAACACGCATAACAATTCCTTCTAAGCAATCTACAGATCACAACACATCCACTACTCTCCCACATTTTCGACAAATCTAATTCAAATTGACATCAGCATGAGGTATTCCTTGCTTACTGTTACCGAAAACCTCGATATACGATCTTTCGTCTCGTTATTTTGGGTCGCTTGTCGTGCATTTAGGTGTGCCGTGCCGACGATTCGCTAACGGGTGTGTTAGTTAAGAACATCACCGCTCGTGGCACTGAGCGAGATCCGTAGCGCCGGCGACCCCCACGGCAGTTGGTCCCCACCAAGGCAAGGTCCGCGTTGCGGCTGCGCGGCATGTCATACCGCGTGGTCACAAACTTGTTATGTTTTTAACGTAAATTTAATCTGTGCTTCTAAAAGAAAGTCTTTGTCTGCTGACCTGCTCCTCATCTTGCCCTAACGCGACGTAATAACGCCCCTTTCTTTGAGAAAGGAGGATGTTTAAATACATACTCATACATGTGTGGACAGATTTATAGATGCATAAAAATTAACGTTTTGATTTCGGCGTTATATATAACTCGTTTTTTAATTTACTGCATTAAGCGTGGATTATGTGTATAAACAGTTTTTGTTTATCCGCCAATAACGTTTTTTTGGACCAGTCGAATTTATACGTTTTGGAAATATTATTTTATATGGATACATTTGAAATTGACTAATTTCAAACATATTTACCTTTTGTGCAGCTGCTGCATTGAAAGCAGCGGTTCCCGGAATCGACTGCTACAGGTCGAGTCCGTGGAAGTCCAGATCCCAAATGCTCTATCCGTGGAACTAATATTCTAGAATCTAGATGAATAAGTTGTTCTCTGGTCGGGGATACTTCATGGTTCGTGAGTAAACAAGTCCTGAATATCCTTTGCATGTAGCCGCTGTTCCGGGTCACGGACTATCTATTCACGGAACCAAAACTTCTCCTAGCGAGTTTTTCGGAGTGTGAATGGCTTACTTTTATGCTCTTTACGTAGCCACCGTGACGTTAGCTTAAATAACGATCACTGGTTTTTATCATTCTGCAATTGCTATTACGAGGACTGAAGCCAAGCAGAAACTGGCATCATCTTTTCGAATTAGACTTATCGATATCTTACATAAATATATACGAGTGAGTAACCTGGGCTCTATCATACCGCCTAAGTTGTGGGCTGAGAAAGTTTTTTCCAACAATAGATTTATAAAAATAAAATGTGTATCGTGATTTCTTTTCTTACAATTGTGGCCGACTTCTGTTTTAATAATTGTACCAATTACGATATTTTTGCCTTGTTTATAAATGTTTGCCTTGTGTGTCCCATAAATGTCGGTGGAATCACGGTGGGAGTTGAGCTGGCTCTATTTAAGCAGACGACCATACGGACCAAATCTCTTCTCCATTCACTGTCCACGCCTCTATAACCTGAGCACTCATCCGCACGAGCATCAAGCCGGACGCTAGTGCCGCTCTACGAACTGATCAAGTCACAACTATCTACAGTGACCTTTCATTTTTCCAAATGTCATTTCTAGAACTAGCTCACAAATAGAATGTGGTTAATCATTCAATTCAATCTAATGTAAATATTCTCTAATTTTTCACCTTTAAAACTGTTTAAATATTAAGTTTACTTACTGATATTAAATTCTCCGTGACATTATACCGTGTTCTTATTTATTTTCTTTCTTGTTCTGAATGTCGGCGTATTTCCATCGATCCCTTCCTAAGACGCATAACAGTTCCTTCTAAACAATCCACAGATCAGTACACTTCCACATTCAGATACTTTTATATTGTTAAAAAAAATATCCGATATTTGCTTGAAATTAATTGTTGATTACAGCAGTCACGTAATGCAAAATGTACGATATATATGCACTATATACTGTTGGTACGGCTAGTGGACGGAGAGTGTATTTGCACAGCTATGTCAAACTCGCGGCCCGCGAGCCGCATGTGACCCGCAAGCATCTTTTTTGCGGCGCCATTTTCAATAATTGTTTTTGTAATACTCATGTAATTGAGTCCGGGCTACAACGTATATTTAGATCAAATTTATTTAGGTATTTCGAAAGATTATGCTTTTGGGCAGTGATGCGCACCTACCAACTGCTATTAAAACTGCAGTTTATAGCCTTGCACAACCAACTCCACTCCCACCTGTACGTCGAGAACCCGAACTAGTTATGTAAGATCAAGATTGCAGTATCCAATCCCTTTGGCGATGTGACGTGATGAACTGACGGTAGAAAGTAGGGCTGAGAGAGTTACCAAAAGATCTCATTCAGCTTCTACTAGGCAAGGTGCAAGCCGGCCTAGTTAAAGCTGAGAGAGCAGAGGCTTTCAAAAGAGGCAGCCCTTGGTACCTTTTGAGTTTGACACTCAAGTATTTGTATATTGAATACAATTCCTTATTATCATTGAGATGCAATTTAAGTTTGAATATATTTTGATTTTACCTCCCCTGTAACAAATATATTTCAGCATAGGTAATAATGATCACTAGAGACCCGTATTTTTAGCATTTTGAATTAAATGTGAAATAGATGCTTAAATTCTGAATAGACGCTAATAAATGCGAATTTCATAAAATATGCAAATAGATGCGAAAATCTCAATTTGCTTGTTTTATGAAATTAACTTCACCGTTATAAATATAAAATAATCGCTTTTTACATACCTATCTTATATGGACAAACTTTCCATCGCCTATGGCAATACTTTTACACTGATAATATTGTCCATACATATCCTTTCGCATATATATTATGGGAGGAAATTGACAACATAAAACGGAGCATGCAAAATCATATTAATGGAGTTTTTTCTGTTGAAACAATACAAATAATTTTATTCACTAATGAAACAATAAAAAAGGACATGGAATATTATTTAACTGAAACTGGTAAAAAAGTCTTCTTAAACTTGAGTCTCATTTAGTGATAAATAAGACCAATTTATATTACGAGACTTTGACACAACTTTTTAATCAATCAGTAGCAGGTTCAAAATGTACGGAAATGTTAAACAAGAACTTGACATTATTTAATTTATTATCAGAATCTCAATGTATAGAAGGATATAAAATTCTTGGAAATTGTAAAAAGTGATTTAAAACCAGATATTTTACAACTTTTATTGACCACAAAAGAAATGAATGAAAATTTTAGTTGCGCTGCTGTCAAATCAATTTAGTGTCCAGTAAATAGTTTTGATCTTAAAAGATTCTTCAGCAAATATTATTTAAGGATAACTGATCGTCGAACTAATCTAAAAAATTCATCCATTGAAACATGCTCCATGATTAATTTTAAGAAATATTAGTTAGATATTATTGTTTGTAAGATAAAATTCTATAGTGTACATTTTTACCCTTTTTTATTTCTATTTACAATTATTATTTACAATTATTTATTTATTTATTTCCTTCAATAACATTACAAAATATTTTTACATCTTAATTCATTATTGAAGTATTTACATAAAAGTGTGGCCCTGTAAATTTATTGACACATTTAGTGTCAATGACCTCACACCCAGAACAAGCGTCAGGAGACCCAATGCAAATAGTTGACTTGTAACAACAAAAACCCTGTTATAAGTAAATCATGGATGACCCACAAATAACATAACTATTATGGAGACTGAGCAAACAACTTCATTAAACTTTTCGTTATCGGTTTCTCCTCAAATTTCCTATTAATGAACTTGGTGACTGTTAATTTTCATTCCTGAAAAATTTAATAATTGAATTTATATTATGATGTTTACCCTATTTTCTTATTATTTTGTTTGTGTTAATACGTTAAATAATTATTTATAATATTTATGAATATTTATCCATATTTTAATAATAAAAAAATGTTAAAACTTAGTGTAATTGATAATTATTTAATATTTGTGTCTTACAAAAATAGATGCTAAAATATATGCTATAACAGATGCTCAAATCCATGTTTTTAATTGCTCCATAGCGCTAATTTTGAAAAAAATAGATGCTTAAAATACGGGTCTCTAATGGTCACAAATATGTACTTAAATCGACGAATATTATTTAATTCGAATTATGTTTCGTTAATCCCGTTCATATGTTGAGTATCTCTCATATAGATATGCCTGATTGCGTTTTTAACATAAAATTTATAATTAAAAATTACAATTAAATTTACCAGATATTCTTCTCTGTACTCAATATATGTCCATGCTGTTTAATTTTATGAAGTATACCAGCGTCTCACGAACGCTGTAAAATTCGCCTCTGAAGTGTTTTAAGAAGTTAACGTTTTTTATATTAACACATAGAGGAGAATACTGATAGATGGCGATAGTGATTTTTGAAGTTTTTCCATCTGTCGATCCTATGAACGCTTACCATCTTACATACGGATAAGCGCTACATATGGAGTGTTGATCCACCAACGTCATAGATTAGCCCGACATTCAAGCATCATCCTTATTATTACAGGAATTTACTATGAATGGGTGGTCTTTGTGGGACGAATTTTGTCTAACACCTATTTTGATAAATAGGCTATAACTGGCACTTTACGGGTGAGGAATCAAATTCACACCAACCGGGGGTTTTTCAGAGCTCAAAAATTGTTTTTTTTTTAATCTCCGTCGGGGATCGAACCCATGATCTTTGGCTTGCTAAGAAAACGCTTTGACCATCACACACCAATTGGATTCATCTTCTACTTAAAATTGTGGAGACTTAAGTATTTTCTTGGTCACGCATGTTCGGAATCATTTTTAAAGTCTACTTAATGATGCACTCGTTCAAATTATTTTATGTCAGCAGCAACGTTACAAAAAAGCTCGATGGATCGATCACATCATGCGCCACGATGGTCTTCTTCACGACATTGTGGAAGGGATGGTTGAGCGTAGAAACTGTAGAGGGCGCCCTAGACGAGAGTATTTGCAGCAAGTGTTCAAGGACATGAGTTGTAGCTCTTATGCTGAGCTGAAGAGGACTGCACAGGATTGAGAGGAGTGGAGATCGAGATGCAAGATTTTGATGCTACAAACCAATCCACCGGATTGATACTACGAAGAAGTAGCAAACAAGTTTAGAGGAGTTTCCGTATCAACAATAGAAGTTACAAGTTGCATAAAGATGTATAGCAAAAAGCAATCTCTCATACGAGTAAAAATAGTACAGCCGCAGAAATTACATACAGCTAACTAACTTTGCTGAAATATGTCGTCGCACAATAATAATTGTAGAATCATTTCCAAATAATAATTTATTCATATTTGAAAATATGGATTTCCACCAAAAATTTTCGATGAAAAAAATCTTAAATAAAAGCAGAAATAATAATTTGTAGGCACAAACTAAGCAATGGGTATGTGATTAATTTGAATGTATTAAGACATTATACAATAATAAATTTTTTGCTTTCAATTTAAAAAGATATTATAAAATACTAGGTAATCGTTATTTAAAGTATTAAGGTAATCATATAATAATAAATTTTCTTTTCAATTTAAAAAAATATTTGTAATTCTTCGGTGTAGACGACGGCCAATCCATGGAATATATGTTTTTTCCCACTTGATTAATAACTGCTTGTTTGATACCTGGAATGATTTTTAGCAGTATCAACGACTTTATAATGTTATCATTTAATCCCTGGGCAATTATAGCACATGCCGGCATTACACAGACAGGGGTTGACAAATAGTTTATTTAGTAACAAAATATATATTATTATTTAACTTTTTCAAAAATCTATCATTAGTATGTTATTTATTGATTGGATATAGTAAAGGAGATGATGCGAAAATTGTCTGTACATTTAATAAATTTATGTAATCATTAAAATAAATTGTGAATCAAAACTAAATATTTTTAATTTATTAATTTTTTAATTAAAATTAATTCTAAAATTATAATTATGCAGTTTGACCAAGTATTGTCAGTTGATAACCTTAATACTATGAAAATAATAATTTTCGGTGTCAGCAGAAGCTATTACCAATACATTTTGTTAAATACGGCAAATAATTAATGACAAAGGAATCATTGTTATTGATTTGAACCCAACTTGACATTCCTACATTACTTAGATTGATGGAAGTTGTTACGTGATCGCGGGTTATCCATTACGGTAAGGCAGCCAAGTTAGTTTCTCTCTTAGACAGCATTTATAAAGCAGAAGCTTCTCCACCAACCTAAAGCTTTGTTTCTTATTTTTCCTTCTTAGCTTCTTGTCTGATTCTCTTAGGGCAATTGCCCGCCCAGTAATGAATTCAGAGTGACAAACAAATTCACTCGGAACATTTTCTCCTTCGGCTATCTTTTCAGAAATCTTTTTCAGCGGAGTGGCTTTCGACGTCTCTGCTTTTATTTTTGGACGCTATTTACTTAGCTCGGGAGAGATTCCCGAAAAAAGAAAATCACTTTGGAGATGATGCCGAATCTCGTCTTTGCGAACTGCCTAATTATTTTCGCCGGGATGTTATTAGAAGATTACAATTTCAACGAACCTGTCTTGATTTAAAACGCGCATATGATTAGTTTATTGTTTACCTTATCTTAGTTTCCAAAATTATTTATTAATTTTAAAATTTGATTCTAAGAGATATATATTAACGAAACTCTTACTATACCATTGCTTATACGAGCACTTTCATTATTTAAAAAATCACTATTATTTTATCACTTTCGTGAAACGATTTAGCCCAGTGACATCGTGGACAATTTACAAATTGCAATGTTAATATTTATTTGGCTGCTTTGAATTCGGTTCCTTTATTTAGAGTTTGTCAAAATAATCGGATGTTTCTCATCCCATAAACGAATAGCCCATTACAGATTCATTTTTTTATATTTGTTTATTCTACTTCGATTTTGTAATATTTTAATGACCAACGGCATTAGGATGTGGAAATAAAGGGGAAAATACCACACTAAAGGTCTTAAAGACATCCCACGTATCAGCAAAAAAATGATTGCATCTCAAGTAAAATTTTCCGGAGATAAAATAGTCCCCCAATCGGATCTCCGGGTGGGGACTGCTCGAGAAAAAACAACCAAGACAAATAAGAAAAACCTTCAGCCAAAAAGATATGCCATCTGGAATGTTCGAACATTACTGCAGAACGGCGCCATAGACGGGAGTATTTGCAGCAAGTATTCGAGGACATGAACTGTAGCGCTTATGCTGAGCTGAAAAGGGTTGCGGAGGACCGAGAGGAATGGAGATCGAGATGCAAGATTCTGTTGCTGCAAACCAACCCTCCGGATTGATACTACGAAGAAGAATGACCAACATATTTCTCAATATATGGACTGCTCTTTTCCTTTAAATTAAATACATCTATTTTATTGTCAATCATTCCGATTGATTTCTTTATTGTATTACATACATTTATATAATGATACTCGTTCCATAAATCACGTGTGTGACGTTGGCATAGAAAATCCGATCCTACGGGTGCGAAAGTCCCTGAAGAATACTCAAAATAATATTCAATTAATAATGTTATCAAAGCTATTAAAAAATATTGTTGTATTTCGAATAAGTTTGATTTTTTTCAGTTGTGTTCAATTTTTTCCCAACGATTGTTGCTTTCACGTGTGACGTCATAATATGGTCGCGACTGAGAATGATTCTCTTGGACCCCACTTATTCGTGAAATAGCCTCAAGGTCATTTCACAATACGTGTTGTTATTTAAAGTTGATTCAATGTATTCTATTAATTTAAAACAAATAAGTTGATATCAGCTCGATATAATCTTTCCTAGGTGGTGCCGAAAAGCCTCGATGTACGATCTTTCATCTATTATTTTTGTTAGCTCTTCGAACACGCATAAATAAAAATGTTAGTTATATGAGAAAAGGCGTTGCATCGACATTTTGCATGTTGTGACAGTTGAAGTGGTTCGTCAAAGGGCCGACAGACAATCGTCGGGTGCAGCATTTTGTACATTGTGCTCTGAGTAACTCCGGTTCGGGTCTCAACGGAGGTAGATCATTCATTATACGTGGCCTAAGCCGAAGACCAAAGTCTTCAATCTTTATCCTCAATATTTCCCAATATGCTTCTGAAAAAAAAGTCTTTGTGTTGCTCATCTGCTTTTCATTACCCCGCCACGGGTTCTTATAATAATCCCGGCGACGTAAAGTCGTTTTGCTTTAAGTAACGGGGATGTTAAAGAGTAACCTTTAGTGGTGTGGTCTACTATTAATAACCCATTGCATAGTACAGGGGTCTCCAAACTTTCCAGCCTCAGGGCCATACTGATTACTCCAGTAAGTTCCGAGGCCAAAACCATATTATCATTGTTGCCGGTGGTAAAAAGTGAAATAGTCCAGTGATGAAAAAAAAAGTCCGAAAAAGTAAGCTACGTGTAAAAAAGGCTGCAAATCGGACTAAAGTCCGCAAAACGGCAACACTGCATATTATTAATTTTCATACTGCCGTACGTTTGCTTAGTTGTGGGAAAGTCCTTCAGCGCTTTTTTGAACTTCGAGCAGTGATCGAAATTTTTTTGAATGAAAAGCATCGCCCTCTTACTGAATTACAAAACAACGCATGGCTGTGGAAGTTAGCATTCTATGTTGATTTGACAAAACATGTGAACGAACTGAATTTGAGGTTGCAAGAAGAAAACCAGCATCTTCCTGATTTATACACTAATATCAAATCATTCCGGAAGAAATTGATACTGTTTCAATCACAACTATGAAGTACATGTTTTTCACATTTTAAAACATGTGAAATATTCAGCCACACCACTGAGACTGAGTTTCCTATCGATTTTGCAATCGAAACTTTAAGTGCTTTGAAAATAAATTTTGATACTCGTTTCTCGGACTTTGATGCCATTGCGAATCAAATTAAGATTTTTCAGAATCCTTTTGATATTGACATTGAAACCCTAGCCCCGGAACTTCAAATGGAAATGATTGATCTACAGTGCAGTGATATAATTAAGAAGAAATATCAAAACCCATCTTTGTTGGAATTTTGTAAGAGTCTTCCACTGACACAATTTGATAATATGCATAAATTTGCTCGTGGGCTGTTTTCTGTTTTTGGTACTACTTATTTGTGTGACCTTATGGTACCTTCTCCAAAATGAAGTACACAAAAAATGTTTAAAGAGCTAAATTAACTGATGAGCATCTTAAATCTCTTTTAATAATCGGTACAAGTAAAATTAGTCCACAACTACAAACTATTGTCAGTGGAAAATCTCAATTACATAAATCTCATTAGTATTTCAAATGTCACTATGCTTGTTATAAGTTATGTTTTTATTTAAAATGTATAAAATATTAGTTGGATTCATTTCAATAATTTGTTAGTTATTATGTGCTGAAGTTAAATTTTCTGCATATTATACATGTCTTTACTCATTACAATTCTGTGTTTCTTTATCCAACTTATCACAAAAACAATAACAATAAGCCTACAACAATTTTATGAGTAGTTAGCCCATGACCATATCAATGTAGATGTCATATTAATAATTATCCAACATAAAATTAGAATACTTCAGTAAACTTAATTTGATTTGCTATAAGAAATATGTTCTCTAAAAGGAGTTTTCAAGTATTCTAGCTCTCCGCGGGCAGGACAAAATCTGTCCGCGGGCCGGATGTGGCCCTCGGGCCGTAGTTTGGAGACCCCTGGCATAGTAGATCAGAAAGGTTGCTGTAAACTCGGTCTCGGGATCCTATGGACTTTTCATATTGAGTTAAACGTTGGTGATTGCGATTTTGTGATCGCTTTCAATAATACAGATTGACATCAGCTCGATATAGCCATTGTACGCTGGTGCCAAAAAGCCTCAATATACGATCTTTCGTTTCTTATTTTTATTCGCTCGTCTGACATGTACATAAAAAATAATAATCAAATAAGACTGTGTAATTTGTTTGGCCGTCCTGTCATTAGCGGGGCTAGTTCCGTAAATGAGCACAGTAATAATTTCAGCGCTGGGCTGAATGAACACAGAAAGTTCTGCCTCGGGCATATGACCGAGTTTGTCAATCTTTTTTTAAAAATAATTTATAATGTGCTTCTCAGAAAAAAATATGTTGTTTGTGACTTACTCCTCTTCCCTTCACCAAGCGTCCCGTTAACGGTCCCGGTGACATGGAATCGTTATTTGATTAACGAGAATGTCAATATGTTTAATAAGTATCTGATTTATATATTTTATTCAAGTTTATTAATTATTTTGCCATATGAGATATTTAACAAGTTTTTGTTGTCACTATAATAATATTGTATAGCTTTCACAACTATTAAATATTATATTTATTTATAATTATTTTTATATAAATCAAAGCACAAAACACAATTCCAAAATAAGGTTTTGACTCTATAGTGTCTTATGTCACATTAAACCTCATGACTGAACACGTGACGTAAACAGGTTTATCAAAAGGATATTTCTTGTGTCATAATATTTTTTTTTAATAATATTCGTCATTAATAAAAGTCGTTGATAGGTGCTTTTGAGGATATTGAGAAGAGTAGATATTATTTGTGTAAAGATTAATATATTATTTTACATCTTCATTGATTATTATATATCGGATGATAAACTTAATGGTTAAGGTGTTTGATTTTTTCAATGTCTAAGTTCTATCTCTCTAAAGCCCCTGGTATACGTGAATTTGATCCTTCAACCATAAAATACCAGTCATAGCCTACAAATTAAAATTGGTGGTAAGCCAAATTCGTCCCGTAAACACAATTCAGAACACGAATTTAAAAAATGAACCACGAATTAAAACATTGAACCAAACGAATTGAAATAAGAAAATAAAAAAATTTCGTATGCAGAAATATAATAAATAAATTTGTTTTAAAATGATTCCAATTTAATACGTAACGACATTCAGTACGTTTTTTATTTATATTCATTGTAAGGAATAATCTGGAGCTTTCTGTTTTTCGGAAATGGAAATGGATTCAATCTGGTAGATATGATTGTCTTCGCTCTGGATATTTTTTATTTCATATTTTCCTGATAAAATCTAGTCGTTTTATATTTCTTACTTAACGAAAAGTGATTTGTTTAAGCAACAATGTGTATATTTTTCAAGACTTCCACATTTTTTTCTTGTTTCAATTCACCTGTTTTTAGATATGTGTCTGTTTATATCAATTTCACGTACGATTCCCTTCTTTTAGCAGCATTTCTTTATGAATGCCACTTCTAAGCTTTGTTAGACTTTTTAGCATGTGTTTGTCGATAATGTTTTGCAGATCTTGCGTAGAATGTTCTATGGGGACAGCGTCATCAGCGTACATTGAGGGAGTCATTTATAGCCGCTCCTCGATCTGGATGTATTGACTTATTGATGAAGTTCATCACAAAGGTGTGGAGAAACAGATACTGTATGACGCTGACATCCCCGTTTACTCAAAAGAACAAATCCATGTCGCTAGGATCGTCATCAGAACTCGTGGTCGAGGGATGAAAAGCAGATAAGCATATATATATTTCGGTTATTGTTTGACAAACCTCGGTTATCTACCTGAGACGGAACTTTCTGCTCCAGGTCACGGATAGCGATTGACGATCGAGTGCACGTATTGGCTGACAGCGCAACGCCGAAATTAATACTGTGGCCTTTTAATAATAATAGAACAAAAATAAGAGACGAAATATCGTATATCGAGGATTTTCGGCACCAGCCTGCAACAGCTATATCGAGCTGATATCAAAGCTTCATTGCATTCTAATGGAAACATCGACCGAGTCCGTGGTTGTTACTTCAATCGGTATGCAGCACTTGCAATCTGATGTAAGGATTTTATAATAGAAACAATATTGGACGGCAACAAATACACATCGAGTATTGCTTACAGAGATGAATTATTAATCTGTTAGAAATATATTTTATTAAAAATACATAATATGTAATAACATCATCATTATCATCAGCCTGTATCCGTCCACTGTTGAACGTAAGCCTCCAGCATGAGTTTCCATCTCTTCGATCCTCCACCTTCCGCATCCAGGTCACTCCCGCTAATCTTCTTATGTCGTCAGTCCATCTTGCAGGGGGTCGGCCAATGGTTTGTTTGCCAGTTTTTGGGCGCCATCCCAATACTTTTCTTCCGCATCGACCGTCGTCTCTTCGACAGATATGTCCTGCCCATTCCCACTTGAGTGTGCCTATTCGTTGGGTAGCATGCACTACTTGAGCTCTGCGTATTTCCTCGTTTCGGATTATATATTTTAGCGACACTCCGAGCTCTCCATAGCACGCTGGGTGACCTTTATTTTATGGGTAAGACCTGCTGTCAGATTCCACGTCTCTGCACCATAAGTTAATACAGGGAGAATTCATTGTTTAAACGCCTTAGTTTTAAGACATTGCTGAATTTTCGCTTTAATACCAAATGCTGCCCATCCCAGTTGTATACGCCTGACGATTTCTTTTGAGAAGTTACTTCGTCTTAGTTGTATAACTTGTCCCAGATAGGCATAGTCGTTTACAACCTCTACTTGTATTCCTCCAATGGAAATGGGGTCAAAAGTCTGGGAAATATGATAATTTATTATTTTAATAAGAATATAATGTGATCTTTAATTATATATATAGATATTTCTGATCCACGTTTCTTCATATTTCAGGCCAAAAACGATTAATTTATACCCACGGTATATTTTAAATTGTGTTATAAAGTCACGTTTCCTAATAGCTATAGTAATCCGCAGAATTACAATATATGTAATAATGGTCGAAGAAATATTATTTTAGGACTCTGTGTGTCGATGATGGTGTCCCGAGAGGCTGCCAAAGGAACATGTTTGCTCACTAAACTTGGTCGCAGTGAAACACAGAGAACGTGACCTCTGCATTCTACACTTTATCGGGAAAGGAGTTTGAACCTTTACCTTGCTGTACCTTAGAAACACATAACAAAGATATTAATAACGATGTGTATGGCATGTAAACAGTGGCATTTAACCTGTTAGTGTACACACTATTTAATTACAACTCATTTAATCATTGTTATAAACATCTACTTAACTAACATTAAAAAAAAAATTAAAACAATTTGAAAGAGTCTTATAGACTACTGACAACAATATAGAGTGCTCGCAAAAGTTTTGACGTCTGTTTAACCCTTTCGCATCGGTTGTCGATATATACCGTCAAAGATTCCCCGACCGTTGACATCGGTTGACGTGATATATTGTTTTGCTACTTTCACTACTCATTGTGACATCTCAGGTAGGAAATTGGAAATGCAGTCATTCCCTTTATCAACCTAAATGTATTATTTACAGGAATTTGTAAAGCATGTAAATAAATACCGTAAGGTTTCGTCACAGGAGCGATTTTTCTGTAAGCCACGTGTCTATGCCACCACATGTATGAAGTTACGTAATGAACATAGTGAAATATGAAAATAGGTCAGATAAGTACATGTAGATCCATGCTCGGAGTGTCGCAAATAAAGGTCACCCAGCGTGCTATGGAGTTATCCATGCTCGGAGTGTCGCTAAAAGATAGAATCCAAAACGACGAAATACGCAGAAGAACTCAAGTAGTGGATGCTACCCAACGAATAGGCACACTCAAGTGGCAATGGGCAGGACATATCTATCGAAGAGACGACGGTCGATGGGGAAGAAAAGTATTGGAATGGCGCCCAAGAACTGGCAAACGAAGCATTGGCCGACCCCCTTGAAGATGGACTGACAACATAAGAAGAATAGCGGGAGTGACCTAGATGCGGAAGGATGGAGACTTATGCGGCAGGCTTACGTTCAACAGTGGTCGGATACAGGCTAATGATGATGGTTGATGAGTACATGTATGCTTCAAATACTAGTTTTAAGCAAAAAAAAATGGTTTACAAGTTTTTTGTTTCTTTGGAGGACTGAAGTTTTGCTTAATTCTGACGGTCTCTTGCTATTGAACTACATTGAATATACCATCGAGATAATGCGCATGACTTACGAGATAGACGTGGAATAGCATTTTATTGTTTAATTTTTGTTTCTTCGTAATGTCAAAATTCGTAATGTTGTTTGGAAGCAGCTGTACCGCACGCATTTTTTATTTTTTATTTTGAAAACGAATCACAATAAAATAACACAGTGAATGGCTACTATACTAGTTCTTTGCACAGTAAACATTTTAATACTGATTTGGTTTAAGCAATATGCTTAACTGTAAAAAAATGCTATAAATATATTATTTTCATAAAAATAGCGCGTTTCTTACACGGTCAAATTTATTCGGTCAAACGACGAGCTTCTAAAAATATCCGCTCGACGGACGTGGCGCGGATTTCAAAGTACAGATTGTCCTCGACTTACGACCGAGATACATTCCTGGACTTTGGTCGTAATTCGAATTGGTCGTAAGTCGAATTTCATACAAAATATGTACATATGTACATAATTACATATTAAAATAAAATATGTGTATTTATTTATATATTTTTATTGTTATATTTATACTTATTTATTAATACAAAATAAAATATTTACTTCATTAATATCTGAAATATTTACTTCATTAATATCTAAAATATTTACATCAATAATATTTAAAATAATTACTTCACTAATATTTAAGGTGTTTCGTCATCTGGACTTATATAAGTACAATCCATTGGCTCATCAACAGTAGTGGAAGAAGAAGCAGTAGTAGTCTTATTAAAAAACATATCCAATTTTAATTGAGTTGTTTGTTGTTTTTTTTCCCCGTATATTTCTTTGTAGCAAGCAAGATCTTCCTGAATACGGCGGTTTATACTCAAAAATCTTTCGTTATCCGAATCCATTTTTGCAAATTTTTGCATTGCTTGGTTAATTTGAAGGAACGCTGCTTCCATTTCTTTCAATACAAATTTTTTTGGAGATTTCATATTTTTTTTTTGGTCTCTTCTTCAACCCTTTCATTTTCGATGCATAATAATTCTTCATTTGTAAGATCTTCCGAATCATATTCTATAAGTTGGTGTAAGTCATCACGATCAATATTAATATCAAGTTTCTTGCAAACCCCTACAATGAGATTTGTAGTGTGTTCAATTTCATTTTCTGTTTCAAATTGAGACTGAGTTATGTTTTCAGAACGTTTAGTAAGCTTTTCCATATTCTATACATGCACGATGATGTGACCTCTTGCCATCCCTTACTAATATTTTTAATTGCTTGGTGAATATTAAAATTCTTCCAAAACTCTTTAAAACGTTTTTCCCTCGTCAAGCGCTACTATTGCTTGGGCAAATGTAGTTTTTAAATAATAGGCTTTAAATGTGGCAATAGCTTCCTGGTCCATGGGTTGCAAAATACTGGTGGTATTAGGGGGTAAATACACGATTTTAACGTTGAGATGTAAATTTCCAATATGTGGTGGATGTCCTGGTGCATTTTCTAGTATTAAAAGTATATCGAATGGAATTCCTTTCTGATTACAATATTGTTTTACTTCTGAAATAAATAAATTCAAAAACCAGTCTTAAAAAATAAATTGTGTCATCCACGCTTTTTTGTTTGAACGGTAATATAGTGGTAACATATCGATATTGATTCCTTTGAGGGCTCTCGGATTTTAAGAGTGATAAATCATTAATGGTTTCAATTTATATCCAGCAATATTGCCACGCAATAAAAGTGTAAAGCGATCCTTAAATGCCTTGAAGCCTGGCATACTTTTTTCTTCCTTATTGATGTAGGTACTTTGAGGCATTTTCTTCCAATAGAGCGCGGTTTCGTCAACATTAAAAATTTGTTCCTTGATGTATCCTTTTTTCCTAATCATTGCGTCAAATGTATGGATAAAATCTTCAGCAGCCTTGTAATCGGCACTAGCTGCCTCTCCACTTATTTTCACATTTTGATAATTCACCCGTTTTCTGAATCTCGCAAACCAACCATTACTAGCAGTAAATGTTTGCTCGTAGTTAGTTTGCTCTTTAATTTTAGGTTTTCAAAAAGACTCAGCGCCTTTGTCTTTATGGTCACAAGGTTAAGCGGATTCGTTTTTTTATCAAATCTTCAATTCAAATCAATAATAGTTTTTCCATTTCGTAAATGGGTCCAAGTTTTTTTTTTGTTATTGTTGTAGATTTTATGGATATTGCTCCTTTAACAGCTTCACTGATACTTAGTTTATTCTTCAAAATTGTAGAGATCGTTGAATGTGATACGTGTAGATCCCGAGCTATGTCCTTCACTCTTTTACCACTCTCATATTGTTTAATAATTTTAAGTTTTATTTCTAAATCTATTGCACTTCTCTTTTTTTTGTTACTTCTACTCCGTTTGCCAGTCATTATGGGCACGATTTATTGATATTGACTTCAGATATTAAATGGGTATATGTAATATTTATATCTTATTATATTAATTGTATATATGTCCGTGTTCAAAAACACTGTGTCAAATTAATTATGTATTTGTATATATATTTTTTATATTAATTCATAATTTTAAAACAACGAAGGGAAGAAGTGAGAAATAAACAACATTCTTTGCGCACGTCCCGTGATCTACTGACCGGAAAGAAGTTTTTATGGCATCATTATTGCGTCATCTTTGTTTACGCATGACTCAGGTTGACACGCGCACCGCAATACAATTTTTTTTGGTCGTAATTTAAAAAAAAAAAAAAATTTTTGGTCGTAAGTGCGAATCGTCGTAAGTAGAACCGTCGTAAGTCGAGAACCACCTGTATATACTTTTTTTATTCATACAAATTGATACCAGCTCGATATCGCCCTTTCAGTCACAGTCAGCGACCCAAAGATTATCTTAATAACAGCTAAATATGAAACTAAAGTTTAAAGTTGTACCAACATGATATGGAATAACTGTCAAAACAAATAAAATGGCGTATGTTAAAGCCGTGTATCTATTTATATATAAAATTAAGACTTACATGTCAGACGGG
The DNA here is from genome assembly GCA_022606575.1 of Glossosoma conforme. NCBI lineage: Eukaryota > Metazoa > Arthropoda > Insecta > Trichoptera > Glossosomatidae > Glossosoma > Glossosoma conforme. Next base: position 459,819 of record JAGTXR010000141.1, on the reverse strand, counting down.
CAAACAAAAATAAGAGACAAAATATCGTATTTCGAGGCTTTTCGGCATCAAAAAAGACCGAACTGTGAAATAAATGTGAATTGTGCCACTAAACGAGTTATTTGCTTTGCAACCTGCTCCGGCATCCTTTCTCCACGTATCCCGATGATGACCCTGTGACCTGTTGTCGCCTTTTTAAAGATGGGGGATGTTAAGATAATAAAATTCTTTTTAAGCTTACTATTTTTTTAAATTGATGATGACTATATTTTAATTTATTTAATATATTATTATATTTTGTATAAATTACTTTTAATTTATACAATAAAATTAAAAGTAATTTTACATTAAAATATATTAAATAATCATTATTAAAGCCAAATAATTGCCTGGAGACTGACTAATTTATTCAAGCGGTTGAATTCTTGAAAACCTTTTATTTTCCACACTAATATACATTTAAAGGTATTTTACTGTGAATAGTAAACGACTTTATACATGAATGTTTCCTGTTATCCTAATATTTCATTTCTTAGAAGGTTATTCTTTCTGTCTGGCTTGCGTACAATTACGTTATTTTTGAAAATACGATACTCGTATTACAATTCAATTTAAATTATTATTCAATTTCACCAAGTTAATAATGTAAAAGATACGTTTGTGAGTTTTTGTGTTTATTTGTTTCAAGTAACAAAGGCTCAAAATATAAAGTAAATATTAATTAAATTAAATTAATTTTCTAAAAAAAACGCGTAATTTTTTTTTTTTTAATTTTTAATTTTATGTTAATTTTGATTTATATTTTAATATTTTTCTTTCCATAATTGAAACATATGGTCACCACAAGTAGCCTTCACTTAGTTCTGTAAGCTGCCACTATCCATTCCTCGTTCAAGGACATATCTGCAACTGAAAGTCCACTTGGGAACATACACGGCTCCCGACAACCTCCAGAGCAGATCCCGAGTGCTTGAAGAGTGGAGTATCTGTATTATTCGAGGCATATTTTTAGGTGATTTGTTGAAGGAAATCGGATGATTACCCCGATGCTCCATTTGTCCTATGGGGTGACTCAAAAAAAACGAAAGATTTTATGAAAGATTAGAATCATATTGAAAAAGTATCAATAAAATATAAAAATGTTAAGATTTATCAAGAAAAAAATATTAATTTAAAAATATTAATAACTAGCGTGTACCCGGCATGCGTTGCAATGCCACTTAAAAAAAATAAACCGCGAGTTTTTATGGAAGCGCCTCGTCGGGAGCCTCTCGTCTTCCGATTGGATACGTTGGACTTGAGGCGTGACCGGAGCCAATTAGAAACAATCAACTTAGGTTATGTTGTTCTTACCTAAATTTGACAGTGGCGCCCGTATGTGTTTTTATTTATTGGAGTGCTTTTGGATACACAATGTTTTTTTGTTTTTCAGCCATCATTTACAGCTGCATCGCGTAAATGAATATACCCTTCGTGTATCACCCGATACCAACGTTAATAAAGGTTCGAGTGGTGAATGTAATTCTGGCAATTTCAATTTTCCACTCGTGCAACACATTCCTAGTGTTTCATTTTTAAATTAAAAGGCACTACAATACACGCATAAATTATCAATTTTTCCAATAACAATACTTGGGCGCAGACTGTATTCATAATTAGGATTGTAATGGAAAGCAATATGATTTAAATCAGCATGCAGAGTACGTCTGGTACGATCTACGCGTACTCAATCTGTTTCCAATCTTGCTTCCCGTTGCTCATCTGTTTCAGATAAACCGGTGTGAGCAGTGTGTACTCTAACTGTTTCCAATCCTGCTTCCCGTTGCTCATCTGTTTCAGATGAACGGGTTTGAGCAGTGTGTACTCTAACTGCTTCCAATCCTGCTTCCCGTTGCTCATCTGTTTCAGATGAACGGGTTAAGGCAGTGTGTACTCTAACTGTTTCCAATCTTGCTTCCCGTTGCTCATCTGTCCAGATGAACGGGTTTGAGCAGCGTGTACTCGATCTGTTTCCAATCTTGCTCTCCTTTGCTCGACTGTTTCTGAAGCTCTAGATGCCCTTTTCATTCGTGCTTGAGTTGTACTCTTGACCTATTGCTTTTCGTTTGGGTGGCATGATTGATATCACAGTGAATGTTACATTTTGAAATTCACTTTTGAAAAATAAAAATAAATTGATTGATATAATACTAACATTAAGGTTATCAACTGACAATACTTGGTGAACTAATTATAGTTTTAGAATTAATTTTAATTAAAAAAATATAATACCTAGTATTTCATAATATCTTTTTAAATTGAAAGCAAAAAAAATATTATTTTATAATGTCTTAATACATTAAAACTAATCACATACCAATTAATTAAAAAAAATTTAAAACCTCTAAATATGTGTGTACTAATATAGGATATTGTCCATACCTATATAAGCCATGGCCTGTTTTTATTTTTTCATTATTGAAGATGGTCTTCAGGAAGGCCGAAGCATGTTAGCATTAAAATAAATTGTGAATCAAAACTAAATATTTTTAATTTATTATTTTTTTACTTAAAATTAATTATAAAATTATAATATAATACTATCCAAAGCCGACCAGCAATTGGAATTCCAAAATTTCTCTTTCTACTGTATATCACACACAATTATTACGTTATATTTATTTTAATTCGATAAACAAAAAAGTCGTCAAAAATTCAAATATTGAAATAGTTTATTCGAAAATCGAATTTTGTTTCTAAATATTCAGTACCTTACGTTAGTACCTACTTATAATAACTTCAGGTTAGTGAATTGTTGTTTACGGCGTTGCCAAGGAAACACAATGTTCTAAATTGGCCGTTCTGTATTACAATAGTCTTGTATGAAAACATGTTTTACGTAAATATTCAGTTAATTTTTGTAATTAAATCAAATTTTGAGTATCCTATCTTTTTCCTTTTAGTATCAGCAGTAATTCGACAAAGTATTATCGCAATCGGGTTAATGGTGTCGGAATGCATCAAATACACACAGACAGACAGAAAGACATTGATTTTTATATATATAGATAATAAAGTTACACGGCTTAATGTATATTTAATGTCCGATATTTTTGGTGAAAACAGTAATTCTTATCATTTTTTGGACCACGACTTTTAGTCCGGTAAACAAAGAAAAATTTAAGAGACTTTTTTACATTTTTACTTTTTTAACCGTACAAATGCTTAGTATAGAATAATCACGCAAATAATGCACTATATACAGGCGGACCTCGACTTTCGTACATGATTGGTTCCTGAAAATGTTAAGTTGTGTCAAAAGTTAAATGTCCGAAAGTAGAGGGAACATCATCATCATCATCAGCCTGAGTCCGTCCACTGTTAAACGTAGGCCTCCCGCATGAGTCTCCATCCTCTTCGATCCTCCGCCTTCCGCATCCAGGTCACTCTCGCTATTCTTCTTATATCTTCAGTCCATCTTGTAGGGGGTCGGCCAATGCTTCGTTTGCCAGTTCTTGGGCGCCAGTAAGTAGAGGGATGTATAAAAAAAAAACTCCAAAAACTGTACTTAAAATGTTTATTTATCAAAAGTTACAAACTAAGTACATATTAAATAAATATTATATTCTCTCAATAAACTTGTCAAGGGTTAATTTACTCCTTTTTTTCTTTTCTTCATAGGGATCACATTTTTCCATAATATTCAAAAATGTCTCGAGATGCGTAAAAGCTTCGTTCATGTTTTTTTATTGTTAAGGGCTTGATGATTTTTTCTGGTTCTTCTTCCTCACTTTCAATTTGTATACTATTTTCGTTCTCTTGAGATTCAATCATCTCATTAACATCTTTACTGTTAACATCTAGGTTTAGTTCGTTCATTAGGTGAACTATTTCAAGTGTGATGGTTTCCGGAGTTTCATCAAAATTTATGAAATCACTCATCATTTGTGGGCATAGTTGCTTCCATGAACCTTTCTTTGTTGACTCTTTTATTTCAGCCCATGCGTCTCCAATATTGTTTATTGCGTTCCATATGTTATAATTCTTCCAGAAATATTTTAATGTGGGCCCACCTTCCATGTCAGTTGCCTTGATGGCCTGATTCATTATCGACCGCATATAATATCGTTTAAACGTAGCTATCACCGTTTGGTCCATGGGTTGTATAAGACACGTAGTATTGGGGGAAAGAAACACAACATTGATTTCTGGGTATAAATTTTGTAGAGATTTTGGGTGTCCTGGAGCATTATCTAAGATTAATAATGCTTTAAATGGTAAATTATTCACTTAACAATAATGTTTTACTGGTGGTACGAAATGTGAAGTGAACCAATCTTTAAATATTAAAGCAGTTACCCAGGCTTTTTTATTGGATTTCCAAATGACTGGATGCAATTTTTTATCTTTCTCTTTCAATGCTCTAGGATTTTCTGCTTGATAAACTAACAATGGCTTCAATTTTAAATCACCAGCTAAATTTCCAATAAGAAGCAATGTCAATCGGTTTTAAGAAGGTTTATGACCCGGGGCAACTGATTCGTCCTTTGATAAGAATGTACAATTAGGCATCTTCTTCCAAAGAAAACCAGTCTCATCTGCATTGAATATTTGACTAGAGGTATATTCTCCATCTTCAATAATTTTGGACAATGACGAAATAAAGTCTTTTACAGCATCTTCATCCGCATCAGCTGATTCTCCAGTGAATTTAATATTGTGTAAAGAATACCTTGTTTTAAATTTTGAAAACCAGCCGTTACTTGCATGAAACACCGTGTTAGAATCTTCGTTTAGTCTAGCCTTCCAATCTTTATACAAACCAAGTGCCTTAGCTTGAATCATTGAAGTACTAATAGGGATGTTTTCTTGATTTTGATTACTTATCCAATAACACAAAGATTTCTCCATTTCATCCATCACTATGCCGTGCCTTTTGGAAATAATTTTTGATGTTATATTTCCATTTTTTCTTACATATTCTTTAATTTTATCTTTATTTTTAATATCGAACATATCATAGACCTTCTTATATCATACGAACGGCCGATTGAAGCATAAGACTCCATTTTCAGACTGTTTTATTATATCCATCTTCGTTTCTATTTTATGAAGTTAATGGGTTCTTGATTTTTTTTTAGCAATATCTATTTCGCAGTTTCTCGTTTCTCACTCATGCTAAAACGGGTAGGAAATATTTAAAACAAAACTCGCAAAACATGTACCCGTACGTGCGCTGACGCTAGACTAAACGTATCGAGATCAGATGGGAGTGTGTACAAATTAGTACATACAAACGCACGTTCAGACTCGCTCGCGCTCCTATGTTAATGCATATGTGCGAACAGAACGAAACATTTTTCACAGTACGGACCTGGTTCATATTCATTACATAGAGCGACAGGGAAACAATTGCTCGAAAACAAAACATTTTTGAATTTTCGCCAAGAAATAAAATAAAAATATTTTTCAAAAATGTACGAAATAGTGAATTGTACGAAAGTCGAATGTACGAAAGTCGAGATCCGCCTGTATAACAAAAAATAAAACAATTAAGCATTTCACGGAACACCTGGAATTTTAGCGAAGCTCCACTGATTCGGTGAACACCGTTGTAAAACCACTGGTTTAAATGAACAATGCATTTTATCAAACTCTGAAGATGGCTTTTTGACTGGCATTGTGAAAACATTCCCGTTTGCTTTATTTGCGGTGGGGATTTTTTACTGGGAATATTATTTTCGAACTACGAGTATAATGCGATGATTTCATAATCGAATAAAAACATTCTCTACATGTCAGTAAAAAATATTTTTCAGTCAACGGTTCGTATTGCATTAACCCTTTTATTACGGCTCGTTAGAATACGCATACAAATTATACGATAGCATATATCGGGTACCGATGCGAACAGGTTAACGTACTTTTTACACAATGACTTTTTATATTTTTATTGTCTCTATATTTTAATATTTACTACAAGCAAATGTCCGTAATCAACATCATCTTTTTTTTTTAAATCTTTTTTTTTTGTTTTACATTTTAAACCTCACTTAAACAAACTGCATACAGTTTATCTTTGGTGGGGGATGTCTGCTCCCTTATATTAAGCATATAGACTCACGAGCCGCTTACCACAAAACTCTGTCAGCCACCTCATCCCATGACAGCTCTGCCTCCTGCAGCTTCGCCAAGTAGATTAAATATATAGTCCCCGACGGCCTTCTAGGGCGGCGTGAGCCTGTAGGTTTTAATAAATTGCAGTTTTAGTTAATGCTCTCTTATGGCATCCACAGTGCATGTCCCAGTCAGGTCGACACTTTGGTTTTTGAATGACTATATTATGGAAGGCTGCCTTGTCCGCTCTCTCACCTCGTCATTCAGTACAAAGTCAAACCATATTATTCTACGCAGACATCTGTTTTTGAAACCCATCATACGGCTGCATTGGCTTTTGGTGAGATGCCAAGATTCACAGCCGAGAAGAATAATGTTACGATACAGGCGCTGGTTAGCAGTAGCAAGAAGATCAATTCGTTTGATAAGCAATAACACTCTTACGTCTAACCTGCAATCAAAGAACACAGGCGTAAGATTGGTTTACTTAGTCTTTTCTACCATTATTACCACGGTCGCTGCTCTTCGAAACCTAAAGAACTAATTCCTCCTGCACCTTCCCACAACCGACAAACTCGTCTTACACTTGCCGAACATCCATACACGGTTAATGTGTGTCGACCAAGAACTGGCAGTTTCCAAGTTCCTTCCTTAATGCCACCGGTAAGATTTGGAATGCTCTTCCATCGTCTGTTTTCTCCTTCCTACAATCTCGATATCTTCAAAAAACAGAGAAAATATACACTTGCTATCTCCCCAACTCAGACACAAACACGAACACAGCACACGTTTTCCGCATAGAGTGCACTGGTCTTGAGCAGCTGTGCTCTCCTGCATGCGATTACATAATAAAGCATGTTTAAAATTCATCAACAAATCAAAATATATATATTTGAGCACCGTGATTAATTATAAAAAGTAAATACAATAAAATATAACAATCTTCAAATTTTAATGCCATTTAAAATAAATCTAGAATTGTTAATACTGCTGACGTATTTATGAAGCTGGTAAAAATTCAAATAAGCGTTCGATGTTTCAAAAAAGTGTTTTCGCTTCCCTGACGGCGCATTAATAATGGCGTTTAATATGAAAACCTCCTGAAAGATATAATCTGGGTGTGGGTAGCGTGTAATAAACAACCCTCACCAGTTAATCTTGTGTAATAAAAGAGCGCGTAAGTCGCCCCCAGCGTGATGTGATGGCATTTCATAGTAATTACTGTTACGAGCAAGGAACTAAATTACCATAAAAATACACTGACAAATTACACACTTGTGTTAAATGCTGTTACTACCTGTATCATGTATCGTCGATACATTTGTCGAGTGTTATCTATATATGTATATAAAAATGAATGTCTGTATGTGTGTCTTTTATACATTCCTACACCGTTCATCCGATTGATATGAAACTTCAGGAAATATTGCTTTTAGGACTGTAAAGAGAATAAGGTACTACAATTTTGATTCCACTTGGGATCATATATGGCTCCCGACGACCTCATCAGCCCCATAGCCGCCCGCCGGGTCATCTGTGTAACGCTGCCCGATCTCCGTCTGACCAAACTTCAACTACCTACGTATAACTTTTGAATTATTATAAAAATCAATTCTAGAGACATCCAAGGAACGAAATTAAAGTCATTCATTAACTTTACACAATCGCTCAATCTGATTGAATAATTCCGCTAACCATTCTAAATTAAATATTGTGTAAATTTAAATTTTACTTGCTTACGTGTAATAAAATTCTCCATTACATTAAAGAGTGCATTAATTCTTCTCTCTTTATGTTTGGAATGTTCGTGTGCCATCTGATCACATCCGAACACGCACAGCCATTCCCTTCTCACAAATCTGTTCACACACACATCCACATTCTGACATATCTACTTACTTTGTCTCACAAAGAAGTGGTTGTTCACACTACGGCGTGTCCTGTAGTGCTCTGCTCGTTGTAACCACGAGGTATATATATAATTGTGTCGGAAACATCAGGGTCGGATCCTGTCTGCCTAGAAGTGGTTGACGTCGATGGCATTACTCCTGTCGTCAGGTCCTCTTGGGTGCAGCTACTCGGACGCAGAGCACACTCCAGAAGGTATGACAGGGTCTTCTCCAGCTGGGTAGCAAAGAAGGAACCTCCATGTGGTGCCCCCTGGAAACGGTTATTTACAATGCCGACCAATCCTTCTACTACGAAAACAACAACATCGCGAGGTATTAATAACGCATTATGTACAAAAGTAAGAGTCATCAATATCATTCCAAAAATTAAAGAGTGTAGAACCTGGAATAGATTTTTTCTAATTATTTTAAGATTTCCCATTTATTTTTTCTCATTCGGTTCGCATTCATGGCTATATCCAAAAGTAATCATGTACACAAATTACTGTGCATATACTCGTATTTAACTTCGTAGTCACTTTTGAAACTCGTATGTACACATTTAATATTATTAGATGCGTGCCTACAAAATATTTTGACATAATTTACCTTAATATTCCAGGTTGTGTTTCGCAATTTGATAATACGTTACGTGCGCGCGTTGTGCGGCATTACGCTATGACTAATTTAAAAACCAACCACCAAATTATGTTTAGTAAGCATTAAATTTTCAGCTAAAATAAACGCTTTTTATTTTTACATCTTAATCAAACATACTGTAGTACAAAGGCAATGCTCCAAATTGCTCACTATGAGTTTTTTTTTTTAAACTCCCAACCTCGTGGTATAAATTTAATGTGAGTTTTATACAATTGTACAAATACAGTCTCATTTTATACTATTTTTTTATGTCAACACATACAGGAGAATACCGACAGATTGTGATAGTGATGCTGAAGTCTCATATGTGGATTATATGACGCTTACCATGCTGTACCTGCCTAAGCGCTGCTTGTGGAGTGTTGCTCCGTCAAAGTTGTAGTATACAGCCCGACATTATTACAGGAATTCAGATGTGTTCACAGGACGACTTTTGTCTACCACCTATTTTAATGAATAGGCTTTGACTGGCATTTTACGGACGAAGGATCAAATTCACACCAACCGGTGGAATTTTTTTTAATCTCCGTCGGAGGTCGAGGCCACGACTTTCGGCTTGGAAAACAAACGCTTTAACCACTACGCTATACCCGCCGGCTTACTTAGTAACGAAAATTACGTGTTCATTAAAATACGATAATGTTAACTTAACTATATAAAATAAGTCACTTAGAATTTATAATTTCATCTTTCGTTTATTTTTGCGATTGATATTTCATTTGTATTGTAGCGGACTTCTGTTTTATCAATTGTACCAATTTTGGTATTTATTAATGTATGTCCCGTATATGTCGTTAGAATCTCCGTCACCAGAGGTCGTTTCAAACATTATTGCATCAACTTGGGATTTAAGCAGGCTCTATATAAGCAGATATCCATACGGACAAGATCTCTTCTCTCTCGACGCCTTCGTAACCTGATCAATCGCCGCCGCCTACCGGAAGACGCCACTATGTTACGTGCTTGCTCTACGAACGACAACTACCTACTAGAAACCTTTAATTATTCTAAAAATAACTAATAATTAAAATCTCGCAATCAATTCAACTCAAATCTAATGTAAATATTCTGTTAACTTTTCATCCCTTAGGACTGTTCAAATATTAAGCTTACATATTAATATTAATTCTCCGTGATATAATACCGTGTTCTTTTTTCTTTTTTTTCTATGTTCGGGATGTCCGTGTTTTTCCATTGATCTCTTCTTAATACGCATAACAATTCCTTCTCAGCAATCCACAGATCACAACACTTTTTAATTTACACAGTGTGTGTATTTAAGAAGGTTTTTAGTTTAAATTATATTATTTATTAGGCAAGAATGTAATTTTTGGGTCTATAATGTTGCTTGAGCTACTGTCCTTATAGTAAATATCAAGAAGAAGAGATTTTAATTCCAAAATCATATTTTAAAAATATCCTTAAAAAGCGTCCTCGATTTAGATTCCGAGAAATAAAAATGTTCTCCGATAAGAGGATCGCAGTGTTAAAATGACGCGTTTCCTTGGGAAAACGATAAAAATTGTTACTTTATTATCTCTCAGTTGCGACAAACTGAGAGTCAATTTGGCCCTATGTAAATTGAAATTACAATCCGGTTGATATTTCGTCGCCATGTTCTTTAACATCAGACAGTCATAATATGTAAATGTTATGGCAGTCTCTGGTTTTTATGCGGCAGAGATAAATTCCATAAGATCAAAAGTATGCGGATATCCAAATGACGGAAAATTTTAATAAATTTAAACGGAGAGCTGGAGAACATTGTTATGTGTAACAATCGATGTCAAATACTTCATAATCATTAGTTTAATGCGAGATTGTAAAATCCGAATTGAAAATATTTTTTAGTTTTGTTTTATTTCGCTGCAATATGGTTGCGAATGTTACCCTGAAAATTACTTATAAGATAAGACCACATTAAGAAACAAAAATAAATTTATAAAAGTCTATTCCATGTCAATCACGCTAACCACGCACACTATCCCAACGATATCCTTGATGTAATTCAACAGCAAATCACCGTCACAACGAAGTAACTGTTCAGGAAGGTCCTCTCAAGAAAAAACCGCGACTTTCAGACGACAACACAGAACACGTCATCTGTTATGATGGATTACTTATGTACGTACTCATACTCCATCAAACAAGAGATGACATTAACATGTAATATTGAATGATGACCGCTTATTTACACACCGCGTATCGCTGGTTAGGTTAAGCCTCTCCTTTATCACTTAATTATCCAAGCCTTGTGAACGATTATTCGTTATTTGTATTATCATTCAATCTCCTTAAAAATGCTGATTAGCAAACGCCCACACATGCCTGCTGCCTGCTGCCTGCAATTTATTCAATATTAGTAAAAATTATTGTAAAATGATTGAATAATTTACACATAAACTGGAAACGTAACCTTACTTTAGCTAACCTATTATTAATTAGCATTCATTTATTATTTCTTGCAAATTTATTATTTTTCTTTTTCCAAATGATTATTTTTTACATTCAGGTATTTATTACTGACCGTTCGCTAAGTAATTGAATTAAATACTGCCAAAAAATAGTTGCCATTAAAATTCAGTGCCCTTTAAACGTGACATAAGAAATTCTTCATCTTCTAAAAATAACGTCCTTCATAATATCTTCCTGTAGGTAAACACCTAAAAAATATCTGAGCCGTGGTTGGGGTGCGCTACAAAGTGTATTAAAAGCAATAACTGAGGAGTTATGTTAACAAAAATTTTCAAGCAAAGTTCGCAGAGTATTACACGATAGACGCCAACAAATGATGCTAATAGAGAGTCCCGGGAGATCCCTTGCCCCTCCAATAAACCGCCTCCTCTCTCTCCCCTTCTCACCCTGTGTCTGCTTCCAAGGCTTCTACCCATATATGTCAACCTTTGAATAACTAAGGCTTTTTTAACAAATTTGATCCCTTGATTTTATCAACACTCAATGTTCGTAGATTGCCATCACAGTTACAAGCTCGTCTAATAATGTTAGTCTTAATTTTTTATAAAAATAAACGGCGTTTGCATACGCCATTTTATTTGTTTTTACATTTGCTCCAAATCATGTTGGTTCAACTGTCAACTTTAGTTTATTATTTAGCCGCGATAATCTTTGGGGCGCTGACTATTACTATGCCAGTCTGTCAGCCCGTCTCCGACATACCTAAGCCCACGACACAGCATGTTACGGTCGGGCGGGGAAACTGAAGTCTTATATTGGAAATAAACTCGAATTGTGCTTCTAAACAAGTTCTTCTGCTTTGAGACCTACTCCTGCAAACTTCCTCCACGCGTCTCGATGACGACCCCGACCTGTTATCGCCTTTTTTTAAAGATATAGGATGTTAATTTTTATAGTAAAACTGCAATAAAATCGTTTTTACAAGTATATTTGGTCGGCGCAAGGTTAGCGAGCGCCTCGAACCAGAGTTATACGCGTCTCTAGTTTTCTTTATAAATTTATATACAAAAGATATTTCAAATTAAATGAATAAAGTTTTCAAAGTCTGCTCGAAATAAGTACACGATATAAGTACACGATATAAGTCTTAAAATAGTTTGACGAGATGATCCTTGGACAGTGGCGTAACAAAGTAGTATGTTTTTATGTTTCAGTTTTTTATTAACTCTAGAAAAACCCCTCTTTATTTGTTGCATATTATTATAATAGTATTTGTATAGCGCTCTTTTATGACCGAATGATCATTCCAAAAGCGCTTCTTTGCCTCTCTAAGTAAAAAGGTGGGTCTTGAGTCTGCTTCTGAAGGATGCCTCCGCTTTAAGCTCTCTTATGCTTTCCGGTAGCGAGTTCCAGGCCATTGGTACCACGTAGCTAAAAGCCCGATTGCCAAAGACCGTGCTAGGACTACCTCCCGTCAGCTGCAGGGTGCTTCTATTTGCTCTAGCCGATCTGAGTGTCTCTCCACGCGCGCTTATTTCTGAAGGCTTGATAAGCTCTGTCAAATGTTTATATAGCCAATAAAATGCGTTAGTGACTACGACGGAAGATCTTTGTTAGCAAACACAAAACTATAAGATTAATATTTTTGACTAAAATCTAAATATGCAGATCTTTTTGAAGGAGCTCGCCTACCCACAAGAAGTCGCGGGTTCGATTCCTAATGAAGCTCAAAATAAAAAAAAATCATTTTCAAGCTACAATATATATTGTTAAAATAAGTATTGGCGTTAAGTTATAAGTTGCATGTCATTCACCCTTTAAGGTGGACCATTTAATTTTAATCAAATTGGTGGTAGACAAAGGTCGCCATGAGTACTATCTATTAAATTCCTTAAATATGAACGATGCTCGAACGCCGGGATGTTTTCTTAAGTTGTTGGCTAATCAATACTACTTTCAGCTCATAGCAAAAGTCTAACGTCATAGAATCACAGATGAGACGATGCCTGTTTATTATTGGACTTGGAACAAAACATGGATGGATTACCTCTTGTTGCTTACCGCGACTCGTTGGTTGAGTTGAGCTCCCCCCCTATTAAGACTAAATATCTTGAAAGCGTGGAAGTAATAATCTGTTCCGAAAAACAAATCATCCAAAATAGATCTGGGATAGTACACTTGCGAAATCTTAGATTTCTCAGACTTTTGCGCTGGAGGTCGTCTGTGAACATAAGGTCACAGATGAACCTTCGGGTAGGACAAGACTTAGACAAATGCATCTGACTCTTCATATGGAACAGGAAAAAAATACAACTACACGAAAAATAAAAGTGGCGCAGCTGACTAAGAACAACATCCGTCTTGCTGAAATGGTTTAATGAAAACGTGGTGTTGCCATATCAGTTCAATATTTAAATATATAGTACCTTCACTTTAGCATTTTTTAAACATTACCTCTTGTTATGGCCCTCCCTCTGAAGCGCCATTACGATGTATGGATATTAATGGCGAAAAAAGTTTGCCTCGGCGGGAAAATGTTTCGCATAAAAATGCCGGCGCACTTATAAATAATATAACATAAAACACGACAGCCAAACATCCTTTAGGCTTAGGGTCTCAGCCATCTTAGGAAAGAAGAAACCGGCATTGGTTGTAATAATACATAGCTCACAAACTATAATACATTTTTCAAATGTATACAATAGATTATGAAATATTTATAGTACATAAAGTGCTGCTTGACGCCTGAGTTGATCGCCAACAGGGAGGCGGTAAACGGACAATTGTCCGAAGAAAAAAGGCCGAAATATATTTGGCCGAATGAACATTTGACCAATCAGATATTTGGCCAAACGGATATTTGGCCGAATGGATATTTGTTACATCATGATTACTTTTCAATGTAAATACATACATACAGATGGTGAAGAAAAAATATTTTATGTTTACTATGACGCAAGCCATTTAAGGATGGACAAGCGCTCTATGTGTCGGAGTAATGCGCCAACGTCATGAAACTACAGCCCAGCATCCGTGCATCATTCTTTTGTACAATATTCACTGTGAATCGGTGATATTCATCGTACAGTTTTTATTCATTTAAAATTTGTATTAACTGGTTACGACTGGCGTTTTAAAAGAAAGGCTTTCTATTTTTGAGAGCATGTTAACACGGTATGCAAAGTGTTGATCTGCTAATATCGTTAGACTACAAACCTAAATTCATGAATCATCAATTATTAAAGTGATACACTGAGTATGGGTGAGCGCACGGGGCACCTTTCGCCTACAACCAATTTTGATACATAGGCTATGACAGACATTTAACTGGTGGGGGATTTATTTCACAAAATCCGGAAGTATTTAAAGAACTAAGAAATTATTAATAATTAAATATACATATACTATACATAAAATTCTTTTTTCAACGCGTCAATCCAAACACAAAAATAACGGCAGAAGCGGGATGCGAACCGCGGACCTTGGAAACCAACTATGCCCAGGTATTCATACCGCTCAGCCGACTGGGCTATTACTGTGCCTGGACCGACTCACGTTGAAACTAGTATTCATGTCATTGTTATCATCGTATGATAGATGTCGCTATAGTATATATTCAAAGTATGTATATTTTTATTTTTTATTATTCAATCAGTCTTCATTTATTCACAAGCCTAATATTATTAATTTCCGACAGACTATTTATTTTAGTAAGTACCACTCGGGTCTCGAACCAAACTATAGACTGAATGGATGCCGTTATTTTTGTGTTTGGCTTCTGCCGTTATTTTTGTGTTTGGATTGACGCGTTGAAAAAAGAATTTTATGTATAGTATATGTATATTTAATTATTAATAATATTATAATATAGTAAAATGATCTATAAAAGTAGATTAGAATATTGAAATAATAAAATAATATTCTAATAAAAATTTAACAAAATCCATATAATAATGTCTCCTTGAGACAATATCAAGAAGGTAAAATTATTAATTGTGCCGGATGCACACGAACCGCGTGTCACGCTTTCCCGCATGAATCCCCCGGCCACGGTTAGACAATCAGTTATCAGTGTTTTCTCGCTGTCAAAGCATCTTTGATAAGTTGTGCTCGCGTTTTGTGACTTTTGTAAAATTTACTTTGAAATATGAGAGAGTAATTTGTAATTGAACGAATTAAACTCTTATGTCGAGGTACCACTGTATTTGGAAAATTAATAGGTAAAAATATACGACAAATAATAGATAAAATAATATTTTTTAAATAATTTCCGACACAACTGTTCAGAATCTCTAAACTATAAACTTATTTATATCTTATATCGAGACAAAAGCTCTTACTTATCAATATTTCCCATCGGCATAAAAGTTTCAAGTGATTACTCCGACAGATTTTCTCTGAGCTAAAAGCGGAAAAACTTTCAAAAGAAATCTTCCGGGAATGGAAACAACCTCGCCAATAACCGGTCACTAACCAGTCACTAACCAGTCACTAACCAGTCACTAACCAGTCACTAACCGCTCACTAACCAGTCACTAATCAGTCACTAACCAGTAACTAACCAGTCACTAAACAGTGACTAACCAGTCACTAATCAGTCACTAACCAGACAGTAACCAGTCACTAACCAGTCACTAACCAGCCACTAATCAGTCACTAACCAGTCACCAATCAGTCACATGAGCCCTTTTGCTGAAAGGCCCCATATAAACTCACTACTCAAAAATATATCCGTGAATGAAACCATCTTATTTTACTTTTACATAATTTTCCTTATTTTTTATGCGTCATTTTTCAATTATAACGTGTGCAATATTTATCCTTATTTACCTTGTCCATCCAATAACTTTCCAATCATTTTTTTATCTATACAATGTTGTACAATAAAATTATATATCTTTGTTTCTAAGCTCAAAAAAATTACATCTTAAAATATAGCCAGTTGGTGTGAGGCTGATCACTCACTGGCAAAATTCCCGCAATACTTTATTACTAAAAATTTAAGCTACACGAAAGTTGTTCCTGTGGATTGCTGAGAAGGAATTGTTATGCATATTTGGACGAGATCAATGGAAATACATGGACATTCCGAACATCGGAAGAAAATAAATGAGAACAGGGTATAAAGTCATTGGGAATTTAATGTTAGTAAGTAAGCTTAATATTTAAACATTATTGAAGGCTGAAAAAGTTAACAGAATATTAACATGTAGATTTAAGTTGAATTGATTACAAGAATTTGTTTATTAGGAAGTTCTAAAAGTGTTTTTTTAAATAATTAAAGGTTTTTAGTACGAGTAGGTAGTTGTAACTTTGTCGTTCATAGAGCAAGCACGTAACACAGTGGCGTCTTCCGGCGGGCAGCGGCGTCTTCCGGCGGGCAGCGGCGATTTATCAGGTATCGAAGGCGTCGAGAGAGACGAGAGAAGATATCTGGTCCGTATGGTCATCTGCTTATATAGAGCCTGCTCAATTCCCACCTATAGATAGGTGCAATAGTATTTAAAACGATTCTAACGACATCTATGGGACATATAAGGCAAACATTAATAGACAAAATATAGATACCGAAGTTGGTACAATTGATAGATGTCCGAGAACAGAAGTCCACCACCTTTCAATATAATGCATTAGCAAGTAGCCCTAATATAAATGATGATGAATGAATGTCAGGCTTTAGATTTTAGAATGATATCGTTGTCCACATTCAGCTCTTTGCTATTCCGGAAATGGTAAGCGTAACAGACATTACATTAAATGTTTCTATCACTGCCTTTGGTACGTGCTAAAAAGTAAAAATTGTAGTATTACATAACACATTCAATTTTATTTTCTCGGTGTTTTTTTTCTCGCCTTTGCTCTAGACCAGCTATACTCAACCTGCGGCCCGCGGGCCGCCAAGCTTTTTTGTGCGGCCCTCGACACATTTATTATCAGGAACATGATTTACAAAATCTGGCATTCTATAATATATTTCGTATATCTTGAGATTTATTTCGACTTTAACGTACAGACATGGAAACCCGAAGAGGATGGTCGTTGTCGTGTCAACATCAGATCTGGTATAAGAGTGTTGCTACTGCACACGCTAGATTTAATCCCAAAAAACAAACATTTGACAGACAAATATGCGCGCAAATAATTTTGCTTGTGGCAGCACATAAATTTTTGACAGCTCCAAAGTTGAACCATTACAGTCACAGTGTTGCGGCTTTATTTCAAGTAAACATTACGCGGAACACGGATACGATAGCTTTTTTTGCTATCTTATAAAATATTGTTTTGTTATAGTTTAATTACCCATAATGGCGGGAGTGTCTTCGAAATGCAATTGAAAATTTTCCGACAAAAAAAGAGTGTTTCAAGACAAATGGGTAGAAGAATATTTCGTTGTGTCAAATAAACATGGTTCGACCACATGATTGATGTGTCGTGAGAGTGTTATATTGAAAAAATATAACACTCTTCGTCATTATACCACGAAGCACAAAACATTTAGTTATACCTTTCCTCGTGGCTCTTTAATAAGAACTGAAAAGTTAACATTCTTCAAGAAGTCCTTACAACATCAACAAAATATTATATCAATGGCGGTGTCACATGACGCAGCAGTGACAAGAGCGTCGTATGAAATTTGTTACATACTTGGTAAATATATGAAACCATTTACCGACGCAGAGTTTGTGAAAGAATTTTTCCTCAGTGCTTCCAACGTATTATTTGAAAAATTTGCAATAAAAATAAAATAATATCTCAGATCAAAAGTATGCAGCTCTCTGATTCTACCTTTGCTAGACGCATTGAAAACATTGCAAAACACATATTAATCGCATCATAGAAGATCAGAAAAAATGCAAATATTTTAGTTTGTCTTTTGATTCTAGCACCGATATTTCAGCAACATCATAATGTTCCGTTTTTATTAGATATTGTACAGGACACAATTCAGTACATTTCTGGAAAACAATGCTATTGATATTAAAAAATTGGTTTGTGTATGCACGAATGGATGCCCTTCAATGATCGGATCCGAAAAAGGATTTGTTACTTTATTGAAAGAGAAAAAAATATATAATTTAACAAATCTCTTATCTTTCCACTGTATCATACACCAAGAGAACTTATCAGCACGTTTCTCCGTTGCTGAAATAGACGCCGTGATGAAGACTGCAATAAGTATAGTTAATTATATTAGAGCCCAAGAACTGAATCACAGGAAGTTTAAAAGTCTTTTGGAAGAGTTGAACAGTAACTTTAGTGACATTCTTTTACATACCTCGGTGAGATGGCTAAGCCGAGTTAAATTTCTGGAACAGTTTATTCTTTGAGGCATGAAATTATTTTGTTTTTACAACAAAATAATACAATTTATAGTGAACTTAATAATGACGGATGGTGGTGTCTTTTAGCTTTTCTGTGTGATATCACAGAAAAACTTAATGAACTCAATCGTGGCCTACAGGGTGAAAATAAAATCATTTCGCAGATGGCGAATAAAGTGGTTGCTTTTGAAGAGAAATTGAACATCTACCACGAAGAAATAGAGAACCAAGTATTGCATAACTTTCCAACTGTTATAAAAGCTAAACCAGATGATATACATGTTTCTGAAGAAAACTATAAGATATTTTTAAATTATTTAGCTGCCTTAGATAAGGAATTTAAGAGCAGATTTCAGGACTTACGTAGTATCAAGAATTGTTTGTTACTTATAGAAAATCCCTGGCACCTAGAAACAGCAACTTTAACACATTTAGCTGCAAATCAAAAATCACACTAATTTCAAAATAAATGCTAGAATACATGTTACTTTTGAGTTTTTTTTTTTTCACTGTTGTAATTTTTAACGAACCGTATGCTGATAAGATATATGCACTAGTATTATTATATTTTTGGTTATATTTTTATAAATCTCAAATGGTTTACCAAAATAACGGGGGTGGTGGGTTTCATAATATTTTTTGTCATACCAGTATAGTGATGCGGCCCGCGGAGCTTTACAAATATATGTATGTGGCCCGAAGAAAAAAAAGGTTGAGTATCATTGCTCTAGACCATAGGTTCCCAAACTTATTTCACTCGTGGACCCCTTGACACGATTTTCGGTTATCCGTGGACCCCCTGATCATTATCATCATCATCAGCCTGTGTCCGTCCACTGTTGAACGTAGGCCTCCCGCATGAGTAGGCCTCCCGCATGAGTTAGGCCTCCCGCATGAGTTAGGCCTCCCCCTGATGATATTGTGGCTTTTCGGTTGAGCCGTGTGTGGTGAACTTCTTTCAACCATCATAGCAGGGGTCTTCTTCAGGATTAATAATTTATTTAGTTTTACGTTGGTTTAATCAGATTATACATTTTTTTATCTTTAAAAATATATATAATCTGAATAAACCAACTCAAAACTAAATAAATTTATTAATCCTGAAGAAGACTCCTGCAATGGCGGTCGAAATATTGGTTGAAGGAAGTTCACCACACACGGCTCAACCCAAAAGCTACAATATCACTTCAGGTACATATCCTTGTTCTCATTGTTATGTGACGACGTCAGTTCTGTTTGTTAATAGTTTATAGAACTTTTTTACCTTTTCGATCACTTTTTTTATATCAGTGATCGCTTTAATTTCCCGAGGCAGACTATTGAAGTTTACTACTCCATTATATTTGTAACAATTTTGTAAATTAAAATTGTAACGAACCCAATCATAATTTACAATCTGTTACAACTAGGCGAAAAATAAATGCATTTAATGGGAGGGATGAACTTGATGATTTAATAATAGTTTTTCAACATTTGGCATCAATTTCGTGAGATTTAATCTCAAATCTCCTCGTTTGATGATATCCAGTTTGTTTCTTTTTTAGTTATGAGATTGGCAACTGCACTGAAACCCCTTTCCACTAGGTATGAAGATGGAAAAGCAAGTAAAAACTTTCTCGTAATATTCCACAATGCGGGATAAGTGACAA
Organism: Glossosoma conforme; assembly: GCA_022606575.1. Classification (NCBI taxonomy): domain Eukaryota; kingdom Metazoa; phylum Arthropoda; class Insecta; order Trichoptera; family Glossosomatidae; genus Glossosoma; species Glossosoma conforme. The sequence goes on along the minus strand of JAGTXR010000141.1, from coordinate 439,809 downwards.
GTATGTCTTTTTGAAGCCAGAATTGCTGATATCCTTTATTAAACTGTGCTTTGAGTTCTCCGTTAGTTGATATTCCGATTATTTCCTCTTGTAATATGACATTTGTTTCTTCAATGTCACCACCATATGGATTTATTATCCACTGTGGTATTACCATAGTCAAAATATCCTCAAACCTTGTTTCAAAGTTTGAATATAGGGCATTTAAATGTTGAACGTAGGTTGAAACATCGTCTTCCTGGCAGCTTATCTGTGACAGATTGGGGAACTGGGAAAATTCGCCCCGTCCAATATTTTGCTTCCTTAGCTTTATTCTGGCAAGAAACGCTGAAATGATGGACTTTGTTTGAATCAAATTAAGACTGTCGCCTTGTAATTGCAAGTTAACCGCATTAAATTTAGCAAACAAATCTGTTAAATAGGCAATGTCCGTTTTCCACATCATTGAGTTTTCTTTTAAAATTCTATCTTTATCATCCAGAAACTCTAAAATAGTGTCAAAGAGAGCAAAAAATCTTGTCAAGCACAATCCTTTCGACAGCCAGCGCACTTTGATGTGAAGGAGTAAATGATGAAAGTTCTCATCGTTTTCGTCACACAACTGCGCAAATAGCCGCGTATGCAACGCATTGATTCGGATTCGGTTTACAGCATCAATGACTAATTGAAGAGATTCATGCAATCTAATATTCAGATTTTTAGCAACTAAATGTTGTCGATGAATGACACAGTGTATTGCTAACACCCCGAGTACATTTTGTTTTAAATAGCTTATAAAGCCACGATAACGCCCAACCATGGCAGGAGCTTCATCTGTAGCAACTGACATAATATTTGACAAAGAAATTTCTTTTTCTCTGAAGTAATCCTTCAAAACATGAAATATTGATTCGCCTTTAGTGTCGGTTGGCAAAGTTCTCGCAAATAGCAGTTCTTCGTGGATTTCTTGATCCATAATAAAAAATACATGCCAATAATAATGCTTCATTATCAGGTAAAGTTGACTCATCCAGCTGTAGAGAGAAATGAGTCGTTTGCAAATAATTGCACAAGAAACTTTCAATATCATAACTCATTTCATCAATACGTCTTTGAACTGTGTTGTTGCTTAAAGGAATTTTGTTAATTATATCAGATGCAGGTTGGTGTAAGACAGTTTTTAAAACCTCTTCGACTGCTGGCAAAATTAACTTTTCTCCGATAGTATGCGGTTTTCCAGATTTTGCTATAAGTAACGATATATTGTACGACGCCTGCAAACCATCATCGTTTCTTTTTGACGTCGAGCCGAACATTTCGTTTAGCGAAGGTACCATCACTTTATTTTTGAGTGTTTGAAAGTATTCCAAATCTTTATCTGTTTTATCAGGGTGACGTCTTTTCAGGTGAATCTCCAGCTTGGATGGTTTCATAGATTCATTGGTTAAAACTTTGTTGCATAAAAGGCACAAAGGCAATTGTTTGTTCGACTGTGATGGAATGAAGCCAAACTTCAAATAATCGACCTTGTACTGTCTACATTTCTTTTTAGATTCGGCCATGTTTAGTATCAGTTATCTGTTGACAAAATAATTATATATACAAATTAGACATAGCAATAATAAAATCATTTTAAATATACGGAAATATTATTATAAAGATTGCTTAAAAGTTAACTATTGATGAGTGTGTGTATATTTGAATATTAAACTTAGATTACGAGAGTTGATGGAAGACTGGGGGCGGGGCAGGGCGGGGCGGCTGCTCACGTCTTATTAGTCGATCTTTTATAACCCAAAGTACAATGGAAAAGCTTTGTGGCTTAGTATCGCAAAATATAAGTATATTTATATTAATCAACTTCTAAAGAACAGAATAACAAGAGCGAGTTATAGGTCAATACAGTAGGTATCAAAGATAGATTCTGTGTCCCAATTGTAAACTACCCTTGTTTATATACATACCCATGGACCAAATAACATCAGTCTCGCTTTTCTTGATTTTGGCGACAGCCACATTTTTATTGTTTCCTGTCCTAAATAGAATTTCAGAAAAAGGGCAACTTTTATTTATTTATTGTTTTACAATAGCCAAGCTTTCTCGTAAAAACATACGTGATAATCGTGTGAACACATAGTGCAGTGTGGTAATTAGAGATACTCATAATACTTTATTGCATTTTTATGAGGGTGTTATTTAAAAAGAGAGATGTACCCCTATTGTATTAGTTCTCCTCTAAGGCTCCAGAAGAAATCGCACTTCAAGTTTGTGTCAGAACATTAAAACTGCGGATTATAATTTAATAGTATTTGAAAAGAAATGCACTTTACTTATATTTAATTGCTCAATAACATTTAACTTTTTTCTGGAAGCAAAAACTATAAAGCAATAATAATTAAGTAATTTGTGTTCTTCGGTGTCGGCGAGTAACGAGATCCTGGCCAGATAACAAAATTAGACGGAACCGGCGGTGAGATGCGATTCGCTTTGTAGATCTCCATTTAAATAAGGGTTGGACTCCAACCCGTATTTTAATTATTTTTGTCTCAGGCTAAGAAATTAATTGTATGCACTTTAAAATATTTACATCACACATATCTCATTTATATTTGTATTCCTATTTATTGTAACTTCCAAATTAATACTGATGAGTTAAAATTTCTAATCATTTTATATTGAACCCTCCGTGGACCCCCTAACGATGTTCATGGACCCCCAAATCAATTTTAATTTTCCATGGACCCCCTGGATGATCCCATGGACCCCTGGGGGTCCATGTGGACCACTTTGGGAACCACTGCTCTAGACATACACCAAAAAATTTAACTAGAGCTAAAATAACAAGTCACTCATCAATAAAACCCTTTTTCAAATGATTTTAAGATAAACTGGTGCCCTTATCAAGATTGTGTAAGAGGTGACCTTAAGATAAGCTGGTGGCTTCAACAATATTGTAGAAAATTAACCCTTTCTTGAGTTACTTTAAGTTAAGGGAATTATGATGAAAGATTGTGGAAGAGAAACTCTTTCATATAAGTAAACTTTAAGATAAACTGGTGCGCTTAACAAAGAGTAGAAGAAAAACCCTTTTTGAGTAATTTTAAGATAAACTGCTCCAATAAGATTGTGAAATAGAAACCCTTTCTCAGTCACTTTACTTGCTGGCCGACTCTCCGGGACTCGGAATGCTGCCAGTTGAGTGTTAGACTCGCTTAATGCTTTAAAACTCAAACATTCCAATCTTTTACTTTTAGTTTCTTCCGCGCATTTAAAATCAGAATGCTGTAAAGCGACAGTAATAAACTAAATAATAGTATTTTATTTAATAATTCGTTTTACCTTATGACTTTTTTTAATTGTTTCAGTAAAATTACAAGTAAAATGATGTAGTTTCACTGAGAATTCCCTTTTAACCATTTGAATTTAACATATGAAGTTTTTTAACTAGGAATATTATCAAATATTTCGTTACGATGGATTTTGCCGGCTATTAGGACCAAATTTACCTAATACGCTAACCTACCATAGAATAAAAACTTAAATTAATATATAAGCTCTATAGTCTGTAATTGATATGGCTTCCAAAAAATTTTACTCACCAACACCGGGGAATTTACACAGCTCTGTACTGCAGCTTGACAACTTTACTTCTAAACCTATTCATTGTGCTGTTCAGAAGTACAGGTAAGGTGTATGGAGTACACATTATTCTATACCAAACAGTTGAGGATTGATCATATCACTGTAAACAAGTGAACACTTGGAAAGACCTCCCTGAACTGCTGCTTAATTTTTACGATCCCTTGCTGTTATACTACATCAAGGACGTCGGGATTACGCACGCAGTTAACGAGACTCTGTCGCATAGTATCGATTACCTTGTGTGTAATTTGCAATATACCTACGAAACAATTTTCTGTGTTTATTTCTGTATATAAATAATAATTATAAAAAAATCTAATCGTTTTTAAAAGATTACTGATGCTGTTTGACAAGCTCCTTACTTACATTACTAGTTTACTTATTCTTGGATGGCTTATATAAACTATTTGTATTTATATGCTTATTAGTTACTTTGTTTACTTAAAATAAATATATTGAAGTAGTAGTATATTTCATTCTTGAAACTTTTCAGTTACAAACGCTTCACGTTGTACCGAATTCAGATCCAGTGGGGCCAAAGGTTATTCCATTTGTAAGTTGCCAAAACAACGATTTGGCCTCGTATGATGAAGATCAAACATTAGGAATATGATCGTACCCAAGAACAAATATACTAAATATACATAGCGACTGAAGTCCGGACCGTAAAAGACTTCTTCCTCTTATTTATTTATTATTAAGTGCACTGGTAAGTTCGGCTCTGGCTCCTCACATCGGTTTCATCCCCTTCGGCTGTAGTTCCTTTGTAGATATCTCCGAGACGCTAAAGAAATACATTTCCTTGTTATGTTATTTTGTTTCTTTTGCAGCGTTCAAGCCCCAGTTTGTTTGAGGAAGGGGAATATTTTGCGACAACAGTTTTATGGCTTGTTTACCGCTATTTGAGCCATTAAATATATACGGTATATTTCGACGCATTTGTTTTTTGATATTGTGCTAACCTTTAAAACTTCGAATCCAGTTTTTTTAAATCGGTTATATCTTTAAGCTATATGTAGTTTCTTATATTAATGCCCGTGTAAGCCAGGAATCAGCCAGTCAATCAATATTTTTTACCGTTTGTTTGCGAATAAAGACAACAGGTTTGTAAGAATTATTGAATGCATTAGATACACTAATTAATAATCATTATATGTTTTGTGCATTTGCGAATTGAGCCCAAAAATACAGTGTTAACTCCATTAATAGACAATGGAGTAAACGTTGAAAATCATATTATTAAAGTGTTAAAAAGTCAAGGGTTAAAGGGCTGAACCACTTTTTAGGACAGAATGATCCAAGCCTGGGGAGCATCGGGCTAATCATCCGAATCCCTTAAAAAAACTCGATTAACCAATCACCCAAAAGTTTGCCTGGAGGTTTTCGGGTACCATATATATTCTATAGTGGTCCTTCGGGTGCAGATATCTCCTAGAATGAGGAATGAACAGTGGCAGTTGACAGAAGTAAGTGGTGGCAACTTGTGGTGGTCATATGTTCCATATAAGAAACTGATATGGGAATAAAAATAAGTCAATTGCAGAACTTTTTAAAACGTTATCCATGAACAGTTTTATAGTACGAATATGTTCTTCAGATTGTGGAAATCAATATGCTTCAGCTAGGAAACGTGAACTTAGAAGTGCTGATTGCGATAAGTTTTGTGTATCGAAAACTAGAATTTAATTTCGTTTTTTGTTCCGTTCTGCAAATATATAATAGTCTTAATGTAAAATTGACGAAACTTTTTCCCAGTGCACTTTACGAGGCTTAGATTTTTAAATTCAGAAAAAGTCTGAAGAAATATGAAATATAAAAACATTTATATGATGCCGTAAATGCCCTTATTTTACAAATATTTCTTTACAAAATATGTTAAGACCTGTCTTCTTTATGACAATACATTATTTTCACGCGTTACGCATGAAATTTACACAATTCTCTCGAAATGAAAGGCGCACTCGTCCAAAATTCCAAAGCGAGTCACTGTAATGCAGTAAAGCTATATCCCCCCGTTCGACACGCGTTCTTATTACAACTCCGACATAACATTACGTCTCGGAGCCCGGCAGTCAGGGGAGCCAGAGCTACAGCACGTCAAGCCTACGGGCAAATCCAAATGTGGAGTGCGAAACTAAAGACGCGATATATTCTAACAGTTTGGTAAAGAAAAATTTGATCAAACTTTTACGAACGGTAACGCTTGAAAAACAAAAAATACATTAGGACGACTGCCGGCAGGTTAAGGCACTAAATTATTTTATGCGAGACGTCAATTCCCGGTGACATTTCAAATAGTTGTTACTTGTAATCAATTTATTGGCTTTTTACTATATCTTATTAGTCTTCAAATTATTTTCTACGAGTAACAGAATGGCTTTCGATGCCTTAAATACCCGTCATGGCGTAACAATCAATATTGTTTGTAGTCCAAAGGCATCCCGAGAACACCACCTAAGTGCGCAACTTACTTTAATAATGGATGATACGTGAATGACGGCCTGTATTCTAATGACGTTAGAGGACCGACACTTCGTATTCAGCATTTACTTGTACTTAAATATAGCAAGCATAGCTTATTAATCTAAATTTGTGATGGATGATAGTCATCCCATGAACACAATTCTCATAGTGAGTCCTCGCAAAACGCATGTAGTCTCATGACGTTGGCGGATCAACACTCAAAAACACAACAAAAAATATTGTTTTATATAATCCAATAAAGAGACTTTTCCAATATCCTCTATCAGTTTTTCTTCGTATGAGTTTAGGTTTCTAAAAATTATATGAAAAAGTGTGTCCGACTAATTATAGGTCTCTTTGACATCAACCAATTTCCGCTGCTCGTTTGAAGTGCCCACCGCAAACTCTATATGTATCATGTGTCAACTAAGACGTTTTCCACCTCATACTGCGTCAGCTGCCAATACCAAAACTCCAAAACATTACTGAAACTGTTGTTCCGTCAGGATAACAAAGAAATTCGGAGTAAAATAAGCCACATCATAAACTCTGCTAATATAATAACATAATTATATTAATTTAATAATTATTTTGTGACGGACTTTTACTTACTTACTTTTTTTTTTTTTTTTTTTTTATTTAATCAAATATAATAGGATACATTTAAGATTTTATTGACAGTATTACATTTTTTTTTTTTTTTATTGTTTATTTTTTGGAAATTCGCTTTCCACGCCACTTAAAGGTAGATCTTGTGTGTGGCGTGGGATTCATCTTTGATTTAAGTGTTGCATATATACATTTTTTAGAATATAAAATAATATCATTAAAATTTATTCATATGGTAAGTTGTAAGTGTGTTTTCAAAATTTTGTACTAATTGGTTGAGATCTTTGATCGAGTCATGTATGAGTTCTTTTATTTGAATTTTATTGTTAATATTGTTGCATGTAAAGTCATTCATTGGTAAGCATTAATTTTGAAATTGTAAATGATGTAGGTATACTTTATATTATTAACTCGGTAGTAAATACATTACATAAATTGTAAATGATGTAGGTATGCTTTAAATTATTAACCTCGATAGTAAATACAGTACAGAAATTGTAAATGATGTAGGTATACTTTGAATAATTAACCTCGATAATAAATACAGAATTCAGCCGAAATCAATCCGGCTGTTTGCGATTTTAAGCATTTTCTCTCTGATCATGCACTGGTGGCTACTGGAGTTGTGGTTAGTGGGTATATTTGTTTTGTGAAATTTGTTTGAATTGGTACAATTGATGCAAATTGGTGTCTCTTTAATTTTACAGTTTATGTGGTTGTGATTTTGTGAACAGTGCAAGCAGGTTGGTGGTTGATCCTTGGCCAGACATCGTAGTGCTGTGTGTCCAAATTTTTGACAATGGTAACATTGCATTAGTGGGTTGCAGTCCTCAATGTTGACTCTGTTGTATCCAATGTTAATTTTTTTTCTTTCTATCAGATGTCTTCTAATCGAAGGAGTTGTCTGTATGATATAGTTTGTGGTATCCCACTCTTTTCCATCGTTGCTTTTCTTGATTTTAATTTCTTTGATTAATTTAATTTTAGTCTCATCCTCTTCATTTAGTCCGTTTTGGTTGACTATGTTACTGATTAATTCTTCTTCAGTAATGCCTTTTTGTAGTCTCTTAATAATTAAGTTTGGTTGTTTCTTTTTAATTTCTTCAGCGGTAACCTCGTCTCCGATTCTCTTATTTATTTCATTGCACAGTAAATTAGCTTCCTCTGTTGTTGCGCAGATTATTAGATTCTTTTTTTCTCCGATTTTTTTGAAACTAATTATTCCCATTTTCATTTTGTTTAGGTTCACATTTTTTGCTATTTTAGTTTTAACTATTTCAGCACTAGCATTCTTTTTTGACTCTATTATGATTGCGTGTTTTGAGTCTTGTTTCGTTGTAAATTTAGTTGGTTCTTTTGGTGAACTCTTTGTGATTGTTGCATAAGATATGTTCGATTTAGAGATAATTTCTTCAATCTTTTTCATTTGTTTCTTGTTGTTATTAATTAATTCGTTTTGTAAATCAATTATTTTTCCTTGTAAGTCAACTTTTTGATTTTTTGTAATTTCTTCAATTTCTTGAATATTTTTTTCCAGTTGAATTTTTAATTTATTATCTTTTGCTGAGGTGATCTTATTGATCAGCTCTTTAGTATTAATTATTAATTCTTCCATCTCTATCGCATTCTATCTTGATTCATTTAATCACACTTTGATGTTCACTAGAAATTATTATTAAATCAGTTTTTTTTTTATTATTATTATTGTTGCACACACGTCACTACTCCGAATTTATTGGAGCTTCTGTAAAGTACGTCCGCACTCTGTAATGGTCGAATGACGAATAATAATACTTAAATATTCAATTTCCCGTGACATTATACCGTGTTCCTAATTCTTCTGTTTTTATGTTCGAAATGTTCGTGTCTCATCTGATCACTTCTTAACACGCATAACAATTTCCTTCTCACAAATCCGATCACAACACACTTCCACATTCCAACTCTATATATTTTAAATTTGACTCCAATATTTGAACTCTTCGTAATTATCAACTTTTACTTACAGATATGTTATTTTTATCAATACTGTGATTTTTGCAGTTTCGTTGTCATAGTGCTTGATGGTAATACCGGAAACGTGTTGCTACAAGTATGTTATGTTGCTCCACTTCTCCATGGATGCAATGTCCATACATCAAGCAATATCGCTACCACTCCATGCTGTCTTTATCATATTCCGTCTAAGCTGGAGCTTGGTGCGATCCTCAAATGCGGCCCACTCATTGGCGTAGCCCACATACAATAAAATAAAATCAGCTCAAAGTCCCTTATTAGTATTATATTTGTTTGAACATTATGAGAATATTTTCAATACTTATGTCTCATCGTTTAGACATTAATTGATCTGATGGTATTAATTATAATGGTAATAATAATAATGCTGAATTTAACACAGTTTTGGTGATCATTTTTACTAAATTGGTTTAAATTTAAAATCAATTGTTACAATGTATCGTTCAAAATAGAGGTGGAATAAATAATTTATGGACTGAATTTGAAATCAAATTACTCTTATTTTATATTATTTAGTCAGATTCGTTTCGACGCGCGTAACCATATAAAAATAATAATTTATAAATTATATGTAAATAAAAATAATTTTATTCTGACTGTTGAAAAATATTTTTTATTTTATAAAATTTTCTACTCAAAATGAAAATTCATTCTGAGTAGAAAATTTCTCATCATTCTCTTTTTACACAAAATGTTTTGTCTTAGCTCCGAATAATTGTTGTTTTTTCATAAAAATATCTGAAATAGATTCCAATTTGGATTTTATAACTAACACAGCTATTATAATTTTTTTAATCATCATCATCATTAGCCTGTTTCCGCCCAGTATTATAAAACATATGTATCTCGCACGAGTCTCCCTCTCAATAATCTGCCTTCCGCATGCAGCCTCATTCTGATTTCGTATATCTAGCTGACACCACGTATAAGGTTCTTGGGCGCCACTCCCATCACAAAACTGTTCTTATCCCCATCTCTTGTCGTCTCGCCATAGACATTCGCCATTTACGGCTCAACCCAAAAGCTACAATTCGAAATGTATATTATATATTTTTTGATAAAGGGGTAGTCTTCAACTAACTTATAGTTGTTGGATTATCAGATGTTGCTGTGTGGTGACGCCCATGGTGGCGGTTATGGTGAGGATGTGGCAGTTTGTTTGGAGGCTGCGCGGCACACAGGGTGTTATTTATTGACGGATCAAACATTTGTAATGTTGCTTTCACCGCAAATAACGCCGGCAAAATGTCTTGTAATATATCCAGCCATTACCGGATGACACATTCCGGGCGCTCCCCCCCACCAGCCCGCCCACTGCAGAGCTGTCGCTGACAGAGGAGCGTGGCTTGGAGGTAAAGCCCTCGCCTACTATACAAGAGATCGCGGGCTCAAGAGATAAAGAGAAGGATTGAGGAAGGCTACGAGTTAGTCGAAACTGCAGTCTCCTAATAGAGAACTTATCTTACGTGATCCATGTAAAAACAAGGTAAATAAGAAAATATTTATAATTTATAATGGATCTAATATTATTTCTATATATTTTTTCAAGTCGCGCTAGGTTTTTTTTTGTTACTAACGTTCAAGTGACATTTTCATGAAAGTCTTCAAGTAAACCGCATATTAAAGTAAAAGCGGGAAGGTAAAGTAAAAGCGTGAAAGGAAAAAAACGCATACTTAACTTTTTTTTTACGTTAACACATTCAAGAGAACACTGACAGATGGTGTGGAGAAATCGCATTTGTGGATTTTATGGTGGTTACCATTTTGCATATGGAAAACAATGCATGTGTTATGTGATTTGCCAAGGTCATGGACAACAGTCCGACATTCATACCCATTAATTTTTACCAGGAATTCGTTATAAATGGATGGTTTTCTTTTTATGTAAGCACATACAGGAGAATACCAACAGATGGTGATAGTGATGCTGAAGTCTCTCTGTGGATTATATGGAGCTTACTACGTTACATACGGTTAAGCGCTGCATGTGGAGTGTTGATCCGCCAACGTCATACAGGTAGAATACAACCCGACATTTATGCATCATCCTTATTATTACAGTAATTTACTATGAATGGGTGATCTTCACGGGACGACATTCGTCTACCACCAATTTGAATTAATAGGCTATGACTGTCATTTTACGGGTGAGAGATCAAATTTACACCAACCGGGGGTATTTCAGATCTAAAAAAAAATCTCAGGGATTGATTCATGACTTTTGACTTGCCGAACGCTTTGACCATTGAGCTATACCCGCCGGCATTACGGAATGACTTTCAACTACCACCAATTTTAATTGATAGGGTATAACCGATATTTTAGGCGTAAGGGATTAAATTCAAAACCACCGTTAAAAAATCGATAAAAAATCATTTTTATTTTGAAAAGTGACACCGATTGGAAAAAATACTTTATTAATACGACTAAATAAAAAAATGGATTTTGCCGCTTCTAAAGTACAAATATTTCAGGCCTCAGGAGTGTCGGGCTAATCTCCGACCTTCTTAAAAAATCCGATAAACTAATGTAGGAAAATATTTCTCCGATACAACAGCCGTCTCTACAAATCACCGAGCTGTCTTGGAGGTTGTCGATAACAATATATGTTCCCAGGTGGACCTTCGGTTGCAGAGGTGTCTAGAGAGAGTCATGGACAGAAGCAACTGACAGAACTGAACGGTGGCAATTTGTGGAGTCCTTATTTTCCAAATATGAAACGGATAGGGAAAGAAAAAAATACAATGTGAGTAAATTTCATAATTTATAACCTATGTTTATAAAAAAATTGGATTTGTATGTTTGGAGTTGAAAGACTCGGGGGATGGACTCCAAATTTTCACAGAACATTACATTTTGGCTAAACACTCATAGTGTAATTGCATAATTTGTATTCAGAAGTTATTTCAAATCAGAACATTTTGTATGTTTTTCTTTTAACAGTTCTTCACAGCGTTTCCATCTTATAATTTTTTGACAAAGTTAAAAATAAGAAAAGAACAAAAAAGAAAAAGTCTATTTCTGATGATCGTGGTGCACTTTTCTTTCATACTGAAGGTATAGATTGACTTATTATTGCTTTACGTTTGGGTGGCATGAGGGAATTCACAATGAATATTATGCTTTGAAGTTCACTTTTGAAACATAAAGGATAATCAATTTATGTCATATTATCCAAAGTCGAACGGCAATTGAAAATTCACAACTAATCTTGCCATACTATGTCACACACGATTTATACGTAATAATTATTTTAATTCATTCTGCCATGCGACACAAACAAAGGACAAACTATTGGTAAAAAGTCATGCATTCAAATACTTTATTCATAAATCGAATTTTGTTTCAGAATATTAAGTACCTTACGTAAGTACCAATATAAAATACCTACAGTTCTCGATTTGATTATTAAGAATAAATGGTGAGTACTTTAAAAAAAACATATTCTATTATTTAAAATAGGGATAAAATGTTATTATAGTCCATCTAATATAGGAAGAACCCTATGACACATTTATTGCCCTGTGCTAAGTATCGTCCGATATAACATTGTAAAAACGTTCGCTACCTATACTAATTTTATCAACATAAACAAAAGCCTCTCTTCTTATATGTAATAAGTTGTTTAGGTAAATATATCACAATAAAACAAAATAATACAAATATATGCATATTGTTACAAATTAGAAAAAATACGGCAATTTGTAACTATAATACTATAATATCTGACGCACGTAGAAGGCCATGTCACATTACTGCGAAAACCAGTGTTGGGGTATAAATAATCGTATTTTCGATTGTTTTTGTAAATACCTACTAAAATTAAATATTAGAATTATTATCAATTATAAGTGAATATTAAAAGGTTTTAAGAGACATGTAAAACAAACTATAAATAATAATATTAGTAATATGAAAATTATGAAGAAAAGCAAGTGTAGATATAAATATTAGCACATAACCTTAAAAACACATATTTTAGTCGGAATCCGATAAAGCAGTACATTCTAAATTGTCTTCGTCACTATCGGAATCAGAACTACAACTTTCACACACATTTATAATCAGGTTCTGTTCACTTAAATTGTCAAAGCGTACATCGCGATCCCAATCTGCATAATATTCTCTTTTTGTTTTGACCACCACTTTTTTCCAATCTTCTGCCGTGACATTGTCACATGCCTCGTTCAATAGAGTTAACATCCTGTTCGCTGTGAATGGTGGAAACGTGTTATTTCTAGCCGAAAAGACCAGAAAAACGACTTTCTCCCAATTCCTAATGCTCTTCATTTGCCTCAAAAAATCGCATCTTTTCAGGGAAATATCCGTGCGCTCCATTATAAACTTTCTTTTTTCACATTTTTTATATTTGAAGCCAATGTTTTTCAATACCTTACTAAGAGACGTCGCACTGCCTTGAAATAATCCGACTGACTTTAGAGAACCTACCAGTTTAAGAAGTGTTGGTATTTCGTTGCGGTCATAGTATGCATACACGTGATTCCGAATTGCTGCCAAATCAAAGCTATCGGGTTTTGTTATTGAGCATTTCTTCTGTCGTTTCTTATTTGGTGTTAATAATTTTTTCTCTTCTAATAAAGATTCACCGTATTTCTCCTCTGTGATCCGAGACACTGTAGATTTGCTGATTCCTAGGGAATCCGCGACCCGATCTCGAATGTTTTCAACAGACAGCAATGGTCCCCCATTTTGTTTTTCTTGATGAGAATAATCACGCAAGCGTACGACAAATTCACGTGATTCACTGCTGAGAATAGTTCTTTTCTGTCTCTTCGGCATTGTAAAAACACAAAAATATGATTCAATGAAACAACTTTAACAATACTAACAATAAACATAATAATTACAACAACAAAAAACACGAATCGATCGAAGAACAACACGCTACTGAAAGTCAAACATTTGTACTGATCCGCCATGAAGCCGCCATGCGGAAATAGAGATGTTTATATACGATTCACTTCGAATTCAAATTCGATTTTTTTTCGAAGAAGAGAAAAAAAAACGACCTAATCGAAATAAATATGTTTGCCCCACCCTTTTACAAGGGGCAATAAATGTGTCATAGGGTTCTTCATATGTGGATAGACTATATTATCACAAATGTCAATTTTAAATTGAGTAAATAATAAAAATCAAGTATTGTGGTTGATAATAAATCATTAAATAACAATAAAAATCAAGCAATGAAAATCAAATGAAATATTAAAAATGCAAATTAAATAAAGAAAAATATATTTCAAGTAAACTACTACAGAAAGAATAATAGGGATTCACGCGGGAAAGCATGACTCACGGTTCGTGTGCAACCGGCCAACCCGCTAAGCCGACCGCTAAGCCGATTGCTTGTATCTCAAAAAACTCTTATATTAGGGCACTCGTATGTCAAGGTACCACTGAAAAATATTTTCAAGTTAGTGTGGAGAATGTCTTAGCCGGGTTAAAAAATAAAAAAGTGATGAAAAATCTTATATTCTTTAATATTCCAATACAATAATAACAGTTTGTTACATATTTATTTTATTATAATTTATAAGTCTCTTAAATAACATAAAATTAAAAACAACAATGCTTCAATATCAGTTATAATAATTTTGGGTTTCAAAAAAGGCAGAAAAAATATCTTATTTTACATTGTGTGCCCTTAGAAATAAACAATAAACCTACTTTGTTAACCTAAACCTCTATAAGAAACCCAAAACAAAATCATTACTAAAAAGTACTTCATATATTAAGATCGATTCACTACAATGGCGGCAATTAGCACAAGTACTTGATGATAAAACAACTATACTATTAAGTGTTGTTAAGCGTTTTATATTAGTGAATATAGAAATGCTTGAACAGAGAGAGGGAACCATTTGATGTCAATCTTACTAGAGAAGGACTTCAGATAGAGGAAAATCAGTCGTTAGACTTCCTACGACTTCAAGGACCTCCGCCTCACACGGCTCCACCGATACTCATCCAAGAAATATTCGTGAATAATGTTCCAGTTGTTGTTTAAATGAAATCAATATATGTGTATATTTGAATTGTATTTTATAAGGCGTCGCTGTTTTGATAAATTGTAGAACAGACAAATGTCACACTGATGGTGGAACAAATGGATTAAGTTATTTAAATACTGCACAGAAATTAATTAAAAATTCATGGCAAGTACTCGCCACGTTCCTTTAAAGTTTAAAACTCAAGTGCAACAACGATCATATCCTTTTACCTTTACTAGTTATTATTTCCGTTTTCGAAAGCAAGCAATATGAAGGAGATAATTGGTTCCACTAATACATTGCTTGGGAGTAATGGAGTGCATTTATGTGAAGGAGCCACCATAGGTTTTATCACAATAATTTTCCCTTTCAATGTTTCTCAAACGCAATGTCATATATGTCTCTATAGTTGGTGACAAAGTGCACTTCTAATCCCTCTGTAATAAATGACGGCAGATCGTTAAAGTCCTTTTTGTTCTCTTCTGGTAATAAGATGCATTGAACTCCGACCCTCTTAGCCTGGAAGAAAAAAAAAGTTAAGGGAACATTTTTTATATTCTATATAATTTATTGAGAAATGTTGCCAATAAACGTTAATGACATTAACTAAGCTGCCCAGGAGGACAATACGGAACCCTGGATTTTAAATTATAATATATAAGGCGACCAAAATAAATTAGTTATATTTACCGTACAATATACTTCAATGCGGATAAAAAAATCTCTGCGATGTTATTCAGAGTAAGGGTTCGACTGAGATCATATGTACTTACAGGTATGTTCATATGATATCAAATTTTTTTTTTTTTAATATTGCATTTAAAGAAAAAACGCATAACTTCAAAATCTCACAAAAACAAGTCGCACAAAAAGAGGTTTGAGTGTATCTAGAAATTTATCCTTTGGAATGACAAATATTTTTTTCAAGATAGTAAATTTGAGCCGCATAAAGTCTATATACATGTTTTAATTGCTAATAGACACAAGATCATTGAAACTGTCAAATATTTTGACTTTCATATAGTTTCACATGACGTGGCTAATTTCACATGACCTTATGGCAGGGAAACCCTCAGTTTAATATGTACTTCTCTTTTATGTGTGACTTACTCAACTCTTACATAAAAAATAGACTATAAAACATAAAATGAATACATACAGCTATGGTCTTTTCCTTGATTCCGCCGACTGGCAGGACTTTTCCGGTGAGAGACACCTCTCCTGTCATGGCCATGTTCTGCCTGATGGGCCGGTTCAGGGCCAACGAGAGCAGCGCCGTGGCGATGGTGCTGCCGGCCGATGGACCGTCTTTGGGAGTAGCTCCCTCAGGCACGTGAAGATGTATGTGACTGCAACACAACCAAAACATCCTTTAAACTCCTTAAAATTACTTGAATACGGTAGTCACCTTTGGTTTAGAGCCCCAAAATACATCCTAGATTATACCGACTCGATTTAAAAAAGAGCAATTCTTCAGAACATCAAATCTTCTGAAATAGACATAAGATTGGTTCACTTGGTAACTGTACCCACAAATGACTAATTCGTCTTACACTTGTCAAACATCCATACTACTTAATGAATAACGATCAAGAACTGACAGTTTTCAAATTTCCTTCTTAAATGCCACCGGAAGTCACTAGTAAAAAGTAACAATGCTCTTCCGATATCTGTTTATCTTATTTTATTTCTTTATTTTGTTTAATGTAATCTTCTCCTTCATACAATATGGATATCTTCAAGAAACAGATAAATATACACTAGTAATCTCCCCAACACAACACACATTTACTACACGCAGGGTCTAGCCGCCCTGGCTGAAAATTTAGAGTTCACTATTCTCGATAAGTTAAAAGAAAACCATGGATTAAAATTTGAAAAAAGGAAAAAAATGGGCTTACCTTTTATTCAAGAAATCATTATTTTCATCTATTTCTGTAATAAAGTTCCTGGCCACCGTCAGGGCGATCCTGGCGGACTCCTTCATGACGTCACCCAGGTGGCCCGTCAGCTCCAGGGAGCCATCACCTTTGCCTTCTTCCGAAGACGCTTTTCGTTTTGCGGTTTCAATGAAAAGCGTTGATCCACCTTGAAAAATAAAGAAAAATAAAAAAATACTTTTAAATCACTCCATGCGAGATTACGTCATCTCTTAGAAAATCACACAGCGCAAACATAAAAATGTTTTTCATTTATAGTAAACTTTCAAGTCTCCATTAACCTTTTGCACGCGCCATCTTCTTGGTGAATTTATTTATATTTATGTGTGATGATTAAGATGAGGCCTATCTTTGAAATTATATAAATTTGTAACGAGCTGGATTCATAAGTTTCAACAAATTCTGACTTGATATTTTGGAAGGAATTAACTTGAATTTGAAATTCTTATTAAAATATCCATACACATTGTATTTTATCCTAACTAACTTTTCAAAATATTGAAATGAGCCACGTTTGCAAATGATATCTTCAAATTATGATTGTTATATATTTTAAATCATATTCGTATAACGCAGTTACTTATTGGTTTTGTCTCATTTAAAGAATGATAATTTTAAATTATTTTAATTAAAAAATTAATAAATCACAAATATTTAGTTTTGATTCACATTTATTTTAAATGATTACATGTTTCAGCCTACCTGGAGACCATCTTCAATAATTATTAAAGATGGACTTGGATGGTACTGGAGACCATCCTCATAAGTCTCCAGGGAGGCCGAAACATGTAATCATTTAAAAATAAATGTGAATCAAAATTAAATATTTTTAAATTTTTTACTTAAAATTAATTTAAAATTATAATTATGCAGTTTCACCAAGTATTGTCAGCTGATAACCTTAATGTTATTTAAAGAATGAAATAATAAAATTTTGTAACACCACTGAGTTTTAATTATTTATTAATCTACCGGTTTCTGTGACATCACACCTTCTTCAGGACATACTTAAAACC
The DNA here is from genome assembly GCA_022606575.1 of Glossosoma conforme. NCBI lineage: Eukaryota > Metazoa > Arthropoda > Insecta > Trichoptera > Glossosomatidae > Glossosoma > Glossosoma conforme. Next base: position 422,133 of record JAGTXR010000141.1, on the reverse strand, counting down.
AACTTAAACTTCTTCAGGACAAATGGCGGTGTTACACAGCTTATTATGAACATTCCATCAATAGAATATACCTGTAACGTGATGCTCAAACTGTGCAAAGTTTTTAACAGGAATTATCTATTTTTATCAGAAATTAGCTGCTTGAGTGAACTGACTGTTCTTCTAACACGTTTGACGCCACGTAGGTCACCGGTGACTTTCGTTTTCTTTTTCGAACAAACAGTCTCTGTACACCATCGGTTACATTTCAATGGAATTTTAACATTGAATGTGACCTATATGGCGCCTCTGAGTCGAATGCATTCAAAACATTACGTGGCGTTGAACGTGTTAATTTCTGACAAGGACTAGTTTAAGTAAGAGCAGCTTAACTGAGATACTCGTAACTTGAAAGGAATAAAATCAATCGGCTTTTAATTCAAACGATCCATAGCCTCATTCCCGTGACGATTCCCAGTTCACAATATATGGTTACCACAACAAAAATATTCTTCATACACGCTCCGTTTTTGGAGCATCATGAGCTGTCAGCTGCCATGAGCTTCACTCCGCCGAGTGTGGTGCGGTAATGCTCACCCATAGCTGTCCACGCCAGGCCCATGACCACGCCCGGCGGGGTCTCGTCGTACATGCGGTCGTGCGTGAAGACAGGCTTCCCAACAAAGTCATTCAGGTTATCAGCCGTCACCGACACAAACTCCACCTCCTTCTTTACGACTTTGAACGCCACTTTCCTGATGACCTGGAAACAAATATATGATGTTATTTTTTTAGTAATTCTAAAGTCTCATCTGTAGAATTTTATAACGCTTACCATAGTGCATATGGCTAAGCGCTGCATGTGGGGTGGTTATCCGCCAACGTCATAGACTACAGCCCTAGATTCACGCATCATCCCTATTATTACAGAAATTTATTGGGTGAATGGGTGGTCTTCACAGGAAGACATTCGTCTGCCACAAATTTTAATTAATAGGCTATGACTGGCATTTTACGGGTGAGGGATCAAATTTACACCAATCGGGGGTGTATTACAGCTCAGAAATCAATTAAAAATCCTTTTTTTTTAATCTCCGTCAGGGGTCGAACCCACGACCTTCGACTTGCCAAGCAAACGCTTTGACCATTAAGCTATACCCGCTGGCATATGTATTTGATGAATCCAATAATTTAATATTTGTAAAACAAATCGGTTATAGTTACCAATTTCTTTCAGTTTGTGCCCTAAACAGAATGAGCAGATATGGAATGATGACGAGAACCAGGTATTAATTGTTACCTTCTCTATGTGCTTCTGCAGGTTTCTCACGCCGCTCTCCCGGCAGTAGCTGCGGATAAGCGCGTGCAGAGAGTCATCCTGGATGTCAATCTGCTTATCTGTCATTCCAGAATCTTTCATTGCCTGGGGGATGAGGTATTGTTTAGCAATAGCTAATTTTTCTTCAGCAACATAACCTGAAAACATGCATGTATTAATTATATCTGATAAACAAATGAGATATTATATTGTATTTATATACCGCAACTGTTTCTGCGAAATTGATAATTTAATTGTGGTTAAATCAAAAAATTTAGCAAGAAAAAAGAGGTTTCAAACGACAGCGTAAATATTATTTTAATGCTCGCATAGCTCAGAAGCAATCTGAAATAATGAAAAGTGCTGCAACAGGTCATTACTGTGCATCACATCTAAAATCTTTCCCTACGTGTCCGACTAACTGCTACCATCAGGACCTTTATTATGAGCAATAGACAAGCTATCAACATTGTGAGATATTGGACGAAAATGATATGTCGTCACCGACACAAATAATAATAAGTAAGCCATTTCTCATTCTTGTTGGAAGGCTTTGCAACTGCACAAATGACTCCAGTCGAGCGTTTTAAAATCACGGTGGCACCATTTCATCATCAGCCTGTATCTATCCACTGCTGAAGGTAAGCCTCCCATCCTCTTCGATCCTCTGCCTTCCGCATCCAGGCCACTCCTGCTATTCTTCTTATGTCGTCAGTCCATCTTGCAGGGGGTCGGCCAATGCTTCGTTTGCCAGTTCTTGGGCGCCACTCCAATACTTTTCATCTGCATCGACTGTCGTCTCTTCGACAGATATATCCTGCCCAATGCCACTTGAGTGTGCCTATTTGTTGGGTAGCCTCCACTAATTGAGTTCTTCTGCGGATTTCCCCATTTCGGATTCTATCTTTTAGCGAGACTCCTCTCATGGATCTCTCCACGGCACGCTGGGTGATCTTTATTTTATGAGTAAGACTTACTGTTACATTCCACGTCTCTAAGTTAACACAGGGAGGATGCATGGTTGCATTGGCACCACTTATAGATGACATAAATCTTGTTTCAATTACAATAACGAAAAATAATAATTAATGCCGTAAATTATTCATATCAGAATAATCCTATAGTTTACAATATGCTTTCAAATTTCACTCTACCTGACATGTCGATCATCTCCATTCTGTCCCGGAGAGGTTCCGGAATGGTGTCCACGATGTTGGCCGTGCAGATGAACAAGACCTTAGACAGGTCCACGGGCACGTCCAGGTAATGGTCCAGGAAGTTGGCGTTCTGCTCCGGGTCCAGCAGCTCTAAGAGAGCAGAGCTTGGGTCACCTTGATAACCTCTGTAATTGAAGATTTTTTTTACATTTATTTAGGCAAATCTAAGATCAATACGGGCACCCGGTAGGGTTGTGCCACCGTTTAAGAACAAAACAAATTTGGTCCAGGCCTCAGGAGCATCGGGCTGCTCATCCGATCTCCTTAAAAACGCTGATAAATGAACACCCAAATATTTATCTGATACTACAGCCAGCCGCAGTCTATGCAAATTCGCTATGCAAATCTTGCCCTGGAGGCTCCCGGAAACCATCTATGTTCCCATGTGAACCTGAAACGATAATTTGTGGTGTACATATGTTCCCACTTTTGGTAAATAAATGGCTGTGTGGCTCAGTTTTTACTTACTTTCCGATTTTGTCAACTTCATCGATGAGCACCAGCGGGTTCTCCGTCTTGGTCTTCTTGAGGCACTGGATGACCTTGCCCGGCATGGCGCCCACGTAGGTGCGGCGGTGGCCCTTGATCTCCGCCACGTCCGTCATGCCCCCCACCGAGAAGCGGAAGTATGAACGGTTCAGCGCTCGGGCAATAGACTTAGCTAAAAACATACTCTACTTATATTATTTTTGTCTTGACGATACATTCTTTATGTAAATAAAATATTTATGAAAATTGAGCAAAACATATATAAAAAAAAAAAATGAAATCCGTCCAGGGTCAGGCAACCTTCTTTCGTTTAGGGCCGGATAGCCATCTTCTTCCAAGTTATGGGCCAGAGAACCATAATATCCCATCTTTATAATATGCTTAGTTGGGTTAACTAAATAGTTTTACACAAACAATTGTTTACGTGCGTATTAAATATATTGATGTAATCTTACTTCTATTTTTGTAAAAATTAAATCTTTTAAGTTCTTCAAATCACAATGAATAATACAATAAGAAATAATATTTTTAGTAATTATTTATGGCAGCATAGTTATTAACATTAGTATATCACTTTTAAATGATAGATTATTTACTTATTTACTATTTATATTACGGAGCTTTGAGAAGCAGAGCTGACTTGGGATGAAGTGATGACAGTATTTTAGCGGCAGTTCTTGCTGACCACATGCCTCAGTTAAGGATGCAAGCATGGTATGATGATGATGATGAGCAAGCTAAATATTTCCAAGTGAGAAAATCTTGATTCAAATGATTAAAAAAATATACTAACCGATGCTAGTTTTGCCGATGCCAGGAGGTCCATGGAAGCAGAGGATCTTCCCCTGCGTGGAGCCCTTGAGCTGCGACACGGCGATGAACTCCAGGATCCTCTTCTTGATGTCCTCCATGCCGTAGTGGTCCTGGTCCAGCACCTCGCTGGCCGCGTCTATCTCTAAGTTCTCGTCAGAAAAGACGCCCCACGGCAGAGACGTCAGCCAGTCCAAGTAATTTCGTGTAACACTAATGACAACGTATCATAAATAATATCAGTGTTGTATAATTATAAAGAAATTATTGAGGCCTTATATGTGCTCTTTGATAGTTGATGACTTAGAGCAAAAGCAGCCAGAAGTCCAGAGGACAACACTCACACAAATACCCATAAAATTAAAAGAATTAATATAAAATAACTGTCAAGAATTATACAGCGAAATATTGTATCAACATTTGTAATAATTGTTTATCCGATTTAAAAACAACTAATTTTATTTGTTCGTCATTACTGTTGATTGATGGAAAAAAAATTGTTAGCTTACTTGAATTCAGAACTATGGCTTTCCAGGAAGTTTAGTTTGTTCAGCTCTTCCTCTATGACAACGCTGATGGCCTCTGGGACTGCCTTGTCTTTGATTCTTTCTTTGAATTTATCCCCGACTGCATCTTTGTCGTCTTTTTCAATTCCCAGTTCCTTTTTTATAGCCTAAAAAAGTACAAAACATTCAATTTATACAAGGAACTTAATAATCAATTGCTATTGAAAAGTAAGGTTGAGGCGCAAGAGTACCACAACTTTAAAAAAATTAAAGGAGCTGCCACGAATGGTATTTTTATTATAATAAAGATTTTAGTATCAAATTATTGGTCTGCGGTAAAGGTCCCACCAGGAAGAAGGAAGAGAAGCAGATCACTGTGAAGTTACCTTAAGCTGCTCCTGCAAGATGTACTTCCTGTGCTGCTGCTTGACCTTCTCTTCCACCTCGCGGCCAATCTTATCTTGTAGCTTCGACAGTTCCAGCTCTTTCTTTAGCAACGACAGCGACAGCATCAAGCGCTTGGGAATCTAAAATATCAATTCACAAAATAGGAAGTATGTATTTTATTTTTTTTAAGATAAACTGTTGAGGTGCAGATAATATTTATTACAGACAAAGAGTGATTCAAACAATGTTATGTTAAAAAAAAAACAAACATCTACCTCCAAAATATAGATAGATTTATAAATATTTTAGTGTGGTTAAGACTAAACGAAAAAAAAACTTGACTGCTTTACATTTACAATATTTTTACGGATTTTCAAAAATAAGAATGTTATATTCATAAATTATAGTGGCTTTGCCCTTGACCACTTTGCAGTTTATAAGCAATTTGAATTATGTATCTTTCTGTCATACCATACTGTCATACTTTTTATTCGTGCGTAGTAATGACAGATGAGAGACACAGAAACACAACAAAGTAAGTTACAAAATGCTACATTCCTATTTTTTCACTTGAATCTGATGGGCGTACTTTTCTGCTGGCGTTATTTGGTGATAGAAAATTAAATATAAAGTATTTGTACGTTTATTTTTTTGTTTAACGCTAGCAAATCCATCGTTAGCTTTGCGTATTATGTTGATAGATTAAGCTGGACTGGACTTTATCTGCCTTACACCTACATCACACCGGAGGACAATTAAGTCTCCTTGATGATGCGCTCATTCAGTTAGCAACTGATAAGTATAGTGGGAGTCCCCACTGAACAATTGTGACCAATTCACTAAAATGCTAATAACTAAGTACCCATGAAAAGGGTTAGAATCGCAGTCACGGGTTAAAAAGAAGAATGAGATGTAAGATAGATTCTCTCTAAATACTCTCAGTCCAAAAATACGAGCGAAATTAGTAAATGCACGGCAATCTGTTTTAGTAGCCACAAAGCCTGCATGCTGGATAGGGCCGAGGCATTTTCCTCAAATTGCATCGAAAAGGACTTATATTTCCCAACGAGAGAAACTGGCAATCCCAGGGGCTGCTAGATTTCAAAACTAAATTAAAAGATTTTCGGCTATTGTTAAAAGCGCCATGCCTAGTATAAGCTGGTTAAACCAGTGTTCAGGGTTTATCCATTTAGCAATAAGTCGAAAAAATATATAGAGATAGATTTACGAGTACATGTGAGATAGGTGCTAAAGTAGTATTTACATTGATTTCCTCCAAGACTGCCTGCAGGTCAGGGGCATCAGCTCCAGTGAGCGCCCGCCCGAGGTCGCTCAAGTACACCGGGTTGTCAACTACTCTCTGTCCCTGGTGCAACATTTGCTGTAGGCTCTCCCTAAAACAAATCAATAATAAAAATTTCAATTCAAGGGAGTATAGACTGCTATGCTCCGTTACTCTTAATAATTGTCGGGGACAAACAAGCCGATCTCCGACATGATATGAGGATTTCCAAACATGCCACACACGAGCCAGAATATTTTTATACACAAGCAGACACTTCTTGTCAGACATCTCATTCAAATCATTAACACCTAACATACCAAGTAAAAAGTTAGATGGGTATAGCCACGGATAATATCCATACATCCACATGTAGAGAAACCTCATAAATTTCTTCTGAACTCTCTCCAACATGAGGTCATATTTCAATTTGTGGGGCACCCAAATAATAGATCTGATGTCTATATGGTTATATATATATATATATATATATATATATATATATATATATATATATATATATATATATATATATATATTTATATATATATATAAATATATATAAATAAATAAATAAATATATATATACAGATAGTTCTCGACTAACGACGGTTCTACTTACGACCATTCGCACTTATAACCAAAAATAAGTTAAAAAATAATTATTAAAATTTTAAAAAATGTGACCAAAAAAAATTTTTATTGAAAGAAATGGAAGCAGCGTTCCTTCAAATTGACCATGTAATGCAAAAGTTTGCAACAATGGATTCGGATAGCGAAAGATTTTTGATTTTGTTACGTGATCCATGTGAAAACAAGGTAAATAAATATTTATAAAGATTTTTGAGTATAAACCGCCGTATTCAGGAAGATCTCGCGTGCTACAAATAAATATACAGGGAAAAAACAACAAACGACTCAACTAAAATTGGATATGTTTTTAAAAAAGACTACTACTGCTTCTTCTTTTACTACTGTTGACGAGCCAATGTATTGTACTTATATAAGTCCAGATGATGAAACATTTTAAATATTAGTGAAGTAAATATTTTAAATATTAAAGAAATAAATATTTTAGATATTAATGAAGTAAATATTTTATTTTGAATTAGTAAATAAGTATAAATATAACAATAAAAAATATAAATAAAATACACATGTTTTATTTTAATAAGTAAGTACATACATATTTTGTATGATATTCAACTTACGACCAATTCAAATTACGACCAAAGTCCAGGAACGTATCTCGGTCATAAGTCGAGGACAACCTGTATATATGGTTATATGTATAATTAATAATGAAATAATTCAAATTGAAGCTCGCCGACTACCCGTTATCCACTATATTAAAAAGTCTATTGATGAGGAAATATTATAAAAACATTTCAAGTGTTCTTCTTAATAAAAAAATATTGGCTCACCTGTACAGGGGGTTGAGACTGATTATATCTCTAATTGTCTTTATAATTTCTTGTGTTAAAGCTTTCACCTCTTCCGTCTGTCGAAACTTATCGTGGACCAGATTCTCGACCTCCACCATCAGCAGCGGCTGGGCAGTCGGCTTGGCCTCGACATCTGCATCATTAGTCTGCGTGGAAGCCTCGGCTGCCTTGGCCAAAGGCACTGCATCAATCTTAGCGGATACTTTAACGTAAGGATCGGTTTTATTCTTTGGTGTATTTTTTTGTTCCACAGTCTTCAGGACGGTTTGGGAGGAGTTCTTCAAGTTCCGGTGTTTTCTGCGGCGGCGGTCAGCATCAGTTTCTTCAACATTAATATTCAATTCTTGATTAAACGGTGGAAACTTCAACTTCATTGCTATTCGGTTCCGGTGATAGCCAGCCACATTATGAAAATAGAAAGTTTTTATTATATGATCATTTCACAAAACAATAAATTTGCTAACATCTTATTAACAGGCCATCTGACATCTGTACATAAAACCAAAATTGTGGACGGTCTTAGAAATACTAACTCATCCTGATAATGAGGTTGTCAACAATCTATAGTGATTGCAACACTTTTCAAATATTATTTTGACTGTAGCCTAAAAAAGGGTTATTTCTTAATTATATATGCTGTATATAGTGTTGTATAGACTCGTATATAATACCAATTGATTATATATTTATTTTCTTTAACTCTTAATAGTGTTTTTTGATAAACGACAACTTCAATAAAAAAAAAAAAATCTAGTCTCCACATCATTCCCCAAATTTGTATTTAAAATACATGACAAGCATAATACAGTAAAAAAGATTTACCTGGTGGAGGCTCTTCCACTACGTCCATCAGCTGGCCGGTGATCTTCACTCGCCTGTGCGCCATGACCACCAGGCGCAGCTTGTCCCCCAGGTCCTGCATCTCGTGGATCTGAGCAAAGGTCCCAATGCTGTGGATCTCGTCCAAGCTGTGAACCACGTCGCTGTCATTCCCCTCACTCTTCTTCAGAAAGATTCCAGCATAGGGCTGGTTCAGATTCACCTTACGTCTTAGCAGATCAATAAGCACTGGATTACTAACCTAGAATATTATAATAAATTAATGCAAGTGAAACCTAAATAATAGAAATTATGTTAATATACCTGTTTTATTTTGTATTAATTCTTCTGTATGGAGCAAAAGATCGACACAAATTTCTGTTGAAAAGTTTTAGCTGCCACTAGCTTCTTCCTAAATCTCTGCATCATGACTCAACCCTCGTCTTATTTAGTTAATTTAAACTAAACTATCGATTTCTTTCATTTCGATAAACACAGGATTTTAAAATCCTCTCTTCTGAATATAATGAATATAATTTTAAGATGTCAGCGGCTTTGCCAAAAGTTCCATTTTCTATTAATTGTGTAATAATATGTACAGTGGTACCTCGACATACAAGTTTATTTCGTTCAGCAAACCTTGCTCCTATTTCAAATAACTCGTATCTTAAAGCAAAATGTACAAAAGTTATAAAACGAAAGCACAACTTATCAAAGATGCTTTGATAGCGAGAGCACACTGATAACTGGTTGTCTGATCGTGGCCGGGGGATTCACGCCGGAAAGTGTGACGAGTGGTTTGTGTGCAACCGGCCGACCCGCTAAGCCCTTTTCTCGTATCTGAAATTTTGCTCGTATTTCTAAGCAAAAAATCGCTCGCTCGACGGCTTGTATCTCAAAAAACTCGTATGTTGGGGCACTCATATCAAGGTCAAGGTCCCACTGTATATTTAACAGAGAATATATTTATTTTCATATTTACAATATAAATTGGAAATTATTAATCTGAGACACACGTGATTTCACTATGCATGTAGTAATATTGCAATAATTTGGAAAATAAATATTGCAAACTAAAATTTGAGCAAAGTATTGTAATTTATTTCATAGTTGTGCAATGTTGCATCATAACATTATTTTATTGAATAAATGTAATATATTCATTACTTTTTAAAAAAAAATACAAAATTTTAAATTGTTGTGAATAAAATCAAAAAAACTAGGTACCTCGATGAGTTTAATGAATCTTGGGAAAACTGGATTTCTGTTGATAGCTATAACAGGCAATTGAGGCCAGACCTCCGGCACGGCGACAGTGGCAGGCAGCTGCGTCTGTATCGATGGAGGCTCTTCCTTGACTGAAGGCTCAGGGTTATCAGAGTCAGAATCTTCTTTCTTCGTACTAAAACATCTCCCTCCTACTAAATACCTACCACCCAAAGACCTCTCTGTTATTCCAGCGAAGGAGCTAAGCCCTCTACAAGGATGTCGGTGATTGACAATCCTCATCACATCAGGCAAAAGTCTTGAATAACTTTTTGAGTTTTGTATAATGTTACATGACAAATAAGTGGTTGGAGAGGTTCTGTTCAAGTGACGCGGAAATTTAGACACCGCTCGCAAAGAGCTTCTGACGTGATACATTCTAAAATAAAGTCTAAAAATATATCTATTTTATTGACATTAAAATAGATTTATTTTAAATTATTGGATTTAGATAACCTCAAAGCTGGGTTTTGACTTCAGCACTGACAGAATGTGGCTGTCAAATTTTATCTTATTCCTTAGCTTATGAATATTTAGTCATAGACAGTAAATGCCTACTGTATAATTTTCGTGCTGTTTTATTTACAATAATTAAATTTGTTAACATAATATCATATAAATTAAATGATTGAGCAAGTAAGGAAAACCGATAAATTTTAATTTTGCTTTAAAAATAAAAAAAACAATGTTTGATGCGTCAATTTATATTAACCCTTTGGTTGAATAAAACGTTGAATATTCGACGATCATCTTAACATTTTTTAAGATTTATATATAAACCACCGTTTTTTTGGTATTCCATGAAAAAGGCTTGGAACTTTGATATTTGAATAATATTAGCTTGAAACATTTCATACGTATTCATACTTTAAGCTTTTAAAACGTGCTGTTAGAAAGACATCATAAATAACTTATGCATAAATTGGATATTAGTAAATGACGTCAACCTTATTTTTAACAGTTATGATACTGACTAGGGCAAGGGTGGCCAACCCGCGGCCCGCGGTCCGCATGCGGCCCGCAGGGTGTCTGCTTATGCCCCGCGGAGCATATTATGAAAAAATATATATATTAAGGATAATGTATGTAGCGCCATTTTCGTATAAATATACCTCAAGGGTAATTTAATAGTGTACATAAAACCACCAAAAGAACATTCCATCGTGCATAGTGTGTATCATATTCTATATTATGATAGTATCTCAGTATATTGATTCAACTATCGTGACAATTTCTTCTATGGTAGGTAAAGCGAATACGCCGCAACAATACGCATACAAATTTATCTGTATTTATACAGATTTTGGGTACCGTTACAGATTACAGATTTTACTCAACTTTTATACAGATTTTTCAATTATTGAACAAAATATATTTCAAGGGTAAGCAATGTTTCCCAAGCTTTCGACATTTCGATTTTTTTCTTTATGTATTTTTTTTCTTCTTTTTGTTGATTTTCTTTGGTATTTTTTATGATGTATATTTTTTAACTTTTTAAATCAATCTGTATAATTATGACAAAAAACTTAAGATCCTTTCTACATATGTACAAATTATCAACTATCAAATACAGGTGGTTCTCGACTTACGACGGTTCTACTTACGACGATTCGCACTTACGACCAAAAATTTGAAAAAAAAAAAAAATTTCAATTACGACCAAAAAAATTGTATTGCGGTGCTCGTGTCAACCTGAGTCATGCGTAAACAAAGATGACGCAATAATGATGCCATAAAAACTTCCTCCCGGTCAGTAGATCACGGGACGTGCGCAAAGAATGTTGTTTATTTCTCACTTCTTCCCTTCGTTGTTTTAAAATTATGAATTAATATAAAAAATATATATACATATACTTAATTCAGTTGACACAGTGTTTTTGAACACGGACATAAATACAATTATCATAATAAGATATAAATATTATAATAATAATAAATCAATAAATATCAATAAATCGAGCCCATAATGACTGGCAAACGGAGTAGGAGTGACAAAAAAAAGAGAAGTGCTATAGATTTAGAAATAAAACTTAAAATAATTAAAAAATATGAGAGTGGTAAAAGAGTGAAGGACATAGCTCAGGATCTACACTTATCACATTCAACGAATAAACTAAGTATCAGTGAAGCTGTTAAAGGAGCAATATCCATAAAATCTACAATAATAACAACAACAAAAAACTTGGACCCAAAACCTAAAATTAAAGGAGCAAACTACGAGCAAACATTTACTGCTAGTAATGGTTGGTTTGCGAGATTCAGAAAACGGGCGAATTATCAAAATGTGAAAATAAGTGGAGAGGCAGCTAGTGCCGATTACAAGGCTGCTGAAGATTTTATCTATACATTTGACGCAATGATTAGGAAAGAAGGATACATCAAGGAACAAATTTTTAATGTTGACGAAACCGCGCTCTATTGGAAAAAAATGCCTCAAAGTACCTACATCAATAAGGAAGAAAAAAGTATGCCAGGCTTCAAGGCATTTAAGGATCGCTTTACACTTTTATTGGGTGGCAATATTGCTGGATATAAATTGAAACCATTAATGATTTATCACTCTAAAAATCCGAGAGCCCTCAAAGGAATCAATATCGATATGTTACCACTATATTACCGTTCAAACAAAAAATCGTGGATGACACAATTTATTTTTGAAGACTGGTTTTTGAATTTATTTATTCCAGAAGTATTTTATTTTTTTTATTTATTTAATCAAATATAAGAAGATACATTTTTACACAGTAATTTACATTCCATCTTTTTTTTTTTATTTCTTTTTTTCTTTTTTTTTTAAATTCGCTTACCACACCACTTAAAGATAAGATCTTGTGTGTGGCGTGGGATTCATCTATGTTATTTTACAGTTATATATTTATACAGAATTTTACATATACACATTTATACATTGTCATAATTTTGATATGATACTAACATTATATAATTAAAATTTTAAGATACTATATATAGAATTAAATCTAAAGTATATATAAATTAATAATACATCTTTAGTACATTTCATTATTTCAATTTCTTATGCAGTGACGTCATTTCATCATTAATATTGTTGCAAATATTTCTCGTGATATTATTTATACACTGTAGGTAGTTTTATTCAGCTAATATGTGGTAAGTTGTAAGTGAGAATTCATTATTATGTACCAACTGGTTGAGGTTTTCTATCAAGTCATGTATAAGTTCTTTTATTTGAATTTTGTCATTAATATTGTTGCATGTAAAGTCATTCATTTTTATTTAGTTTTTGATTAAATTCAGTAGTTTGCAAGTATTTATATTGAAATGATATAAAATGTACATTTTTTATTAGCTGAAGAATATATATATTCAGCCAAATTCAATTCGACTATATGCTATTTTCATAATTTTATCTCTTACAATGCAAAGGTGGCTATTGGCGTTATGGTTAGTAGGTGTGTTTGTTTTGTGGATTTTATTTGAATTCGTGCAGTTGTTACAAACGGGTGTCTCCTTACTCTTACAATTTATGTGATTGTGGCTACCTGCACAGTACAAGCAGATGGGAGGTTGGGTCTTGGCTAGACATCTTGCTGCTGTGTGTCCAAACTTTTGGCAGTGGAAACACTGCATTAGTGGGTTGCAGTCCTCAATGTTCACTCGGCTGTATCCAATGTTAATTTTTTTTTTCTCAATTAGTTGTCTTCTTATGGTAGGCGTTACTTGAATAATATAGTTAGTGGTATTCCACTCTTTTCCATCATTGTTTTTTTTTATCTTTATTTCTTTTATCAATTTCATTTTTGTCATGTCCTCTTCGTTCAGTCCGTTTTGGTTCACGATGTTACTTATAAGATCACTCTCACTCATGTTTTTTGTAGCCTCTTTATAATTAGTTTAGGTAGTTTTTTTTTTATTTCCTCAGCCGTAACTTCGTCACCAATTTTATTGTTAATTTCTGTACACAGAGAGTTTGCTTCCTCTTTTGTTGCAAAGATGATTAGGTTTTTCTGTTCACCGTTTTTTTTAAAGCTTATGATACCCATTTTCATTTTATTTAGGTTTATGTTTTTTGTAATATTATTTTTTATTGTTTCGGCACTTGCACTCTTTTTTGATTCGATAATAATTGCGTGTTTTGTGTCTTGTTTAGTATTGTAGATTGTTTTATAGTTTGTTGTATCTTTTGCTGCACTTCTTGTAATTGCTGCATATGATATCTGGGTCTTTGTCAGTTCTTCTATTTTTTTTTGTTTGTTTGTTGCTTATTGTTCTGTATTATTTCATTTTGTAGTTCTATTATTCGTCGTTGGTAATTGTTTTTTTTCGGTTTTTGTCGCCTCCTCAATCTCGTTCAAATTTCTCTCAATTTGGCTTTTAATTTTGTTGTCTTTTGCAGAACTGATTTTACTGATCAGTTCCTTTAAATCTTTAAACAATTCCTCCGTCTCCATGGTTCCAACCACCCAGATGGGTGCGTACACTTTATGAAACTTTTTTTTTAAATTTTGCCATATATTATTGTTACACGAATAAACACTCGTCCGAACTACCGGAGCCAATCACTTATACGTCCGCTATCTTCGGAAGTCGAGCGAAGAATGAATATTGTAATCAGAAAGGAATTCCATTCGATATACTTTTAATACTAGACAATGCACCAGGACATCCACCACATATTGGAAATTTACATCCTAACGTTAAAATCGTGTATTTACCCCCTAATACCACCAGTATTTTGCAACCCATGGACCAGGGAGCTATTGCCACATTTAAAGCCTATTATTTAAAAACTACATTTGCACAAGCAATAGTAGCGCTTGACGAGGAAAAAACGTTTACAGAGTTTTGGAACAATTTTAATATTCACCAAGCAATTAAAAATATTGGTAAGGGATGGCAAGAGGTCACATCATCGTGCATGTATGGAATATGGAAAAAGCTTACTAATCGTTTTGAAAACATAACTCAGTCTCAATTTGAAAAAGAAAATGAAATTGAACACACTACAAATCTCATTGTAGGGCTTTGCAAGAAACTTGATATTAATATTGATCGTGAAGACTTAGATCAACTTATAGAATATGATTCGGAAGATCTTACAAATGAAGAATTATTATGCATCGAAAATGAAAGGATTGAAGAAGAGACCAGAAAAAATAAAATTATTATGGAATCTCCAAAAAAAATTGTATTGAAAGAAATGGAAGCAGCGTTCCTTCAAATTAACCAAGCAAAGCAAAAATTTTCAAAAATAGATTCGGATAACGAAAGATTTTTGAGTATAAACCGCCGTATTCAGGAAGATCTTGCTTGCTACAAAGAAATATACGGGGAAAAAAAACAACAAACAACTCAATTGAAATTGGATATGTTTTTTAATAAGACTACCACTGCTTCTTCTTCCGCTACTGTTGATGAGCCAATGGATTGTACTTATATAAGTCCAGATGACGAAACACTTTAAATATTAGTGAAGTAATTATTTTAAATATTATTGATGTAAATATTTTAGATATTAATGAAGTAAATATTTCAGATATTAATGAAGTAAATATTTTATTTTGTATTAATAAATAAGTATAAATATCACAATAAAAAATATATAAATAAATACACATGTTTTATTTTAATATGTAATTATGTACATATGTACATATTTTGTATGAAATTCGACTTACGACCAATTCGAAATACGACCAAAGTCCAGGAACGTATCTCGGTCGTAAGTGGAGGACAACCTGTATACTCTTCCACATTAAAAAAAAAAAAAAAAAAAATGATATTTAAAAATTTTGAGTTTTTTGAGTTTATTTTTCTAAATTAATATAGTATGTTTATGATTTTTACCTACAAAAGATCTATTATTTACATCATATAAGATCTCAAAATCAAAATTTGAGTTTGGATATTTTATTTTTTGATGTTTATATTTTTTTATTGGCAAATAAAATTATTCGTGATTAAATTTTTATTTACTTAATCTGAATTATGTACTGCTTGGAATGAACGTTATTTTTATTTTTACAATCTAGCGTAAAAAAGATAAAAAATATTGTAAATTTTGAAAGTACTAAAAAATGCTAAGAAAATGCTTAGTGTCCAAAGTGTTAACCTGTAAAACATTGTTTTTAATACCACAAAATTCTAATTACAGAACAAAAAAAAACGTTCACGAGAATAGAATTAATACACATTTTAATGAATATACAAAAATAAACATGTATTTAAAAAATGTCTTGGATTTAATTATTTCGCAAAAATACTCGTATAATGAAAGATATAAAAAATCAGCAATATATTCGTTATTAAAAAAAAATTTAGTGTACGATATTTCTGAGATTTTTGTATTAACATTAAGTCACCTCTCGGCAATGAATTATAGCAGACGTACTTATTGCAAATTATGTAGCACGTATAATTGCATAGCACGGGACGTAAAGGGACGCGACCCTCCGGGGTTTATAATCCCTAGATTAAGAAACGACGATTTAGATTTTATATGCTTATTGTAAGACGACTTTTAGCCTAAAAAACAGTTTTGTGACATTTATTTAAAATCTATTTATTGATATCAATTAGATGAACGTTAAAAAACACGTAAAATACAACAAACATCTTATAAAGACATCACTTGAGTAGGAGTAATACTTTCTTGCAATCATTCTTGACAAACGACATCTGCGTATATATTTCTAATAACAACTTGTCACCATTACATAAAAATATCAGATTATATTTTTTGTTTTGTTTTGTGGTATTTTTTATTGCAAATATACAGGAATTAATTAATAAGAATTTATGTATAATACACAATATCTTTTTTACATGCATGTTTACATAATTTCATTATTTTTAATTGCAAAGTTCATAATTGTAGCAAATAGAGTGGACATTTGACCACTCGTGCAGCCATTCAATTGTTTTCTTTTAACGAGAGAAAATATTTCATCAATTTACTCGAATCGCCTTAGCTCTGGAGGCTCCTGACGAACGCTTGCGGTATTGTTCAACGCACGAAGAACCCTGTGACACACATTTATTGCCCTCCGCTGAATATCGTCCGATATAACGTTGTAAAAACGTTCACTGCCTTTATTAATTTTATAATATATAATAAGATAACATTCCATCGATCTTTTCCACCGACCTCAGGAAACACCTTTGTGAAAAAAACAAGTTAAAAATTATATTGTTAATAGCATAAAAATACGTTTTAAATCATGTTAATATGTATACTATTGAATATATAATAATACCATTAGTAAGTTAAGCTCGTTCGGAACCTTCAATTGTTTGGCAATCAAATGAATGGTCTTATCATAGGATCGGTGAGTTCATGTTTAGATGATTGAGTAGTTTGTCTAGAAGATTTACAAGTCGACATGTCATAGCCAAAATCTACACATTCCTCAAAACCTCTTTTGCCAAAGACGGCTTGTTTCACCGATTTATTATGTTTTTGTGAATGATGAGGTAGAGCGTCTCTCAGTCTGTCCCAAAAACACGGATCATCCCATCTAATGTAAGTGTTCATGTTCAGATAAGCTTTAAGCTCTGGTTCAAGACTTTCAATGGGACCTATGTCACCATATAATATTACAATTACCCGGACTCTTCCTTCTTTCAAAGCATTACTGTGAGCAGTCCGAAACTCCATTATCCCCCAAACAGACTCCATAAAGTTGGCAGATAATACAACAACAGTTCGCTTAGACTGTTCAATAGATGTTGCAATTTGCGAAGTAATGGTTTCCCCAGCCACCCAGTCTCTAAAATGCAAGCATAACTTAAAAGCATTTGGTCCATTTTCTAGCTCAGAAACAAGTTTTTCAACAATAAAATCTTCATCTTTGTGGGAGAAAGATATAAATGCGTCGTACAGTTTGTTTTTATCGACATCTTCTTCTGTCACCCACTTTAGACAGAGACCTTTGGCGAATAGTTTCACTTTTATTTGGTGTTGATATTTATAAAACAGGGCTAAAAGTAATCCAAGAAAAATTCCAACTCCAGCCATAAGAAAATTTAATGCAATATGCCCTGCGCTAATTCCACATAAATTTTCTAAGTCGAGCAATGATATAGAACGTCCATCTGAGCAAGTTGCATTTGATAAATCTTTCACCTGAAACAATATTAATTTTCTTTAAAAACATTTAGGGTATTTCAAACAAAATTATTTAAAAACATTAAAGTCATTAATTTCTTTTAAGTGTCTAGGTATAGAAGTATAGAAAGAAAAAAGCGTTCAGTCAGAATACATAAATAAGAAATAAAACATAATAATTGTAATTAAATTACACTACATAAATAAAACTTTTTATATAATTTACCTTTGAAACATTTGTGTTTATAAATGAAAAAAAAAAATGATTTTCACAATCACATTTGAATGTGTTCGCAGATATCCATAATTCATCCAACGATTTCAAGCCGATCAATTTATTTGTTATGGTTGAATTTATATAAGATAATTGATTTCTTCTTAGATCCAGTTTCTGTAAAAAGTTTGAATTGTATATTGA
This sequence comes from Glossosoma conforme, assembly GCA_022606575.1. NCBI lineage: Eukaryota > Metazoa > Arthropoda > Insecta > Trichoptera > Glossosomatidae > Glossosoma > Glossosoma conforme. Next base: position 404,111 of record JAGTXR010000141.1, on the reverse strand, counting down.
AATCTTGATTACTTAGTATTAAGAAAAAAAATGTTTTTATTTTCATGAAGTATCATTAAAAATGTTTTATTAAACTTTTTAGAAAAAAAAATATCCGTTCGTCGAAAACAGTATCTTTGTGGTTTTTCATAATTACTAAAAAATAATAACAACTTGTTTTAAACCACTTTTTATGAATATCAATTGGGAAAACCAAAAAAAGTTGATGTATGCCATCCAAGGAAGGATTCTTACGAAACCAGTCGACAATAATAGAGGAAGTGGTTTAAAAGTTATAATTTTTTCATCGGATTTTAGTAATTAAATACATTATTTATTAAATAAACATTTTTTAATGATTGTTTTGGATTGTTTCCAAATATTTCTAACATAATAATCAATTCATGCATACCTTAATACTATTGGGAATATTTTCAACAGACAGTTGTGAAATATTATTTCCAGACACATACATTTTTCTAATTTTATTATAAATCTTCGTTTTGTTTGAAAATACCGGAAGCTTTTTAAGCGCGTTATTTTCGAAATTCAATTCTATATTGAAAATGTGATACTCGTCAGGTATGTGTGGAGTCTCAACAAGGTTAGATGACGAGCAGTCGATGATCAAAGTCATATCGTGTTGTCTCACATTGCATATGCACTGCTGCGGACATTTAGGAAGTCTTTGGTTCATTTGTGCGTAATCGTTCAAAGAACAAATGATATCATCAGGCTTTAGGTTTTTTACCAATTTTCCAACCATTACAGGTGGCAAACTGCAAGAAAGACTTCCCAGTTCTATTCTCAACGTTGATATTATAGATTCATCCTTTGCTAAGTCATGCAAATATACAATAAAATCGTAAATAAAACAATTACAATGTATTGGATTGTTTTCTACCATCACAGTTCGACGTGAAAGGTATTTCAAATTGGACGGTTCCAGGAAAGGTAAAAGATCTATAATATAAATCATCGATATGTTGTTATTGCGTAGATCCACATTGATTGTAGAACTCGTAAAGTTTATATTCTGTGTCTGTAAAAGATATGGAAGATATTATATGTCGGCTTGTAGAAAAATAATATAATAAATGTGATTTTCCTGGCCGTAGGGTGCACAACGAAGAAGTGTACATGACAGCCACTTACATTGAATACTTAAATGCAGAACTGCAGAAGCTTCTTATCAATATCGCAAATAATATATTTAAAGTGAGTGACTATTCCATCTCTTGCTGTGAGACGAAGCTGTGAGACGGAGCTGGTTCTTATAATAACGATAAAGGGTTTGTGTTTTTTACAAGACAATTTCAGACTCAGGGACAGACAGAAAGGATTAAAATAGGCGGGATCAGGCATGAATGGAGGAAAGATGTGTATGTAAAAAAAATGTCTTCCCAGTAGTATATTTATTACCCTCTCTATAATATTTACTCACCTATTCGTGAGTCATACAAAGAAGTGAGACATGATCCATATATTTGTATTTGAAAAACAATGTCTGTTTGGCAGGATAACTTTTAAGATTAATCAAGTAACAACGAGTATAACGCGTAAAAAAAATACTGGTTCCTTCCAAAAAAATTGCGTAAAAGTATCAGGGTATTCTTAAGGAGATCAGACGATAAGCCTGGAATTTTTTTTGTTCTTTAGAGGTGGCTCAACCCTACCGGGGGCATGTATAGAGCTTAGATTTACTTAAAACGACTTAAGAAAATCAAGCTTGATCGGAATTTGAACCTACGTCGTCGGAGTGAGAAACAAACTGTTTAGCCACTGGACTATGAAGACCAACATGTTTTGCTCAAAAAAAAATTGGCTCAGAGATAAAGTCCTTTTTCCTGACAATTTTTTTGTAGATTTTAAATTGGAGATAAGATCATTTTTAATGCTCAAGAAAAATTTCAAGGGCAAAAAGTTTTGGAAGTGAGAACTCTTCTTTGACTCTCCAAGTTTGAAGGGGGCAGTAAACTTATGAAAAGTCAAGGGGGTAATGAAGCAAAACGGATTGGAAACGAATGGTTTTATTTTCCTTGAATCAAACACGCAACGTTATTCTTCACAATAATTAGAGACAAAGCCGACTAAAAAACTGTTTTTTAAATAAAATAATATTCCACTTAAAATAATAATAAAAAATAATTCAAACACCTTTATTTCAGTTAAACTGTTGTAACTGAGATCCAATTCATTCAAATGTATCATTTTGTTCTTCCAGTCTGAATATATTTTTGTTATTGAATTATGAGATAGAATCAATTCTTCCAAAGATTTCAACTCGTTCAATGGAGACTGGCATTTTTCTGATCTACATTCATTATCCATGAATGTTAAATTGTTATATGACAAGTCCAAGAACTTTAGAGAAGTAGGCAACGAGCCAATAACAATCTCCTTCAAACGATTCTTTCGCAATTTAAGTGTTTCCAGTGACCTTAAATGCCGAAGGATATTTCTGAAAAATAAAAGTTTTTTATCACATGTGAAATACCTGAATGTCAAGTTTCTGTAATTTAATAAGCAACAATCATGTAACTACATAGAAAATACAGGTAGTTGAATTATCTTCAATTTATTATATATCAGGGCCTACATACGCTGCAAACATGTTTTGTCTAATTGTTGAATGTAAGTATATATTTATTAAAAAAAAAAAAAACATTTATTTCATACTCTGAAAAGATCAAATTCTTAACTTTATCCTTAATTTGTAAACTAAATTAAAATAATAACTATAGATCATACTTTAATATTGACTAAAAAGTTCGGCAAAATTGAAATAAGACGTCATAAATTAAAGTAAATGGGAGTTAGATACTTATGTGCTTATTTTATTAGCTATGTACAATGTTAAATCTACACGTTCATTTAACAAACAACTACCATTGCTTTTTAATGCCTTGTAAAAAAAACACTTACCGTGATATAATAACTAGACTATTATTCTCCAAATTCAGTTTTTGTAATTTGTCAAGTTGTCGAAACGTCTCATTTGGTATCGATCTAATAAAGTTGTCACTCAAATCCAAATCGATAAGATTGTCTTGATGCCTTAGTAAGCTTTTCGGTATGTCTCTTAGCATATTTCCTTTAAGCGATATATATTCAATGTTTCTTGATTCCCAGAACAAATCCATTGGTAATATTTCAATACCACAGTTGTTGAGTTCAACTTTTTCGAGATCGTTTAAGTTGCTCAAGAATCCGTTCGGTAACTCTTTAAGGTTATAATTGTTATACAACAACTTCAATGCGGATAGTTTCTCATTTTTAGCAAATAATTGTTTTGGTAGTTCGTGAAAATAGTTTGAATAAATATGTAATATTTTTAAATTAGAAAGATATTGAAAGACGTTAGAAGGCAATATCGTTAATTCATTTGAGCTCAAATCTAATTCTTCCAACAAATTTAAGTCTTGAAATGTATCATTTTCTAAATGAGTTAAGCTGTTTCCTTTAAGGCTCAGATGTTTCAGAGATTTGAGATTATGAAATAGTCTTTCAGGAATACTTGATATGCCATTCTGACTGAGGTCCAACTTAGAAATATGATGAGAAGATCTAAATAAGTCTGCATTTAAGCTAATTTTATTAGATCTTAGAATCAATGTAATGAGATTATTCATGCCAGCAAAAAATTCGTCAGGCAAATGCGTTATACTATTTTCGGCTAAGTCAAGATGTATTAGTTCTTCGAGACCGGTTAAATGCGCTTTACGTAGTTTATTTACAAGGTACCCTTTCTCGAATGTGAAGTACTTTACATCTGTGTGTTTGCCAAATCTGTCAATTATTTCTGAAAAGGGTATTTCATCTTCCAACGGGCACTTGCTTAGTGAGAAAAATTCCAATCCATATATGTTAAAAGGTGGGAAAGTATTTAAAACACTATATTCTGATGGTATAGTGCCAGTTCGACAGCGTATTTCAACGTTTTTTTCATCGCTTATAACAATCATAAAATTAGGATAATCTGAAAGATATTTTTTTTTTATAAAAAATATAATGATGTTAATATTAATTAATTACATTTAAAATAAATTAAATGAAGGTAATGTTTTTTTTTTGAAAATTTACTCAACGAGTTTTATATCACTATTGAGACATTGTCAACAGTGGTCCGCCAGTCAAACTCTCAGCAAAAAAAGTATTTCTACTGGATAAACAGTATTTCTTGATTCGAAAGAACAAAGACACCGTAGATCAATGAAAAATGCTGGCATATTAGAGTCACTGTTGTGAATCTGCGAAGAGCTTCAGATAAAAAATATAAATACTCGGCATTCTGTTTTATATATTTTTAAATATACCCAATTTTTGATTTAATGAAATGACAGATGTACTCTAATTCATTAATCGTTTATTAGCGTATGTAGTTATTTTGTGTAACAGGGTATCGAGTAACCGAGTTCAATTTAAGATTAATGCTCCCCACATTAGCTAGTGATATAATATAAAAGGAAAAATGAATTTTAAGCGACCTGTAACGGGGCAGTGCATTTCGGTGTGTACAGCGGAAATAAGTCTGCAGAAGCATTCTGACGTTTCCGGACATTGGATCATCTCTTTAAGGTCGCAAAATGGCGCCCAGTGCAACACGAGCAACACTGAAGCGGCCCAACAAAGATATCGCGCCATCTTACATATCTGTAAAATAAATTGAATTCACATTTTTTGGTTATTTACTTAAGCGTATTTTTAACAAGTTTGTTTCACGAGTACAGGCGGCAATATTTTTATTCGTTCGGTCAACTTCAATTTTCCCCTGATCAAAATTTTGACTTTGAAATTCGCGGTTACATCATACACATGCGGGAAATACCATACGGTAATCATGCGATATAATATTTTTACAGCGTTAAATCAGAGGATTTTAAGTTGCATGCCTATTTTCCAAAAGACCGAAGTATTATTATTATATTCGTTACGACATAGGACCTACTATTTGAGAAATTGACAATACTAAATAGTAAGGAATAATTTGGAATGTTTATAAGTTGTTAGCCTCAAAATATTAACATTTTAATTGTAAATTCACATTTTCATAAGATTGGATGATAAGCCCTATGTTCCCGAGGCCTGGACCATTTAGTGTTACTAGGCGGTTGAACCCAAAATAACGACAGAAAGAAACATATGAAAGATATAAGGGTTAAGACCACTAAGATAAAATCTCCTTTACAAATTAAAAAAAGGCTTGCTTTATAAGAGTTTTTTTGTATTGTAATATAGAAAATATATTTATTAAAGAAAATACTCACACGTTTGGGGACATATATTTAAGAGTAAAATTTTTAATCTAAATATAGGCAAGTACTTCGATCTAGCAATAAAGAGCAGAAAAATTTTTAAGAAAGGATTTTTTTGTAAGCTAGTGTTTTTGTCTAGTGGCAAATAGCAAAGTTCTTCTTCGTAGTATCAATCTTGCATCTCGATCTCCATTCCTCTCGGTCCTCCGCAACCCTTTTCAGCTCAGCGTAAGCGCTACAATTCATGTCCTCGAATACTTGCTGCAAATACTCCCGTCTAGGGCGCCCTCTACAGTTTCTACCCTCAACCATCCCCTCCACAATATCGTGAAGGAGACCATCGTGGCGCATGATGTGACCAATCCATCGGGCTCGCCTCTCTAAGATGGTTCTTATTAGTTGCCTATTTTCCTTGATTATTCTGAGAACCTCATTGTTCGTGACGTGGTCTCTCCAGGAAATTCCGAGAATTCTACTGTACGACCACATCTCAAAGGCCTCTAGTCTTTTTTTAACACTTTCAGATAAGCACCATGTCTCACAGCCGTACATTAAGATGCTCCAAACAAGTGTTTTGGCAAGTTGCTTGCGGAGCCCTAAAGAAATATTCTTTGACTCAAGAATTTTGGCTTTTTTATTGAAAGCTAGCCTTGCTTGATGTATTCGACTGTTGACTTCTCTTTTTGTTCTGCCATCCCAGGTGATTGTACTTCCAAGGTATACAAATTCTTTTGCATCTTTTAGGGTACTCCTAGCATTGATATGTTAATTTTCTGCTGCTCATTGCGGCTTACTCTCATGACTTTGGTTTTTGTGCTGTTTATCTTCATATTGTAGTTGGAATTAAATATGTTTTCCATGGATGTCAGCGCTTCCGTGAGTTCATCTTCAGCAAAGTTATTTAATAATATTTCAATGAATTAATTTTGCTATTCACCGTTAGATCAAAATACTAGTCAACAAATTTTATTCCATTAAAAAAATAATAAAAACATTTGAATATAAATAAATTATATAGATTTGAATGATTTTTCTTAGAAATTAAAAATAATTATAGTTCTTATTTTCGCCGTCAATAGATGAGGTTAACACTAGTTTATAAATTATTATTAATTAAAAATGAATTCAAATTTAATAAATATATAGTTATTCTATTCGCCGCTAGATGAAACAATACTATATACATAAATTAGGATCTATGAAAAAAATGCTATTCACCACACACAAATAATGTTTATAGTTTTCTACATTGTCGTTCCCGCATCCTCCAATTACGTTTAAATTTGGAACATTTATTCTGTTAATCAAAGATAAAGATAAGTTAGACCGCCTATCACTGGAAATGATTATAGATCCCCTTTCTGCTAACACCCCATCCAATCATCATGAAGGACCATCATATTCTCTACACCAGAAGTGCTCTGCGGCGTTGAACGAGTACTTAATGCTCCGCGAAGCATTCCGGGAAAAATAAAAATAAACTATGTATATCTTACATAAACTTATGGAAAATTATATTAAAATGTCAGTTTCAATTGATATTTGCGTTAACCATAAACTTTTAATTAAAACATTTATGTGAAAAAAGTAAAAAAAACAGTTCCTTGATATTTATTTCGCTTTGCGTTGATAACTTTCACTAAAACTTAACCATAAGAATGATGCTCCATCTATCCGACTAAGGCACTAAGCTGTCCTTACGATAGAAAGTGGTGCGTGGTCTCAAAAAAATTAAGAACAACTGTTCTGTGTACATGTATTTCTGAAGATTCAGAAAGTAATATTATTTATATATATATTGTGGCGGAATTATGCTTTATTTGATTGTGGATTTGGCACACGTAGATAGAGACCTGTTAGAGCTAGATTTTATTTCACTAAGTTCACAATTTAATTGCCAAATTACAACATAATAGTTTAAATAAATATAATAAGACGAAAAATTGTTTGTCTATTAGATTGGAAATATTACTTGCATAGAGACTAACAGCACCATGATTCCACTAATTCTATAAATAAGTAATATACGATTATAATTACAAAACGTTAACATAAAATATTACAAACAAACAAAAAAATATTTATGTTTCGATTATGAATATGTAAAATTTCAAATGTAGTAGTTAGTGAATTAGAAAATATAAATCAGAGGAAACTTGTCATAGATTTGACATTAACAGGTGTTATGTGCTGTTAGTAATTTAAGTACATGTACTCGTATTACGAGTATGTATTATAAGCAAAACGATTTTATTACAAACCAGTCGAGGTAATAGTGGCTCTGATATTCCAAGTAAATACGATAAAGCAAGGTGAAGAAAGGCCAGCAACAACACAACTGACTGTTAGATTAATTTCAATGAGATTTGCTGGCAACATATTAATCACATAATCATGCTCATACTCGTAAGTCCTCCGCATTAAATAGAGGTTACACTGTCGCATTCTTTGAGGAAAAAATTCATCGATAAACGAACGAGAAATAAATATGGTTCTGAAGGCACTTCACATAACTATATCTGTTGATTATTATTCTGTTGAAGTAACGATGCATGCTTTCTAGATTTTAACACGTCAAATAGACATAATTTAGTGTGATAAAATAGGTAGGAACATGTATAATTTATAGTTATTAAGCTTACTTGTTGGTGATGTGTCACTGTATTTACGCATCATAAATAAATAAGTTACAAAAACACAGTTTTGTGTATAAAATTCTAAAGTATTTCATGACAAATAACGTTAAAATACTCAATATTTTTTCCAAAGCTTTGATCCTTGGGTACGTACGTTAGCGAAAAAATAGCAATACTTTCGTGAATTAGCACATTGAAAAGCGTATTATATTTATGTACCAAAGTATTCAGTGGCATTGTTATCACTGTTATATGTAGATAACACAATTTGACTCAGGGTCAGCCACTATTAAATTGAAAACCACAAACATGCTAGAGCGTTTTATTTAGTTTCCTTATATCTACAATTACGTATTATCGCTGATGAAGATCAAATATTATTTATTCACTTAATAAAATAAATAGATGCATATGTGATAATTCCATGCCTTCATTATTAAGTAGGTACTAATAATTAAGTACGAGTATATCACCCAGCGACCTTCAACAATCAAACAGTTCTTTCCTTTTTATACAACGATGTTTCCTGGAATGTGATGACCTTGTTTTTGAATTAATAAAAAAAATTAAGGAAAACTATCATGATCGTATGAGTTCCGCCGCATTTCGCCCCCAGATAATTTGTTCAGCGACTCATCGGTAACGACGTGGGGCGCACTGGACGTCTTGTGCACAGGACACTTGGTGCACGGGATAACTGGTGCACTGGATGTCTCTAACTTAACCAAAGTTATATCGTTAACGAGACTTATGGATCTCTGTACTCTTGCAATCAGTGGAACACTGTAGTGAACAATGCAATGTTATGATGAGTTTGAGGTGCTCTAATGAGGGATACACACGCTGATATACAAAATCAATGCAAATTTCTCGAGTTAAAGCTCGGTAAAAATGTATTATGATTATTCATTTAAAAGGTTTACGTATACTCGAATATTTTTTCTTGGTTATTCTGTCATAATATTCATTATTGTTATACTACTTCTTATTTCTTGAACCTATTTATGTACATCATTTTATTATACATATTTTAACATTAGCATAACTAGGGCAGATTCTAGGAAGCATGTTAGTTAGTAGATTTTGGCAAGTAAATACAATAAGAATAATACACGAGTACTCGTACATGCAGATACAAGCTTTAGGTCCCCTAAAATGCCAAAAGGTAAAGGATTAAGACATGAAAACACTCCCATCACATTAAGGCATTTTCTTGTATATATTATAAAATTAAGAAATATAAGAAGCATGTTAAAATTTATAGTAAAAATGTAATCTTTTAAATAATGATTTCTTGAAAGGCATGCGTATTGAAGTAATCTGTTAATCGCTTCCTCGATTTGAGTTGAAATGCTCGCGTTTCCAATTAAAAGATTTAAATAAATGGAGTCGTTCATAAGAAGCTCTCAAGGCTAGTTGCAGAGCAAAGCTGTATATCTCCTAGCAGACAAAGCTGCCCCTGTTCGCGATGTTCCACAACAAGCATGAGAGTAAACAGCGGCCGCCATCGAGGCACTTGAACACAAACCTCCACAATGTAATATATCGCCGACATAAACCAACGAGTCCAATGAGATCACCACTCGGTTACTCTTCCAGTCTACCCAGACTGTACCTACATCTTCAAAATACGATTGATATGCTAATTACGATGACAAGGAGAGGACACCTTAGTTGATTTTTAAATATCAAATTGTATTTTTCGGGTCATCTTCAAAACTAGAAACCTATCATCAAATTCAACTAAAATTTCTGTAAATAGTGCTATTATTTTGTCGATCACTTTAAAAAAGCTACCAATGTTTTCGCTATTTTCTACCAAAAAAATGATCGATAACGAATTTGATTTCTTAAATTTAAGTCTTATCCTAATCCTATCCTAAAGGATCTAATCCAATAAACGTTGCCAATGTTCACGTTTCAAAAAGAGACTGTTATTTCATAGTGGTAATGGTAATGACAAACTCTAACAGACAATTGTACGAGTCTGAAAATCACACTAACAAGCGGTATTTATCTGGTAATTGGATTATTAAAAATGCCTTATTAAATAGATATCAAATTCATACTTTGTTTTAACATGGATCACACTGAGCACTGTTTCACTTGATGGAAAAGTACAGTTTCGCGATCAATTTAAACTGTCCTATTATATTAAAGCTCTAAGTAACTAAAACACATGTAAGTTCCGCCTAAATTCTACCTACTCCCCAGTCAAACTCTAAGTAAATAATCATTTCCACATCAGTAGGTTTGTGCACGTTGGAATTAATAAAGCTTTTATAAATCGCGAAACTGCAGTTATTCATTAAGTGAAACAGTGCTCAGTGTGATCCATGTTAAAAGAAGTTTAAAAAAATCTTATATTAAAATATTAAAATGGATTTCAAAGTGAATGTTAAAAATATAAATAACATTAAATCCCTTAGCTATTTTTTTTATGCAATCGCATGCACGAGAGCACCCAGGGAGGCTGGACGCTGCATGCGGGAAACGTGTGTTGTGTTCGTGTTTGTGTGTGGGTTGGGGAGATTTCAAATATAATTATATTTTTCTGTTTCTTAAAGAGATCCATATTGTAGGAAGGAGGAAACACAGACGCTGGAAGAGCATTCCAACGTCTACCGGTGGCATTAAGGAAGGAGCTTTGGAAACTGCCAGTTCTTGGTGGACACAGATTTACTTGTATGGCTGTTTGGCAAGTGTAAGACGAGTTTTTCGGTTGTGGGTGGGTTGCAGGAGGAATTAGTTCTTTAAGTTCCGAAGAGCAGCGACCTTGGTAATAACGGTAAAAATGACTAAGTGAACCAATCTTACGCCTGTGTTCCATTGATTGCAGGTTAAACGTAAGTGTCATTGTTTATCAAAAGAATTGCTCTTCTTTGCTTGGATATACATTACTAAACTGATCGATTCATAAATTTGTGCACTCTCCAATACACCATGCTCGCGTTAAAGATATAAAACAAATTTCATTTATGGCATTTATGGATGGCACTTCCTTTAACCACATGTTCAGATCGAAATATTTCCTTTGAAACCAGCGCGGATGGGTTTAGTTCAAGCGTCTGCCTTGCTACCAACATGTAGTGTGGTCAGCGGAAGTCTTGTGAATACATCGCGGAGCAATGGCGAATGAAAGAATAGTTCTGTGGCTTCTAGTGTGCATGTGCGGCGGTGGGCTCAGCTTCAATGATCTCCAGAACTCTTCTAAAGCAACTCTGGAAGCAAAGGAAGAAGGTTTTCCAATCGACTCTTTGGGAGACTTCGAATCAGCTAAATCGTAAAAAAATACAAATCAATAGTAAATCTCGAATCATAACCAAAGTTAGCCGAATAAATTAATATATTAAAAAGCCTCGAAAGCACTCGAAATTGATTAAAAATTAAAGTAAATTATAAAACTTCCATTGCGTTAGATTTTTATTCATAATATATGAGTAAATAACTTTGTTTGGGTTAATTTTATTTACTTATTAAAACAAACATTAGTTAAGTATTTTTATTTAACATTAAATTTATTTAGGTTTTCGGAAATGTGTGGAGTGGCGAATTTCGTCTAACCAATATTTCGACTGCCATTACAGGGGTCATCCTCAGGGTTGACGATTTTGTGTACTGAATATGTATTTACCTATAATTTATTACTAGAGGACCTTTTTAATATGCACAGCTGAACAGCAGTAGGAGTTTGATCCTCGACGAGCTCTATGACGCCCAACTGGGTCGGATGAACGATGCGTGTGAGAATGATCAAATTCATTTTGATAGTAGATTAACTAAGTTATTAAATGTTAACTCTAAGTGATTCATGGAACGTCGGGATAATCACATGGTCTTTCTCTCTAAAATAAATGTATTCTCAAATAGTTCCCTACTACGTCACGGACTCGTTTAAGATAATTACTCTAGATTGTGTTGACCATATTATTCAAATAAGGGTCGGGTGCCTCAGGAGAGCGCAAAACAAAATCACAATAATCATCAGTCACACGTCTACCCCGATGACAGTAGAAAAGGAAACATACTCGTATTTATTTAGTAACAATTCGGTATATTTTGTAACCGACTCGTGGGTAGATAAATTAATTATCAGAGATTAATTAAGCAGAGATCTTTTAGGCGATAAATGGGTTATGAAAAAAATTACCACCATTACAAAATTTATAATTGCATTGTCGATTAATTAAATGTATTTCTTCTGAATTTAATTAATTGCAGTTAAAATCAAACAATCGATTACTTTTAACTCTTTTTGGTGAGTCTTTTTTTATGTAAGCACATACAGGAGAATACCGACAGATGGTGATAGTAATTCCGAAGTCTCATCGGTGGAATTCTATGACGCTTACCGTGCTGCATATGGCTAAGCGCTGCATGTGGAGTGTTGATCCGCCAACGTCATAGACTACAGCCCGAGATTCACGCATCATCCTTATTATTACAGGAATTTACTATGAATGGATGGTCTTCACGGGACGACTTTCGTCTACCACCAATTTTGATTGATAGGCTACGACTGGCATTTTACGGGCAGGGGATTAAATTCACACGAACCCGGGGGTATTTTAGAGCTCAAAAATCGATTAAAAATCTTTTTTTTTTAATCTCCGTCGGGGATCGAACCCACGACCTTTGGCTTGCAACGCAAACGCTTTGACCATTGAGCTATACCCGCCGGCTAAATTCTGTATTTGAGTGTAACAACAGTTAGAACAAGTGTAGACGAGTAATAGTCGATACGATCACATACACATCCACACTGGTTTATTCTTTGATATGCTACGCGTAAACGTTCTTACGCGGACCCAGCAGATAATGTTTTATAGAAGATGATTGTTTGTCGATAAGTTTGTTGTTATATTTTCAAGGCCTGAAGTCCTGAAATGTCCATCAGAGAACCTGATCACCTCCCGTCACAAGTGCAAGGTGGCGGCCGAGTGGGTGGACTGCACCAGGAAGCATTGCTGTCCCGAGTACACATACATCGCGGGAAGGTACACAAAAGATCACATTTACGTTCCCTCCATTCTACTATCCAAACTTGGAAAATAAGGTTCCTTATATTTGAACTAGAGACAAGTTTAAATATACTCGTTTATCGTTACTCAAGTATTATTGATTTTAATCACTTTCTGTAAAAATTAAGACCACTGTAAAATTTTACCAAATTAACAAAACAAAACCACTTTAGCAGAACTTTCAATATAAAACCGGGTTTAATTCTCTTTCATAAAGTATTAGATGTTTAGATCCATTGTTTGGTCACATTTAACATACATACGGCCTCTAGATGCTGTATATACTATATTTAATGCTGCGCTCCTCTATGTCTAAAGGATTTGATATCATTTGTTATGTGACGAAGAGATAGTGACTAAAGAAAATTTGAATCAAACAAAGTAAATGGTAATAACTTCTTAGGTTTTCACGGCCAGATTTGATATTGTGGCTTTTGGGTTCAGCCGTGTGTGGCGAATTACTAATTTCCAATATTTCGACCGCCATTACAGGGATCTTTTTCATGGTTAATGACTTAGTGACCACACGAAGAAGACCCCTGCAATGGAGGTCGAAATATTGGAAATTAGTAATTTGCCACACATGGCTAAACCCAAAAGCCACAATATCAAAGTAAATAGTGTCAAAAATAATACAGGCGCTGTATGGACGGCACCTTGTTTCGATCGAGTAAATCTGTGAGTCCCATATATTACGCATGGAATTAAAAGATGCTACAGAGGTCCCAATGCGAAAAGCACTCAGTGCTGCCATTAATCCCTGCGGCGCCTTAGGACAAAAAAAAAATCAAGCGCCCTCTGTCATTGTTTTCTCTTGCGCGGAAGAGTAAAACCTTAAGAAAAAATGCAATGTTTAGCTCTTGAATTTTTTTTAATAAACTAATGTTATACTTTATAAATATTAACAATAGAAAGGGCACAATAAGAAAAATCTAAGCAAATTAGGTCGCTCTTTGCGCCCCAGCTCATTCGGCGCCCTAGGCTGTCAACCCACTGCGCCACCCCCTAAAATCGACACTGAGCAGACTCATTCTGCAAGCCACCGTTGTCAGTGACCTGTACCATCTCGACAGGCGTTGTTGCACAAAAACTGAGTCATCTTTGCGTTAATTCGCATACCCAGTCGTAGAGAGTTTGCTTGCAACCAGTCGATAAGGTTCTGTTTTCATAAACTGTCAAAGTACACATTGTGATCCCAATCAGGTTAACATCCTCTCTTTGTTTTGTTTGTCAATTTTCAGAACAGTTTTTTTTTGTCTTTTCGGAATTTCAGAATCACAAAATATAAAATTCGAAGAAAAAACGGTAACAATATTAACAAAAAAATCACGAATCTATCGAACGTAGCATATAGATTAGGGAGTCCCAAAAAACCTTTTTTTTAAGACTCCTGCATATTGTATGAATGTATTAGAAATCATTGTCCGATAGCAATAAAATGAATATTGTGAGTTATTAGGACCAAATGGCATAAAAATAGAGGTTGAGCTGAATTCATTTCGAAAAAAAAATCGCCCTTATAGCCTGAGACACCCTCATAAACACACTATACAAAGCTTGAGCATTTGCATTTTATACGCGTCAGACTAGCGATAAATTGAGCTGATGTCAGTATCATCCTAAAATATCCCAAGTGTAGTGCGGACCACCATTATGTTACAATTGTTATGTTGGATGATGTTAACAGTTTTTGATGCAGCTTCATTGCATGTTGCAGATGCGTCCCCAAGGACACGGACCCCTGCAGCCTGGGCCTGTGCGAGCAGCGCTGCGCGGTGTACATGCAGCGCGTCATTTGCACTTGTCACCACGGCTATCGCTACAGCTCCTCCAACAAGCTCAAGGCTATCAAGCCGCTGTGCGTCGGTAAGCGAATCAAGGCACTTATTTTTGGTTCAAATTTTCCAGTATTTTTTCCCTTATTACATAAAAAATGTATAAATTACTGATATCCTCCTCTAAAAGTTAGATATCGAAGACTGGATGAAGGATGCAGGATTAGGTTCACAATACAAACACTTGTTTCTGTTTCACATATTACGCGTTTATTTCTCACAAATGTCACCCGCCATAGCGAACGCCCAAGGCGTGCGCACTATGACGGCCGCGCGTTAAGCTTCAACTGCTAACTTACCGAGCGTTTTTACTGACAGCGCGCTCTGACATCTGGCGGAAGACATACGAAGTAAATATGACAGTGACCAACATGAAATGGACCAACTGTCATAACAAACAAGATGGCGCATGCAAACGCCGTGCAACATTATACAATTAATATTAGATGTGCATATCAGGCGAGCGAACAAAAATAAGAGACAAAAGATCGTTTTTCGAGGCTTTACGGCATCAGCCTAAAGGAGCTATTTCAAGCTGATATCAAGACATAGTAACACAGTAATTTCGTAAGTTTTCACGGCTTCTTTTAAATATATATCTGGAAATATCTGGAACTCGCAGCTCTAGTCGAACACAAGAAAGTGCCGACTCTACAGCTTCTGTATCGTCCCTTTTCTTCTTTACGACTGTGAATCTTGGCATCTCACCAAGAGCCAATGCAGCCGTATAATTGGATTCGAGAGCAGATGTCTGCGTAGAATACTGGGGAACTATGGTTTGACTTTGTGTGGAATAACGAGGTGAGAGAGCGGATGAGGCAGCCTTCCATACTACACTGTGTCAGGAGACGAAGGTGGACCTGGCTGGGACTTGTTTTACGAATGCCGCAAGAGCATTAACTACGGCAGCCTTTACTTCAAGCCCCCGGGCTCCCCGGGCTATATACAGACTGTACTCAGCGGAGCTACGGGAGGCAGAGCTGACATGGGATGAGGCGAGGACCAAGGTGGCTGACTGCTTTATGGCGGCAGCTCAGTGATGTCATATGCTCCAATTGACGGAGCGGACACAGACTAATGAAATTAATGAAAAATAAAAGCCAAAATAACAACAATGTCATTTAATAGGTGTTCACGGCTAAATTTATAATTGGTTATTTTGTGGAAATATGGTTTTTGTGTTGAGTCGTGTGTGGCAAATTTCTTCTCGAGAAGGGCGAAACCCATTAAAAAAAAACAGAGAATAAATAATAATCATTAAGAACAGAGGGCAACCAATAAATATATAAACAATTCATATTTATAAATAGCAAGTATTTGTGGTAATACATATTACGTCCTTAAAAAAAGTATATCGACAGAAGGAAACTTGTTTCCCACGCGATGCAATATTTGCAAATACGAATTGTACTTTTAATTAGTATGAGAGGCATCAATATGTAACAAAACCTGATATGTATATCTTTCCTTATTTACTGAGTACATGATAGTTTATCATTTAACCAGATCGGGACAATACAAATAGCAATTTATAATATTTCTTGTACATCATTAATTTTTCATCGCTTTAATAATTCTAGGAATTTATTTACGGCGCAAGAAGATTATTTTATTGTTAAGTTGTCTTTTAAGATTTGTATAAATCGGCTCTACAAATTGTATACAAAATCGCCAGATGTGTTAACTAAAGAAAATTCTGTTAAGTTTTAAAAGTCTTATCTCAAAAAATACAGGACATGTAAAAAAAATTGCCTGCAAGAAATAAAAAAATCCAATCTCCTTAACTATGATTTCAATAAATTTCGCGAAAATTATTCATTCGGTCATTTATATAATAATAATAAAATACAGTCCGCCAAAGAAGGTAAGCGCTATATAATCCAAATATGAAATGTATTCTCCTTCTACTGTTGGTGCCGTTGTTTTTACGTAGACAAATTACGTTAAATTTTATATCAAAACATTTTAAAATAGGTTTTTATACATCCTGGGCTATCCTGTGCTGACCAATAAAGATCTTTCCATTGACACTATCTTTTTATAGCGACTAACTCGCTCTTCATGCAGTTTACCATTTGCGCGACTTCATTGTTTTACAGATATTGATGAATGTGTGGACAAAAATGGCGACTGCGACCAGAAGTGTATCAACGAGGTGGGAAGCTTTCGCTGCGCCTGCGACGAAGGATATCAATTAAGCCTCGACAATCGCTCCTGTGATCTGCTAAATGCAACAGTAAGTGCATATTTCCTTCCTTTGTCTTCAGTCTTCTGAGAATCTTGGTCCAAGTATTTCCAGCATTATGCACCATTCTTCTATCCTTGACTCACTGATTCACCAGAAGAAAACAAAATATCTCTATATCTTTTCATCTTCTTTTATTCCATAGGAGAAAATTCCGCCCGGGCGGCACACACCCTGGCTACGCTACTGGCGCAGCATTCTTCTGGTTCGCGGAGCACTACGCATTAAATGCAGTAAATGTTAGGGAATATCAAATTACGCAAAAGGCGGCGCAAACATTCTGAGGGTATTTGGTTAAAACTAGTAAATCGGGTACTATGTATGAGGCCGTTCTTTTCCCGTTACCATTGTTGTTTAAATAATTACGGAAATTAATAAACAACAAAAAAAATGTTACAAACAAAAGTCGTGAGCAACAAAACTTCTCGGAAAATCGTGACAAACAAAAAATACAATTAAAAAACACATTCTTGACGGGCCGGATTACGGTTCTCTTCTTCTCTTCATTTTTCTGCCATTAATATAATAATAATGTCGTTTTTCAGCAGGATTGTGTAAGGCTATACCCCAGCTATATATTTTTAAATTGATAATATATCGTATGAAAGCTATACTCACCTTTAATTGCAGCGGTCATGTGCTATTCGTAATGCCTCTGTGATTGATACTATAGTCAGATACTAGACCCAGTGAGATCACTTCATCTGGTTAGAATACGCCTGAGCAATCTTATTACCTCGATTCTTCCAGCGACTATGATCTTCCCAAATAAATGTTTTTCCAGATGATAGGCCCAACAATGGCTGCTTCTCGCGAGCGTTGCTACTCCAGCTGCGAGGCCACCACGCGCCTTCACGATCGCGTGCGGCAGCTGCACGAGCACGTGGCGGCGCTCAACACGGCGGTGCGCCTGTCTTCCTTCGCCAGCGGGCCTCCGGGGCCTCCAGGGCCCCCGGGTTCCCTGGGCCCGCCCGGGCCCTCCGGCCAGCCGGGCCCCTCAGGAACGCCAGGTAAGGATCAAAAAAATTTGACCGGCGTCACAAACTTGTAGACAACACCATACGGACATGCGACCAACTACGAAGACTAACACAAGCCAGTCTCCAGAGCCCGGCTCGCTACACACGCTACAGTCCTCAACACCAAAAAGCCCCGCGAACCGCCGACGAATCTCGACGCTAAATCTCCATTAATGATCAGTTAGCAAAACTAACAAACTCAATTCAAGGAGCTAAGGCTTAGTAGCAAAGCGCACGCTTATAAGATCTTTTTTATAGAGTACCATTTACATATTCATCGGGTATGGCATATTCAATCTGCTTCTAGAAGATACTAGAAATACGATGGCTTGACTTTATAAAGAATAACGAGGTGAGAGAGCAGACAAGACAAAGGTATACCTAGCTGGGACGTGAACTTCGGATGCCGCAGAAGATAATTAATTACAGCTGCTTTTTCTTCAAGCTCCCAGGCTCTCGCTGCCGGGAACTATATATAGAATGTACTCGGCGGAGCTACCGGAGACAGAGCTGATATGGGATGAGGCGAGGGCTAAAGCGGCTGACAGAGCTTATGGCGACGGCTCGTGATGTCCATATGCTCCAGGTAAGGGAGCGGACATGGAAATAATGTTTTTTTTAAGAATTAATAAAATTAGTATTGCTAGTTTCTACTATCGTAGCATAAAATAAATATGTACTTTTTATGACAATTCAGGAAATTTGAATAAACATATTTTTAACATTAGGAGCTGACGGGTCAAAATCGTACAATGAAGCAGATGATTTTTCATACACTCTGTTGGACTCGTACGTCCCTTCGCATCAGGGGGCTTGTAAATGCCAGAGAGGACCTATAGTAAGTACAGTGTCATTAATTATATTATTTTATCACTTATATATAACATTATTTTGAAGAACATCCTAATATTGCGAATATTTAAAAAATATATATATTCAATATTTGTTAATGGAACAAGATATTACATATCTGAGTTCAGTGGGAGAGCGTGCCAAATTGTTCACACAATTTATATGGAACATTTCGAATTCTTGTTGGCATGAGTAAACAGTGCTCGTAACTACACGATGTTTTGTGACAGTCCTTAAGAATAAATTTTACAAATTAAAGTTCGGAAAATTAAGGACACCCTATATGTTGATTATATATTATATATAAAAAAAATTAATGACTGTGTGTGTATGTGTGTCTTTTATACATCCTACACCGTTCATCCGATCGATATGAAACATTCAGGAAATATTTCTTTTAGGACTGTGAAAATTATAGGGTACTCATAATTTTATTTAATTACAAAAAATAATTTAATATTTATAAAAATAGTGTTTTCATACAAGATACATACAGAGAAAATTTACAGTAATACAGAATGGCCATTTCGGAAAATTTCAAATATTCGAATTTTATTAATATTTGTTGTGTATCTCCTTTTTTTATTTTTTATTCCTAACTTCGTTTTTGCGACCGTGCTTCACTATAAGTATGTTTTCGTTTATTAAATTAAATTTAGGTTTATGAAAAAAAAACTGTTGGTAAATATAATACAACAAATATTATAGTTAGTTTTAAAAACCAATTAAAAGTAAAATAACCCAATGAGATTGAACAATCCATTTGCATTTCATTTTTACATAAATCATATTCCAATATTACATTACATTTTTATTTTGTGAAAATTATTCTTTCTGTAGTAGTTTACTTGAAATATATTTTACTTTATTTAATTTTCATTTGTAATATTTCATTTCATTTTCGTTGTTTGATTTTTATTGTTACTTAATGGTTTATTATCATCCATAATGTGTTTTTTTATTGTTGAATAATTTAAAATTTCCATTTGTGATAATAAGAACATTTTATCGGTGCTTAAATTTAAAAAATGATATTTTTTAAAGTGTGGACTCACCCTTTCTTTTTAAGAATCAAATCAAGAACTCTAGGTATTTTAACTAGGTACTTATGTAAGGTACTGAATATTCTGAACAAAATTTGATTTTCGATTAAAGTATTTGAATGCATGAATTTTTACCGACAGTTTGTTTTATGTTGATGTTGCATGTCAGAATGAATTGAAATAAATATTACGTACAAATCGTATGTGACATAGCAAGAGTTAATTGTGGGATTCCAATTGCCGATCGACTTCGGATAATATTATATCGATGTTTCAAAAGTGAACTTCAAATTCACTGTGAAATAAATTGGGTGGTTTCACCGAGTACTATGAGTATAATATGTACAGTTCTCGACGGACTTAAAAAAAAAATCTCGGAGAAATAGTCATCTGTAGTTTATATATATTTACAATCAGCCGGTTTAATGAACCCAAGTCACAGACTTGCTGATCTCAAGTGCCTAAAATAATCGCTGCCTAGAATCCCATATCCCTTCCAAATAGTGTTCTTCCATGCTCATCCGCACATTACCAAACGTTTTCAGAGAAACGCAAAGCTGGATGTACACTGTGGGAATAAGGAGGATTATTACATGCTAACATTTCCATGTATTTTTTTTACATAAAAACACTTACATATTTATTTTTTGAAAAGTTTTAATATTTTGTTGCAGTTTATAATGATTTTATTATATATACACACTATTTTGATTTTGTAGGGTCCCCCGGGAGCATCAGGTGCAGAAGGTCCCAAGGGTTCGAGTGGCCCCAAAGGATCCAGAGGTCCAAGGGGCCAGAGGGGATCTTTTGACTTTCTGCTTCTTTTACTAGCAGACCTTCGACACGACATTATGAATTTAGAGAGAAAAGTTTATGCCAAAGGAGAGAGGTGAGTTATGTTGAATGGAGTTAAGTAGGGCAACAGGAAATCGCAGAGTAGCACACTTCCACCATATAATTGTCATATGGTATACAAAGAACCGTGCCTTGATTATCTTTCAGATATTAGATCACCTATAGTATGAGGCTTTGTCCACCACCTGTTATCTCATTTAACCCTTATATAAAAAGCAAAGTGATGAAACTAATTATAAATATTTATTTATTTATTTACCTTGTTTTCACATGGATCACGTAACAAAAGTTCTCTATTAGGAGACTGCAGTTTCGACTAACTCGTAGTCTTTCTCAATCCTTCTCTAGTTAAGAGATAACTGAGCTGCGTTGTACTTGTAAGTGGTGTAACACATTTTTGTAGGGGTGGGGGTGGGGGTGTGTCTAACATGAAAGGAGAGGGAGGTAGTAGCACTTTTATATATTTATCTCTTCCTTCATCCTTGCAACACTACCTACCTCCCTCTCCTTTCATGTTAGACACACCCCACCCCCACCCCTACAAAAATGTGTTACACCACTTACAAGTACAACGCAGCTCAGTTATCTCTTAACTAGAGAAGGATTGAGAAAGACTACGAGTTAGTCGAAACTGCAGTCTCCTAATAGAGAACTTTTGTTACGTGATCCATGTGAAAACAAGGTAAATAAATAAATATTTATAATTTATTATGGATCTCAAAGTGAATGCTCAAAACATTGAAAATAAAATATGATGAAACTAACATTCAATACATTTCAATTTTACAGCTTAACTGTTAATCAAATAACAAAAAGTTATATAAAAAATCATGCACCATTAATAACACAACCAATTGACTTTTCGAAAAAACATAATTATAATGAATTATCAAACTGAACATCTTTTATGTTTCGTTACCCCACTATCCCTTTCTTAAACTCCATTTATATATACAATTTTTCCTAATTATTTTATTCGATTTTAGTTTCCAGTTATTTTAAATATTCATTAATAGGTAAAACATGTATATTTTTTTTATTATTTTGCAGTCCCCCCAAGTTCAATCTACAACACGCCTGGAAGAAGCAGAGAATGAAGGACAGGCTGCAGAGCTCTGCAGGCGAGCGCACGATGAGCGCCTACTCGGCCCCCATCGTACAGCGCGCCCAGGTGGACATCACCACAGACGGGGAGTCGGGAGAAGTTCCTCGGCGAGAAGTCCCCAAGCGACCAGAAGGCCCCAAGGGAGAGACAGAATACGACGGATATCTCCAGCATGTAGAAGACCTGCTGAACCAAGACATTGTCAAAGAAACCGTTAGCCAAGTCAACCAGAACATCCAAAATTCAAACGGATCACTGAATTCTTGGATGAATACCAAAGACACCTCCAGCGAGGAAGAAGTCACTGAAGATTATGATGAAAATGGAGAAGTCGATGAAGAGAGCATGTACGAATAGTTTTGAGTGTTTGGTATTGGAAGATAAACAAACTGTCTTATCAATACTACCCTTTTAGTAGCATTTACATTGTATACATTTTTAAAATGAAAAATAGATCTCTAACACATTTACTGTTTAAAACTTTTTATGTAAAATTGTTTTTTATTAGGTTAGTTAAACAAAAATAAGAAGTATATTTAAATAACGATTTGTAATGTTGCATTTTTTATTTTGAGTAATTTTAATTTTTGGAATTTTCTACATCCTCCAATACACTTAGTAATCGCTTGCGTAGAGAGGTATGCAGGAGGGTTAGGATGTCGGACAGTGATAATAATAATTCTTCTTTGTAGTATCAATCCGGTGATTAGTTTGCAGCAACAAAAACTTACATCTCGATCTCCACTCTGCAACCCTAAAGCTCAGCATAAGAGCTACAAATTATATCCTCGAACACTTGCTGCAAATACTCCCGGCTAGGGCGCACTCTGCAGTTTCTACCCTCAACCATCCCTTCCAAAATGTCGTGAAGAAGACCATCGTGGCGCATGATGTGACCCATCCATCGGGCTCGCCTATCTAAGATGGTTCTCACTAGGTGCCTATCTTTCTTGATTATAATAATTATCGTCACCATTTTCTTCTTAAAAAGTTAAATTTTATTTTGTTGCAATTTCGCATTGATTTTTATATATATAATGAGATCTATACATTATTATAGCTTATTCATTTACATTTAAGCACACAGTTTTACATAACATTGCCTAGAACACGTCTATCTAGTATGTAAATAGTGAATTGACTGAGTTTATTGATATTATAATATTGACAGTACTCCTAATTTAAAAATCAATTAATTAATATCTCATTGATGTAATATATATAAAATAAAATAATTATGATGATTTCCACATTATATTATTTATTTTCCCTAAACAACACATGGAGTGTAAGGGAAATCACCCAGCCTCCTTGACCCTTTAGGTGCGGCTATTGTTTTTATCATTGTTCCATAAGAAGTGTCAATAATACATGGAAAATAAAATAATGAAGTTTTTTATTTTTATAACGAATTATTATTTTATGCATACACACATATATACAATTTTTTAAACCCTATTAAAATAAACTATATATTTTTTCATTAAAACTCTATGGCCTTGCCTATATATCGGTGCGCCACACTCTAGTGACATGTCGTGTTATGTCAATATATAAGCACACTGCATCAAGTGATTATCGGACAGCGACACGCATTCCCCATGTGTTTATCGAGTTTTGTATTGTTACATATCGCAAGCAGTTTTGTATGGCATTGGCTATATATCGGCACTCTAGCCACATAAAATGTCATGCCGATATATAGGTACGCCGCATCTAAAGGGTAAAAAATAAAAATTCCCCTCTGCAGGACTTCATATTGTAATTGCTAATATGCCTCAAATAGAAAGCAATTGTTGCAGGAGAACTGAAATCAAAGTTACATTATTTTTCAATCTCCTAGGCTCCTAAGAAACAACTTTAATGTGTATATTTTAGATATATTTTTAGGAGTCACAACTAAAAGGGAAAAGGCAAAAGATCTGTCATCTAACTGTTAAGCCTGGCCATATGCTGCAAATAAAGGAGCAGATACGACATTAAAAATATATCCAAGAAATATTATTTGTGAAATAAAACAATATTACTTATTAAATTTATTTTTCATTTAACTTTCAGTTTCATAATGTAATGAATCCTCATCACTCAATGTACGAGTATGTCACTAAAGTAAATTATTAAATTCTCTCATAGATATCTAGATTGAGATAAAGAGTAATCTTCTTCTTCATAGTATCAATCCTGTGGATTGGTTTGCAGCAACAAAATCTTGCATCTCGATATCCACTCTTCTCGATCCTTTGCAACCCTCATTAGCTCAGCATAAGAGCTACAATTCATGTCCTCGAACACTTGCTGCAAATACTCTATACTCTCGTCTAGGGCGCCCTAGACGGGAGTATAGAGTAATATTCTAATATAATTATTTACTTTTGTGCTTTATTCAACAAAGGGGTAATCAAAATCAAATGTCATGAGGTACACATTTTCAATTCATTTCACGTTTATTGAAAAAGAATCAAAATTAGGCATAATTTTGAATTTGATGATCTATTAAGCTGGCAGTTTAAGTATACACCAGTATTTATGAAAAATAAATGACTTCCGTACAATTTTATGATATAATATTTAGAATAATACAAATCAATTATTATTGACACTCCGCTAATGTTTTTGATGGCTTGTATTGCTTTTGCAAATGATCGAACTCTGCAAGTTTGTTGTTAAAATCAGTGATGAATTGGTGTTTCTCATCCGAGCTCATCAGTTGATTCATGTAGCGATCTGTCTCCTGAAATTTACAAATACAAACATTGAAATTTATTTAAGTAACTTTTATGTATGTACACTTGCATGAAAGAGCGAAGCTGTGTCAATTTTCATAGCCCTTGCTTCAACATAACACATATTAACACTCTGCATTCCCCATCTTCATAGAATATATTATAAAATGAATTTAAAACAACTATACAACATAATAAAAAGAAAAAAATGGATAAAAGTCCTGAAAAAGAGAGAAATTTTGACAAAGACCTCAACACACTATCGAAAACTTCAAAGGTTCTAATATCCTTTATAAAACCAGGTGAAAATGGAGAAGTCTTTGGCTAGGCGTCCCTCATATGCAGGCTGCAACTGTGAGTCGAAGAACGTGACTTGCTCTATCGCTCTTACTAGGCATCTAAAATTTACTTGACAAACAGTTGTCTTTGAAAAATTTTATAACCCCACTCAGATTTACGGGTCAATATCATTTGTTAGAACTTATTTGTTGTAGTTATACACGATAGGTATCATCATTCCTTATCTCCTCCATAGATGAAGGATATGGTTATCACAAACTGCGCCTCATAACTGACAGCCCCCAAGCAATGTTACCTCCAATTGTTATAAGGCTGAATGCGCAAAAAATATTTGCCGTGTACTTTGAGGAAATTATTTTTTTGTGCAATTCACAACGCTATACATGTAGTCCTCGACTTACGAAGATTCTACTTACGACCATTCGCACTTACGACCAAAAAAAAATGAATTAATAAAATTTTAAAAAATTACGACCAAAAAAATGCATTACGGTGCGCGTTATCGAATTATCAAAATGCGAAAATAAGTGGAGAGGCAGCTAGTGCCGATTACAAGGCTGCTGAAGATTTTATCCAAATATTTGACACATTGATTAGGGTAAGAAGAATACGTCAAGGAACAAATTATTCATGTTGACGAAACTGCGCTTTATTGGAAGAAAATGCCTCAGCGTACCTACATTAATAAGGATGAAAAAAGTATGTCAGGCTTCAAGGCATTTAAGGATCGTTTAACAATTTTATTGGGTGGCAATATTGCTGGATATAAATTGAAACCATTAATGATTTATCACTCTAAAAACCATTAAAAATTGAACACACTACAAATCTCATTGTAGGGCTTTGCAAGAAACTTGATATTAATATTGATCATGAAGATATAGAACAACTAAAAGAAAATTATTTGGAAGATCTTACTAATGAAGAATTATTATGTATCGAAAATCAAAGGGTTGAAGAAGAGACTAAATAAAATTGTCTTGGAATCTCCAAATTGACCAAGTGATAAAAAAAATGGATTTGGATAATGAAAGATTTTTGAGTATTCAGGAAAATCTTTCTTGCTACAAAGAAATATACAGGGAAAAAAACAACAAACAACTCAAAATTTGATATTTTTTCAAAAAGATTACTACTACTTCTCTTCTTCTATTACTGTTGATATAAAAAATAAATAAACATGTTTTATTTTAAAAGTACATACATATTCTGTATGAAATTCGACTTACGACCAATTCAAATTACGAACAAAGTCCAGGTACGTATCTCGGTCGTATGTCGAGGACAACCTGTATATAAGAACTAAATGAAACTGATCATTTTTCATTTTCAAACGCATAGCCTAAACGCATAGCTGCCCCCAAGGTCTTCGCTTCTTTCCATTTAAATCCCGGAGCGTTTATACTATTTATGGTTCCTGATAGCCTCCCAGGAATCGTGAGAGCCGAGAGCCTGGAATAAAAGGATGCCATAGTTCATGCTTTCATAGCAAGGAAAGGTTAAAGAGAATTTACCTCTTTGGGCTTGCCGAGCTGCTCCGAGCAAGCTCCAGCCACCAGCAGCAGATCCAGCGAGCCGGGGTCCGCGGCCATGGCCTCCAGCGCCGCGGCCTCCGCCTCAGGCCACGAGCCGCGCCCGGCCTGCGCCACGGCCAGCCCGCAGCCCAGCGCCGGCGAGCTCGGGAATTTGTCGCTCAGCTCCTGGTAGATGTAGTAGGCGTCTTGAAGCTTTGCTCCGCCCTGGAATCAAAACACAACATTACAGTATATATAAAGTGATACCGGTCGTCGACAGATTGTTCAGACGACCCGCATCTTGCGTCAGTAGCGCCACTGTTTGTCAGCGGTAGACGAAAGCAACATTGTTCCCCAGTGGCGCCATCAGTAGAGACAGAGGCAAAAGGAGGTAACTACTCCCACGCCGCCTGCGAGTCTGTCGGATACCAACCACCACATGGGGCGCGACCTCACGGCATTAGCATTACCGTGTACCTTAGTATTAAGTCTAATATTATATATTTTAAATTTAAATAAACGAAAGTTTACATTTACCCATTGGTATCAATATAAATAAATACATACATGAGAGGGTTTTAGATTTTTGTTTTTCGTTTATGAAATAGCTATAACTCTTTAACCACTGCACATTTTTGATGAATTTTTTAATCAATTTTTAGGCAATCAATATAAATAATAAATATATTTTTTAATGTGGAAAATATTTTTATCAGTTGACATACAAATAGTTTTCGATTGTCATAGATTATATATTCAGTAATACATTCAATCAATAATTTAGGTATTTTTTAAATAACAGTAAAATAAAGCTTGAATATGAGACTAAATAAAATTTAACTTCATGACAGCTATAGACGTCATCTGCGTCGAATGGGTTAAAGACACTCGAATCGTAGAGACGCAAGAAAAACATGGAAGACATCGGAAACCCTTAGGAGATTGTGTACACGTCATAGGCCACACATCATCTAGACGAGAAGCTGTCAAGCCAGGAAGAGCTGTGTGAGGATGGCATCATCATCATTGTCCAGCATGAGCTATCTCCGCACCAGGTCAGGGTGCAAGCGCCCAGGGCCTCCAGTGATTATGCTACTTTCAGAACATTGCCGGCGGGCATAGCTTAGTGGTTAAAGCATTTTCTTGCCAAACCGAAGGCTGTGGATTCAATCCTCGATGAAGATTAAAAGATAAATAAAAAATAATCAATTTCTAAACTCTATAAATACTGCCGGTTGGTGTGAATTTGATCCCTCACCCGTAAAATTCCACTCATAGCCTATTAATCATAATTGGTAGTATAAGTCGTCCTGTGAAGACCATACATTCATAGTGAACTCCTGTAATAATAAGGATGATGGGTGAATAAATAAAAATTGTCATACAACACGCTAGGCATCAGAGTACCTGGACCAGGTGCAACCAAGCCTGGGCGAGCTGTGTGAGGGTGGCATCATCATCCTTGTCCTGCATGAGCTTGAGCTGTCTCCGCGCCAGGTCGGGACGGTGTAGCGCCAGCAATATCTGCACTCCGTAAGCCAGGGCCTCCAGCGAATCAGCTCCGTGCAGAACTCTGCCATACAACAAGCACTAGGCATTATATATTTGTACTCGTAAACCGCAGTAACTTTATAGTTTGTCATATTTAAAGAATAAAACAAGTAAAACTTTGAAAGAATTCAATAAGTTTTAATTTATTAATCAGTCAATTGGTTTCGGTGACATGTCTTTATCTGTCACTTTATCAGTCAACCGTCTAATCCACAATCAATGGAACACAGACGTAAGATTGGTTCACTTAGTCTTTAATACCGTTATTACCATGGTTGCTGCTCTTCGGAACTTAAAGAACTAATTCCTCCTGCACCCACTCACAGCCGACAAACTCGTCTTACACTTGCCGAACATCCATACACTGTTAATATATGTCGACCAAGAACTGGCAGCTTCCAAAGTTCCTTCCTTAATGCCACCGGTAAGCTATGGAATGCTCTTCCAGCGTCTGTGTTTCCTCCTTCCTACAATCTGGATCTCTTTAAGAAACAGATAAATATACACTTGCAATCTCCCCAACCCACACACAAATACGAACACAACACACGTTTCCCGCATGCAGCGTCCAGCCTCCCTGGCTGAGCGTCATAGAGTGTACTGGTCTTGACCGGTTGTGCTCTCCTGCATGCGTTTACATAAAAAAATTAAAAAAAAACCAGTTTAAAAAAATCAAATGCTCGGTGTTTTCTTATAAACTTGAACTTGTTTTATTCTTTTATTATATTTTTGACTTGAATTTAAAATTTATTACTTGTAATTTGACAATAGTATACATTATTTGTTTGACGTGTGTGAAATTACTATTTTTTAATGTTTCCTTTAAATGTAGCACACAAAACATCACGAAAGGTACTCATTTTATATTGGTTTTTATCTACACAGTGATCATCGCATATTGCAAGCAGATTTTCACTCGATTAAAAGATAACCCCAAAATAATTAGTTAATTAACTTAATTCTCTGACGCTTAGCAATATTTGCCGGATGTTCCCTGGTTTAAAATAAATTTAAAATGTCATATACCTTAGAGCACTTTCCAAATTATCTTCATGGTAGTAAATGGTGGCAGCCGTGATGAGGAACAAATCATTGGATAATTCAATTCCTTTCGCCACCTGAAAAATACAAAAAACTAAATCATACATCTCTCGGTTAAAGAAAACTCTCACCGATATCATTAAATCTTATTATTTCAAGCTTAAAAGTACAAACCATCTATATTAAAATTATATATGTCTTCTCAATTTTAGTCTGGATCCATGTTATCAAGTAAATAATTTACATTTTTAACATATCAGTATTTAAGAGCACTTTTTTAGGATCAAATTTTCATTCTTTCGTTCAAGCGTTTCTTTGCCTCCTATCGAAAAAGTGGGTCTTGAGTCTTATTCTCAAGGATGCCTCCGTTTTCAGACCTCTTGTACTTTCCAGCAGAGTTCCAGACCTTTGATGATACAAAATTGAAAGCACGGTTGCTGAAGGCTGTGGTACGACTAACTCTCATCAGCTGCAGGGTACATATCTGAATGAATAATATTTTATGAAATATATGATTATCGATCCGTTTTATTTTAACATGTCAAATTATTTGATTTGTGTATTCAAAGGACTAATGATATAAATAATATTATTTTATTGCACAATGATGTACAAAATATATATAAAAAAGTATGTTGCTAAAAATATACTAATATTACTAAAAAGCTTAGAGGAGCCTTCGGCGCCGGTAACCGTTCGAGTTCTGCTGGAGTTTACGCTGATCCTTATCAGGATTACTTGTCACTTAGAGCTTGGGCTATTATTATATAGTGATAAGATTATCTAATTAAAAACCTGTTCGTCTATTGTGGAGACGATTTCTCGTTTTCGAGAAGATTCTGAGAAGTATTCAGCGAGGTTCTTCAGCGGCAGAAGCTTGGGGTTCAGGTTCTTGGAGTTCTTCATCTCAAACAAGACCACTTTGTACTTCTTAAGAGCGATGTACGCTCGGTACAGGAAGCCATCGCGCTCCAGAGCCGTTTCAGCATTTGAAGGCTAAAAAAAACATTTATTATAATGCATGATAAACATCTTTGTTGTGAAGATGGGCATTACATTTTTTGACAGTATTAAATAAAGATAAAATAAATATATCATAACATTATCTGACAATTCATTAAAACCTACAATTGTGATTGTTTAAAATAAAAAGTGTAATAAAATTTAATTATTCAATGAAGGTAGTTTAGAATTGTTATCATAATTAATAACATATTTCTAACAAGAGGTACTAACAGCACCAAAGTAAATATGAATAATATATATATAGACCATTGGAAAGAAGCTCTACAAGAGCAATTAGATAAACAAGAGCAATAACCTATGATACGCATTCATAAAGGAAATCACCAACATAAGTGAGACCTGACACAGAAGTTTCAATGCAATAAATACATAAAAAAAGGCATTTTTGTAAAAGATAACCCTAAAATAATTAGTATGGATCAAGTGTAATTATTTGTATATTAACTATTTACCTTCAACTTCTGAGCCTCCACCACGCATTGTTGGTAGTTTCCGATGTAGAAAGAGTTCTTAATATCGAATAACTCGTCCACGTCCTGCTGCTGACGTGACATCTTTCCTTGTTTTGTGGGCTGTCAGATTTTCACAATACACGATCAGTGGCGACAACTTAGCTATGGCGTATGTCATCACTCACAGTATCTAGCATAGACTAAAAGCACGTTTTCTTCTTCTTTTACCACGCCCGCCCTCTATCTTTGAAGTAGTCAAGAAAAATACATGATTACTTACCTAAATCATTTTTTACAATTTATTATAATTTATTATAATAGATATCCAATGTAATAGTCAAATGAGGAAAAAAAAAATGAAGTCTGCCTGCCTGAGTTATATAAATATTTACCCGGTGACCTTTAATGACTTATAATAAAAATGGCGTATGAAAACATTTCAACTTTTGGCAGTAAGTACTTTAAATAAAATAAGAATCGGTATGAGCGGGCTTTCACAACCTTAAAAGAAAATAACTCCTCATTAGGAAGTAAATTCACTGATCAGTACCATGCAAAAGTTGTAAGCATTGCAACTGCAGACAAGATTTCTTTTAACATTGATGAAATACAAAAAGAGTAGAAATACCAAATATCTGAATAGAAAAACTTTGAATTTTGACCATATTTAAAAAAAAATATTATTTTGTTTATTTTTATCATTTTATATTCGATTATTATTTTTATCATTCTTTTATGTTCAGTTGAGTCACCCCTTGGGAAAAGATGGTCCAGGCCTCAGGAGCGTCGGG
Organism: Glossosoma conforme; assembly: GCA_022606575.1. Classification (NCBI taxonomy): domain Eukaryota; kingdom Metazoa; phylum Arthropoda; class Insecta; order Trichoptera; family Glossosomatidae; genus Glossosoma; species Glossosoma conforme. The sequence goes on along the minus strand of JAGTXR010000141.1, from coordinate 372,868 downwards.
CTAATATTTCAATATATACCTCGCTAATTTTTTTTTTTTTAAGAAAAACCAATTCAACAACAAATCACCCAAAAATATGCCTCAGATACTATTTCTACCCCCTCTTCAAGTCCTCGTACTTCTGTCATGAAGGTAGTTGGGAACCATGTATGTTTCCATGTGGACCTTCAAGTGCAGATATGTCCTGGAACGAGAAATATAAAGTGGCAGCTGATAGAACGAAGTGGCAACATATTGTAGTGACCATATATTTCAGATATGGAAAGAAGAATTGCTAAATATTTTTAACTCTACTGATTACTGCTACTTTTTTATATTTATACAATAGTCAATTTATTGTATTGATGAATTTGAGGAAACATATATATACTTAGATGAAATTGCGTGAATTTTTTTTTTGCAGCCTGAATAAGTTTTTACCTTGAAAATTTGGCTCATTTTAATTTTGAATTTGACACCCTTAATGTAATAGGTCCATGAATAAGCACTTGTCAGCCATAAACTGTTGTTTTCTCTTGCAGCACTTTACCGCGGATGATTGTGTTGTATGTACTTACACACTTCTTGTCAAAACCAGGCATAATACTAGAGATCAGCGCAGTGATCAGTGCAGTGATCTGAAAGTATCAACTCGCCCTCGCAAAGGGAAGCTGTATATCTCGTTCAGGGATCTCACTAAAGATGTCTTAGTGTGCTCAGCTCGACCGGTGCACACAAGGTTTCGTCCGCGGCGCACATCCGCGAAAAAAACAAATCCAAAATGTCGTTCCCCGGTGGAGGCCTGAGCAAACTGAAAAAAAAGCACTTTCGTGTAAAACATCAGAAGGTGAAGCTTTTCCGAGCCAACGAGCCGCTGCTGTCGGTGTTCATGTGGGGCGTCAACCACACGGTGAGTACCCGTCAGGGTGCGACGAGCAATATGAGACAACTAGCCCATAGGAAAAATACCTTAATTTTTTTTGGTTGTCCGTTATTTACCACTATACAATCATCGACGACAATGTAAACAAACAGACATTTGGCCTTCAGCTTTATTTATCGAATGACATTTGAAAAAGGTTTTCATATATTTTTGTGGTATTTTATGTGCTAATTTCATTGGTTGTACAATTATTCATGTCAATATAATAATCAAAATGAAAAATCATTTACTTAAATTTTTTGGGTAACACTCCACTTTGGTGTAACAAACCTCAAATAAAGCTTTTTTCACATTTCGGTTACACATAATTTTATTGTATTAAACTATACAATTAATAATATGTTTGGTGTTCTTTAACCTTTTGCCCGCGGCACCAAATTTAGCGAACATACCCTGTATGCGGCTGCTTTTTCGGGGATTTTGTTGTCGCGTTTTCAATTACAAATATAGGTTGTGATATTTTTTCAACTAATCAATATGTTAATCTGCACCCAAAGTAATTTGTTCAATAATAAAATTCAATATATTTCGTGTATTTTCGGTTTGATTTAACAATAATCATTCTTCATACAATTATATATGTTTGAAACTTCTATGACCTCTATGTGTGTCATACGCGCTGAGGGCATGTTCGTTAGAACACGCATAGTGGTCATACGCGGTGAACAGATTAATAGCGTGCCTCAATACCAGATTTAACATTTTACATTGAATTTTTCACACTTTCTATGGCAACTTTCACAGTAAAATAAGTTATGTATTTACCTACTGATGAGATAATTTTGCTTAAAATGTTATCATTAGCACGAAAAATGACAGAAAAAATATGAAAAGTAGTATATTTACTGATAAAATAATAAATCGAACAATGAGCAAACTATCATGTCATTTACATTAGTAGAAATATATTTAAGTTGCTAAAACATGTCACAAGAATGCTAAATATAATAATGAAAAAGGTATAAAGGACCACTTTGAGAGAGTTGCCATATCGGATTATGGCAACTTGTGTTACCCAAAGACGCTTAAAAATTACATTTCTACAACATTTCATTTCACAGGTTAATGAGTAAGAATACCTAGAAAATAATTTTGATTTTTAATACAGAACTTTATCTAGGAAATTGAAAATAATGCCCTTAATTTTTTTTAAAATAAGCCAAAAAAACGTATCATAACAATCATTATTTTAACTCATTAATGTGGATAAAAAACATTGTTGCGTAAGAAACAACGTTTACTTTATAAAATGCAATAACTTTTAAAATCAAAAACATACATACAAATATATTTTTCAATATGGTACTCACTAAGCATCACCATTAAAGTAAATGAAAAGTTATATTAGTTCTACAGTAATTAACTAAATTTAAATAGACAATAAAAGTCTAATACTAAAAGTTAACCGAAATTAAAAATATATTTTTGTCTTCTAACAAAATTTAGTATTTGGTTTATGGGTACTTGAACACAGAAATAAGTTGAAATAATAAAAAAAACTGTATATAAATGTAACTTCTGCGATTTCGCGCCCATGGGGTGACCTTGATGTACAAAAAAACTTGCTTAAAATATACCCATAATACAATGCATGTAAGTATTTATTTGTCCATTTTTTGTTTGCAAATTGGTTTTCCTTGTGTCCTACTCTTGCACATGTATCTGTATGTGAGAGAGCGAAAAAAATAGTTTAACTTGACAGACCGTCAGACAAAAAATAATGAGCAATCTTCAGTGTGCCTCTTGTACTCATCTAATCGTTTTTTTAAAGTGGATAAAAATAAACTTTTATTCCAAAAAATACAGATTTCATTTATTTATATAATATTCCATGTAAAGGTAAAAATATCCTACCGCAGTTAATGTGTTAAATTTTTACGATTGGTGCGGATGGGATCTTTAGAGAATTTTCAGAAAAGCAGTGTTTGTAATAATGAAGATAATAAATAAATAAAAACTCATCCAATTGAATAGAAAATATTTAGCAATATATAAGCAAATCAATTATGCGTAAATAATTCAATAAAATTCTACAAAACATAATAATATTGCATATTCAATAAGTAATGATAAAAAAAAATGATTAAACACACATAAAGTGAATGCTTTACAGAAATAAAAGCTGGAATAAAATGACTGAACAGGTTTATTTTTATATATATTATTTTTATTTATGTGTTTTTTAGATAAATGAACTGAGCCACGTCACTATTCCCGTTATGCTGCTGCCCGATGATTTCCGAGCCTTCTCGAAGCTCAAGGTCGACAACCATCTCTTTAACAAGTAAGACTGATTCATAAAATAGTAGCATGATACGAAGGCAACACATAAACACTTCAAAATAGCCTGCACACTTTTGTCCTGATGTCAAAATTAAATTAGATTATAATATGAAGGTGGATCACCACTAAGTCAATGACTTGTTAAATGTCCTGTGTTTTAACTTGAAAGGCAACAGTTTTCTTGGCATGTGCCATCTGTTGATAAAATGCTAGAATTTTTTGAGTAATCTGTATTATTTACGACAGGTATTTTTTTGGCAGTATTTAATTCAATTAATGGGCAATAATTATTTAGCAACCGGTCAGTAATAAATAGCTAAGAAGTTAAGTAAAAATAATCATTTGGCCGTAGAAAAATATCAATAGGCAGTAGAAAAATAATCAATTGGCAGGAAATAATTAATAAATGGTAATTAATAATAGGTTAGGTTTTCATTTTATGGATTGATTATTTATTCATTTTACATAAGTTTCTACCCATATTGAATAAATTACTGCCATTTATTATTTAATAACTGATCACATTCATACTGACACAGTGGATAATGCCAATTTATTTAGTCTACTATTAATTTTCTTTACTGCCAATTGATTTAACTTACTGCCAAAACCTTGAATTAGTTACTGTACAAAGAAATACAGGCCATTATTTACAAGTAGTAATGTATTTTTTTTTCAGACCAAAGCAACCCTCTGTTGATGTTCTGCATTTACCTACATTATTAAATACAATATAAATTCGTACATTTCAATTATAACATGTTTTATTGATTATTTTGTCGGTAATTGAAGTACTCATGTTGGTTATGACATTAACACTTCGCTGTTTCAACAGGGAAAATATGCCATCGCATTTCAAAATCAAGGAGTACTGTCCCCTGGTTTTCCGAAACCTCCGCGAACGTTTTGGAATTGATGATTTGGATTTCAAGGAATCCATGACAAGGCAAGTCAAAATATTTATATATAAAAAACAAACATATTTTTTAGTTATCATTACACCGTTTTGTGTTAAAACAGTTGATTATTTTTATAAGAAAACTGTAATTACTTCAATTTAAATATATTTTCTTTTCAATTTTGTCAGTTTAGTGATTTTGTAAAAAAGTAAAGGAAAAAGTAACATTTTTATTGTTTAAGATAGTTTGCAAAAATAAACATGAACAGATATCACTTTGTGATGTTATCTTTTTCTGCAACTTTAAACCACGGATATAAATATATTCGGAGATTAAAGGATTTGTGCGGTCAATCATCGTTGACTGCTATAATGCAAGTGTGCATATTACTATTGGAAAATTATAAAATACTCTACAGGGCTTTTTTCTTTCAATTTCTTTGAATACAGCATTCATGATGGTTTATGAATGCTTTTGTATACTTGGCTCTCTTCACATGTACAGAGACACTGTGAATAAGTGTGGGAACAGAGGTTGACATCATTGTTGGGATCTATGATTCCTTAACTATTTTTCACAGGTTTTCTGCCATCAATTACTACAAATAACTTGATAGACTTATTATTTTGTATAATCAATTTTTTTCATGTCATGAAATGAAATTTAAAAATTAATAAAACGTTGGTATTTACGTTATCGCCCCCCGTTATTAAACAAATTGATTATATTTTTTGTAATCGCTCCAAAAGCAGTTAAAATAACAATTGATACATACATATAAATTGACAGTAAACATCATCTTTTATGACATTTCTCTCATCAATAAATCAGAGAATAATAAACGGCTGACTTTGTTTATTTTTATAAGATGATGTTTGCTGTGAATTTGTACATATCAATTTTTGAATATTGGCATGGGTCTTCAATGATCTATAAATATCAGAGTGTTGAAATATATTCTAAAAAGCCGGTAAAAATAATTTAATGTCAGTTAAAACAACTCAAGGTACATAAAGCTGGTCAAAGTACAAGTTTCAAGAATCGCTTTGAGTGTGGTGTGCTGCCTGTAGGTTTGCGCAACCGGCCAACTATCTGGTGCCTCGGCCGGCCAGGAAGCCGCGGCAGCTCACCAGGTCGCGCACTGTGCCCATCATGGCCGTGAGGGAGTCGCACGGTTTCCACCAAACAATGTTTCACGACGCCAGCTTTTTTGCCAAGAGAGGTTTATCAATTAAGCGGCTGAGGTCAGAGAGTGTGAGTGTGAGCTTGTGTTTGGAATTTGCAATTGTTTTTTTTTTTAATTAACACTTGGAGGAGAATACCGACAGATGGTGATAGTGATTCTGAAGTTTCATCTGTGAATTCTATGACGCTTACCATTATACACATAGGCGGATCAACACTCTACATATAGCTAAGCGGTGCATGTAGAGTGTTGATCCGCCAACGTCATAGACTATAGCCTGACATTTACGCATCATCCTTATTATTACAGGAATTCACTATGAATGGGTGGTCTTAACGGGACGACTTTCGTCTAACACCAATTTTGATTAATAGGCTATAACTGGCATTTTACGGGTGAGGGATCAAATTCACACCAAGCAGGGAGATTTATAGAGCTAAAAAATTGATTAAAAAATTACATTTTTTTATATGCTGTCAGGGATTGAACCCACGAACCCAAATGCATTGACTTCTTAGCTATGCCCGCCAGATTTATCTCCTTATAAACCATCCTTTTAAGGATGGTTTATAAGATTTATTGTTACGTACATAAGATTGTGAAGTGGACTGTGAAAGTATGTAATTTTCATAATTGTTTGAATATAAACGATTACTTAATAAACAGATTGCATTGCAATGCATGACGAGTTTAGATAGTTCAGTGCTTCGCAACCTGTGTGCCACGGCACACCAGTTCGTAATTTGTGGGCGGTAATGGGTTAAAGCAAGGGTCGGCAAACTTATTTGCCAAAGAGCCAAATATGTACATTACAGCAATTCAAAAAAATTTTGGGAGCCAAATCTTTTTTTTTATTTAGTAAGCCTTCATTATAATTTTAGACCTTCACTAAATTACAGGTACACTGAATAAAACTTGATTTCACACTTTATAAGGATTTATTCCTTGATAAACAATAATTTGAAAGCAAGGTATCTATAAATTTAAATCATGACAATGACTGATAAACACTTAATGCGAACAATGTCCTTGCATCTCCTTGGAAAGTTTCAGTAAGTCAGGTTTGTATGTTGTTGTTTTTAATTTTAGGCATGATTCCAGGCTCTCATCAATAAGACGACTTCTCAGTTTACTTTTAATAAAATTCATGCTTGAAAAAGATTGTTCGCATGAATATGTAGAACCAAAAAAGGAAAGACAGCAAACGCGAGTTTTTTCAGCTGATCGTAAGAGTCAGGAATACTATTCCAGACGTTGAAAATTATCATTTCTTCCTTCTCCAGGTCTTTCAAACCAGACCACTTGTGTTGTGAACTAAGATCACATTTGTTCTTCTCTAATATTTCCAAATCAATACAAAGACTTTGAAATTTAGAGCTCCATATCTCCTTGTTTTTTAAATTCTGCAATTGTATTTCAAATTTTCCAATGTCAATGCCAAAAGGAGAAAATTTCAACTCAGTTATCGTAGCATTAAGAGGATTTTTGAAGAATGCTAAGTTCGCTCTGCTATTTTTAAACTCCTGAAACCTGCTGAGAAATGATTCCCTTATATTTAAAATTGTTGTTTTGAAATGGTGTTTTTCAATAGAGGAATTATTTTCTTGGCAATGCTCTAGCAGGCTCGGAGAGTGAAACAATGTTTCCCTTTCAAAATCTTGCGCAAAAAGGGATAATTTGTTTTCAAACGAAACGACTTCTTCTAACATTGAAAAAATTGTGTTTCATTTCCCTTGTAGTTTACGGTTAAGCTGATTTAGATGAGACGTAACGTCTACCATGTAATAAAAGTTTTGGATCCACTAATTGTAAGTTCTGTAAAGTGAACATCCTTCTCAAGGAGACATGCTTCAATTTCTGGCAATAGGGACGCTAAACGTTTTAAAACGTTCCCTCTTGATAACCATCGAACCTTGTTATAAAGCAGAAGATCAGCGTACTCACTCTCCATTTCAACTAAAAATTCTTTGAATTGATGATTAAGAGCTTTATCTACAATGGAGTTGATGATCGTTATCACTAATCGCAAAACTTTATTAATTTTTTCCGGAAATATCTGCGCACGAAGTGCTTCTTGGAGAATAATGTAATGATAAGCCAATATCTCTTGATTATTTTTTTCTTTTAAAATGGCATCGAACCCTTTTTTGACGCCGGTCATACTTTTGGCCCCGTCTGTTGAAATCGACATAATTTTATCGAGAGGAATATGATATTTATCCTTACACTCCACCACAGCATTTGCAACATCCTCTCCAGGCATCTGACCTTTGAGTGGCAATGATCCTAAAAGTTCTTCTTTAGGACCTGAGTGAGAAATAAATCCTACGAAAAGCGAAACTTTTGCTGTATCACTTGCGTCACAAGCCTCGTCAACTGCTATTGATAAAGCCGAAACTAATTTCAGATCTTCAATTTGCTAGATGGTTATATTGGAACACATTTTAATTGTTCTATCTTTCATTGTTTTGGCACATTGGGTAACTCTTTTTTTTTCCATAATATCTGCTTTGTTCTTAAAATCTCGAAATCGCTCTTCGGACGCATTGATAAAACAACTTTTTATGTATTCGCCGTCTGTGTACAGTTTTCCTCTCTTAGCAATCTCTTGACAATCTCTTGACTAACAACAAAACTTACCATATTAACATTGCTGGAAGATTGCATCCAGTTATTAAATACAGAAGTTGATGAATCGTGACTCTTCCGAAGTTCCTCAACTGCTTTGTTCCTTGTATCACCAGCAAGATATTTAGTGCTAAATGACGCATGCTTACTTGTAAAGTGTCTCCAAATTTGATTTCTAGTTGTGCGCGAATTTCTCCTTTCAAATAAGACTTGTCGGATAGCCATTCAAGTATTGAATAAATGCGAAATTTTCGGTCCACTCAACTTTAAATTCGCGGTTATCATCTTCCGTTTTTCTTTGCTTCCTTTTGGTAGCCATGTCGATCGGGGCACCTACATATAAAAATATCCTTTTTTTTCTAAAGCCACCAATACAAAATTATAATCATTATTAAAATCACGACAAAAATACCTGTAGGATGTGTAGCTGGATAAAAAAAATACAACTTTATTCTTCAAGAAGACACCTTTGTAACGTAAGCCACTTGCACAATAAGCTCCGACCACTGTATGAAAGACTGTTCACAATCAATGCGACTCGCGCAATGACTGCCGTTAACACCAATCAGACTTGTTAAAACGCGCGAGTCTCCCCCGCGCAGCGTACCCGGCAGTCGTCAACCGACCGATAAGTCACCCCCGCACGTACACCTTGGAGGGCAGGTACCGCGCCCGCCTCCGAAAGTAAGGTCAGGGTTTTATGGCCGGTTTACATTGGTAAAGCGTCTAGCGAAGTAGGTAAGTACAGTGAGCAAGGACAGTGGTGTGAACCGATTGAACAGTGGCGAGTCTATTCTAGTCTATTGTGTAGGGGTCTATTCCCTCAGCGCGATATACCTGCCCTGGCCCGTGGATATTTGTGCCAGAGCCGCACTCAAGGAGCTAAAGAGCCGCATGCGGCTCCGGAGCCGCACTTTGCCGACCCTTGAGTTAAAGTGCCAATAATTGGGTACTTCACCTATATTGTGAATCAAAACATGTATACCGATAATTTAAAAGTATTGGGTCAATAGCATGGTAGCTTATCATGGCAACTGTTGTAGCCGATTATAATAAAATACATATTTTTTTTCCATATCCACTCCATATTTGGAGCATATGGACACCGCAAATTTCCGTTTCACAGTTCTTTAAGCTCAGATTGTCCATGTCGTGTCCCAGAACACCTGTATTCCCGGAGGTCCACATGGGAACATAGATGGTTCTTATGAGCCTCCATGACAAGAGTCCGCAAACTTGCATAGACTGCGGCTGTAGCATCAGAAATATTTGGGTGTTTTATGATAATGGTTTTTAAGGAGATCAAATAATCAACCCAATGCTCGGGATGCGAACTGACGGCGTCTGAATGAGAAGCAAACGCTTTTAACCACTGGACTATGCCCCCCGGCTAAATATACAATATGTCTCACCTTTCCTTTATACGCAATAACTTGTTGATTTTTCTGTTTTCTACATGAGGCATGGTTATGAAATATTTATGGCATGTTGATAATTGACTAATATTGTGTTTTACTGAATTTCTTGGAAGATAACAAATAGTACATATTGTTTTTTATCGCTTCATATATTTAAATTGAGTGTGTGTATGATAAATCTATTTATTTTGAAAAGCTTTCCTGTGAAGTTTTTACAATTATTAGTGTTATGCCTGCTTAAATTTTGCGGCTGGATTAAGTGTATTTTGTCTTATGAATTGGGTTTATAATAATATATATGTGTTATTATAAACCCAACATATAATTAAGTTAAACTGAAAAACAAAATGGAATTTTTTACACATAATTCATTCGATTTTGGTCAAAGTATAGATGACAACGAACATTACATTTATTTTACAGAAAAATATATTACAACATTTATTAATATTCTTAGATTTGTCAAAATGTGGGAGTGTAGTAGAAGTGTTGTGATCTGTGGATTGCTAAGAAGGAATTGTTATGCTTGTTAGGAAGGGATCAATGGAAATACACGGACATTCCGAACATATAAATATAAGAAATAAGAACACGGTATAATGTCACGGGGAATTTAATGTCAGTAAGTAAGCTTAATATTAAAAGAGTTTTAAAGATTGAAAAGTTACAGAATATTATACGAAATTCTATTTATTAGCAAATTCTAGAAGTGATTTTTAGAACAATGAAAGGTTACTAGTAGGTAGTTGTAACTTGGTCGGTTCCTAGAGCAGGCACGTAACACAGAGCGTCTCCGGTGGGCGACTAATGATCGATCAGGATATGGATGCGGTCGAGAGTGAAGAGATAAGAGGTCTGGTCTGTATGATCGTCTGCTTATATAGAGCCTACTCAACTACTACCTTGATAGGTGCAATAGTATTTGGAGCCACCTCTGGTGTCGGCGATTCTAACGACATCTATAGGACATACAAGGCAAGACATGACATAGATACCGATATTGGTACAATTAATAAAACAGAAATACGCCACAGATTCAATGAAAAATATCCTCCAAAAAGGTACTGCGAACCAAAAATCGACAACCAAATTTCAAATAAATAACACATATAATTTAATTTATACCTACCGTCATTATTTTTAATAAACATAATTATTTTTCAACTGTTGGATACTTATACTTTTTACGATTTCGTATGGAAACCATACTACAAATAATAAAAGAGATAAATATATTTTAAGAACTAGTCACTTCAGCAACTGAAAAATTGCCAAACTGATCAACTTTTAAAGAAGGAAAAAGTCTTACAAGTATAATTACCAAATAGCCTTATTTAATTTATTTGAGATATATATGAAAAATTTACAGCATTTTTTCATTGTCATGACAATGCTGTGTTTTGAAGTATAGAAATATTTGTATGACTATTTCTTTTTCAAATATGAGATTTTTTTTTAATTTATTTATTTTGTGTAAATAGCCCTTTACTATGTTTAATAAAGTTAAGGTTATTAGCTGTCAATTTTTGGTAAAACTGCATAATGATGATAGATTTTTAGATACACAATTTATTTCACAATTAATTAATGATTTGATCATCAACCCTCCCCTTACTGTGCTAAAAACTTCTGTGCACTCTGATGATATGTATTTACTACACCATATGAAAATGACATTTAAAACCCGGAAAAATGTGAATATTCCTAAATATTGCTTTGATTGACTATTGTTAAAGTTGAAATGTATCAGCTTTTGTAATGTAAATATCTGAAAAAGAGAAAAAACATCGCAATTAGCCACTATAATTGGCGCAGCCAACAATTTAATATGCATGTTTTCTCGCGGACAGCGGAATTCACACTGACTGCTGTCCGCATGGTCTGTCTGATGAGTGCATCCGCTCGCACAGATACACGCATACAGGTACATTGGAAAACGTTCGTGTGTAGGTGAGTCTATCCGCGATTATTCCAGAAATTATTTATTTTCATCGCTACAAATGAATAACAATATTGTAATTTTATTTAATACTTAATTAGATTACGGATGAATACAAAAATTCTGAGCTCAGTATCTATTATATTTTATATGGATATTCTCATTATTGCAGTTAAGTTGTAGTAAATACATCATCGTAAAGCTAGGGTTAAATAATGACTAAATGTTTCATCTAACGAAGACGTTATCAACAGTTGACAAAGGTACTTTACGTTAATAGTAGTGATGTTTTGTGGAAATTACAAAGTACTATTATTATTTTTAAAATGCATATTCCCATATTTGGTGTTCAGATCTCAGCCAATACCCGATGATTCATCTGGAAAGTCGGGAGCCAAGTTCTACCAAAGCTACGATCGACTGTTCATCATCAAGACCCTCACGTCTGAAGAAGTGGAACGCATGCACTCCTTTCTCAAGCACTACCATCCGGTGAGTGCTGCAAGACAACCATACTCACTGTTCTAATTAATAATACTTTAGACTTTATTACAGCTTTATATATCTATATATATAAAAGAAAGTCGGGTTATATTTGTTTTTATAACTCAAGAACGGCCAAACCTACTTGGCTGAAAATTGGTGGAAAGGTAGCTTAGAACCCAAAAACGTCCATGGTATACTCAAAATTGATTTGATTAAGAAAAAATATTGAACATTTACGTAAACATGTTTTCATACAAGACTATTGTAACTTGACAGCTGTCAGATAAGACGGTGTTGCCATAGTCAGCAACATAACTAAAAATGACGCAATAGTAGGTATTGTAAGTAGGTACCTACGTAAGGTACGGAATATTTTGAAACAAAAAAGAAAACAAAAGGCAGGAAAAAAAAGACAAAAACAAAATAAATATTAGTGAAAATATCAGTTTAATCTTTTATTTGTTAAAAATGTTATAACAAAAAGCAAATGGAAAGGCATCTTCTTATTCTATTGTGTTATTTTTATTTTTTATTATTTTCTCTATTTATTGTATATTTATGTATACTATTCTAAATATATGTTTCTAAATATTTGTAAAAAAATTGGAATGGACCAAATATATGATATCATATGTACCGAAAAATTCAACTTAATAAAATCCAAAATCTGCTCATTTATTGCCTTTCGGGTGAAACAAAGTTCACCGGGTCAGCTAGTATATATATATATATTAATATTTAAGAAGGGACACACCGACTATTACATATATTGAATACTTAATATATCAAATTTCTTACTAACACATGTAAGATTTAAATATGGTTATGTATGATCACTTATATTTCTGTAAGTTTTACGTATTTAAGTAATACATTCATGTCTTATTACTTGATAATGTTACAAATAATGCACACCACATGTATGAAACATGTATCACAGGGGTTATCAAGCTATTTGTACATTTTTAAATATTGATGGGGTGCCGAGACCCACATATTTTTTTAAAGCATATTTATAGTTAGACATTGGTTATAAATAATACAATAAGAATATTTTTTAATTATTGATTGCATTCTATAATTTATTTTATTGAATTAATTTAGAAACTTGTTCAAATATAATATTCTAACCGTCTAAATTGGCCATTTAAACTATTTTTCTATATATTTTTTGATATTCTGAAATGTACATTAGATACAGGTATATTATAAATAATCATTTTTAAAAGGTGAAAATATTTATATCCTCAATCTGACATTAAATTAATGGCCTGTATTTTTTTGTTCAGTATCTAATTCAAGATTTTGGCAGTAGGTTAAATCAATTGGCAGTAAATAAAAATAATCAGTAGTAGAGTAAATAAATTGTCAGTATCCACTGTCTGAGTATGAAAGTGGTCAGTTGTAAAATTCAAATGGCAGTCATATATTCAATATTGGTAAAAATTAATGTAAAATTAATGACTAATTAACTTGTTAAATTGAAATCAAACCTTTTATTAATTACCATTCATTAATTTTTTCCTGCTGATTTATTATTTTTCTACTTCCTATAATATTTTTCTACGGCCAAATGATTATTTTTTACATACCTTTTTAGGTATTTATAACTGAGCGTTTGCTAAATAATTACTGCCCATTAATTGAATTAAATACTGCCAAAAAAATTAGTGCCAAATTTAATTTATCAATATACATTTGTTGTGGACTTGTTTGTTAGTTAATGTGTATACATCATTTGTAAATTTCATCTTAAAAATAAGGTTAGTTACTTAGGTAGCTGTTTACAATATGTTTTTTATAAATTTGTTGTAAAAAATATAATAAATCGGTAAAAGCCGAGAATAGTATCTGATTCTATTTGACTTTAGGTTGTATTTTTTGTGCTGGCAACACTGACATGAAAGCCGTGTTGGATTTTTTTTTTAAATAGCTTTATACACTATGTATGGACTTAACCGAAATAATGATATTTTCAGTACATTGTGGAGAGACACGGCAAGACTCTCTTGCCCCAGTACCTGGGCCTGTACCGGATCACTGTGGACGGCATCGAGCATTACCTCGTTGCTATGAGAAATGTGTTTTCTAACCATCTTTCCATTCACCGGTAAGAAAATATTATTTGACGTTTAGTAAAAATTAATGTAATGTATATTATAATTTTGTGAGATGTATGTAGACATTCCTAAGGCAATGGCTGATTATTATACTGAGGTTACCGAATTCATATGAGATGTCGTGTGTTTGATCTCCGGTTAGGCTAAATAAAATGGTGTCACAACCTATGGTTCACAGTCAATTTGGCGCATGGGACAACTGGCTCAATGGATGCAACCAATGTTATGTTACCAAAATAAACAGATTTTTAAATTTATTTATATTTTTAAGTCAAATTATATGCCTAAAATGACATTTTCTACATACTATATACAAATGTATATGTATAAAAATAAAAATAAGCTTGTTTTTTTCCTCCAATAGTAATGAAAAACAATCTTTAAAGTTATATGGGTGTGTATAAATGCATGAAATATCAAATCATCAATAAAAAATATAAAATCAATACTTAATTTTTTTCGTGGATTAATGATAATTTTTCACAAATATTTATTGAAATAATAGTCGTAGTTAAAGGGTTAAATTGTACAATGAATTAAAACTTCAAAGTTTACGTATTTTCTTATCCCATACAACTTGTATTTTAATATTAAAAAAACAATATTTTAATCTTCCTATGATAAATGCTTTCTTAAAAATAAAATAGATTCTTAAGTATTTAAAAACAACATTATTTAAATGGCCAATGTATTGAATAGGGCAAAAGGATACTCAATGAATAGAGACCCGTATTTTTAGCATTTTGAAATAGATGCGAAATAGATGCTAAAATTCGGAATAGATGCTAATAAATGCGAATTTCATAGATTACGCAAATAGATGCTAAAATCTCAATTTGCTTATTTTATGAAATGAATTTCACCGTTATAAATATACAATTATTGATTTTTACATACCTATCTTATATGTACACACTTTATATGGCCTATGGCAATATTTTTACACCGGTAACATTGCCCATACCTATCCTTTCGCACATTTATTATGGAAGTAAATTGACGACATAAAACGGAGCCTATATAATCATATAAATGAAGTTTTTTCTGTTGAAACAAAACAAATAATTTCATTCACTAGTGAAACAATAAAAAAGGAACTGGAATATAATTGAACTGAAACTGCTAAAAAAAGTATTCTTAAACTTGAGTCTCATTTAGTGATAAATAAGACCAATTTGTATTACGAGACTTTGAGTCAACTTTGTAATCCATCAGTAGCATGTTCAAAATGTACCATTAATGTTAAACAAGAACTTGCCATTATTTAATTTATTAACAGAATCTCAATGTATAGAAGGATATCAAAATTTTGGAAATCGTAAAATGTGATTTAAAATCAGATATTTTACAACTACGAGTATTGGCCACAAAAGTTAAGTATACATTTTTTAGTTGTAATGCTATTAAATCAATTTGGTGTCCAGTAAATAGTGTTGATGTTGAAAGATTCTTCAGCAAATATTATTTAATAATAGTAACTGATCGTCGAACTAATCTAAAAAAATTATCCATTGTAACATGCTCCATGATTTATTTTAAGAAATATTAGTGAGATATTATTTTTTGTAAGATAAAATTCAATAGTGTACATTGTAACCCTTTTTTATTTCTATTATGGAGACTTAAAAAACAACTTAATTAAACTCTATTTTTGTATTATTTTGTGTAATGTCTTAGTATGTTTAATAATTATTTATAATATTTATGCATGTTTGTCAATGTTTTAATTAAAAAAATGTTAAAACCTAGTGGAATTGATAATTATTTGATATTTATATCATACAAAAATAGATATTATTATTATTATATTAGTATTTGTATAGCGCTCTTTTATGACCGAATGATCATTCCAAAAGCGCTTCTTTGCCTCTCTGAGTAAAAAGGTGGGTCTTGAGTCTGCTTCTGAAGGATGCCTCCGCTTTAAGCTCTCTTATGCTTTCCGGTAGTGAGTTCCAGGCCATTGGTGCAGCGTAGCTGAAAGCCCGATTGCCAAAGACCGTGCTAGGACTACCTCCCGTCAGCTGCAGGGTGCATCTGCAGATGCTAAAATAGATGCTAAAATCCATGTTTTTAAATGCTTCATAGCGCTAATTTTGAAAAAAATAGATGCTAAAAATACGGGTCTCTATCAATGAAGTATGCAGTACAACCAATTTTAATATTACTAAAAATATTCTTCAAAATGAATGTATCAAATATTAATTTTGTATGTTTTTGATGTCTTACAAAAATAAATTTTAAACATTGAATTCTTATATTTCAGGAAATTTGATTTAAAAGGATCTACCGTGGACCGGGAGGCTTCAGAGAAAGAACTGGAGAAAGATTTGCCGACATTGAAGGACAACGACTTCATTAAACAGGGAGTCAAGATTGACATGGGGGAGTCTGCAAAGGAAAAACTATTGGAGACCTTATCAGCTGATGTGGATGTAAGTGACGTTAGGATTTTCCTGCATCGTGTTTATGATGGTAGGGAGCTCATGCTGCCAATCATTATCTGAGGATTGTATGGAACAGATTCTATTGCCTCAATTTATCTTCTTTTTTTTTAACCATATCTGCTCCATATTTAAGGCATGTGGACACCACAATTTTACGTTTCACAGTTCTGTACGCTCAGATTGTCCATGCCTTGTCCCAGAACACCTGAATCCCGGGCCGTCCACATGGGAACATAGATGGTTCCCGGGAGCTACCAGGGCAAGAGCCCGCAAACTTGTTTAGACTGCGGCTGTAGTATCAAAGAAATATTTGGGTGTTCAATGATCAGGATATTTTTAACGGAGATCGGATGATCAGTCTGACATTCCCGAGGCCTAGATAATTTTTGTTTTGTTGTTAAGGGGTGACTCGACCTTACCGGGGCATGTAAAAAGCTTAAATTTAATTAAATTGATTTAAAAAAAAACATGCTTGGTCAGTATGCGAACTGACGGCGTCTAAGTGAGAAGCAAATACTTGAGCCTCTGGACTATGCCACTTGGCGTAGTCCAGTGGCAATTTATCTTATTGTTTGTTAATACACATACCTCGCTATACAACGCTCTTTACATGGCATTTCGCTATAACGCCGCTCTTCAATTAAGGCACGTTTTCGATTTTCGGCCTAAAATGTAAAATAAAAAGATAAAATTCATTTGGAATTATAAGCCACGTTACATATTAAAAAAAATTGCAACCGATCCCATTAAATTTGTATTAGAATAATTGATTCCTTATACGGCTTTTCGCTTTGTGGCCAAGTTTTGTGGAACGTATCTAGGTCGTAAAGCGAGGTATGGGTGTACCGTGCTACTTCAAGATAGGAGTGCCCTAACATATGAAATAATTGAGATACGAGCTGTCGAGCCAGCAAAGTTTTGCTTTGAAATACGAGGAACGGCTGCACACAACCCATCAGCTTACTGCGCCTCGTGCGTGTCATCACACCCACAAATGATACAGATATCTTATGATATGTCTCTGTGTGGGCTTTGTGTATCTATGGAAGGGGTGTGCATATGAATGTATTGTATTTTTGTTGTTTTTTTTATTATACTTCGCCTGTCAAAGCCTAACTCAATTTTAAAATATTCTGAAAAGGAGGAAGAAACAAACCTCCTTGTACAGGTTTTTTTCAATCTGCCAAAGATCAGGAAGATAAAAGGAGTGACTAAAATTAAGTATGTAGTTGCATTTAAGAAGTCTGTAAGTTGCATTTAAGTGACTAAAATACACTATATAAAACCAGTTTATTCAATAACTTCTTAGTTTTTAGGTTTCACGGACAGATTTGGTATTGTGGCTTTTGGGTTTAGCCGTGTGTGGCAAATTATCTCGTTCCAATTTTCGACCGCAATTGCAGGGGTCTTCTTCAGAATTGATGAAGCCACAATACTAATCCTGATTATTTCTTTATGTTATCTTTTATTATGTTCCAAAACAATATTTGTAATATTATTAATAATTAAATACACATATACTATACATAAAATTCTTTTTTCAACGCGTCAATCCAAACACAAAAATAACGGCAGAAGCGGGATGCGAACCGCGGACCTTGGAAACCAACTATGCCCAGGTATTCATACCGCTCAGCCGACTGGGCTATTACTGTGCCTGGACCGACTCACGTTGAAACTAGTATTCATGTCATTGTTATCATCGTATGATAGATGTCGCTATAGTATATATTCAAAGTATGTATATTTTTATTTTTTATTATTCAATCAGTCTTCATTTATTCACAAGCCTAATATTATTAATTTCCGACAGTCTATTTATTTTAGTAAGTACCACTCGGGTCTCGAACCAAACTATAGACTGAATGGATGAGAAACGACTACTTATAGTTCCGACTCGGACTTTATAACCAATCATTTACCTGTGTTACTGATTAATAATTTTACCTTCTTGATATTGTCTCAAGGAGACATTATTATATGGATTTTGTTAAATTTTTATTAGAATATTATTTTATTATTTCAATATTCTAATCTACTTTTATAGATCATTTTACTATATTATAATATTATTAATAATTAAATATACATATACTATACATAAAATTCTTTTTTCAACGCGTCAATCCAAACACAAAAATAACGGCAGAAGCCAAACACAAAAATAACGGCATCCATTCAGTCTATAGTTTGGTTTGAGACCCGAGTGGTACTTACTAAAATAAATAGTCTGTCGGAAATTAATAATATTAGGCTTGTGAATAAATGAAGACTGATTGAATAATAAAAAATAAAAATATACATACTTTGAATATATACTATAGCGACATCTATCATACGATGATAACAATGACATGAATACTAGTTTCAACGTGAGTCGGTCCAGGCACAGTAATAGCCCAGTCGGCTGAGCGGTATGAATACCTGGGCATAGTTGGTTTCCAAGGTCCGCGGTTCGCATCCCGCTTCTGCCGTTATTTTTGTGTTTGGATTGACGCGTTGAAAAAAGAATTTTATGTATAGTATATGTATATTTAATTATTAATAATATTATAATATAGTAAAATGATCTATAAAAGTAGATTAGAATATTGAAATAATAAAATAATATTCTAATAAAAATTTAAAAAAATCCATATAATATTTGTAATGTTTAAAAATATTATTTTCTTATTGGACAATGGATAATATTTGAAGGGCTTGAACGGATTAATGGCATTTCAATTCATTTCAATGGTGAAAATTGCTTTAAGATACAAGCAAATTGACATACCAGCAAGGTTACGGAACAAATCAAACTCCGAATTAAACTCCAAATTAATATTGTATTCCGAGGAACAACTGTATATTTTTTTTTCTTTAATTTTTATTATTTCTATTATTAGTAAACTGTCCTTAATTATAAACATGTATTTTTCAATAGTATTTATAGTTATAGTTTCTCGATTATACAGTTAGCTTTGAATGCCATCTTTCAGTTCCTTACTAAACTACACCTGATGGACTATTCCCTGTTGATGGGCATTCATGACTGCGCCCGCGCTGAAGTGGAGAACGCCACCCGCCTGGCGCGGGGCGAGGCGGCCGACTCCGACAACAACGGGCTGGACAGCGAGGACTCGGAGAGCGGCTCTGGCCTGGACACCCGGCACGGGGGAGACAGGTACGCATTCATGATACTGGAGAATACCGATAGATGGTGATATTGATTCTGAAGTTTCATCTGTGGATTCTATGATAATTGTCATTCCACATATAGGTAAGCGTTATATTTGAAGTTTTGTTCCGCTAACGTCATAGACTACCACCCGACATCCACGCATCATCCTGATTATTACAGGTATTCACATGTATGACTTGCATTTTACGGGTGAGGGATCAAGTTCACGCCAACCGGTGAAGTTTATAGAACTTCAAAATTGATAAAAAATATTTTTTTAATCTCCATCGGGGATTGAGCCCATAACTTTCGGTTAGGCAAGAAAACGCTTAAACCGCTAAGCTATGACCACCGGCGTTACCTTTAATTATTATCATTCAATCATCTGCTAAATCTTCTTGCTTCTAGTGTTATTATTCTTCTTCCCATATCTGAAACGTATGGTCACCACAAAATGCCGCAACTTAGTTCTGTCAGTTGTCACTATCCATTCTTTATTCTAAGACATACCTGCACCTGAAGGTTATTAAATTTTATTTATCCTAACTGAATATTTTTCATTTCTCTTAGGAGACAACGTCAACAGAAAGGAAAGTGAAATAAAGCCAAACATTTTTTATTTATTAAATAATTTTACAATTGCTGCAAAAAAAACTATAGTTTATTGTTTACTTGTTGAATGAAAGTATAGTTTGGTTTCTTCGTAGTTGTTTTTTAAAAGAAAACAAATTACATCTCAAAATTTACTGGACAACACAACAAAACATACTGTCATTGAAAAACGCACACTGATAAAATGATTCATTGTTTTGATTCAATAGGTTGCTTAGTTTTTTTTCCACGAGTATCACGCCTGCCTATTTAGAAAAATATTAAAGTAAGAACTCAAGTAAACACATTTCAAAGTTTAACGTTTGGAGAAAATACTTAGATTATAACTTGATGCTCTGCTGTGTATATTTAAAAATATTTACACTAAACCTCCATATTGATTGAATATTGCCAGCAGGATCCTTGTTTTGAAAATAAAATAGTCCTATGACTGAAGTATGTGTATTCCATGATTCCTCAAACCAAACATATGATTGTTGCAGAGGTGGCTGGAACACTCCCCCAGACAGTCCCCGCGGCCTGATGAGGGAGTCTTCTCTTCAATATGATGGAATCATACCAGAGATTGATATATACGCTATTCCTAGTCAAGAAGGTACAAACAAATATTACTCAAATTTGTAACCAATGAAGTATTTTTTACTATAATAATTAATTTAAATAAAATAACTTATTTAAAATATAATCTCAGAGAGACAGAAGTCATTAATGTCTTGTTTCCGATGGTTGTAATTTATTATAAATAGTATAATTGTTGATAGTGATGATTAAAATATAATATTGTTACTAACTCATTATTTATTAACAAGCTTTTTATTTATAATCAACATTTATTGTATTAAATACTACCTTATAATTTCCTGCCTTATAATAAACTACATTTATGTTGTATTTTTAGGTGCAGTACGAAAAGAAATATACTTTGTTGCCATCATAGATGTCCTCACACATTACGGTGTAAAGAAACAGGTCGGTTAACTTTCAATATCTAGTTCTTGTGGCATTGCATAAGGTGTTCTAATACGAGCCGAAAATTTAAATTTGGCGATATTTTTGTTGTGTGTATACATGTACTGATGAAGCACAAAGATGCCCAATGGACCTCAAGGTTCTTATGAGGTCAGATAGATCCCATTAGGCTCAATGGCTCCTAATCAATGTTCCCTCTAAGCTGCGTGCATGTACACGGCTCGCAAAGTCTTACACTCATTAACATTAAAAAAAAAACATTATAAAGTGTTTTTATTTTTTGATATTATTTAAAAAAATCGCCGTTTCATTTAGTTGGTCTACATAGCGTTTTGAATTGCACAAAATTTATAATTTCTTCTTAAAATGCACAGCCAAAAATTTTTGCGCACACAGCCTTATAAAAATTAGAGGGAACATGGGTCCTGGTAGGACAAGATGGGTGCCGATGGGGTCCAATAGCAAGAAAACCACTTCTTGGGATACTTAATAATTTATGAAGAAGTTAATAGCTTTAAGTTAACGCTGGTTTGGGATATGATGAATCTTTAAATAAAAAAATATTATTCCGCTTAAAATGGTTCAAATTTATTTGTGTTCACTGGTATATGACGTGTCGCTTAGTGAGAAAATGGCTTAGAGGCATTCCCTTGTAGAGTGAGTTGTTGTTGTTGATGCTTGTGCTTGTGCTTGCAGGCCGCTAAAGCTGCCAAGACGGTGAAGTACGGCAGCAACGTGGACGGCATCTCCACCTGTGATCCGGAACAGTACGGGAAGAGGTTTATCGAATTTATGACTAAAGCCATTGAAAGTATTAATAACTAATTTATTTGTTTTCTACTATCTTACTATAATATATTCCATACCTTCTTGAAAACAAAATATTAATTATGATTATTGAATACTACTTTTTTTGTAATTTATATCATCTTTTTACATAATAATAAATGCATGTTGTATTTACTGTACGGCGGCGGATAAAAATGAAAATCTTCGACTGAACATTTTTGTGTGGTTAAATCTTTCATTAGTAAATATTCTCAATTATTATTCCATGTAAGTACAATGGTAATGTGAATTTATTTATATCATATAATTACGTATTTAATTTACATTTGCCTTGTTATGGATTATAACGGTTGCTTTGATGTTACTTGAATTGACACAACTCTGGATTACACAAGTCACCGAGTGGCATTCCGGTATAGAACCTTCATTTATAATAATGCTATGATACACTTTTGTTTATTTTCCAAGTACTTATGCTCCTGTATATAAACTATATTAATCGTCTATTAGAAAATAAAATTAAAAAATACTTTTATTATGACACCTCTACCTATGTATCAAACTTTGTGTGATGACTTCTCCAGGTGCACTGCGAGGGGTTCAATGCCTCCGCCAAGTCTAGTTGACTGTTCATAGTTATGTGGAAAGCGATAAATCTATAAATCTTAAAATAAAACATAATATATGCATATAATTTAAGTGAAAAAAAAGTTTAATTTTGATGATCCCTTATAGATATTGCAAAATCAAACCTAGCGTACTTGACTTGTACTTGGTAGTATTAACATCGCTAGGAGGCTCTGAATGTGTTTACAGCATTTGCATCATCCTTCACAAAGTTGAAAAATAATTGATGAATACATTCCTCAATTGTTACATTCTATAATCACAATACTTGTCCACAGACAGTGCTAAGACATAACCAATATTTATAGCGTTAATTACAGATACAGAACAGATATATGTGAACAACAGTTGCTCAACGTAATTCATGCTAAAACAAGGTAAAATTATTTTCAATGAATCTTCAAATGACGTTCATAAGGTATATTCAATTTAATAACCTACTGCATTGTATCCATTGATAAGTAAATGAATTAATAAAAAAATTCAACGCAACAAAAAAAATCCCAAGCAGTATTAGAGCCCGCCAACATTCATTTCAATGGTTCTAAATAAATATACAGATAAAATATTGAAATAAATGTAACTAAACAATATTTTCAATGTTGCACTGTTTTAAATTAATTCAGACAATAATATTACTCTTATATGAATATATTACTTTTAAGACCATCCACACGAACATAACGTATTGTATGTTGCCTAAATTGTTGGAAAGAGACACACTTATACATTGTAAAACCCTGCAGATGTGTTGGGCTTCAAATAATATTCTGTATACAATGCATTTACTACTTTGATATACTCGACAACATGCATACAGAAAGTAGCGCTCCTATTCTGCTAATATCCATCCCATAAAGACCATCCACACGAGCGTAACGTATTCTATATTGACTCAATTATTGGAAAAAGACACACCTATACAATGTAAAAGCCTGTAAATGTGTTGGGTTTCAAATAGTGTCATAATACAATGGATTTATTACTTTGCGATATTCGAGAACATACAGAAAGTAGTCCTCCTATTCTGGTCCTAGTACCAGATATTTGAATTATATCCAATAATAAAGACAACATGCATTGTTCTTGTAAAGATGGCCTTTTAGGTAAAAATTAAATAATATGAGAATTATCTTTTTGGTTTCTCAATAGTGTTGAATATTTTATTTGTTATTTATAAAAACACATATTAAACATAATTGTCCCAATAGTTTTATTGTAACTATTTGAAATTGTACCAAAAGATCTGAAACATTCTTTTTAGAAGCACAATATACCATAAATTTATAAATGTAAAAACAAATTTTAAGCTTGCATTTGGCTTAAATTTCCCACGTGTGAATATTATTGATTTTTTCAAATTCTCTGATATGCTGTCAATCATAAATGTAATTATGATTTATAATTTTTTTAGCATTAATATAATTATAAGCTTAACATATTGTTAACATGTTTACATAGGCATTGTTATATTTGCTTCTCCTCTAGTCTTTTATTCTGTGAATTGTTTAAATTAATGTGAATTTGCTAAGCATTGTGGACATTAGTGCCACTTCACATATCGTTAAGAAAACCTGCAAATTAATCATTTTGAAGTAACTCAATGTTCTTATAATACATCAAAAATGAATTGTTGAGAAATGTCTTTTTTTTTTTATTTAATGAATAATTATAGCATTAAAGAATAATTTAGATTTGTAAGATTTTTAAATAATTAACGAATTCTAATGATTTTATCATTACTTCGCATTGACAATATGTATTATTATGATCTGTGTGTCAATACAATCTTCTTTTTCTTTAGCCTCGCCATTTCCCATCATCTGGGGTCGGCTGTGTGTTAATACAATAAATTTTGAAATTACAATTTCAAGTATAATATAGTATTATTTAATCATGAAACTGTTAGTAAATTCTGCATTATAAATTAAGTATTTGAAATGATGCAGAAAGCTAGTTATTCATTGTAAACTTTTTTTTTATTGAAAAGAATGTTGCATTTTCTCCAAGTTTGGTGGATTCGTATTACGTATTTGTAATTCTAAATTAAACTAATTTTTAAATCAATTAAGAATTTGTTACAATTTTAATGATTGTCTGTAAAATTTTTAACAATAAATCTTTTGATGATTTATAGAAAAAGATCTCGATTCAAAAAGTGTAAAATATTACATGTAATATGTGACATCTAGTTGAATGTAACATTATGATGTAAAAATAATAATAAACATCATTTAATAAGAAAATATGTTAAACAGATTTAAGTGAGTAATTTTGGCCTATGACAAATTTTTGTAATATTCTTTGTTAAATATGTAGTTGCTTACGTAAGATTACAAAATATATTTCTGCCGGAATGTTTATATTATTTTTTCACTTTGGTAAGTTACTTACATACCTTTATAATAATTTGCAACTTAATGAGTCCCAACTTAATACAATTGAATTATAAACATTCCTGAAAATTAAAAAATAATAATTTTCATCAAATTTAGTCAGTTGGTTTAATAAATAACAGCCACAGTCAACCCTCGAATAATGTTTTCATAAGGTCAGATGATTAGCCCAACGTTCCCGGGGCCAGGACCATTTTACTTATAAGAGGCTGTTTAACACAAAACAACAAAGAAGGGACCGTTATATGAAAAATCGCTGCAAACACTATAGGAAAAATTTATATTACAAATCAAAAAAAACGGATTGACTATTTGGGAATTAACAAACAATAATTAATTCATATTGGTGTCAAATAGAATCAGCTCACTATCTGACAACATTGATAATCTGTTGCCCAACATAAGATCATTGTTTCATTAATTTTATTGGTCCATTATTTTAATCGACAATGAATTTTATGGCACCGGTCCAATTATTTAATTTAAAAAATTAAAATAACAATATCAACATTTATAGAGCATTTTTTTATGATCAAATGGTCGATCCTAGAAGCGCTTTTTTGCCTCTATATTCTTATTCTCGCAAGTATTTTGTACCTACTGTACCCAAGGATATTGTGTAACTCTGTTTTATTAAAATTAAATTTTCCAATGAAGAAACATCCTTAAAGGTTTTTCGCTAAATATATTATAAGATAATTTCTTAGACTTAGTGTAAAAAATAAAAAAATATTGAAGATTTGAAGTTATTTCATTAAATATGAAAAAAAATACCAGCATTTCTTGTTACTTTTACTTCGTGGTTTATTCTATTGTTGAATAAGTGTATGTACTATTTGACTGCCAAAATATAAAATTGGTTGATTTGTTTGTTTTGCAATATCTCTTACTTACTATATTAAAAATGATGTATGTTGTGTATAAACTATATCGAGCATGATCTGTTCCTTAGTATTCGCTAACATTGTATGTATATATATCAAGCCATAAGTTTGGCCAAAGTGTCTCCTTGATGTTTACCAATATTAACTGTTATCCATATTTAAGAAAAACTCTCAACAGTAATAGTCGGGTCAAAGAATTAAAAAACTGTTAATTATTATCTGTTGTTTATTACAAGCCAGCATAGTGTATTGTTTTATTATCAAATTGTGCCATTCTGACTGGATTACTTGTTGCTATTCTGACTTGTGTTTGTGGTAAATGGAAAAGCTTCCAGTAATATTATTTTGCAGAGTTTGGAAGGGGATGTTGGCAATAATATTTGTTCACATCAATTATTTGTTTGTCAATTTGCTAGTATTTAGCATTAGGCCAGGCGTTCAGAATGGCACCCTCCGAGATTTAATGTTTACTCTTAA
Source organism: Glossosoma conforme (assembly GCA_022606575.1). Taxonomy (NCBI): domain Eukaryota; kingdom Metazoa; phylum Arthropoda; class Insecta; order Trichoptera; family Glossosomatidae; genus Glossosoma; species Glossosoma conforme. Next base: position 346,629 of record JAGTXR010000141.1, on the reverse strand, counting down.
ATGTTTAATAATGTGAAACGTATTTCATGTATGGTAAACGGGCTTCAGCCAAATAAATCTTTTAAATTATACTATTGTCTATACAATTTGTAGCTTTTACTTTGTGATATGCTTTTAAAACCACACTTTTCATTATTGCACCCCGAGTAACCCTGAACTTACCGGCTCTATGAATACAAATTAGTTAATTCAAATTCCATATAAATAAAAATATACTAAATACATGCAATTATAATGCCAATATGGACTTCACCATTTTTGTCATTTTTATTAATTTATTTTTCATTTCTGTCTATAATTCTAATTTAGAACCAAGCGCCATCTGTAATAATATGTATCAATAAAAGAAATACGTCTTAAATTCTCAACTCAGCAGAAGCAATTGTCACGGTGGGCAGCGCTGTGTATTGAATAGAACTAAGATGCATAGTTCGCAGTTCGAATCTCAGTGACTGTTGTTTTTTTTTCCTGTGATATTGATGAGTCATACGCCATGTATTACGCCACTATTTGAAAAAAGGTTACTAAGCATTTCGATAACAAGACATAAAAACCAGAGATTTTTTTATAAAATGTTTATTTATGATATTAAAATGAGCATAAGCAAAACGACAGACAAAACAGTTTGCAGTCGTATAAAAATAAAGTGGCTTAGAATGTAACTTAAAAATAATATGAATTTAATCCATTCGTGTCTTGAGTGTCTTGGTGGTTACCTTGTCCTTCTCTATGATGTACACGATGGCTCCCCAGCCAGAGATGGCGTCTCGGTCGAATGCATTCACTAAGGCCTGCAAGTAAACAATACAACAATTAGTTATATTCTATATCCACTCCGTAGCTGGAGAATGGTCCAAATTTTCCACCACACATTTTGTCAGCAGCCCATCTTTACTTCACTCAAGTCATCCACGCACCTGGAACTCCACCGAGTACATAAATACATAGTTCCCGACCAGAACCAAATCGAGAGCCCAAGTACTTGACGGCCATACAGCGATTGTATGAAGTATTTTGGGTGTTTGTTAATTAGCACTTTTAATTAGATCAAAGCTTTATCTTTTTAGAATTTTATTTTTTAAATATATTGTTCAAATTTACTGAAAATTTGCATATTCATAAGATTAAAAAAAAAATCAGACATTTCACTCGCATACCTGTACATTTTTTTAATGTGGGCCTTCAATTGAAAAGATTGCTTTGGATTAATTGATTAGTTACTTGATGACATCTGTTGTCCTTATGCAAATCTTGGCACCTAACATATTGATGTTATTAAGATTTTGTAAACCAATGCTTGTGTACCTGAGAGATGGTTTCAAAAAGGTCTTCAGGCGATAGGTCGGGTTCCCACAAAGATTCACACATCCCATACAACTGCTGGGTGCAAGTTCCACCAACAACAAAGTCTTCAGGTTCATTTGGGCAACCAATCTGGAATTATATAATTTATTCATTGTAATATGCACATATATGTTATTCATAATTGTATACTTTATCTAACATAAAAAATATTATTTTTTTTTGCAAAAAGTAGACATATCAACGCTGATATTCATCAACACAAATAATAGGAAAGTTAGGTTAGGTTGAATTTAATATACCAAGATAACAAGCAAAGTAATTTTTATTTCTCTTTCTGTATAAATATATCTTCATAGTGAACTCCTATAATAATTAGATGCGTAAATATCGAGCTCTAGTCATTGCTCTAGACACATTGGCAGATCAACACACCACGTGCAGCCATGGAATCCACAGATGCGATTTCAACATCACTATCACCATCTGTCGGTATTCTTCTAAGTGTAAGTGTTTACAAAAAAAGGAATATTACCAGATCCATATTGCAGACAAAGGGCTTGAAGGTGACTGGGTCCAGCCAGGCGATGACCGGCTCCACGAAGTACGGCCCGAACCTCTTCTCGTACAGAAGGTTGCAGACCACAGAGCGGAAGGTCTCCGGAGTCATTATGCGGCCCTCCTTCAACTCGTAGAGGTTAAGTCTGAAAATACAATAACAATCCCAGGTTTTTCACAGCGATATTTGGAATTCATTTATTTTACGTTCCATCTCAGGGGGTAATTGTTTTTCCCTAGTATTTCAGAAATTTAAAGTAATTCTTAAAAATTAAGATGGAAATGCTCCGACCATCGAGGCAGATCCGGCTCACAGCACATTTTCATCCTGCACACTTGTGGTTCACTTCATTAGGTTATGCTATCTGTCAGTTATAACATACTTTTAATTTTAAGGATCTTTTATAGATTGTATTAGCTTTACAAAAACATTCTTAATAATTTAATTTATGATAAATTGTATTTATGTTATATAGACAGTTAATTAATATATAACTGTCATTTTTCAATTCTTATAGCTCCGTATAAGTAGGCCTTTATGATACATAAGTCATAGTAAAATTGGGGATATTTATTTTTATTTCCGGACAATTTATATAATAAAATGTGGCAATTTTTTTTTCAACTCATTGCCAAACAATGATAACTTGTTTTTTATTTTAAATTGTATAACAAAAATTAATAATTATAAATTTAAATGATTGGAGACCACCATTTAAGAAAATAACCAAAAGTCTTGATAGCAAGATACAAATTACTGGCCTTACCTGAATTTGAGTCTTTGATAGACGGTTTGTGTGTCAGTGGCCAAGCCAGGGAGACCGATGAACAAGTGAGGGCCCATTTCAAATATCTTTTGGAAGTCCAGGGCGGCAGTCTGAGCCTGGATCCCGAATCTTCTGTCGCAAGCGATTGCCACGCAGTCCTTCCCCTTCATCGCCACTATCGCACCACCATTATACGCCAAAATCGACTAGAACAAATAAAAAAATAAAAGCCAAGTGAGTTGGAATAAAAATGAGGTAATTTCAAAATACATGGAGGTTTTAATGAAATCCCTCATGCTGGGAGATATCTAAGTAAATTGAATTTTTTATACGGCAACTGAGAACGACAATTTTACGCTTGCGTTTATGGCCGAACAAAATAAATATTTAAAGTGTAAATATAATATAAGTTACCATAGTTGATTGTTCTCGTAAAACTAGACCCGAAAACGCCGATCACTTTAAAACTGACATATCATTGCATGATATGTTCAGAAATTTACTACCATAGACAAATTTTATTTTCTCGTAGTGTTTAGTAATGCCATCATATTAGAACACTGTAATACTGTAATAGTGTAATACATTGACGGTGAACAGGATGGATCTATAAAATAATGGACTAAAACCATGTACAAAAAACTCAAGTAGTAATTTTTTATCATTATCATCATCACCATGTCCTCTCTTCACATCACGACAGCCTCCATGGTCCTCAACATGTCAGCTCTGTCTCTCGTAGCTCCACCGAATACAATATTTGTAAAGTTTCCAACAGCTTTCCAAGAAAAATTTAAGCCATTTGAAATGCTCACTGATCTTAAATGATATAAGTATCAAACCTACCAAATAACGTTGTGGCAGAACGTTATATACAATAGTGGACATGCTATATACAGTCGATTCCGCTTAATTGAGACCAATCGGGACTTGGGCATTTTGTCTCAATTAAGCGAATTTCACTTTTTTTTAAATTAATTTATTTGGTTTTGGCAACTAAGGCCATTAATCAGTTTCTTCTTCGTACTAAAATTCGTTTTATCTTCGTAGTATCGTAGTATAATAAATAAATTGAAATTTAATTGAAAATCAATCCGGTGGATTGGTTTGCAGCAACAGAATCTTGCATCTCGATCTCCATTCCTCTCGGTCCTCCGCAACCCTTTTCAGCTCAGCGTAAGCGCTACAATTCATGTCCTCGAATACTTGCTGCAAATACTCCCGTCTAGGGCGCCCTCTACAGTTTCTACCCTCAACCATCCCCTCCACAATATCGTGAAGAAGACCATCGTGGCACATGATGTGACCAATCCATCGGGCTCGCCTCTCTGAGATGGTTCTTATTAGGTGCCTATCTTCCTTGATTATCCTGAGAATCTCATTGTTCGTGACGTGGTCTCTCGAGGAAATTCCGAGAATTCTTCTGTACGACCACATCTCAAAGGCCTCTAGTCTTTTTTTATCACTTTCAGATAAGCACCACGTCTCACAGCCGTACATTAAGATGCTCCAAACAAATGTTTTGGCAAGTTGCTTGCGGAGCTTTAAAGTAATATTCCTTGACTCAAGAATTTTTGCTTTTTTATTGAAAGCTAGCCTTGCTTGATGTATGCGACTGTTGACTTCTCTTTTTGTTCTGCCATCCCAGGTGATCGTACTTCCAAGGTATACAAACTCTTGTGCATCTTTTAGGGGTACTCCTAGCATTGATATGTTAATTTTCTGCTGCTCATTGCGGCTTACTCTCATGACTTTGGTTTTTGTGCTGTTTATCTTCATATTGTACTTAGAATTAAATATGTTTTCCATGGATGTCAGCGCTTCAGTGAGTTCATCTTCAGTTTCAGCAATCAGAGCAATGTCGTCAGCAAACCTTATCATATCAATCTTTTGGCCGTGTATTTTAACCTCCTCTCTATGGCTCATTTTTTCCCTGATGTTATTTATTGCATTTTGTATGTATACGTTGAAGAGTACAGGCGACAGAGAGCATCCTTGTCTCACCCTTTGACGTATTTTTGCTTCCTTTTGGACATTTCCAAGTGATATTATGGCAGCTTCTTTTTTGTAAAGGGAAAATATGAGTCTTCGTTCCTTGTATTTGACTCCAATTTCTTTCATTACATCGAAGAGCTTCTCCCAATCAACTTTATCAAATGCTTTTTCAATGTCTACGAAGGCAATATATGTATCTTGGTCCACTTTTATCCTCATTTCCAAGATCATACGCAGGGATAAGATTGCTTCTCTGGTTCCTATTCTTTTTCTGAATCCAAATTGATCGCTAGTGAGTCTTTCCGATTTTTGGTTCAATTCTATGTAGGATTATGTTGGTCAGTATTTTGGATGCATGGGATAGAATACTGAGTGTTCGGTGTTGTTCACATTTCGTTATTCCGGGCTTCTTTAGCAGAGTTTAACCAGTAATACACACATAAAATTAAACAATGCATATTTTTTTCAATAAATTTATTTTATAAGCTCTTGGAAACTGTAAATTACATATAGGTTATATAAACTATCATATAAATTACAAATATGTAATATAAACTTTTAAGAAAAAAATAATTCCTAATTAAAATAATAAATGGGTAGGTACATACAGTGTATTTCAATGCAAAAATGAGTCAAGTGTACTTTATCTTTTGTTTTTGTAACATTTTACTTCTGCAAAATCAGCACAGATATTCAGTGCGGATGTAGGGCTCCCTTCATTTCTTCCTGCATAAAATAACGCTGTAACACGGCCATACATTTCGTTGCCTCCTGGTCAGTCACAGGCACAGGTGACTCATCATCATCATCGTCATCTTCGTCTAATTTTTCATATTTTGATTTAATACCTTCTACAATTGAATCCTTATAATCTTCATTATTATCGTTACATGGTAAATTGTTATCTATTCTTGAAAATTCTTCGTAGTTGATAATAGGAACTTAAATTTACTGTCCCAATTAAGCAGAATTATGTTCCAATTAAACATATAAATTTACTATTGGTTTCTTGGTTTGGTTTATGTTCTTTGTGATTTGTCCCAAATAAACGGCTGTCCCAATTAAGCGGTGTCCCAATTAAGTGAAATCGACTGTACATAAAATGGAGCTTTCCACTATGTTGCAGGTCATGTAATATTTATTTAACATATGTTACATTTATTTTATTATTGTTTATTTGAGTTTTGATTATAATAAATATGTGACATAGGTAAACAAAACATACAAAAGTTATTATAATCACAAATTAATTCAAATTAGAAATACATTTATTTCTTTTGAACACCAATTTAAATTGTCGATATAGTCAAAATTCAAATTGGTACAGGACTATTTAATTAAAAATTATAATTATGAATAGGGTATTAAACGTATATCCGATATTTTGTAAATTGAAAAAAAAATAGTTTTGACTTCATATTAAATAACTTCTTAGGTTTTCACGGCCAGATTTGGTATTGTGGTTTTTGGGCTTAACCTTGTGCTAACACACGGCTAAACCCAAAAGTCACAATACCGAGTTTATATTAGTTTACTTAAATAAGGTTTGATTTTAATCATCTACATACATATATTTATACCCAATATATTTAATATTAATTAAGTAAAAAACTTAATTTCTCCACAAACGATTAGAAACTATTGGTAAAAATCTCCCCATCCATTCTGAACAAAAGTAAGCTGTTAGAGCAGCGGTCGGGGAACTTTTTTAACTATTACCCCAATATATTTTTACGTAAGTCGATATTACCCCAAAATATTTTTGCGTAAGTCGATATTTTCCCTTCCCCCCATTTTGCACAGAAGACAATAAATGCATATTTAAATTAACATTATTCATTGAATTAATTTACACGGAAAAAAGTAAAAAGTTACATGAAAATAGTAAGTTTTATGAAATAGCAAACTAGAAAAATTTCCTTATTACCACACAAAACATATTTTTACCTCATTTGGGGTAATTTACCCCGGTTCCCCGACCGCTGTGTAGAGGGATCATGCTAAGTACATTTTTCTTGGTATGGGTGATATTTCTTAGATATAAACACTAGGTGAACTGTGAAGTTGGTCCCAAGCAAGTTGTCAAGTTGGTAGCTCCCCGGTGCACCGTATTGGCTGATGTAATCGATTGTCAGTGAAACCCTCATGTTTGCATTATAACCTTCAAATATAGAATTATAAATTAAATTTGAAGCCGCAGCCATGGAAGAGGATCTAATATTCGACCTGTCAAAAAAGAAAAAAAAGAAGAAGACCGGCTTCGACATCGAGGCCGCGCTCGGCGGCGAGAAAGAGGGCGGCGATGCGCGCCAGGAGGGCGACGTGGACGCGGCCGAGGACGACAGCCTGGACTTGGACACGTTCGGCAAAACCAAGAAAAAGAAAAAGAAACCCTTCTTCAACTTGGACGAGCTGGAGGGCGCACTGCCCGAGCCCAAAGAAGACAAGGCGCCCATCGAGGAGCTCGATCAGCCCGAGGAGGAGATGGAGGATGAGCTGGACCTAGACATCGACTTCTCTAAGACCAAAAAGAAGAAGAAAAAAAAAAACCTGGACGATTTCATAGCCGAGGACGAGCAGAGTAAAGCGGACAACAAAGAGAACATCGATGACACAAGCAACACTTGGTTCGGTTCAGACAGGGACTACACGTACGACGAGCTGCTCGAGAGGGTGTTCGACATTATGCGTGAAAAGAACCCGTCCATGGTGTCGGGCAAGAAGCAGAAGTTCGTGATGCGGCCGCCGCAGGTCGTGCGCATCGGTACCAAGAAGACCTCCTTTGCTAACTTCACAGAGATCTGCAAGACGCTGCATCGGCAGCCCAAGCATTTACTGGACTTCCTGCTGGCCGAGTTGGGTACCAGCGGCTCCGTGGACGGCAACAGTCAGCTCATCATCAAAGGGCGCTTCCAGCAGAAGCAGATCGAGAACGTGCTGCGGCGCTACATCAAGGAGTACGTCACGTGTCACACGTGCGGCTCGCCGGAGACCATCCTGCAGAAGGACACGCGCCTGTTCTTCCTGCAGTGCGAGGCGTGCGGCTCGCGCTGCTCCGTGGCCAGCATCAAGTCTGGCTTCCAGGCCGTCACGGGCAAGCGGGCGGCTCTGCGCGCCAAGACGGCCTAGACGAGTACTGCTTACTGTTGCAGAGTTGGTGCTGTCATACAATTATTTGTAGTAACATTTTAATGTAGTGTATAAAATTTAATCAATTCAATACTGTGTTTTTGATGAAGGGTAGTTATTCTATAGTAGCGTTCTATATTCTCAGACTTTTCTTTTTTTTTACTCTTCATAATGCCTTTTAGTGCAAAAATGCCTGCTAAATTTCACAAAGAAATGAATAGTTTCATATCCAAAATTAGTCTGGACCATTATCCCTCAGTATCCATCAGGTAGTTATGATTTTAAAAATAATTATAGATTTTATAAAATATTATACAGCTTGATGTATTACAGTGTTGTGTTATGTAGTTTATTGTTTCACAATCATCAGAGGAACTCAACATAGAGGTAAAGATATTATTTGTGGACAGACTTACCATTTTAACTTAAAAATATGAATGCATTTTTAATGTTTAATCTGATGGTGACAAACGCCACTAAGGAACACTACCCATCGATTATAACATAGTAGAGATTTTATAAAAACAAGATACACTACACTGTAGCTAGTGACACTGAGGCTGGTGCACTGCAGAAGCCTGCTCCTACATCCTGTCGGCAAGTGCTTCAGTGAGTCAAGACCTCGGCGACACAAATTACAATGTCAGTGAACAGTCACAACTGCAGGTCAGTTAGCTTCCACTTGCATTGTGATATGAGGCTGTTCTATAATATGGAGAGTGTATTATATTCCTCATGAGTCTGCATTAATGTGAATAAAAATGGAATTCGTCTATGAAACATGATCAAGTATGCAATATTGCAATCAGAGTTGATTTTTTCACTTGTGTGAAGCGTCTTCATTTAATTCTGAAACTATTCGCAAATCATTCTCAGGCAACACACAGTACATGCCATTCCTGAAGAATAAACATGATAAACAGGTGTATGTAGACATATTGTAATTATTCATTCATTTATATTAGTATAAATTAAAGAATTTCATTTACTTCATTCATAAACATAGATTACTTTGTATTATCCTGTGCCAACTCTACAACAGAACATGTTTACTAACGAACCTGGTCGCTAAATCTTGTATTTACTGGGATTTTATTTTATATTTTATGGTTAAGGATCATTTCAATATAATAAATAAAATGTTTATTGAAAATAGTTAAATTAGACAATGTGATACAATAAAATTCACCATCTGTAATGCATTTCATCTTAAAAGTGTTGATTCATTGTTTGTTTTAGTTAACTTTCAAACAGTGTTTGTTTGAGTTGAGCATTGAATGTTTATTGTATTTATTAGCAAAACTGACAATGCACTTCTATTTAAAAAGACAAGGTGGAATTGATTACACATGTTTTAATTATGAAAGCATCTATCACTGTTTATATATAATTACTATCAGCAACCTATAAATATTTAAATTCAAACAAAATATTAGGTATTATTTCTAATGAATGTAATGACCATTTGTCTACTAAATACTTTATTCAATAAATTTTTAATAAAAAATATATATTGAATATTATTACTGTGATGACTATTTATAAATTATGTTGAACAGTGGCTGGCGTGTGATGAGGTGATAAGGGATGCTTTACAAAAAAAAACAACGATTTACTTCATATAATTTACTTTTATTATTTTTTACCAAACTCGTCTAATACTGAATCATTAAAGGATGCATATTTTTTCAATATATTCAAGAGTTACCCACAGAGGATTGTGGCGGCGAAAAATTCTCTAGTAGACGGCTACAGCAAGAGCATGAATGAGCCCAAGATCGCATGAGCGACGCCTGCAGTGGATCAGCTTCTATCGCCTGTCTCTGCAGTGCTCGGGCTGCGACAGCAAAGTCATCGCTTCAATCAGTTGATGGGAGTGGATGAATGCATGCATGTTACAAGAGTGAAATGGATCGCGAAATGTAAAAGAAAATTAATGATATCTAAATATCAATAGATTTTTTTTAAAATAAATGATATATTTTCTTGATGTAAATTTTAAGGGATGCAGTGGATCTATGGGCCAAACATCATTTATTTACTCATAATTGTACATTCAAAATGCTGATTTTTCTTTTTGTGTGAACACTTACAGGTGCATCACCATGCAGAAATGGAGAAGTTTATCTTTAGATTTTATGGTGGATAAATCCTGTCTTCAATAATGAGTAAACGGTAAACCAACTAGTCTACAAACTAAGTATTTTTGTTAAACATTAATTTAATAAGTTTCATTGCATCTTCATATTTATTAGTTCTGCCCGCTTTTTTATTTGAGCATAAGCTTTCTTTCATAATCCTAAAAATGATCTATTCACAAGCTTGCTTCTCTGGGATGCTTTTATTAGTATTTCCCTTCTTTGATTCTACTTAGAACCTTGTCTTTCGAGATATGGACATTCCAGATAATTCCTAGTATTATTTTATATACTCCATAAATGGCTTAAAAATATTTTGCTTATGAAGCCCTAGGTCAATGTTATTTGAATTTTTATCTTTGATTTTTTGTTAAATGCAAACCTTGCTTGATGTAAACGATTGTTGCTTTCTCTTTTGTTATTTTATCCCAAGTGATGATTGCTTCCAAGGTTCATAAACTCATTTGTGTTTTTCAGTGTCACTTATAAGCTTTCTACATTTATTTTCTTCTCATTACTACCTACTATCACTTAAGTTATGCCATTTACAATATATTACCAGTGGTGCAACTAGGATCTATGCCGCAGGGGTGGTCTTCGACTATGTCCCCCCCACAAAAACATGGGAGGCTTGGTCTCCACACCATAACATTATTGTCCCAGAAGTTTTGAGGAACATAACAGTCCACATGTGAAATTACAAATCTCCAATAATTTTTGGTGAGCCCGCAAAGAAATATATGTACTACAAAATGCATTTAAAAATGGTCGTAAAGCATTAGTGGATGTATTGCATGGAAATAAATCACTTCCATAGTGTATTGTTGTACAGTAAGGCCCCACTTAACACGGGGGATACGTTCCGTCAAAGTAGAGCGTAATGCGAAACAGCGCTAACGAGGCTATCTTAACATGTAAATAATGGGGTTAGGTATTAAATTGAATAGTTATGTTTTTTTAGTAATTAAATACATATACTATACATCTAAATTCTTTAAACGCATCAATTCGTTCAGAAAAAAGTCGGCAGAAGCGGAATTCGAACCAGCGAGCTTTAGAACCAACCGTTGCCCTATGTTCATTACCCTTGACCGCTCGACTATCTCCTGCCCGAACTGATGCGTCGAATAAGTTGCATTTATACCATTATTACCAATGTAACCATCATATAACGATAGATGTCTCTATAGTATATATTCAGAGTGTGTATATTATTATTTTTTATTATTAAATCAGTCAGCATTTATTTACAAGTTTTTAATATTATTACTTTCTGACAGTCTATTTATTTTAGTAAGTACCACTCCATCAGTGCATCGAAAATCCATATATGTTTTTTTTAAATAAAAATAAAACCAAACATTTATTTCTTACAAAAATAAAAACAATATAAACAAATATACTTTTGAAAACATATAAAATTCTAAGTCAGGTAGATCATTCAGTCTATTCCGTGTTTCCAATTTTTTGCCTTTTTTGTCAAGAAGCTATCTAATGTAGTTTGCGTTCTGTTAGAAGTTGTTGATAAGTGGATAAAGCATCTATAACACTCCATCTTGCTTTTGAACTCCTGTCAAAATTTGGATCATTTTCAACAAATTGATCCATAATTTCAGTTATAGTGGTTAAACTCTTTTTTACAAACGCCATCGAAAGTTCTTTTTGCTCTTGTTCGAAATCACTAATATCAATATTTTTGTTTTCTTCTTGCTCAGTTAATTCCTTGAGCTCATCATTAGAAAGACTAGCTGCTGTTTCTTGAACTATTTCTTCGACGTCTTCCACATATATCTATATAGGTAGGATTTGTCATTTATATATAACAAAAAGTTGTTTTTCGTTGAAATACTGACGTGATCTATTTAATACACATAGTTTTTTGGAAGCGAGACCGGCTTTATACTTAATTGACTCGTAATATTTGACATTATTCGAGATTCATAATCCAAGCATGTTGATGGAGCTTGCTTTTGGAAGAGAACAACCGTTGAAAGATACAGGATCCATAGCAGTCTTCTTCGTGGAGAAAGTACATGATTGGGTTTTGGAAATGTTGAAACTGACGAGGTTGAGGTCACCCCACCGTGAAACCCTTTCAAGAGACATGTTCATCTTCTCCACCAGAGATTCCCTAGCAGCAGATAGTTCCGAATGTTTTGGAGGTTTATAGAAGATTATACTCTCATAGACAGTGCTGTCGTCGGCATAGCAGTGAATGTTTGCGCATTGAAGCAAATCATTCACATGCAGCAGAAAAAGAGTGGGTGGCAACACAGGGCCATGTGGAACTCCTGAGTTGATTTTATAGCAGGAAGAAGAAAAGCCATCTACGACAGTGATAATGCTTCGATCACTCAAGAGGTTTTTAATCCAGGAGCACAGGGAGGGAGTTAGTCCATTAGACGGTAAGATAATAATAATTATTATACGTAAATGTCGGGCTGTAGTCTATGACTTTGGCGGATCAACACTCCACATGCAGCGTTTATCCACATATGAAAAACATCAGAATCACTGTCAACATCTGTCGGTATTCTCCTGTATGTGTTTACATAAAAAAAAACGAAAATGACAGCAGCGAGAAACTCCTATAAGTGAATATAACAACGTATGCAAAAAATAAAATAATTACACGGATACGAGAAACAGATTTTGTTTTTTTATACATATTTGGTTATTTTTACGCAATATTTTGATTTTTGCAACCAATTTATTGAATTATGTGAAGAAAAAAAAATACGCGCCTCTTAATAGAACCAATGCAACACGTAAAAAAGAATAGGGTGTATCAAATAAATCATATATAGTCGATTCCGTTTAATTGGGACACATCGTGACTTAAGCATTTTGTCCCAATTAAGCGGTTGTCCCAATTAAGCGAATTTCACTTTTTTTTAAATTCATTTATTTGGTTTTGGCAACTAAGGCCATTAACCAGCAATACACACATAAAATTAAACAATGCATTTTTTTCCAATCATTTTATTTTATAAACTCTTGGAAACTGTAAATTACATGTAGGTAATATAAATTATCACATAAATTACAAATATTTAATATAAACTATTAAGAAAGAAAAAATCTATTTAAAATAATAAATGGGTAAACATACAATTTAATTCAATGCAAAAATGAGTCAAATGTAGTCTGTCTTTTGTTTTTGTAACATTTCACTTCTACAAAATCAGCACAGATATTTAGTGCGGATGTAGGGCTCACAGGTGACTCACATCACCATCGTCATCTTCGTCTAATTTTTAATATTTTGATTTAATAAAGGTACCTTCTACAAATGAATCCTCACAATATTCATTATCATCGTAACATGGTAAATTGTTATCTATTCTTGAAAATTCTTCATAGTTAATAATAGGAACTTGCAACATATCCTGATTTTCTTCATTGCTTAAAATTTCGTAAATATCTAAGGGTTTAAAGCCGCAATTAGTAAAACAGTTCTGTTTTGTGGTGGTCTTTATATGGCAGGTGGCGAGCCAACTGCCAGCGACAAACTGTATGGCTTACAAAAGGAGAGAACTAATCTCTTTGGCTGTTGTGAAACTTGTTTATAATTTTTAATCAATGGATTCTAATATGTAATTAACCAATTTTCCGACTTGGCGTCGCGCCGATCAGCTGTGATACAACGCATCATATCAAATTCTTTGTACAATTTTTTTCTTGAGAATATGTGTAACATAATATGTGCTGTGATCTTAAATTTACTGTCCCAATTAAGCGGAATGTTGTCCCAATTAAACATATAAATTTACTATTGGTTTCTTGGTTTGGCTTCTGTTCGTTGAGATTTGTCCCAAATAAGCGGCTGTCCCAATTAAGCGGTGTCCCAATTAAGCGGCATCGATTGTAGTCCTTTTCTATAAGTGTTCCTATGACTATATTGATGACCAACTATACCAATACGGTGTCACGAACTATCGTCCCCAGACAATTCGTTCAACGACTCATCGGTTACGACGTGAGGCGCACTGGACGTCTGGTGCAAGGGACATTTGGCGTACGGGACAACTGGAGCACTGGCTGTGTCGCTAACCTAACCTAACCTAAGGATTTGTCCAGTGATCGTAGAGTCGAGAGATCCATAGGTCTCGTTAACGAAATAACTTAGGCTAGCGAGACATCCAGTGCACTAGTGTGCGCCACGTCGTTACCGATGAGTCGTTCATCAAATTGTCTGGAGATGAAATGCGGCGAAACTATACCAATATCTATACCTCTATATAAATTCTCAAGTATGTCAACATCAAAAAAGTTATATTACATGTTACTATTTAAATATGTGTTGCTTAATTTTCGGAAATGAATGAGAACCGGTGTTACAACATACTTTGGTTTCTGGCCATCACCGTTATAAAGTATAAATTTTTCTGTATGCGTAGACATATAAAAATATCACGTTGGGCCACTGCTATTATAGAAGCTTATTAACCAGTTATACGTTTAAAAATGTGAATAATTCTCTCATTTTTTCGAATCAAAGTTGGGGTCATTAGTTTAATATGAACGAGTATGTTAATACATCGGGTGAAACACCTCTGTTGTCAAGCTGGGCTAGCATTATGTATAAACTTCAGTCCGTCAAATGCAGACGTTAACATAGATGGTTTTTTTACTACCGCGACTAGCAGAAAATCTAAAATATAAATATATATAAAACAAACACTTTAAAGTGGTAAACATATTGTAAAATAAATATAAAATGATGTATAATCATCAGAAGTCTGTGTGCGTCTACAGTTGAATGCCGACCTCCCACATGAGTCTGCATCCCCTCGATCCTCAAGCAACTGCATTCACTGAATATAATAAACAAAGAACTATCTTCCAGGGGTCGGCCAACACTTCGTTTTCCTATTACTTAAATATACATATACTGAATATAAAATTCTTTTTTCAACGCGTCAATCCAAGCACAAAAATAACGGCAGAAGCGGGATGCGAACCGCGGACTTTGGAAACCAACAATGCCCAGGTATTCATACCGCTCGGCGAATCGCGCCATTGCTATGCCTAGACCGACCCGCGATGAAACTAGTATTTATATCATTGTTATTATCGTACAACAGATGTCGCCATAGTATATATTCAAAGTATGTATATTTTTATTATTATTCTATCAGTATTCATTTATTCACAAGCTTTAATATTATTACTTTCCGGCAGTCTATTTATTTTAGTAAGTACCACTCGGGTCTCGAACCAAACTATAGACTGAATGGATGTGAAACGACTACTTATAGTTCCGACTCGGACTTTATAACCAATCATTTACCTGTGTTACTGATGGATAATTTTACCTTCTTGATATTGTCTCAAGGAGACATTATTAATTAATTTTTTATTTTTATTAGAATATTATTTTATTATTTCAATATTCTAATCTACTTTTATAGATCATTGACTATATTACAATATTATTATTACTTAAATATACATATACTGAATATAAAATTCTTTTTTCAACGCGTCAATCCAAGCACAAAAATAACGGCAGAAGCGGGATGCGAACCGCGGACTTTGGAAACCAACAATGCCCAGGTATTCATACCGCTCGGCGAATCGCGCCATTGCTATGCCTAGACCGACCCGCGATGAAACTAGTATTTATATCATTGTTATTATCGTACAACAGATGTCGCCATAGTATATATTCAAAGTATGTATATTTTTATTATTATTCTATCAGTATTCATTTATTCACAAGCTTAATATTATTACTTTCCGGCAGTCTATTTATTTTAGTAAGTACCACTCGGGTCTCGAACCAAACTATAGACTGAATGGATGTGAAACGACTACTTATAGTTCCGACTCGGACTTTATAACCAATCATTTACCTGTGTTACTGATGGATAATTTTTACCTTCTTGATATTGTCTCAAGGAGACATTATTAATTAATTTTTTATTTTTATTAGAATATTATTTTATTATTTCAATATTCTAATCTACTTCGTTTTCCAGTTGGGAGTCACTCCCAAGCCTGTTCGATTATGCAATAATAATACAATTATTATTTTCATAAATAAAAATAAGTTCTAGTATGAAATAAATTTTATTTTAGTTGAAACATAATACAATATATTTAAATGTAGGCAATTTATAAATTTAATTATGTATTTGTAATGTATATCAATACATAATCAATTATTATAATATTGTAAGAGAGACAACGGAATATTCATAGCATTACGATAATAATCATATTAGGTAATATGTTTTCAATTATGAAGCTAAATAACAGTAGATAATTATTGAATTTTAATTTTCCCAAAAAATACTTATTTAAAAAAAAAATGTTTTTAGTAGTATTTTTCCATATGATTTTCTATACATATTAAGAAACATACTCGTAAAACATATTTGGCGCGAACTGTAAGATGGATCTGACAGTTAGAATCTAATGAGATTTTAAGGCGGGTTAATTTTTTATTTTGGATTAAAGCGTCCAGGGACGAAGCTCCTCGTAAATATATAATTTTCATGATCCCAATAAAATAAGGACAGATGGTTTATCTAACTGCTAACAGCTCACGCGTTAGACAAGCTCTATATAGGTACTCGTACATAATTTATTTATTAATTTTATTACCTCCTCTTTCTTTTTCCCTAGCCTCACTTATTCAGATAAAACAATACATTAGTTCAACCAACTAAGCAAATATAAAAATAAAATAAACAATAAGACGTTTAACCATAATATTCAATACACATAACTACATTAAGTGATAAAAACTAAAAAATATATAAAAATAAACAATGGATGAATATATATGATTACATGCTCTCCCAACAAATAAGTAAATAGCAAAGTACACAGTCGTGTTAAACAAATGTGAAGTAAATACAATATATAGTGGCGGCAATAGTTGGAGCATTCGTTTTTCGAATAATTTTTCTCATCAAAAGTCAAATTATTCACTGAATTATTATTTAAATACAAATTCATATTTCATGAAATCATTTTTTATGAATTGAATAACATCACTATTGAAACTAGCGGTTCCTAACCCGTGGTGAATACCTTTAGAAGTTTATATGTACACATTGAATTAATAATTTTCAAAGGGTACAGCGGATTATTTGTCATTTAATTTCAAGTATTCAACATTCAAGTAATTTCCGTGGAGGGATAATGGCAGTTTGTCATCAATTATCAAATTATGATTGTATTTTCGCAACAAATTGAATGGTCATATTTCAATGTAATTATGTATGTAAAATACTTATCGTATTTCGCGACGCTAACAATGCCTTTAAAAATATTTTTATAACACATATCTATAACATAAATAATATTAAATCAATAAAAAAATATTTGCAAGGTGTGGTCCAACATCACTGCTAATAATTGACAGAAAAAAGCCCCACCGAATTGAATGCAATCTACAATTCTCACCTAAAAGTAGATGGTACATGAATGTCATTCCACTTCAAACAATAAACGTTTCGCTGTGATTAGTAACAATATACATGTAATATAATGCAAACAACAGTACAAGCCCCGTTGAGGATCATTGTATGACCATCTACGTAAGGTAATGCACAGACAATACTTTTTCTGCTGCTATCTATGACACATAGGTTGATCTTTTGTGCCGTAATACCAAATCTTGTAATTTTGGGTACCAATGCGGCGTTTCAATTTTATCACTATGTAGATATTTACATAAGTTGCAGAAGTGTGGCACTGAATATCCGACCTTATAGTAATTCCTCCACCAAAAATACTTTGCATACTCGAGAGGATTGTTAATCAAAAATGTAAATTTCTTTGCCAGTTCTTGGGCTGTATACTCGGAAGCATTTATATAAGAATAAGGAGGAATAAACTTTGTTAGGTTAGCATTGCCAAAATACACAGGAATCACATCGTAATTGAACGCGTTTAGAGTCTTTTCAGTCACGTAGTCAACACAGTTAGAATTTTCATACGAAAGATAAAAGTAGTATTCATTTTTCAGCATTTCAAAACATACTGATTCATTTTTACGAGAGCAGTCTAATGTTCCACACGTGCCATAAACATCAACTTTTACGTATTTCTGGAGTTCTTTGACCATTTCATTTCTTTTGTTTGGACTGTGGCAATTCGACACGAACCAAGCCACTGTTTTAGACTTTCTTTTGTGTATTTCTAAGAATGGGCTCAATTGTTCTGAATTTGGTTGTATCGTGAAACTGTTTCGTTTCGAAGATTCTCCAT
The DNA here is from genome assembly GCA_022606575.1 of Glossosoma conforme. Classification (NCBI taxonomy): domain Eukaryota; kingdom Metazoa; phylum Arthropoda; class Insecta; order Trichoptera; family Glossosomatidae; genus Glossosoma; species Glossosoma conforme. Next base: position 328,514 of record JAGTXR010000141.1, on the reverse strand, counting down.
GTGGAAGTAAGGAAGCGGAATATCAGAATCTAAGCGATATGTTATAGTAATATTGAACATTCCATTTAAATTGGAATACATCGGTCGCATCATCGGCGATTCCATTGATAGATAAGCGTAGATCTGAAAAGGCTGTCTTCTTTCTGGAAAGTCTGTTTTCTTCTTAGGATAATATTCAGCTCCGTGAAAAACTACGGCATCGTACTGCTCTGCCGATAGCCAATCTCTCTTGTTCGTGACGTAGCATTCTGTTTCTTCACATTTGTGAGTCAAAAATGGTTCACTGCCTAATCCGAACTTATAATCCTTCCATCTGAAGAATGAATTCCACAAAAGTATTGTTTTGGTCCTGGGCTTGGGTTTCGTAAGCTGCCGGCTTGATGTTAGCATGTCGGTGTTGTCGAATATCACGTGAATCATCAAGAAACATGTCGAATATAGTAGAAATGTGTTCAGAAGGCATGATTTCCTTTGACTCATTTCGCAAAACTAATTTATCACTTTTATTAAATATTTAATTTTTGTAAATTAGCCGAATCCTACTAGTTTTAATTGGGGCGTTTACATACGAGTATAATTAATTACATTAAGTTTGTCAGAATGACATTTATTATTATTTTCGTGGAGAGCTTGGCTTTTTACTTGGTTTTGATTATCAGCTTATAAGGTCCATAAGAAAGAATAACGATCATTAAAAAATGTTAGAGACAGAATCGTAATGATTAATGGTTCATTTAAATTCACATTATTTCATTATTCGTAGGACTTTGTGAGCAATTTTTTCTTGCAATAAAATTTGTTTATTACACTAGTTTAATTTCAATTATTCTTTTAGCACTGTTTGCTACTTATATGGAAACAATCACTGGGTGCTGCTCTTAGATGAGTGTGAAACGAAATTTTTAATCGGACTGCCAAATTTTCAAGACAGGACCTGTGGCATTAGATTTTGGTAAAAAACATGTTTCTTTATCATCATAGAAATCCTGTTGTCGTTAAAGTTTATGTAAATTATAAAAAATCCCGTAAGAATAAATTAAAAAAAATATGTTAGCATGCATATTTCCATATGTTATTGTATGGTTTATAATAATGATAAATAATATTAAGATTTTTTTAATGTAATAATTTGCTGAGTATAAAAAAATCTGTTTTTTTTTCGTACGACTGGTCTTGGCTCGATATTCTATTACAATTTTGTAAAATTATTGGCATAGTATCAAAATATGACAAACTAAATATATTTTAATTTAAAAAATCAAAGTTCCTTTCCAGATATTTGGCATCATAAGAATTTCTGTCATTAGTTGCAACTTTTAGAACCTCTGCTAAGTGTTTTTACTGAAAACATACGCCGTTTGTCTTAAATTTTTGAAGTCAACAGGTAAATATTTATAAATCTCTTGCAGGCCGACTTCATATGCGAGTATTTCCCCCCTCATTTGACATTAGATATCAATTATCTCCTTTTGAAAATTACCTGACACTAATTCTATGTCCATTGTAAGATTCAAAATCAGGAATTGTTGCACTGACTGTTGTTTTTTCAAATCCTCCCTACATCTCAGCTTCCCTTCAGCTCCTTCAATTTTTCATTTCTCATGAATCCCTCGTATTTATCATATTTTGATAGGTGTTGTTCATAATGGCGGCTTATACATATAAAAAGTTATATCCAAATCGCTCATCACCGATGTTTTATGGTATTAGTGTTTTAAGTAAAGTAATCCATCTCTAGCACTTATGAGGTCCTTCCTATATTTGATGATAAATGAGGGAACAACGAAAAAAAAAATTGTTAGGCAGTCAAAGTCTAAATTTATTTGGGTATCAATACTTCAATGAATAAGATATGTGGTATTAAAACAAATGAAATGATTTTGTTTCAGATGCTCCTGAAACAAAATCAGACACAGAGAGATACGAAAATTCACACAGTTTTCAATAAAATTGGAAAAACTTTTTATTGCTCTCACGTTTTAAGCTAGGCATATTATTTCAAGCTCATAATATTTCCTGAATAGGTGGTAAGATTCAATTAATGGGCAGTAATTATATAGCGAACGGTCAGTTATAAATACCTAAAAAGGTAAGAAAAAAATAATATTTGGAATTAGAAAAATATAAATCGGAAGTAGAAAAATAATAAATAAACAAGAAATAATTAGTGAATGAAATGAATAATAGGTTAGGTTTCCATTTTATGGGTTAATTATTAATTTATTTTACATTAATTTGGATGAATATTCAATATGTTATATTACTGCCATTTTTTTAAATACCAACCACATTCATACTGACACAGTGAATACAATTTTTTCAGTCTGCTGCCGATTGATTTTATTTACAGCCAAAACCTTGAATCAGTTACTTAATAAAGAAGTACAGGCCGTAATAAACAATGTACTTTAAGTAATTTATTGTAGCACAAAAACCGAAGGAAGTTGTACATATATTGCTTTATAAATAATTTAAGGCGAATATGCAGTCAAAGTATTGAAAATATGTAAAACGCAGACTTAAACAAAATATTTCCAATTGTGATAAATTGAATAAAGTAATGAATGATGTCTTTGCTCTCAGTAATATTACTACATGGCAGGAAATGAATGAAATATAACATTGTCCGACCGCGGTAGCAAAATAGCCAAGAGCTGTCAGGAATGAAAGGAATCAATTTCCAATGAAAATAAATATATTTTACTTTAGTGTTAAATGTTACCTCTAGAATTGTCAAAGATATTATTTATAACTGTTATTTTTATCAACGATATATCGTGACTAGTAGTATGATTAAACGATGCCTGGAACACAATGTAAACATGCAACTATGGATTTTATGAAATTATTAAAATGTTATGAAATAAATTTGTCGAAAAATAATGTTATTATTTAGTAGGTGAATGCAATGACCTATTTAAAATTATTAAAGTTTTTTTTTTCATCACTAAATACAAAAAACTGTTTCCTCAGTGGCTGTTGTTGAATTATTTTTTGAAAACTGCTTAGATGAGATATATTTTTTCACCGTCTTCTGAAATCAAGTAGTTCACAACTTGTTTAAATAAATTAGTAATTTACCACTTAATCTCAATACACCGTGAAATTTTTCGTACGCCTTCGTATAGGATTTTGATAACCTGTTGAAAAAACAATAAAATACGAAACATACATTCTGGTACACAAACGGTAGATTGGTTTGCAGCAACAAAATCTTGCATATCGATCCCAACTCCTCTCGATCCTCTGTATTCTTCTTTAGCTCAGTATAAGAGCAACAACTCATGTCCTCGATCACTTGCTGCAAATACTCCCGTCTAGGGCGCCGTCTACATTTTATAGGTAATTTTTGTTTTTACTAATATTGATTTATAACTGCCATTTAGTTTAATAACTCACCACATATATACTGCCACAGTGGATACTGCCAATTTATTAAGTCTACTGCCGATTAATTTGATTTACTGCCAATCGATTTAACTCACTGTCAAAACCTTGAATTAGTTACTTAACAAATAAATGCATGCCTTTATTTATTCACAAAAGTATTTTGCATAGTTCCACACAATTTTACTCGTATTTATAGAACAATTATAAAGATATTTATTTTCCAATCCATACAATAACCTCGCCAATTAATAACTTAGTTTTTGTGTACGACGAGGGAGGATCTCGTAATATATTTACAAATGCTAAACTATAAATTTGCACCCAAAATAATATCTACAACATCAAAAAAAAAATCAAAACAACAAAAAACCAAAATCAAACAAAAATAATGATAACTAAAAAAGAAATCATGTTAAATAAGAAATAAAAACAAATCGAACACATTACTTCATTACAACAATGATAAAATGACAATACCTTCTCTAACAATACGATCTGCTTTTATATCACTGTAATGGGAATGATCATTTTATAATATGTTCCTCTCTAACCGATAATGCCATACTGAAACATATCGATAACGACCAATGAAAAGTTCGGGCTTTCAGGAAGGGGCAGAAAAACAATACGAATTTAACCGATTGATTTGAGCCAAAATTGCACAATAAATTAAAATTACTTTTTAACACCATGTTGAAATAATTATTTATTTATTCCTACTGGATTTATTTATTTCTACTGAGTGTAATCTGAATGAGCGTATCATCAAAAAGATTTTATTGACATTTGCTGTTATGCAGGTATGAGCTAAGAAAATATTAGTACAATACATGATTGAGAATGAATAATAAAAAAATAGGGACATAATAATTTGATTTACTAACTATTTAGCAAGTTAGCTGGCGACTCGAGGGTAGGTAGTTCTCGGCGGTGAAGGTCAGACCTTGCAGTTCCGGGGATGGTTGAAGTCACCTACGGCTTCAGGAAGAGAAGTCACTCAAGCTCCTATAGACGGACATGTTATTAGTTAGTAGGTGAATGCAATGACCTATTTACAATTTATCAAATAATTACAAAAATAAACAAATAATAAAAACCAAAAAAACGGTTTCCTCAGTGGCTTCTTGCTGAATTATTTTTTGAAAATTGCTAAGATGAGATGTATTTTTTTCACCGTCTTTTGAAATTAAGTACTATTCAACTTGAATAAATAAACAAGTTATTTAACACTTTATCTCAAAACACAGTGAAATTTTTCGTTCGCCCTCGTATAGGATTTTGATAACCTGTTGAAAAAACATTAAAATTCACAACATGCATTCTGGTTCGAAAACGTATTTTATACAGTAATATTAGCGCTAAAATAATATAAATGTTTCATAACCACAATACATTGATAGTATCCCACAGCTTTAAGGCGAATATGCAGTTAAAGTATTGAAAAAATGTAAAACACAGACTTAAATAAAATATTTCCTAGGATTGTGATAACATGTTGAAAAAACAATAAAATACGAAACATTCATTCTGGTACACAAACTTAGGTTTATATTTTCTTCTTCGTAGTATCAATCTGGTGGATTAGTTTGCAGCAACAAAATCTTGCATCTCGATCCCCACTCCTCTCAATCCTCTGCAGTTCTCTTCAGCTCAGCAGAAGAGCTACAACTCATGTCCTCGAAAACTTGCTGCATATACTCCCGTCTAGGGCACCCTCTACATTTTATGGATAATTTATTCATTAATTTTATTTTACCAATATTGATTTATAACTGCCATTTTAGTTTTATAACTGACCACATTTATACTGACACAGTGGATCCTGCCAATTTATTAAGTCTACTGCCGATTAATTTTATTTACTGCCAATAGAATGAACTTACTGCTTAAACCTTGAATTAGTTACTTAAAAAAGAAATAAAGGCCTTTATTTATTCACAAAAGTAATTTTGCAAAGTTCCACACAAATTTAATGGTATTTAAATAAAAATTAAAGATATTTATGTTCCCATCCATACAATAACCTCGCCAATAAATGACTTAGTTTTTGTGTACGACGAGGGAGGATCTCAAATAAATACACAAATAAAAAAATATAAATACGTACCCAAAATAATATCTACAACATCGAAAAAAGGTCATAACAACAAAGACAACAATAAAATAAAATGATGATGACCGAAAGGGACATCATGTTAAGCAAGAAATAAAAATAAATCGAACACATTTCTTCAATACAACAATGACAAAATGACAATATCTTCTTTAACAAAATGATCTTCCTTTGTATCACCCTAACGGCCTTAATCATTTTAAAGTATGTTCCTCCCCAACCGATGATGCCATACTGAAACATATCGAAACAGCCAATGAAAAAATCGAGGCTTTCATAAAGGAGCAAAAAACTATTCGAATTTAACGAATTGATTTGAACGAAATTGCACAATAAATTAAAATTACTTTTTAACACCATGTTAGAACAATGGTTTATTTATTACTACTGGATTTATTTATTTCTACTGTGTAATCTGAATGAGCGTATCATCAACAAGATTTTATTGGCATCTGCTGTATAAGCGCTTAAATAATATTTAAGTTTCAGAACAATAAATTGATACTATCCCACAGTTTTCAATTTATTTATTTTTGGCAACTACAACATACATTCTGGTACAAAAACATATTTTCCGACTGAAGTTATGGTGCTCATAAAATATTTATAAGTTTAAGATATCAGTGAAAAGAGTATGCTTAAGAGACCAATCACTAGAGACCCGTATTTTAAGCATCTATTATTTTATTTTTAGCATTTTAAAGCATTTTATAGCTTGGAATTTAGCATTTTGGAGCATTTAAACATTGATTGTAGCGTTTTGGAGCATTTAAAGTTGATTTGAGCATATATTTAACTATAATTATAATTTTAAAAAATATCAATGATTTGTTAATATTGAAATCGAGTGGAAATGTTATTAGTTAGTAGGTGAATACAACGACGTATGTACAATTTATGAAATAATTACAATAAGCGCAAATAATACACACAAAAAAAACGGTTTCCTCGGTGGCTTCTTGCTGAATTATTTTTTGAAAATCGCTATGATGAGATGTATTTTTTTCACCGTCTTCTGAAATTAAGTAGACAATAACTTGTATAAATAAATAAGTTATTTACCACTTAATCTCAAAACACAGTGAAACTTTTCGTTCGCCTTCGTATAGGATTTTGATAACCTGTTGAAAAAACAATAAAATAAACAACATACATTCTGGTACAAAAACGTATTTGGTACAATCGTATTAGCGTTTAATTAATATTATGTGACTTTGTGTTGTGTATAAACTTGCTTAAAGTTTCATAACAATACATTGATACTATCCCACAGTTTGCAACTTATTTATTTATGGCAATTATTTTTCTGGCAGTATTTAATTCGATTAATTGGTAAAAATTATCTATGAAATGGTCTGTAATAAATACATAAAAAGTTAAGTAAAAAATAAATAAAGTAGAAAAATATCAATCGGCAGTAGAAAATTAATAAACTGGTAGGAAAGAATTAATGAATGGTAATTAATAATAGGTTAGGTTAGGTTTCCATTTTATGGGTTGATTATTCATTATTTTTTTTTACCAATATTGAATTTATTACTGCCATTTTAATTTTATAACTGACCATATTCATAGTGACAGTGGATACTGCAGATTTATTTCGATTACTGCGAAATAATTTTATTAACTGCCAATCGACTTAACTTACTGCCAAGACCTTGAATTAGTTACTAAACATAGAAATAGAGGCCTTTATTTAATCACAAAAGTAATTTTACAAAGTTTTACTCAATTTTACTCATATTTATAGAACAAATATAAAGATATTTATTTTCCAATCCAAACAATAACCCCGCAAATCAATAACTTAGTTCTTGTGTTCGACGAGGGAGGATCACGTAATATATTTACATATACAAAACTATAAATTTGCACCCAAAATAATATCTACAACATCAAAAAAAGTCACAAGAACAAAGACAACAATCAATCAAAAATAATGATGACCCAAAGAAAAATCATGTCCAGCAAGAAAAAAAACAAATCGAACACATTGCTTCAATACAACAATGACAAAATGACAATATCATTTCTAAAAATATGATCTACCTTTGTATCACTGTGATGGGGTTGATCATTTTACAGTATGTTCCTTCGCAACCGATGATGCCATACTGAAACATATGGAAAAAGCCAATGAAAAGTGTAAGGCTTTGTAAGGTAAATTAAAATTACTTTTGACCACCATGTTAAAATAATGATGTATTTATTTCTACTGGATTTATTGATTTCTACTGAGTGTAATCTGAATGAGCGTATCATCAACAAAATTTTATTGGCAACTGCTTTTATGCTGGTATGAGCTAAGAAAATATAAGAACAGTACCCGATTGAGAATGAATAATAAAAAAATAGAGACATAATAATTTGATTTACTAACTATTTAGCAAATTAGCTGGCGACTCGAGGGCAGGTAGTTCTCGGCGGTGAAGGTCAGACCTTGCAGTTCCGGCGATGGTTGGAGTCACCTACGGCTTCAGGAAGAGAAGTCATTGAAGCTCCTATGGAAGGACATTTTATTAGATAGTAGGTGAATGCAAGGACCTATTTACAATTTATCAAATGATTACAAAAAAAACAAATAATAAAAACAAAAAAATCGAGATGAAATATCTGCGATGCTATTTATTTATATGTATTGATTTTATTAAAAGTATCAATGATTTGTAAATATTGAAATCGAGCGGACATGTTATTGGTTAGTAGGTTAATGCAATGACGTTTGTACAATTTATCAAATAATTACTAAAAAAACTAATAATAAATACAAAAAAAAAAACAGTTTCCTCAGTGGCTTCTTGCTGAATTATTTTTTGAAAATCGCTAAGATGAGATGTATTTTTTTCACCGTCTTCTGAAATTAGGTAGACAATAACTTGTATAAATAAATAAGTCATTTACCACTTAATCTCAAAACACAGTGAAATTTTTCGTTCTTTGTCCTTTGTATAGTATTTTAATAACCTGTTGAAAAAACAAAAAAATACACAACATACATTCTGGTACAAGAACGTATTTGGTACAATCGTATTAGCGTTTAATTAATATTATGTGACTTTGTGTTGTGTATAAACTTGCTTAAAGTTTCATAACAATACATTGATACTATCCCACAGCTTGCAACTTATTTATTTATGGCAATTATTTTTCTGGCTTTAAAATTATAGTAGTCATCGAAATAAATTTTGGTCATTGAAATAATTAATAAGCAAATTATATTGTAATACAAAAGCAAAATACTTTGTCTCCATTTTGTGAAACACAAATATTTTGATGACCATGCATCATTTCTTGATTGCGCTAATTTTATTTTAAATGACAAATTTATTTTATTTGAGATGATGCGTCTCTACTGAAATGACGTTCGATGGACCAATACTCAAAAATATTATTTATTCATCATTATTTCAAGTATTATGGTAAGCTTCATACCATCTATATATGAAATATCTGCGATGCTGTTTATTTATATGTATTGATTTTATTGAAAATACCAATGATTTGTAAATATTGAAATCGAGCAGACATGTTATCAGTTAGTAGGTGAATGCAATGACGTATTATAATTTATCAAGTAATTATTAAAAAACAAACAATAAATAAAAAAAAAAACAGTTTACTCAGTGGCTTCTTGCTGAATTATTTTTTGAAAATCGCTAAGATGAGATGTAGTTACTTCACCGTCTTCTGAAATTAAGTAGGAATTAACTTATAGAAATAAATAAGTTATCCACCACTTAATCTCAAAACACAATGAAATTTTTCTTTCGCCTTCGTATAGGATTTTGATAACCTGTTGAAGAAACAATACAATACACAACATACATTCTGGTAATAAAAGATATATTGATACAATAATATTAGCGTTTTATTAATATTATATAAATTTGTGTTGTGTAGACACTTGCTTAAAGTTTCATAACAATACATTGATACTATCCCACAGTTTGCAACTTATTTATTTATGGCAATTATTTTTCTGGCAGTATTTAATTCGATTAATTGATAAAAATTATCTATGAAATGGTCTGTAATAAATACATAAAAAGTTAAGTAAAAAATAAATAAAGTAGAAAAATATCAATCGGCAGTAGAAAATTAATAAACTGGTAGGAAAGAATTAATGAATGGTAATTAATAATAGGTTAGGTTAGGTTTCCATTTTATGGGTTGATTATTCATTTTTTTTTTTACCAATATTGAATTTATTACTGCCATTTTAATTTTATAACTGACCATATTCATAGTGACAGTGGATACTGCAGATTTATTTCGATTACTGCGAAATAATTTTATTAACTGCCAATCGACTTAACTTACTGCCAAGACCTTGAATTAGTTACTAAACATAGAAATAGAGGCCTTTATTTAATCACAAAAGTAATTTTACAAAGTTTTACACAATTTTACTCATATTTATAGAACAAATATAAAGATATTTATTTTCCAATCCAAACAATAACCCCGCAAATCAATAACTTAGTTCTTGTGTTCGACGAGGGAGGATCACGTAATATATTTACAAATACAAAACTATAAATTTGCACCCAAAATAATATCTACAACATCAAAAAAAGTCACAAGAACAAAGACAACAATCAATCAAAAATAATGATGACCCAAAGAAAAATCATGTCCAGCAAGAAAAAAAAACAAATCGAACACATTGCTTCAATACAACAATGACAAAATGACAATATCATTTCTAAAAATATGATCTACCTTTGTATCACTGTGATGGGGTTGATCATTTTATAGTATGTTCCTTCGCAACCGATGATGCCATACTGAAACATATGGAAAAAGCCAATGAAAAGTGTAAGGCTTTGTAAGGTAAATTAAAATTACTTTTGACCACCATGTTAAAATAATGATGTATTTATTTCTACTGGATTTATTGATTTCTACTGAGTGTAATCTGAATGAGCGTATCATCAACAAAATTTTATTGGCAACTGCTTTTATGCTGGTATGAGCTAAGAAAATATAAGAACAGTACACGATTGAGAATGAATAATAAAAAAATAGAGACATAATAATTTGATTTACTAACTATTTAGCAAATTAGCTGGCGACTCGAGGGCAGGTAGTTCTCGGCGGTGAAGGTCAGACCTTGCAGTTCCGGCGATGGTTGGTGTCACCTACGGCTTCAGGAAGAGAAGTCATTGAAGCTCCTATGGAAAGACATTTTATTAGATAGTAGGTGAATGCAAGGACCTATTTACAATTTATCAAATGATTACAAAAAAAACAAATAATAAAAACAAAAAAATCGAGATGAAATATCTGCGATGCTATTTATTTATATGTATTGATTTTATTAAAAGTATCAATGATTTGTAAATATTGAAATCGAGCGGACATGTTATTTGTTAGTAGGTGAATGCAATGACGTATTTACAATTCATCAAATAATTATTAAAAAACAAATAATAAATACAAAAAAAAACAGTTTCCTCAGTGGCTTCTTGCTGAATTATTTTTTGAAAATCGCTAAGATGAGATGTATTTTTTTCACCGTCTTCCCAAATTAAGTAGTATTCAACTGAAATAAATAAATAATGTATGTACCACTTTATCTCAAAACACAGTGAACTTTTCGTTCGCTTTCGTACAGGATTTTGATAACCCGTTGAAAAAATAATAAAATTCACAACATGCATTCTAGTTCGAAAACGTATTTGATATAATAATATAAGCGCTTAAATAATATTAAAGTTCCATAACAATACATTGATACTATCCCACAGCTTGCAATTTATTTATTTTTGGCAACTATGACATACATTCTGGTACATAAACATATTTTTCGACTGAAGTTATGGTGTTAGTAAAATATTTATAAGTTCAAGTTGTATCATTGAAAAGAGTATGCTTAAGAGACCAATCGCTAGAGATCCGTATTTTTAGCATCTATTATTTCATTTGTAGCATTTTAGAGCATTTTAAAGTTTGGAATTTAGGAGTTTGGAGCATTTAAAGTTGATTTTAGCATCCACGTTGCATATATTTTTACAGGATACAAATAATTAATAATTCCACAACATTTTAAGACTTTAATTTTAAATATAAACATAATGAGAATATTAACAAAATAATCTTAAAGTAGAGCATTTTAAAAAATATGAATTGCATTATTCAAGAATCGTCTAAGTTACAGCCATAAAGTTTATTTACAGAAAAATTGAGAAAAAACCTTTTTATTAAGGGTAATCAGTCAACTTTATTATGCTTTTAAAAAACATATTTTAAAAAACATAATATTTCGCAAATAATGATGATTTTAGCATCTATTTTATTTTTTTATGAAATTCACATTTATTAGCATCTATTCCGAATTTGAACATTTGTTTCGCATCTATTGCAAAATTATAAAAATACGGGTCTCTACCAATCACGAAGATATGTCGATGACCAAATTAAAAATACGGTAATTTAAAATGGTAAGTTTAGAATGAAGACAAAATTAAAAGCTATTAAGGTAATGATTGGGAGAAGCTCTTCGATGTAATGAAAGAAATTGGAGTCAAATACAAGGATCAAAGACTCATATTTTAACTTTACAAAGAAGAAGCTGCCATAATATCACTTGGAAATGTCGAAAAGGAAGCAAAAATACGTCAAGGGGTAAGACAAGGATGCTCTTTGTCGCCTGTACTCTTCAACGTATACATACAAAATACAATTAATAACATCAGGGAAAAAATGGGCCATAGAGAGGGGGTTAAAATACACGGCCAAAAGATTGATATGATAAGGTTTGCTGACGACATTGCTCTGATTGCTGAAACTGAAGATGAACTCACTGAAGCGCTGACATCCATGGAAAACATATTTAATTCCAACTACAATATGAAGATAAACAGCACAAAAACCAAAGTCATGAAAGTAAGCCGCAATGAGAAGCAGACAATTAACATATCAATGCTAGGAGTACCCCTAAAAGATGCAAAAGAATTTGTATACCTTGGAAGTACAATCACCTGGGATGGCAGAACAAAAAGAGAAGTCAACAGTCGAATACATCAAGCAAGGCTAGCTTTCAATAAAGAAGCAAAAATTCTTGAGTCAAAGAATATTACTTTAAGGCTCCGCAAGCAACTTGCCAAAACACTTGTTTGGAGCATCTTAATATACGGCTGTGAGACATGGTGCTTATCTAAAAGTGATAAAAAAAGATTAGAGGCCTTTGAGATGTGGTCGAACAGAAGAATTCTCGGAATTTCCTGGAGAGACCTCGTCACGAACAATGAGGCTCTCAGGATAATCAAGGAAGATAGGCACCTAATAAGAACCATCTCAGAGAGGTGAGCCCGATGGATTGGTCACATCATGCGCCACGATGGTCATCTTCACGATATTGTGGAGGGGATGGTAGAGGGTAGAAACTGTATAGGGCGCCCTATACGGGAGTATTTGTAGCAAGTATACGAGGACATGAGATGTAGGGCTTATGCTGAGCTGAAAAGGGTTGCGGAGGATCGAGAGGAATGGACATCAAGATGCAAGATTCTGTTGCTGCAAACCAAACCACCAGATTGATACTACGAAGAAGAAGGTAATGAATGCTGTTGCGCTAGTAAAATACCCGTTAAAATTGTTTAAAATGACTTCTTAGGTTTTCTCGGCCAGATTTGATATTGTGGCTTTTGGGGTGCTAATTTTATTTTAAATGACAAATAGATTTTATTGGAGATGATGCGTCTGTACTTAAATGACGTTCGATGGACAAATAATCAAAACTATTATATAATCATCCTTATTTCATGGATTATGGTAAGCATCATACCTTCTACAGATGAAATATCTGCAATACAAATCAAATGTATTTATATGTATTGATTTTATTAAAAATACCAATAATTTGTAAATATTGAAATCGAGCGGACATGTTATTGGTTGGTAGGTTAATGCAATGACGTTTGTACAATTTATCAAATAATTACTAAAAAAACTAATAATAAATACAAAAAAAAACAGTTTCCTCAGTGGCTTCTTGCTGAATTATTTTTTGAAAATCGCTAAGATGAGATGTATTTTTTTCACCGTCTTCTGAAATTAGGTAGACAATAACTTGTATAAATAAATAAGTCATTTACCACTTAATCTCAAAACACAGTGAAATTTTTCGTTCTTTGTCCTTTGTATAGTATTTTAATAACCTGTTGAAAAAACAATAAAATACACAACATACATTCTGGTACAAGAACGTATTTGGTACAATCGTATTAGCGTTTAATTAATATTATGTGACTTTGTGTTGTGTATAAACTTGCTTAAAGTTTCATAACAATACATTGATACTATCCCACAGCTTGCAACTTATTTATTTATGGCAATTATTTTTCTGGCTTTAAAATTATAGGAGTCATCGAAATAAATTTTGGTCATTGAAATAATTAATAAGCAAAATATATTGTAATACAAAAGCAAAATACTTTGTCTCCATTTTGTGAAACACAAATATTTTGATGACCATGCATCATTTCTTGATTGCGCTAATTTTATTTTAAATGACAAATTTATTTTATTTGAGATGATGCGTCTCTACTGAAATGACGTTCGATGGACCAATACTCAAAAATATTATTTATTCATCATTATTTCAAGTATTATGGTAAGCTTCATACCATCTATAGATGAAATATCTGCGATGCTGTTTATTTATATGTATTGATTTTATTGAAAATACCAATGATTTGTAAATATTGAAATCGAGCAGACATGTTATCAGTTAGTAGGTGAATGCAATGACGTATTATAATTTATCAAGTAATTATTAAAAACAAATAATAAATAAAAAAAAACAGTTTACTCAGTGGCTTCTTGCTGAATTATTTTTTGAAAATCGCTAAGATGAGATGTAGTTACTTCACCGTCTTCTGAAATTAAGTAGGACTTAACTTATAGAAATAAATAAGTTATCCACCACTTAATCTCAAAACACAATGAAATTTTTCTTTCGCCTTCGTATAGGATTTTGATAACCTGTTGAAGAAACAATACAATACACAACATACATTCTGGTAATAAAAGATATATTGATACAATAATATTAGCGTTTTAATCATATTATATAAATTTGTGTTGTGTAGACACTTGCTTAAAGTTTCATTACAATATATTGATACTTTCCCACAGTTTGAAATTTAATTTTTGGTGGCTAGTATTTTTTGTCAGTATTTTATTCAATTAATTGGTAGTAATTATTTATGAAATGGTCTGTAATACAGTCGATTCCGCTTAATTGGGGCACTGTTTAATTGGGACAGCTGCTTATTTGGGACAAATCTCAAAGAACAGACATCAAACCAAGTAACCAATAGTAAATTTATATTTTTAATTGGGGCAAAATTCCGCTTAATTGGGACATTAAATTTAAGATCACATCACATTATGTTACACATATTTTCAAGAAAAAATATGTTGCTTTAAGCTCTTAGATATTTCGGAAATTTTAAAAGATGAAGAAAATCAGGATATTTTGCAAGTTCCTATTATTAAGTATGAAGAATTTTCAGGACTAGATAACCATTAACATTGTTATAATGATAATGAAGACTGTGAGGATTCAATTGTTGAAGGTATTTAATCAAAATATGAAAAATTAGACTAAGATGACGATAATGATGATGATAAGAAATGAAATTTTACAAAAACAAAAGACAGACTAACACTTGACTAATTTTTGGATTGAATTTAATTGTATATACCTACCCATTTATTATTTCAATTAGTTTTTTTTCTTCTTAAAGGTTTATATTACATATTTGTAATTTATATGATAATTCATATTACATATATGTAATTTACAGTTTCCCAGAGTTTATAAAATAAAATTATTGAAAAAAATATGCCTTGTTTAATTTTATGTGTGTATTACTGGTTGATGGCGTTGGTTGCCAAAACCAAATAAATTAATTAAATAAAATGTGAAATTGGCTTAATTGGGACATCCGCTTAATTGGGACAAAATGACCAAGTCCCGATGTGTCCCAATTAAGCGGAATCGACTGTATATACATAAAAAGATAATTAAAAAATAATCAATCGGCAGTAAAAAATAAATAAATTTGTGGGAAATAATTAATGAATGGTAATTTATAATAGGTTAGCTGAGGTTAGGTTAAGTTTTCATTTTATGTGTTAATTATTCATTAATTTTTCATTTATAGCAATATTGCATATATTACTGACATTTTAATTTTATAACTGACCATATTCATACTGACACAGTAGATACTGCCAATTTATTTAGTCTACTGCCGATTTATTTTATTTACTGCCAATTGACTTAACTTAGTTCAAAAACCTTGAATTAGTTACTTAACAAAGAAATACAGGCCTTTATTTATTCACAAAAGTAATTTTACAAAGTTCCACACAATTTTACTCGTATTTATAGAACAATTATAAAGTTATTTATGTTCCAATCCATACAATAACCTCGCAAGTTAATAACTTAGTTCTTGTGTACGACGAGGGAGTATCTCGTCATATATTTATAAATACAAAATTATAATATACACATACAATTATAAATTAAATTTTTAATATACATACTCTGAATATATACTATAGAGATATTTATCGTTATACGATGGTTACAGTGGTATAAATACATCATCTTTCGCGTGTCCGTTCGGGAGGAGAAATAGTCGAGTGGATTGGGCGGTGTAAAAGAACAGAGCAAAGGTTGGTTCCAAGGCACGTGGTTCGAATCTCGCATCGGCCGATATTTTTCTGAATGAATTGATGCGTATAATTTTTTTATGTATAATTCTATGTGTTTATTTAATCTATATATATAAAAGAAAGTCGGGTTATATTTGTTTTTATAACTCAAGAACGGCCTAACCGACTTGGCTGAAAATTGGTGGAAAGGTAGCTTAGAACCCAAAAACGTCCATGGTATACTCAAAATTGATTTGATTAAGAAAAAATATTGAACATTTACGTAAGCATGTTTTCATACAAGACTATTGTAACTTGACAGCTGTCAGTTAAGACGGTGTTGCCATAGTCAGCAACATAACTAAAAATGACGCAATAGTAGGTATTGTAAGTAGGTACCTACGTAAGGTACGGAATATTTTGAAACAAAAAAGAAAACAAAAGGCAGGAAAAAAAAGACAAAAACAAAATAAATATTAGTGAAACTATCAGTTTAATCTTTTATTTGTTAAAAATGTTATAACAAAAAGCAAATGGAAAGGCATCTTCTTATTATTTTAGTTTTTATAACTCAAGAACGGCCTAACCGACTTGGCTGAAAATTGGTGGAAAGGTAGCTTAGAACCCAAAAACGTCCATGGGATACTCAAAATTGATTTGATTAAGAAAAAATATTGAACATTTACGTGAACATGTTTTCATACAAGACTATTGTAACTTGAAAGCTGTCAGTTGAGACGGTGCTGCCATAGGCCAGCAACATAACTAAAAATGACGCAATAGTAGGTATTGTAAGTAGGTACCTACGTAAGGTACGGAATATTTTGAAACAAAAGGCAGGAAAAAAAAGACAAAAACAAAGCTAAATATCGTGGGTTCGATCCCCGATGGAGATTAAGAAAACAAATAGATTTTCAATCGATTTCTGAGCTTCTAAAATACCCCCGTTTAGTGTGAATTTGATCCCTCACCCGTAAAATGCAAGTCAAAGCGATTAATCAAAATTGGTGGTAGACGTCAGTCGTCCCGTGAAGACCACCCATTCATAGTAAATTCCTGTAATAATAAGGATAATGCGTGAATCTCGGGCTATAATCTATGACGTTGGCGGATCGACACTACACTTTTAGTGCTTAGCCATATGAAGCATGGATTCCATAGATGAGACTTCAGAATTACTATCACCATTTGTCGGAATTCTCCTGTATGTGCTTACATAAAAAATAAGTCATTTATAAATTTTAAAGCATAACATTCTTAAGACGTTGATAATTTTTATGATATTAAATTATTTTTGCTCGCCAAATCTGTTCGGTTGAGCCGCCTACTAGGACCAAATGGTCCTTTTGTCTGGTGTTGAAAAAAAAAAAGTATTTCAAAATATCTTGGATGCTACAGCGGCCGTCTCAAGTCCCTAGCTCCCACTCTGGGGGTTATTTTAAACAATGTTATGCTTTTCAAGCGGGACACCAGAGTATATGTTTTGGAACAAATCATACACAATGATGACGGACAGAAATGAAAGGCAGCAATATTAAATAGTGACTTTTTGCTCCAAATATGCAATAAAAATGTAAAGGGATTAATAACTATTGAAAAATAAGGATTGAAGCAAGTCTGACATATACAATGAAACTTTTATCCATCGTTCTGTAATGCCATGGAAGTGTCGAAAGTAAAAATCTTTTCAACTGCAATTTGGGTTATAACAGTTCCTCGAATAATTATTTTCCCGGATTGGTCGTATAATTATTATATTTCCGAATTCATTATTTTCCCGTTTTCTAGTTTATTTTATTGTTTCCCTTTGAAACTATAGATAGAGGTTTTACTATTATTCGGGCATGCAGACTTAGTACCCACGCCTAATTAATGAAATTCAATATACGCGCTTTGCTTGTGGTCGGAAATTCTCATTTTAGTTAATTAAATTCATATTGAATTCCAACTAATCTTAAATACTACTGTTAGAAAAAATACGGGAAATTTTTTAAATTTAAAAAATATACAATTGAAATTTCGCGGTATTTATAAGTAAGTATTATATCCATATTTGTGGCCTTCACACGTTAATTACCCATTTTCAATGTTTTTCCGTAAAATTGGACGGTAAGTGAATGATAATATATTATTATAGTTCATTCACAAATGACTGCGTTTAATACAAGGGATACGATGGTTTGACTTTGAGGAATAATTCTGTAAGTGAGTGAACAAGAGACAAAGATGGACGTAGCTTGGATATGTGCTTCGTAAGCCGCCAAAGACCATAAACTACAGCTGCCTTTGCGAGCTTAAATTTAATAGTAAGAAAGAGCTATATACAGTGAGGAAAAAAAATAAAGAAATAACATTTTTCAAAATTGAGTTCTCTATTTGTGAAAAAATCAAAAAACATTTAAATTAAGGAACTTTCTGTCATTCAATCGAGCTAAAATTGTGTACATAACTTGATGTCAATAATAACGAAATTTTAACCAATGTCTTAATTATTCTTACATAACTCATTATAAGGTTTGATTCCAGAAGAAAATTGCTGCGGTAGAGTAAATAGAATATAAAAAATACATATGACTATTTAATTAGGCGCTTATCTAAAACGCCAAATATCATGCAATGTATATAGACATAGATATTTAACATGCAGTACCATTTAAAACATAAAACTTGCTTAAGTTTGATATTTAACCAACCATTTTCACTCTTGACTGACTATTTAATTCATTTATGACTAATGTCAATTAGAAACATAGACATAATAAAAACTTTAATGAATACTTAAATTATAGTTAAAATGGGTGTAAATAATAAAAAATGTATAAATGTGTCAATAATTATTGAAATATTAGGAGGAGTTTATACGCGCCCGCCGCACACGCGCGAGGAAAACTTGTTGTCAAGCGCAAATAAGAGAAATGCGTTGTAAGATTAAATCAATAAAATCTTTAATAAAAAGTTTATTTCGTAACTGTAAATTGAAAACATATACAAAATAAAAAAAAATTCACAAATTAATAAAGCATGGTTTACAACAATGTAAATATTTTACAATGTTACAATATTTTTTCACAACTTAAAAAATAAGTAAAAACAGAGTGTAAAATAAATAATTCACCTTTATTTGATGAATGTAAATAAAAAAGAGCCTCCGCCACTTATGATTAAGAAATTCACTAAGATTTTAGTTTTCATGGACAATGAAAAATAAGCTCAAAAAGTTATTGTTTTCCAATGAAGCTGCAATCGCGACAATGCGAGATATTCAAAATAGGTGAAGTGTTCATTTTTATATTATTTATATTTTTTCAAGAAACTTATCTCGATCAAAGGGCAGTGCCTGATGATCCTGCGACGTATGCTTCCCGGTGAGTACTGACTGCCCTGTAATGGCAAGTATTGGATGCAACCAGTTGCACTGCGCAACAGAACGCAGGCGTCAACTCCACAACGCATATGCAAATAGGGCACACCTGCTGCATATGTACATGTATTCATATCTTGGTGAGGCAGATATATAGACCAGTAGCCAGCGTTGAGATGACATTACTATATTTTCTGTGTTTCAAATTAATTGAAGAAAAAAAAATGTCACACAGTTGGTATTTACTGTAGATTTGTAGATGTATCGATTGTTGCTTAAATCAGGCTTAAATTCACGGAATAGCCTGTATTTTTTTAAATAAGTGCATGCAAGAGATCACAATTGATTGAAACTGGTGGGTTCTATTACGCTCAACTCGAATTGATAGACTTGCCGACAGAATTGATTAGTAATGTTTGTTTAAAGGTTGGGAAAATTTACAGTGCCTAATAATTTATTACTTTTTTAAAACGATTACAAATATCTGTATATTAAAGACTAGATATGATGATAATATGAAGTCATTGCTTGATATTGTACCTATCCTACGTATAATCTACAATCCCTGTAACATATACGTGAGATATGTAAATAATTATTTTCATTGTGACCCTGCGCCCCGCTCGTCGGTCACGATGTACCTGTGATTCTAGGTAGCACTTATTAAGGTAATGTTTTCGGAGCACATTCTTATATATGAGTCTTTTGTGGGCAACACCAAACGTGGGTGAAAAAATAAATAAAATTAGATGTTACAATTTGGAAATTTAACTTCTTCACCTCAGATCGCCTCATATATTAAAAAGGTTCTAGTTTAACTCCATATAGATGAGTTCAGTGTATCCAACCAGTTTTTCTTTGTTAGATTCGGCTAAATAGGCCTCCATTACTTGACTCTAATATTAGACAATGGCACAAAACGAATTCAGCGTCCTGCAAAGGGCTACTACATGGGCAGTCTACACTATCAATAGGCCAAACTAGAAGAGCCTTTAAATTGCCGTGACCATACAGTGAATTTTATTAAATTTAATCGAATTTTAAAATAAAGTTAATTCTTTATTGAGTAGTTTGTTCAGTTGAGTGACAGCAAAAAGTATAAACGCAGAGTGGACGTCACAATTAAATTTGAACCTACCCGGGCATTGTGGCAAAACTACTTGCCTAACAAAATGTTAAGAAATAACACCATAACTTATAGTAAACATAAGTGCAGACTACAGCAGCCCGCCTGCTACAGTATGTGGAATGTTAGAAGCCGCTAAAGCGCAAATTACTAAAGATAAAGCTCAATGTGTAAGAGTACTGACAGTACGCTGTCTGCTGAATACAGTTCGGCGAAGAAGTCCTGAAGAATGAGCGTCAGGTAGTTTCGCGTAGAATTTTCTTAAGCAATCAACTTCAAGGGCTTACTTTCAAACCAATCATAAATATTGAAATACGAAGAAGAAACCTTAAGTAAAAAGCAATTTAAAATTACAAAGTTTAATTTACTTATTTAAAAAAAAAAAGCATATCTGATGTTTCTCCACGCCAACAAACGTTTTAAAAGCATTTATTTCATTATCTTACATGCTCCTCTAATTGAATCATATGGTCGTCACGAACTGCCGCCATAAATCTATGTCGGCTGTCATTACTCTCGCCCCAACCCATGTCATCTCTGCCTCCTGGATTTCCACCGAGTACATTTTATGTATAGCTCCCGACGGCCTTTAAGGACGATGCGAGCCCGTGGACTTAAATTAAATCATCTTTAGTTTATGCTTTCCTGCGAGGATAAACTTTACCTGCCTTTTTAAAAGCGCTAATTATGTTAAGCAAGCATAATTTTTTTATTTGATAAATATAAAATTATTTACAAAAATTATCAGAAAGATGTTTTTGCATGAAAAAACAAAGGTTACATCTTGAATTCCTGATGGCCTGCCAGAAAGGCGAGAGCCCGGCGGCTTGAAGAAAGACAGCCGTAGTAAATGCTCTCCTTCGGCATTCGAACGATATCTCCAAGCCAGGTCCACCATCGTCCCTTGATATAATTCAATTTTTTTTTTTTCAATTCAATTTTATTTATTTCTTTCAGAAACATTGCAAATATAAATATATTTAATACGACCCTGAAATAAGATACAATACAATATAAACAATCCGGTATTCACTATTATTAACAATAATTATTAAAAATTCCCGAAGCTCGTTAAACAGAAGACTCCACGAAATTACTTTGATAAATAAATTCGTGGAGCTCATGTCAAAACTGGGCTACTCTCAAGTGGAATGTATCAATATTCGAAAAATTTATTATAATGGTCAACTTTGGAATATATTATAATGTTGTATCCAAGGCATTGCCATCTCTCTTTTTACAAATAATAATATAAAATAATACCTCTCGACTTCTACCTAGGATCTGTACTCACGCAGGGGGAGTTTACATCGATTGAGAATCCCGGTTTAAGGGCTATCATGTGGACGCTGTAGCGGAAAGTTGATTCGATTTACGAATGCCCGGGGCTATCCGCGACCCGCTACTTGATAACTTTATTACTTATCAGACTGTTTAACCAAATCGCCTCGGATGTTGATATATTTCACGTAAGTGAGGCCCAATTCAGACAAGAACTCCAAGAGTTTCTTTGGAGGGATAATTGGTTGGCTTCGTCTGTCTGATAACCATAGGGACCTTCTGTTGCTTGTCTTTATTGCTTTGTTCATAGTACTTAATCATAAGTACCTAATTTTGTATATATTGTATTTTTTATTTGTATTTTTATTGTACTTCAGAAATGCATTGAGTTAAATAATTTGTAATGTTTCTGAAAGGCAAAATAAACAAAATTGAAATTGAAATTACAATGTTTACTCTATATCGATACACGATGAAACGTTGCGTGAAAACTGACAATTAGTCTAAACATCACCACGTACTCGTATGTTCTATATATTAGATCACATAGGTTCCTATGTAGATCTCCGGGTATACTAGTGTCCTGGAACAAGGCAAAGACAATCTGAGCTTACATCACTGTGAAATAGCAATTTGTAGTGTGCGTAAGCTCCAAATATAGAATAGATTGACTGAAAGTTAAATATTCATATATACCATAAATATGAATACAGGTTGTCCTCGACTTACGACCGAGATACGTTCCTGGACTTTGATCGTAATTCGAATTGGTCGTAAGTCGAATTTCATACAAAATATGTACATATGTACATAATTACATATTAAAATAAAACATGTGTATTTATTTATATATTTTTTATTGTTATATTTATACTTATTTATTAATACAAAATAAAATATTTACTTCATCAATATCAAAGATATTAACATCAATAATATTTAAAATAATTACTTCACTATTTTTTTTTTTTTTTTAATCAAATATAAAAAGATACATTTCTTACATAGTAATTTACATTGCCAATCTTTTTTTTTTTTTTCTTTTTTTTTTTACATTCGCTTACCACACCACTTAAAGATAAGATCTTGTGTGTGGCGTGGGATTCATCTATATTATTTTACAGTTTTATATAATTATACAGAGTATTACATATTTTTACATTTACATGATTTTGATATAGAACTAACATTATATGATTAAAGATTTAATATATGTTGAATTCAATTTAATGTATATATAATTTAATAATACATTTTTGGTACATTTCATTATTTCAATTTGTTATGCAGTGACGTCGGTTCTGTTCGTAATTCTTTTAAAGTACTGTTTCACCTTTTCAATCAATATTTCAATATCGCTGATCTCTTTTATTTCCCTAGGAAGATTGTTAAAATTAACTATTCCGTTATATTTGTAACCATTTTTTGCATGTTGTGTGTTAAACTTTGGTATTAATAAGTTGTATAGATACCTAGCAGAGTGACAAGTGTACCAGTTTTCAATTCTCCTTTCTTTAATAGTCTGTAAGATAGTGTATTTTTGGTATAGTGTATCTACCGTTGGCACTTTGAATTTATTGTATTGGGCTTTCTGTTGGGTAGGTGGGAGGCCTTTTTAATATCACTTTGATGATAAGTTTTTGCACAATTCTAATGGGGTTGGTAGTATTTAGGTATGTTCCTCCCCAACCAACAATACCATATTGTAGTTGAGATTGGACAATGGAGTAGTATACCATTTTTAGATCTGCTTTAGTAAGATGTTTCTGAGTCTGATGAATATATAGTTGCATTTGCGTATACGTTTTACTAATTCAGCTGTGTGTGGTTTCCATTTTAAGTTACTGTCAATAATTATACCCAGGTATTTTATTTTATCAGTAGCTTTGATCAATGAGCAGGTTTTTTCGCAGTTGGTATTATTACATCCAGGGTAATGAATAAATAATTTAGGTATGGGAGTTGTCGTTATTTTTTTGTTTATGGAGAATGGGATTAGATATGTCTTTTCTGCGTTTAATGTAAGTAGATTAACGTCAAACCATCGTTTAAGACTGTTAATGTCATCATTTGCTAGTTTTATTGTAGTTTTGTTAGTTTTAAAGTGTTTCGTTAGCTGGACTTATATAAGTACAATCCATTGGCTCATCAAGAGTAGTGGAAGAAGAAGCAGTAGTAGTCTTTTTAAAAAACATATCCAATTTTAATTGAGTTGTTTGTTGTTTTTTTCCCCGTATATTACTTTGTAGCAAGCAAGATCTTCCTGAATACGGCGGTTTATACTCAAAAATCTTTCGTTATCCGAATCCATTTTTGCAAATTTTTGCATTGCTTGGTTAATTTGAAGGAAGGCTGCTTCCATTTCTTTCAAAACAATTTTTTTTGGAGATTCCATGATAATTTTATTTTTTTTGGTCTCTTCTTCAACCCTTTTATTTTCGATGCATAATAATTCTTCATTTGTAAGATCTTCCGAATCATATTCTATAAGTTGGTCTAAGTCTTCACGATCAATATTAATATCAAGTTTCTTGCAAAGCCCTACAATGAGATTTGTAGTGTGTTCAATTTCATTTGCTTTTTCAAATTGAGACCGAGTTATGTTTTCAAAACGTTTAGTAAGTTTTCCATATTCCATACATGCACGATGATGTGACCTCTTGCCAATATTTTTAATTGCTTGGTGAATATTAAAATTCTTCCAAAACTCTTTAATCGTTTTTCCCTCGTCAAGCGCTACTATTGCTTGGGCAAATGTAGTTTTTAAATAATAGGCTTTAAATGTGGCAATAGCTCCCTGGTCCATGGGTTGCAAAATACTGGTGGTATTAGGGGGTAAATACACGATTTTAAAGTTAGGATGTAAATTTCCAATATGTGGTGGATGTCCTGGTGCATTGTCTAGTATTAAAAGTATATCGAATGGAATTCCTTTCTGATTACAATATTGTTTTACTTCTGGAATAAATAAATTCAAAAACCAGTCTTCAAAAATAAATTATGTCATCCACGCTTTTTTGTTTGAACGGTAATATAGTGGTAACATTTCGATATTGATTCCTTTGAGGGCTCTCAGATTTTTAGAGTGATAAATCATTAATGGTTTCAATTTATATCCAGCAAAATTGCCACCCAATAAAAGTGTAAAACGATCCTTAAATGCCTTGAAGCCTGGCATACTTTTTTCTTCCTTATTGATGTAGGTACTATGAGGCATTTTCTTCCAATAGAGCGTGGTTTCGTCAACATTAAAAATTTGTTCCTTGATGAATCCTTTTTTCCTAATCATTGCGTCAAATGTATGGATAAAATCTTCAGCAGCCTTGTAATCGGCACTAGCTGCCTCTCCACTTATTTTCACATTTTGATAATTCGCCCGTTTTCTGAATCTCGCAAACCAACCATTACTAGCAGTAAATGTTTGCTCGTAATTAGTTTGCTCCTTTAATTTTAGGTTTTCAAAAAGACTCAGTACCTTTGTCTTTATGGTCACAAGGCTAAGGGAGATTCGTTTTTTTTATCAAATCTTCCATCCAAATCACTAATAGTTTTTCCATTTTGTAAATGGGTCCAAGTTTTTTTTTTGTTATTATTGCAGATTTTATGGTTATTGCTCCTTTAATAGCTTCACTGATACTTAGTTTATTCTTTAAAATTGTAGAGATCGTTGAATGTGATAAGTGTAGATCCCGAGCTATGTCCTTCACTCTTTTACCACTCTCATATTGTTTAAATATTTTAAGTTTTATTTCTAAATCTGTAGCACTTTTTTTTTGTCACTTCTACCCCGTTTGCCAGTCATTATGGGCACGATTTATTGATATTGACTTCAGATATTAAATGGGTATATGAAATATTTATATCTTACTATATTAATTGTATATATATCCGTGTTCAAAGACACTGTGTCAACTGAATTATGTATATGTATATATATTTTTATATTAATTCATAATTTTAAAACAACGAAGGGAAGAAGTGAGAAATAAACAACATTCTTTGCGCACGTCCCGTGATCTACTGACCGGAAGGAAGTTTTTATGGCATCATTATTGCATAATTTATGTTTACGCATGACTCAGGTTGACACGCGCACCGCAATACATTTTTTTGGTCGTAATTAAATTTTTTTTTTTTTTTCAAATTTTGGTCGTAAGTGCGAATCGTCGTAAGTAGAACCGTCGTAAGTCGAGAACCACCTGTACTTAACTTGTAAGTAAAAAACCAAAAAGCTGGAATTTTTCAAATTATTTACTGCATTAAGTAATATTAAATATTATGAAGTCTTATTTCATATTTATTAATTTAATTTAATATGTAATGTCTTATTTCAAAAGTTTTAGCCGTACTGTAAATATATGTGTTTTAACATAACAACTAATATTTGTACATCTCATACCTATACCACTGTCAGTTTAGACTTAATCCATTGCTTAGCATGGACTCAATAGAGTCCGATTCATATAAAAGCATTTAAAAATAAATGTAAAATAAAACTAAATATTTTAAACAGTGTCAAACAGTATCGTCCCCAGACAATTCGTTCAACGACCCATCGTTAATGACTTAAGGCGCACTGTACATCTGTTGCACGGGACATTTGGTGCACGAGACAACTGGTGCACTGGCTGTCTCGATAACGTAACCTTACCTAACCTAAGGATTTGTCCAGTGATCGTAGAGTCGACAGATCCATAGGTCTCGTTAACGAAATAACTTAGATTAGGTTAGGTTAGGTTAGCGAGACATCCAGTGCACCAGTTGTCCCGTGCACCAGTTGTCCCGTGCACCAGTTGTCCCACACACCAAGTGTCCCGTGTACCAGACGTCCAGTACATCCCAAGTCATTACCGATGAATTGTTGAACAAATTTTCTGAGAACAAAATACGGCTGAACCATTTTAAAAAGAATAAAATATTGCTTAGCAATTATTAAAAATATATATTTATATTATGATTTTGAGGACGAAATATTCCGGCTATGCGGAGTAGCCATTTCGAGTCAATTAGGCAAGTAAGTGTGCACGTTTATATAAAGCAAGGTGAGTGAGAAAAGGAGGATTATATAATACATATAATTTTATTATTTACATTAAATATCCTAATCCATAATTGTTTTTCTTTACACTACACGAATTAAACATATACCTATCTCACAGCTTACTTGCTATAAAAATACCTGGTAAATATAAGATGATGCGATGCAGTGAATATTCCACATACCATAAAAAAGTATTTGGATGTAGTCTATAAATATTTGCCTCGAGCTCGTGGCCATTCAGGCCATACAAATGGTTTGAAAGTTGAAGAATGTAGCTATTCTTTCAATATTTTTTGAATTGTTGGCACATATTCACCTAAATACCTCACCATACCTCTGGGGTGTATTTTGTTGTGTAAGAATATTGCACACTTACATAAATAAATAATAATAAAACAATTATATTAAGGTCGTTAAAGATGATCAATGTTATAATTTTACTAATAATAAATTCAATGTGTTCAGCATTCAGTTAGAGATTTATTATAAATCTGTATATATATACAAATAAATGTCTGTATGTGTGTGTTTTTATACATTCCTATACCGTTCATCGGATCGATATGAAACGTTCAGGAAATATTGCTTATAAGCCTGTGAAGAGAAAAGGGTACTCAAAATTTTATTTAATTACAAAAAATTAATCAAATATTTATAAAAATAGTGTTTTCATACAAGAGTAGTAAAAATAAAAATAGTGTTTTCATATACAGAGTAAAACAAGAGTAATACAGAACGGCCATTTTGGAAAATTTCAAATATTCGAATTTTATTCATATTTGTTATCGCTGTTCTTTTTTATCCTAACTTCATTTTCGCGACCGTGCTTTATTATAAAGTATGTTTTCGTTTCCTAAATAAAATTCAGTTTTATGAAAACAAATATTTCAGTTTGTAAATATAATACAACAAATAGTTAGTTTTAAAAAACAATTATAGGTAAAATAACCCAATTATATTGAACAATCCATTTGCATATCATATTTTTTTTTTTTTTTATTTAATCAAATATAAAAAGATACATTTTTACACAGTAATTTACATTCGAATCTTTTTTTTTTTTTTTTTTTTCAAAGAAGGTTACTGGAGTGAAGATGGCATATCTTCACGCCAAGGGCCTTCACCCAGATACATCAGCTGAAGACTTGCAGAGCTTCTTGGCAGCGACCGCTGCATTCAATTCTTCTTGGATGACCATCAGGAGGATTGTCAGCAGGCGGACGCGGTCAACTTCTTTCAAAGTCGGGCTCATCGCGACTTCGCTGGAGTCTCTCATGGAGCCTGAAGTGTGGCCTAAAAGGACCATCGTTCAACCCTAGATACGTGTAAGACGAAAGAATCGCAGTGAACAGTGGTTGAAACCAACTTGAGTGAAGATATTGACATATTCAGTGTAATATTGCTTTAGATTCAGTGCTGGTGTTTATGGAGGCGAAATGTCACACGTTTGATTTTGTGACAATAATGCCTTGTTATTTGTGTGTCAATCATGATATACTTATGACGGGGTTTTCGTTGTTACAAGTCAAACTATTTATCTTGAGTCTCCTGACGCTAGTTCTAAGTGTGAGGTCAGTGATACTAAATATGTCAATAAATTTACATCTGCACACTTATGTTACCTATTGTATTTTTATTTTATTATTTTTGTGCTTCAGAAATGCATTGAGTTGATAAAATTTGTAATGTTTCTGCAAGGAAAAAAATAAATAAAATTGAAAATTAAAAAAAAAATGAAAAAAAATATATATTTATATACCTTGTTTTTACATGGATCACATTGAGTATAGCCTCTACTTAAGAGACTGCAGTTTGGACAAACTCGTAGCCTTTCTCAATCAATAATAATACAAATTTTATTCATAAAATTAATACCTAATCATTTTCATCTTCATCCTTGCAACGCTATCTGTCTCCCTTTTTCATTATTCCTTGATAGCCACACACTTCCACCCCCGTCTTCTACATAAATTTGTTCGACCACTTACGAAAGTACATGCAGCTCAGTTGTCTCTTGACAGTGATCGATTATGGAAGGCTACGCGTTAGTCAAACTTGGAGTCTCCTAAGCATAGACCATACTCAACGTGGTCCATGTAAAACAAGGTAAATAAATAAATATTTATTTATACGTGAACCATTCCATTTGAAAGTATAATAACCTATTACTGTATTTAATATATATATATATATTTTTAAAACCTCTGTGAATGGTTCAACCAACTAATCAAATCTACCAAATAAAACACGAAAAACAAATAATCTGCTGCAAAACAAACCCTGCCAAGGCCGCATCAGTATTTAATAATTACTTTGTAAACGTAGGAAAACAACTTGCACAACTCATAGATGCCAAAAATTCTAGTGTGAATTACATTACTGACGATAACATTGAACAAAAAATAACAAATTTCGAAAATACAACAGAAAGTGAAATTGAATCAATCATTGATAGCATGAAAGACGGTTCATCACCAGGATTCGACGGCATTAAAATACAATCTTTAAAATATGTTAAAAAACAAATATCCAAGCCGCTCGCGTATATTATAAATAAAAGCTTACAAGCTGGAATATACCCAGATGTATACAAACAAACAAATGTTACCCCTATTTTTAAATCTGGCGACCCTGACGATATTACAAACTACAGACCAATATAAATAATTTCAAACATAGCAAAAATATTCGAAAAAATAGTAAAAAAAATAATAAATAAATTTATTAATTCTAATAAACTAATTAATGAGAACTAATTCGGATTCATGGAAAACAGAAACACCCAAGACGCCATTGCTTAACTATCAAATTAAATACTTGACTCACTAGAAAAATCTCATAAATGTCTAGGTATATTTATAGACTTAAAAAAGGCATTCGACAGCATATCTCATGCAAAACTAATATCGAAATTAAACCACATTGGAATAAGTAATAGCGCACTGGAATGGATAAAAAGTTATCTATATCAACGACCACAAGTAGTCAAAATAAATAAAATACACAGTCAAAAAGAAACAAGTGAATTTGGAATACCGTAAGGAACAGTATTGGGACCACTATTATTTATTATCTATGTAAACGATATATTCAAACAGAATCTGAACGGTAAAATAATATATTATGCTGACGATACAGCAATAATAATTGAGAGCAATAACTGGAAGGATACAATAAAATTAGCAAATGATGATATTAACAGTCTCAAACAGTTGAAAACATAGCTCAGTCTCAATTTGAAAAAGAAAATGAAATTGAACACACTACAAATCTCATTGTAGGGCTTTGCAAGAAACTTGATATTAATATTGATCGTGTAGACTTAGACCAACTTATAGAATATGATTCGGAAGATCTTACAAATGAAGAATTATTATGCATCGAAAATGAAAGGGTTGAAGAAGAGACCAAAAAAAATAAAATTATCATGGAATCTCCAAAAAAAATTGTTTTGAAAGAAATGGAAGCAGCCTTCCTTCAAATTAACCAAGCAATGCAAAAATTTGCAAAAATGGATTCGGATAACGAAAGATTTTTGAGTATAAACCGCCGTATTCAGGAAGATCTTGCTTGCTACAAAGTAATATACGGGGAAAAAAACAACAAACAACTCAATTAAAATTGGATATGTTTTTTAAAAAGACTACTACTGCTTCTTCTTCCACTACTCTTGATGAGCCAATGGATTGTACTTATATAAGTCCAGCTAACGAAACACTTTAAAACTAACAAAACTACAATAAAACTAGCAAATGATGATATTAACAGTCTCAAACGGTGGTTTGACGTTAATCTACTTACATTAAACGCAGAAAAGACATATCTAATCCCATTCTCCATTAACAAAAAAATAACAACACCCATACCTAAATTATTTATTCATTGCCCTGGATGTAATAATACCAACTGCGAAAAAATCTGCTCTGTGATCAAAGCTACTGATAAAATAAAATACCTGGGTATATTTATTGACAGTAACTTAAAATGGAAACCACACACAGCTGAATTAGTAAAACGTATACGCAAATGCATCTATATATTCATTAGACTTAGAAACATCTTAACTAAAGCAGATTTAAAAATGGTATACTACTCCATTGTCCAATCTCAACTGCAATATGGCATTGTTGGTTGGGGAGGAACATACCTAAATACTACCAACCCCATTAGAACTGTACAAAAGCTTATCATCAAAGTGATTTTGAAAAGGCCTCCCACTTACCCAACAGAAAGCCTATACAATAAATTCAAAGTGCCAACGGTTGATTCACTATACCAAAAATACACTATATTACAGACCATTAAAGAAAGGAGAATTGAAAACTGGCACACTTGTCATTCTGCTAGGTATATGTTCAACTTATTAATACCAAAATTTAATACACAACATGCAAAAATGGTTACAAATATAACGGAATAGTTAATTTCAACAATCTTCCTCGGGAAATAAAAGCGATCAGTGATATGAAAATTTTAATTGAAAAGGTAAAACAGTTCTTTAAAAGATTAACAAACAGAACTGACGTAACTGTATAAAAATTAAAATAATGAAATGTACTAAAAATGTATTTTTAATTATATATACTTTAGATTAATTCTATATATTGTGTCTTATATTTATATTTATATAGTATGAGTATTATATTGAAATCATGTAATTGTGTAAATGTGTATATGTAAAATTCTGTATAAATATATAAAATTGTGAAATAACATCGATGAATCCCACGCCACACACAAGATCTTATCTTTAAGTGATGTGGTAAGCGAATTTAAAAAAATAAAAATAAAAAAAACATGGAATGTTAATTACTGTGTAAATGTATCTTTTTATATTTGTTTAAATAAAAAAATAAAAAAATTAAAAAAAATATTCACCGACTAGGAAGCGGATATGGAAGAAGTAAATAATGATTCAAAAGCATGATTACCTTTCTCCACTTTACTGCTACGGTCAAGAGCTGTCCATTTTCCATAAAAGTTTCCATGTAAAATTATAAATATTATTATTTATATATCACTTACCATATATGGCTACAGTAAAGCGACTAGGAGCAATGGCCTAGTTCTTAAATTACAATAATAATGTGCTTAGCAGTAAAAGCGCTTCTCTGATAGATAAAATGTCATGGATTCAACCTCCATCTAAGCTTGAAATCTTTGAAAACTTGTTGCCTATAGTACAATCTCATGTCATCTCCGCCAGCGAGTACAGCTAAGAAGTTAAAGCGTTTGCTTGCCAAGCCGAAGGTTCGATACCCAACGGACTTAAAAAAAAAATCTCTGCCTTATAATACCCCCAGTAGGTGTGAAATTGATTCCTCACCCGTAAAATAACAGTCATTGCCTATAAATTAAAATTGGTGGTAGACAAAGTCGTCCCGTGAAGACCACTTATTCATAGTAAATTCCTTTAATAATAAGCAGCGCTTAGCCATTCGTAGAATGGTATGCGTCATAGAATCTACAGATGAAACTTCAGAATCGCTATCACCATATGTCGGTATTCTCCTGTATGTGCTTACATAAAAAAATGTCGCACAATATGCTCTTTAAGACATTTAACATCACTGTTACACGCTGGGAGATCTGCTTTGTGATGAAGTGAAGCATTTTGTCGGAGCGTGCACCGGTATTTATCAAATAAAATTCTAAAGTTCACACAATGGCGTCTGCATAAAATGCATATCGGTATTTATAAAAGAGAGAAATACAAATATTTACAGTAACGACAACAATAAAAAACGCGGAATCGATTCGTTTCTTTTTATATAATAAATGTATTATAAATAAAGGTAAAAAATAATTTCGATAGTTTTCTTTTTTTGATTAGATTTGAAATTGTTACAACCTTGAAGCTGACCCTTAGGGCGGTCAAAATATTAAAGAGAATCCCCACAAGCGGCTCAACACAAAAACCACAACTCTAGGGTAAAAATATTTGCAAATAATAGTTTAAAATAAATCTCAAAGAGAATACATAAAATATAATTAACCCGGTCAAAGCAATCGCAAATTCCGCTATCCACTGAATAACTACAAATTTACTTTTTAAAATGAATACTGATATTACTAACGACAGCGAAGAGCTATTCCAGAGCATTCGCACGTGGAAAAAGCGAATGGAAAAAAAGCAACATGGTTTTTGATGTGCTTTAATTTAAAAATACATTTCAAGTATCTTTACCGTCCATAGGAGAGTTCATGGTATCCAGGAAAAGTCATATTTTTTAAAACTTATTTGTAGACCTAAATCCAAGAGAGGATTTTCCCGGATTCACCCCCACGCCGAGATTTTTTTTCAAAATATCCGAGATTGATTGGGATTCGTTAAACACTATTTAATAATATAAATTCCAATAATAAAAAAACGTGTTCTCATATAACACTATAGCAAGAAAAATAATTCATAAATATATTTTTGTACCTTCATTCCGAATTGTTTAAGCAATTTTTCTCCACTAAGATCTATTTATCTAACATATTTTGTAAATTAATATTTTACGCCAGAGGTTATAATTTGCTTTGCTGTCTGTTGCAGAAGGAACGTTCCGTTCAATACACATTCAAGAAACATCTTTATTTTACGTACGTTTTATTTTGAGACTCAACACACAAAACAGGTTTAATTTTTTCACAGAAATTAATCAATACATCAAAATCAAATAAAGAATAGCCACAAAAAGCTCGTGAATCGAAAATAAGATAACAAATATGTAGTCATTTTTGATCTCAATGATAACTCTCAGAAAGTCCAATCGTGTTTTTGATCCATAATCGGGAATGCGTGTCATAGCGGAAAATCAGAAAATTGAAGCGTTAATTGCAGTTAACTGGTGTTCTCGCGCGGTTAAAAATGAACCGCTCCCGACGCGGATCGCCCGAGGCCGGCGCTGACCGGGAAGCGTTAAATACGTTTCCTAGAAATTCGATTACACCAAAAATCAAAATTCAAATTCACCTGGAATATATCGTCAAACATATTGTATATATCTCATAGTAACGTATATCTTACATGGCACCATTTTTTTAAATGCAATTCATATATAATAGTTTTGATACGTACATACGTAAAATGCATTTAATTGCCATAATTGACAAATCCATATTCGTTCCAAATCTGGATAATGCGTGACAAAAGAGTTCTGGAATTTGAAAATATTTAAAAAATGTTTTATAAATAAAAAAAGACGAAATAATTAATTAATAATATTTTATTTGTCCATGAATAACATCTTTTCACCTGGAGCTTTTGAAAACCTTATGGATTTATTATATGTTAACAAAGAATTAATTAATAAATCTTTCAATTTTTTTTTTTTTTTTTTTTAGTATTTTAGATTTTTTTAATAAAAATGTTACGTATTGTTGAACGTTGAGCGTCAAAGAGCTCACTGGTTTCAATTAAAGTCTCCTGCGAGTATTAGCTTCTTTTTATATGTAGATGTGGTGATTGGAAAAAAAAAAGTAACTGTAAAATGAGGTGGTACTCATGTATTTTGAATTGAATCATATTTTATAACGAAGTAATTAAAGTTTATTTCAAACAGATTCTTTGGTCAATAAATTAAATAATGTTTTTTAAAGGACATGTTCATTAAATCATTTTAAATAATGATAATAAATAAATAATTGAAAAATCATATACATAAAAAAATATTCGGTTATATTTCTATTCAGCTAAATGTCAAGCCAACTGATATTTCATCACCAATAAATAAGAATGTGTATGACACTGCATTTATTAGATTTACAATATAAGGGTTTTTTAAAAATGAATTTCAGTTTACGCCTGAAGTGTAGGCAATTTCCTCATCATCAACTGAGTTCATTCCTCAACATCGTTTAATGTCTTGATTATTTATAATAAAATTTAATGTTTTCTGAGGAATATACCATTTATATGACATCATAAGTAGTAAGGCATAAGGATCGCGATTTTTTCACTAGAATTTGAGACAAAATGCCGTCCTGCTCGTAAGCTGCACCTAGCCAGAGCGATAGTATAGTACATATGTTAGGATATTCCATGATGTTGTATAATAGCGCATAAGTTTCAGTGTGTGCCACACTTGCCGTTGATTTGCATACAGCAGTTGAACTTGTTATCTTGAAGTGAATAGTGACATTTAATATACTTAAATATACTATAAATTTTTGCAGCCAAAATATAACAGGTTGTTTAAATTAGTTCATTTACGCACTTTGTTAATTATTTAAATAAATAATCTACATTTATATCACAATAAAAATCGCCGCAACTCAAACATGAATAATAAGTGTCACTCTGTATGCTTCGAGAAGTGACACGAGATAATGTTTTTGGTCTCACATCAAACGCAGTATTTACACTTTCAGAGAAAGGAGAGAAGTGGGAGTTGGCACTTTAAATATCGTCACTAGCAAATACCTGATTGGAGAAAAATATTAACGTTTATAATATTATTTATTTAAAAGGGGTTTTGAATTTTTTTTATGAAAAAAGCTCGCATTTTGAATATGACAGTTGCAGACCAACAGCGGGTAGTGCTGTGTCAATTATTGGTTAACCTTTTCATTACGGCTTTGTTTGAATACAAATTATACTGTCAATTATAAAACTAGAATTTGAAGCATAATTGTACTTATCTGGTCTATTTTCATATATAACATTGGTTCTTGTACCCTTTAGCTATCAGATGATGCATAAAAAACTATTCTAAGAAAGTAACAAAACAATATATCACGTCAACCGATGTCAACGGTCGGGGAATCTTAAGACGGCATTCGCCGACAACCGATGCTCAAGGGTTAATACCAACTATTGTAATTCAGAGCAATGAAAAAAACGTTTATATATATTTTTGTAATTTTTACGTTTAGTTGTACATAAGTTTAATAATAGGTGGAGTAAAAATAATGGATTTATTTTTACTACACCTATTATTATCTTTATATATATAAATGAATGTCTGTATGTGTGTATGTGTGTCTTTTATACATTTCTACACCGTTCATCCGATCGATATGAAAATATTTCTTTTAAGACTGTGAAGGTTTTTTTACACTTTTTTCAAAAGATAACCTATTCAAGGGTATTCAGAACTTTATTCAATTAATAAAAATAATTAAAAATTTATAAATATAGTTTTTGGATACAAGATGTATACAGCGTAAAAACAAGAGCAATACAGAACGGCCATTATGGAAAATTTTAAATATTAAAATTTATTCATATTTGTTGCTGCTGTTCTTTTATTTTTTCTTCCTAACCTCATTTTTACAACCGCTTTCATTTCTTAAATGAAATTAAGTTGTGTAAAAAAAAACAGTTTGTAAATATACTACAAGTAGTTAGTTTTAAAAATCAATAATAAAAGGTAAAATAACCCAATGGGGTTGAACAATAACAAATACACAAAGCATTACATTTTTTACTTAAATCATATTCCAATATTACATACATTTTAATTTTGTTGATTTCATTATTTCTGTAGTAGATTAGATAATTTTGTAAAACATTTGTGAAAATATAACAAATTATTTTCTTTGTTTGATTTTTATTATTATTTGTTGGTTAATTATAATCCATAACATTAAAAATTGTCATTTAATTGGTTTTTTAAAGCAAAAATTTTGTATTTGTTTTTAAAGTAGGAACCTATCCTTTTTTCTAAGGAATCAAATCAAGACCTGTAGGTACTTACGTAAAGTAGTGAATATTCCGAAACAAAATTCGATTTTCGAATAAAGTATTTGAATGCATGAATTTTTACCGATAGTTTATCTTTTGTTTATGTCACATGACGTATAAATCGTGTGTGAAATAGCAAGAGTTAATTGTGGAATTTCAATTACCGGTCGACTTCGGACAATATTATATGAACCGATTTTCATTTATTTTTCAATAGTGAATTTCAAAGCGTTACATTCACTGTGAAATCAATTATGCCATCAAAATGTAAAGCGACAGGTCAATCAACACCTCAAACACAAAAGAAAAGGGCGTCACGAGCTTCAAAAACAGACGAGCAACGGGATGCAATTTATGAAAAAAATCGAGTACGCACCGCTGAAAGCCGTTCAGGCGCTTCCACAAACTCGCGTTTTATTTTTTTGAGTGGCATTGCAACGTATGTCAGCAACTAAAAACCTCCCTATAGACACTAAAATGAAGACTTTCCGACCCAATGCAAGACAAATGATTCGAATAAAGCGAGAAATTCTGAGTTAAAAAACACTTTTGTCAGCGAAAAAGTATAAATTTTTATTAATACGAGTTATGAAATTAAAATATTTAGTTTTATTTGAAATTTATTTGGAAGTGATTGCAGATCTTTTGAAAATTATTAGATTCATCCTGAACAATTGGTTAACGCTAAACGGGCAACCGATTACATAGGTAAGCGATGTGCATGTATTGCTTCTTACGTTAACACATACATATTTACAGAATATATGTGTGTGGGTCAAACTTTTGAAATAAAGACATTACATATTTGTGTTCAAGAATAACCTCCCAACAACAATATTTACATTAACACATTTAAAACTATATATGTAAAATTAGAGTTGAAAGTATTCAAAAATGCTTCATAAAGTAATAATTTTTAAGCATGTCTTATTTAGTTTTATAATTAGAAGTAAAATATTCACATTAATGGTAATCATATGAATTATTACATAATAGAGTAAGTATATCTTTTAATTAATTAGAAACCTCAGGTATATTACGTAAAGTTAATACAAAAACAATATAAATATTCAAGAGGTATATGTATAACCTAATAAAAAGTATTATGTAATATTATAACTATTGTGTTCTATTTTTTCAAGATCAGAAACATACAATTATTTAAAAAAAAAAATGTTGTTTTTCAATTAAAATTCATTATAAATTATAATAACGCAGTTTCACCAAGTGTTGTCAGTTAATAACTTTGGGTAAATTAAAAAGGGCGTCACTGGAAAGATCGCAAAAGAACAATATGTTCTTAGAGATCGATGGCTGAAGAGCTTTTTTCGAGAATAAAATCTAGGATGAAGGAATACCACATAGAAGATGGCGTAGTAGCTGGATGTATTATCGCAAGATCAAGGTCCGAGTAATATCAAGACACAGATATATAAAAATCAGAACAAGAGTTATCAATAAAAATGTATGAACACGTGCGATATTGACAATTGAATGGATCGTTTTTTTTTCTGTAAGTATAATATATTATTACTTAAATATACATATACTATACATAAAATTATTTTTTCAACGCGTCAATCCAAACACAAAAACAACGGCAGAAGCGGGATGCGAACCGCGGACCTTGGAAACCAACTATGCCCAGGTATTCATACCGCTCAGCGAACTGCGCTATTGCTATGCCCAGACTGACTTGCGGTGAAACTAGTATTTATATCATTGTTATCATCGTACGATAGATGTCGCTATAGTATATATTCAAAGTATGTATATTTTTATTATTATTCTATCAGTCTTCATTTATTCACAAGCTTAATATTATTACTTTCCGGCAGTCTATTTATTTTAGTAAGTACCACTCGGGTCTCGAACCAAACTATAGACTGAATGGATGAGAAACGACTACTTATAGTTCCGACTCGGACTTTATAACCAATCATTTACCTGTGTTACTGATGGATAATTTTACCTTCTTGATATTGTCTCAAGGAGACATTATTATATTAATTTTTAAATTTTTATTAGAATATTATTTTATTATTTCAATATTCTAATCTACTTTTATAGATCATTGACTATATTACAATATTATTATTACTTAAATATACATATACTATACATAAAATTCTTTTTTCAACGCGTCAATCCAAACACAAAAACAACGGCAGAAGCGGGATGCGAACCGCGGACCTTGGAAACCAACTATGCCCAGGTATTCATACCGCTCAGCGAACTGCGCTATTGCTATGCCCAGACTGACTTGCGGTGAAACTAGTATTTATATCATTGTTATCATCATCGTACGATAGATGTCGCTATAGTATATATTCAAAGTAGCTATAGTATATATTCAATCCGAGTGGTACTTACTAAAATAAATAGACTGCCGGAAAGTAATAATATTAAGCTTGTGAATAAATGAAGACTGATAGAATAATAATAAAAATATACATACTTTGAATATATACTATAGCGACATCTATCGTACGATAATGATAACAGTGATATAAATACTAGTTTCACCGCAAGTCAGTCTGGGCATAGCAATAGCGCAGTTCGCTGAGCGGTATGAATACCTGGGCATAGTTGGTTTCCAAGGTCCGCGGTTCGCATCCCGCTTCTGCCATTGTTTTTGTGTTTGGATTGACGCGTTGAAAAAAGAATTTTATGTATAGTATATGTATATTTAAGTAATAATAATATTGTAATATAGTCAATGATCTATAAAAGTAGATTAGAATATTGAAATAATAAAATAATATTCTAATAAAAATTAAAAAATTAATATATAATATATTACACTCTTTTCACATTTCCAGCAAGAATGATATCACTCCAGTCGTGTTCAATGAACATATAAATATTGACAAAAATCAGCTGGAGATTTTTTTACTTAGGGACTTATAAATATGTTTAAATAAATATTATTTTACAAATTTAAATATATCATTACTTCAGTATAAATATTTGCAGAAATTTTTAGGGTCCTACAAAAAAAAAACAAAAAGTTTCTTCGGATATTGACGAATCGCCAGCTTTTAAAAAAAAACGCTTTTTATATTAAAAAATGGTGATTTTTCGTTGTTCGTAAATATCCCTAACTAAGTTTTCGTACACTATCTAAGTTTTGAAATAATTCTGAAAGAAGCGATTAAATAGGTTTTTTTCTGGGATCAGAAATTTCGTAGATTGGAGCTTTGATCCAAAAGTCGCTGCTATTTTTGGGAACGGGGCGAGTTTGGGCTCTGAATAGAAGAGAGTATAGAAAGATCCATATATCTATTATAAGAGCTTACTGAGAGCTCAATTAAAACTAAGTGCCACCTATATAGTCTTTGTAATATTCCCATTCTTTTTTACGCCTACGAATTCTGTTACCTTACCAAAAACCAATTCAGCCGTTTGTGTTTAGATTTTAACCGCCTACCTAGAATCTTGAGGACACAGTGCTTAGAATGTCAAAATAAGGAATCTTACATTCTACAGACGTTCAAGTGATGAACATGTTGCGATATGTTTTCCGGATGCCGCCGTAAAGCATTCACTTCAGCGTCTTTTTGTTTAGGCTCGCTTAGAATGTACTCGGCGAAGGTTCGGTTGGCCGAGCTGACATATAATGAGGAAGACACTAGCGACTGACACACACAAAAGCACCCGCATATGACGTTGGCCTTCAAAGGGCTCTTTGACGCTCTACTGGGAATATGTGGTAATATAATGGTTCACGGAACCTTCAAGGTGTATGTGAATCTATATAAAATATTTCTTATGACAAGGCTTGCAGGCTACACATTTGAAACTGCTGGTCTAAAGCTTTTAGAGCTGAGTTTAGAAGGTCGGGAATTTTTCGTCTCCGTGCTAAAATTTTCATCCCGCGTGAACAAAGCCTTTGATAGAGCTTTGTGCCAATATTCCATAAAATTGAATATATTTCCTAGATTGCGTGCGCTCAATTTACTGCATTCACTTTGAAAATTTCGCATTACAATCATAATTTAATTGAAAAAATATGAAATCATATCTGAAAATAATGTTGGAAATTGATGAAAATTTAAAGTTCACCTTCACAGCGTTATATTTGAATTGAAATAATATTATGATGATGAACGAAGTAAAAAATATAAATGAATTCTCTATCTTTGTGCATAAATTAAATTACTGGGCATTCGCATTAATAAAAATATCCAACTGAGTGATGTGAAACTATACCGAAAAACAGATCGGGCCCTAATCAGCACTATTGAAAGGGAGGGTCGGGGTTTTTATGTATATCGTACAAGTTACTGAGAACGACATTCTGCAGAACGAGCTCGCCTCCCACCTTGGGAACGCTGGAGCGTCTTTTAATTCCGTGCGCAGTATCTTGGCCTCGTAGCTTTACTCAATTAAAACAAAGTGCAGCCTTTATACCGCCTGTATCGACCCCATTTTTCTTAATGGTTGTAAATCTTGAAGCCTCACAATGCAGCCGTATAATAAATTTTACAGACATATTTTTACCTTGAATACTGGAAGTATGATGGTTTGACTTCGTGATGAATTCGTTACAAGGTGAGAGAACGAAAAAGGCAGCCTTCCATATTACAGTCGGTCAAGAGGCGATGTTTGACCTGGTTGGGACATTTACTTCAGATGCCGCAGGAGAGCGTTAGATACAGCTGCTTTTACTTTAAGCTTACGGGCTCGTGCCATTCTAGATAACTGTTATAATATACTATAGCGATATAGAAGTTCCAAGACGAGTCAGCTCAGGCGGAAAAAATGGCCACGGTGGCCAAGCGGTATAAATACCTGGGCAAAATGTTGGTTCCAAAGGTCCGCGGTTCGCATCCCGCTCCTGCCGATATTTTTTCTGAATGAAATGACTCGCTTAAAGAATTTTATGTATAGTATATGTATATTTAATTACTTATAATATTGTAATATAGTCAATGATCTATAAAAGTAGATTATAATATTTAAATAATAAAATAATATTCTAATAAATATTTAAAAGTCCATATAAATAAAAGTATTGAATTTTTTTTTTGGCCGTCGAAATACCCTTTCTTCTCATACCCGGTCCATAAACCACAAATTTCAGCCGCTTAGTTCTGTCAGCTGCCATTTGTGTCCATTACTCATTCTAGGACAAATCTACTCCACATATGAGAACATATATGGTTCCCGACAGCATCTAGAGCAGAAGTCCCAGTGCTCGAAAAGGGGGTTGCTGTCGTATCCGAGGCTTATATTTGGGTGATTTATTAATCAATATTTTTATGAATATCGTATTTCTCGAGGATTTAGCCATTTTTGTCCTCAGACAACGAGGCGGCTCAACCCAACTTACCTAGAAATACGTAAATATATTTTTTTACATATTTTTCATATTCATATCAACGTGTGTTCTAATTTTTTTCTTTCTTATTTTGTAATTTTAATATCTATATAATGTTAAGTTGCATTCTTTATAAGAATAGCTGCTGCTGGAAATTGATAAAAAGCCAGTAGTTTTACTAAGTGTACTGTTGTTATTTTTTAATTAAATTACAAAAAAACTAATTGTTCTGGTAAATATTTAATTTTTAATTCAAAATACAAGCTCAGATTGCAGTTTATATTACAACCGTAAGTGTAGATAGATATAATCAAACTGTTGAGAAATAGTCTGTTTATTGGGAAAGTTTTGGAAGCAGTGGCGTTGTGGGTAAGCGCTCATTCACCTGTGGTAGGTTGATAGTAGTCTATCTTAACTTTGAGAGACGGCGTAAGGGTTCTAAGGACTGATAATAATTAATATATCAATATACCGATCAATATATCGATATAGCAGGACGGCGATATTGGGCGGACGTAAGATATATCTATCTACACTTTACAGAATAAACTTTTCTGATAGCGGCGCTTTATGGTTTATATGTTTATTTTTAATGTATTTTATCGAATCAGCTTCATTTTATTTACTTCTTATGCTTATCTATTGTATCACACTAAGCGGCCAAAATTAAAGTAAATTTTTGGTCATAATTTTTTTTTTCATAATAATAGAATTATAAACGATCACAATGAAGTTATTAATTGTCGGAATTATTCATCATCATCATCAGCCTGTGTCCGTCCACTGTTGAACGTAGGCCTCCCGCATGAGTCTCCATCCTCTTCGATCCTCCGCCTTCCGCATCCAGGTCACTCCCGCTATTCTTCTTATATCGTCAGTCCATCTTGTAGGGGGTCGGCCAATGCTTCGTTTGCCAGTTCTTGGGCGCCATTCCAATACTTTTCTTCCCCATCGACCGTCGTCTCTTAGACAGATATGTCCTGCCCATTGCCACTTTAGTGTGCCTATTCGTTGGGTAGCATCCACTACTTGAGTTCTTCTGCGTATTTCCTCGTTTCGGATTCTATCTTTTAGCGACACTCCGAGCATGGATCTCTCCATAGCACGCTGGGTGACTTTTATTTTATGGGTAAGACTTGCTGTCAGATTCCACGTCTCTGCGCCATAAGTTAATACAGGGAGAATGCATTGGTTAAACGCCTTAGTTTTAAGGCATTGCGGAATTTTCGCTTTAAAAATGTACTTAAGTTTTCCAAATGCTGCCCATCCCTGTTGTATGCGCCTGTCGATTTCTTTTTAGAAGTTATTTCGCCTTAGTTGTATTACTTGTCCCAGATAGGTATAGTCGCTTACAACCTCTATTTCTGTTCCTCCAATGGAAATAGGATCAAAGGTCTGTGAAATATGACTATTAATCATGGCTTTTGTTTTAGCCATGTTTATTTTCAGACCAATTTTGTTCGACGCTTCATTGAGGTCGTAGAGCATGTCTTGAAGCTTGTCAGGTGATTCGACTATTAGCACTATGTCATCTGCAAATCGGAGGTGAGAAATGTACTCTCTGTTAATATTTATTCCACATTTTGTCCAGGATAGCAGTATAAAAATATCTTCTAGGGCGTTTGTGAAGAGTTTTGGAGATATAACATCTCCTTGTCTAACACCTTTGTTTATAGAAATATTGTTAGTGCTATCATGGAGCTGGACCATCATTGTTGCAGATTTGTATAGAGATTTTATTATCTCTATATACCGATAGTCTATTTTGCAGCGTTGTAGTGAATCTAACACTGCCCAAGTCTCGATTGAGTCAAATGCCTTTTCATAGTCTACAAAGGCGAGGCAGAGTGGCTGATTATATTCTTCGGTTTTTTGAATGATTTGTCTTAGCGTGTGGATATGATCAATTGTACTAAAGCCTTTCCTTAACCCAGCTAGCTCTCGAGGTTGGAATTATTATACGGTTAAAATTAAACAACCAAGTCAAAATATATTTTTATCCTTTGAATACGAACCTTAATTTAAGTTAAATAAAGAAAAGTTTTATTAAAGCAGATTTGCCGTATTTTTCGGACTATAAGACGTACCTTTTTACACTGAAAAATACATTTATATTTTAGGTGCGATTTGTAATCCGAAAGTAGCATTTTTTTCTTTCAATAAAACGTCTCTAAACTTGAGGTACGTCTTAAAGTACGAAAAATACCGCACACCACTCAAGGTATGACGCAAGTTATCTGAAGACAAGTGGAGGAGTCACCGATTTAATTGCACTCTTTGTCTACAAACGTCGATAGTTTGTACATATTAGA
Source organism: Glossosoma conforme (assembly GCA_022606575.1). Lineage (NCBI taxonomy): Eukaryota > Metazoa > Arthropoda > Insecta > Trichoptera > Glossosomatidae > Glossosoma > Glossosoma conforme. The sequence continues at coordinate 284,220 of JAGTXR010000141.1, read as the reverse complement.
CTTATCGTGTACGCTTTGTACAATTCTTTAAATTTATTAAAATAATATGGAAAAATATATATTCTTAAATAACATGAGGTGGCTTTAAGGAGACGAATGACAGTACCGAGGGCTAAGATGGACTGAATATTAAAGTACGAGTTTTGTTAACAATAAATAAAAAATAGGATCCGATAGTACATGTTAAAAAATATTTTTTTACGAAAATCATGTTATAAATTTGAGATGCGTCTATCATCTGATGTGACTAATATTTGTAGTCTGAAAATTATATAAGTTAAACTTAGATTTAGACACCTTTAATTAGGTTAGTCTAGGACGTTGGGTTAGTTTGGATAATATACACTCGTGTACATAAAATATGTTTATAAACCGCTGCTACAGAATGGGAACCATAATTTTTTTCCTTTGGTTGCGTGATACTGATTACATGGATTAGGGATTATATTGTACATTATTGACTCGACTTGATGGAATTTGAGGTGAAATTTCTAATCGTGTTATAATTTCATAAGTATAGTCACACAATATATGAAAATATAAGGATTTGTTCTAGGATCTGCGGCAGCTGAACAATGGATCTATCGGGATGGTGAGGATGTCGTATTGCTCATAGCTGTAAACTTTATCTTCGTAAGAGATATGGCAGATTTGCTCGTTTTCAAGAACGTGTCCAACGGCGATGACAACATTGTGGTGATTCACTCGGCAGGGATAATTGAGACGACCGTCAGGAGACCTTCCAGCTGGGAGGGCTAGCGATGGTATGGCTTTACCCTTAGACGAGTGGACCCATTTGGCCGAACAAATCACCGCTACCTAAAAAAATAATAGAAAACATACTTGTAGGAATTTCCGCAGCTACAACTCGAAACTGAATTAAAGAGCTTATTTGTAAAACCATCGTGTTTTAAACTGGGTAGACAAGTGGTAATCTATAATATTTAGCGGTAAGCTTAAAATGGATATCCGAAAAAAACAGAAAAGTGGTTCTAACCTTTGGTCGAAGATGTCCAACGTTTTTCCGTGGTGCATGGATCTATGCTCCTGGAAGTATCAGATGCGTGTTCCCGCCGAAGATAGTACAGAGCCGCATGTTGTTGCACCTTCAAGTTGAGGGGAGTGATCCTCAGTAGAACTGGAATATCCTATTTCGATGTATCATAAGACTTGCTCGACTTGCCTTAGCCAGTTGAGTAGATCTCTGCTAGCAAAGCAGAGTTGACGGCTGCCACAGGAGTCTGTCCAGCAACTGGTTTATAAAAAGACTGAGCTGAGATAAACAGAGTCGTAATAGAGCTTAACTGCACTGAATAAAACTCCCGAAAAGGCCTTGGTGTCACCTGACGTATTTTCTAAGCTTACTTTAGCATTTGCCATATCATGCTGTAAGAACGCTTAAATAATCATTTGGACTCACTTGGTACAGCTGCTTGTTATATGCCTTATTATTCCAGTTTAAATTTAGTCCTTCTAACCCAAGTTGCCCGGCTAGCCAACCGTTGTCGTGGCGCGCGCGACCAACAAAGTATGGAGACTCCGCGTGCTCGTAGTCGCCCGCCTCCACAGCGCAGAACGTCCTTGCATTATCACCATTGTCGTCCGTCCAAACTCTTTCAGCATCGCATTCGGAATACGCCTGAGTGACCACGGCGACGTCTGCAAACGTCATTTTTCATTACTTTTAGTTATTAATTTCATATAATTTTTCATTAACAAAACACTAAAGTTATCGATATAGAGTTGATCTCATTACATCGTTGACCGGTTGCAAGGAAACTATCTACGGCATGCGTATTAATAAGTAAATAAGATCAAGTTGCTATGCCATGGCGCCTGTCGAAATGCAGATGTAAATCAAGTACTCGCCAGAACGGGGTCAGGCAATTGATTCGAGAGTTTTAGATACCTTGGCGTAACCGTCACTGATAGGGGTGACCTCCAGAAGAAGCGGTGTTTAGCTCCGTGCGTAATATCTGTGAATTGCAGCATTAATCCAATATCATTTTAACGTGCCGGCTATTAACGTATTGACGTATATATAACGTAACCTACACCGTATTAGCCCCACTGTAGCCATATAATTAATATTGAGAACAGGTGATTCCTTAGAATACGATGGTTTGACTTTTGTTGAAGAAATCGAACACGGCAGCCTTCCATTCTACAGTCAGTCAAACGACGAAAGTTGCCTTTGTTGGGAAATATTCTTCGGATTAGCAGGAAAGCATAAACTACAAACGCCATTTCTTCAGGCCCCGAGTCTTCGCCGTTCTCAAAAGACTCTCAAGAGCTATACATTTTATATTTTATTTTTACTTACCATATTTGATCCATATTTGAAGCATATGAACACCGCAAATTGGCATTCTAAAGTTCTGTAAACTCAGATTGTCTATACCCAGAGGTCCACGTAGGAATATTGTGATAAAACAATAATTAAATATGGGGTTACCGGAAGTTTCTAAGAGAAAAGCCCGTGAACTAGCTTAGACTGCGGCTGTATGATGATCAGCTTATTTGAAGAGATCGAATGATGAGCCCGTCGCTTCAAAAGCCTGAACATTTTTTTTGCCTTTAAGGGTTGACTCACTCTGGGGAAACAAATAAAAATCAAGCTTGGTCGTGCTTGTAACCGACTGCGTCTGAATGAAAAATAAACGCTTTACCGCAGGTCAATGCTGCTGGGCGATTATATAAATAGAATATACAGAACAAGGCTCGGGAGGCAGAGCGGATTTGGAATGCTATAAAGTCAACATACACTGCCGTTAATGAAGGCTTCATTTCGCTTACCTTTGAGATCCCAGTCCGCTGTGGATCCCGAACCCACTCCTACGTGAGTGTAGTAGGCCGGGTTTGCGTCTTCCCAGGTCAACAGCGACCCAGGGACGGGATATTCACCGATCTCCAGGGTCACCCAACCCATTTCCCACTTGAGGATGAATTCCTCGAACTCGCCTTTGGGTAAGATAGACTTGGTGTTAAACACCTGCTCATTGGAATCTTTGTGGTTTTTCTTGATCAACGTCTTAGTGTTGGCTTCAGCGCCAATAGAGATCTAAAATATATTTTTTATATTGAAGGAATAGAGAACAAGTCACCAATCAAAAACCTTTTTGAAAGACACATTGTAAGTTATTTTTTATTTAAAGATTGACATATCTTGTTAATTATTATTGTTAATAAGTATTAATTGAACACTTAAGTCTGATTTATATAATTTATTTACCTAAAAACTGGATATTACTTAGAAATGAGGTATATAAATAATGTTTATAATATTTATAAAATTACTGAACCTGTTTACAATGTTGTATTGAAAGAAGTTTCTGGTCAGTGATAGGTATCATGCTATAATTCTATATAATAAAAAAAAAACTTATTTCGTTTATTTTTATATTGATCTTTGATTCTGTCAAATAAAAAATCTTACCTCGAGCATTGGAAGTGATGGCAATGGCTCTGTTGTAAGAGCGATCCAAACATCGTGAGATGCTTTAACACTGAAGGTCAGGGATGGCTTATTGACTTTGAAGAATGTGTATGGATCACGAAGATTTGTCTTTACTACGAAACAAACACCAAATTAGTCAATAATGTATGTAGCTGTATGGTGGGTTTTGAAAATAGTTGCTTTCGTAACACTGGGAGCTCGAGGGTTTTACCTTTTAAAGTTTGACGAGGCGAAGGAGCATACAAGACATTAATCTTTTGAATGTTTTTGGTAGATTTGTTCATCGATTTTTGGGCAATTAATATAGACTAATATATTTTATGTTAAGTTTTATAGTTAGTTTATTTTGAACATAATATAAAGCTGTAATATGAGACTACAAATTCCATGTAAAGCTCGTGACCGCTATTGACGTCATATGCAGCGAGAATGTGTTAAGAGACAAAAATGGACCTGGCTGAGATAGATTCTCCGGATGCCGTACGAAATAATATTATTGTCTTATATTAAGACCCTCGGGCTCTCACCGTCCTGGAATGCCTTCGGAAACTACACATAAAAATGTACTTGGCGGAACATCGTAAGGCGGATCTGACATTGCACTCGTACGAGGCGAGAATCATGGCCGCTGACAGAGCTTTGTGGCGGCAGTTTGAGACAACCATATTACTAGGTAAATTCGCTCAGTCTTAGAATACGGCTGCCACCTTTTAATTGAAGCTCCAAATATTTGTTGGATACGGAGATGCATTTTTAATAAAGCAGAGCGTTGCAAAGCTCTGCGCAAACAATGGCACTTTAACAGCTGATCTACAAACCAAGCCGCACAATTTTCAATCGCTTTACTATAATCCTTTTTTTGCAATTATCATAGACACTGCTCTTGTGAACAAGTTTTTGATTTCGCCTGCACCCTCATTCAGAATCAAAAAACCCCTTTCAAACATCCCTACACGGTTAACGTATGTACTAAGAGCTTCACAACTTCTTTTACAAGCAGGCTTTTCAACGCTATTGCAGCATCTGTGGTTAATCCTAAATACAATGTAAATTCCGCTAAGCAATAAATTTAAGACTTTTATACTAAAATATAATAGGTTGTCAGTGGCGAAATTTGTGCATACTTGGTTCCAGTTTATTGTGTAATAAAATATACATTAGTCCTTTATGTAATAAGTCACTGGGCTTAGACGACTTGAAAATATAATTAAGGAATACATACATTTCAAAGTCCAAGATCTGGAGATGAAAAATGATAACGTAAACAATAAAATGCAAATAAAATTCATTTTTCGATATTTTCTTGATTTCTGCCAATCACTGTTATAATTAAAACTAAATCCAGTACTTATCCAATATCTACTCGCTCTAAATCTAAATGGCCGAGTATTCGGATTCACATTATATACACGTATAGACAATGTACTTTTGCTTTTACAGGTCTAGACTTAGATTTTTTAAAGCAATATACGTGTTGGAATGTGGAAGTGTCGTGGAAATGTTGTGATCTGTGGAATGCTGAGAAGGAAGTGTTATGTGTGTTGGGGAGGTATCAATGGAAATACTTGAAAATTCCGAACAAGAAATAAAATAAATAAGAAGACGGTATGATATCACGGGGAACTTAATATCGGTAAGTATGTTAATATTTAAAAAGTTGTAAAGGTGAAAAGTTACAGAATATATACATTAGATTTGAGTTGAATAATTAAAGAGATTCTATTTTATTGCCAAGTTCTAGAAATGATTTTTCGATTTATGAAATGTTACTAGTAGGTAGGTGTGACTTGAAGTTCGTAGAGCGGTACGTAACACAGTGATTTCTCTAACGAGGAACAAGCAGGATGATCCTAGCGGACGGCTGCGTGATTGATCGAGTTGCACAAACGGTCGCGGTCGAGAGGAAAAACAGACTGGTCCATATGGTCGTCCGTTTATATAGCGAAATTGGTACAACTTACAAAACAGAAGTCCGCCACATACGCCCTATATACAGAGAAAAGTTTTATTATCATTTTAATGCAAATACTAAATATATGATACTCATAATACGAGTGTATAGAATTTATGCTTAAAACGTGAAAAAAAATATTCTTTAATTATTTGCTGAAATTTCAAATAAATGATGATTCTAGTATATTTCGCAAGACAAGGAGATGTTATATCTCCAAAACTCTTCACAAACGCCCTAGAAGATATTTTTAAACTGCTATCCTGGACAAAATGTGGAATAAATATTAACGGAGAGTACATTTCTCACCTCCGATTTGCAGATGACATAGTGCTTACCCGAAGTAGCCGAATCACCTAACAAGCTCCAAGACATGCTCTACGACCTTAATGAAGCGTCGAACAAAATTGGTCTGAAAATAAACATGGATAAAACAAAAGCCATGATTAATAGTCATATTTCACAGATCTTTGATCCTATTTCCATTGGAGGAACAGAAATAGAGGTTGTAAGCGACTATACCTATCTGGGACAAGTAATACAACTAGGGCGAAATAACTTCTCAAAAGAAATCGACAGGCGCATACAACTGGGATGGGCAGCATTTGGAAAACTAAAGTACATTTTTAAAGCGAAAATTCCGCAATGCCTTAAAACTAAGGCGTTTAACCAATGCGTCCTCCCTGTATTAACTTATGGCGCAGAGACGTGGAATCTGACAGCAAGTCTTACCCATAAAATAAAAGTCACCCAGCGTGCTATGGAGAGATCCATGCTCGGAGTGTCGCTAAAAGATAGAATCCGAAACGAGGAAATACGCAGAAGAACTCAAGTAGTGGATGCTACCCAACGAATAGGCACACTCAAGTGGCAATGGGCAGGTCATATCTGTCGAAGAGACGACGGTCGATGGGGAAGAAAAGTATTGGAATGGCGCCCAAGAACTGGCAAACGAAGCATTGGCTGACCCCCCTACAAGATGGACTGACGATATAAGAAGAATAGCGGGGGTGACCTGGATGCGGAAGGCGGAGGATCGAAGAGGATGGAGACTCATGCGGGAGGCCTACGTTCAACAGTGGACGGACACAGGCTGATGATGATGATGATGTATATTTCGTTAACCTTTTTTTTATTTTTTCAGAATAATTAAATCAACATGTCCATTATTATCATTCTATATCCACTAAGGATCACAAAGTGCCACACCACAGTTCGCCGATAACAGACTATGAGACATTATCTAATGAAGTGTATCATGCATGAGACTAAGAGACGTATTTTTGTGAAGAATTTCTTCTCAGCTGTTTAGATCTGACGGTCCCTTTCTGTTGAACTATTTATATTATGGGTATAAAGTCGCAATAGCTCGCGCAGTTAACGAAGCTTGTATTAAATATACATTTTTTTTTACTTTTGTTAAAAAATTAAAAAAAAGAGACACATAATTGTAGTGTGGTGGACTTCTGTTTTATTAACTGTACCAAATTTGGTATCTATGCCTTGTCTATTAATGTTTGCCTTGAATGTCCCATAGATGTCAGTTGAATCGCCGTCACTAGAGGTCGCTTCAAGTATTAATGCACAAATCAACGTGCAAATTAAGCTGGCTCTGTATAAACAGACGAGCATACGGACCAGATCTCTTCTCTCTTTAATTTAGATGCCTCCGTCACCTGATCAATAACCGCCGCCCGCCGGAGAAACCACTGTGTTACGTGCCTGCTCTACGACCAACAAAGTAAAACCTACCTACCTTTCATTATTCTATCTATTATATATCTATTCGAGATGTCCCATTACTACGAAACCAACCATCTCAAACCTAACCCATCAAAGACACAAGTCTGCTGTTTCCACCTTAGAAACAGGGAAGCTAACAGAAAGCTTCGTGTCACGTGGGAAGGTAGAGTACTGGAACATAGCGAACATCCAAAATACCTCGGAGTCACTCTAGATCGCACCCTCACCTTCAGGCGTCATTGCAGCAACACCAAACAGAAAGTTGCAACAAGGAACAACCTCATCCGCAAACTGACCAGCACTCACTGGGGAGCCCAACCACCCCTTCTTCGTACCTCAGCTTTAGCACTTTGTTTCTCAGCCGGAGAATATGCGGCACCAGTGTGGGGTCGATCAGCCCACTGTAATCAAGTGGATACTGCCCTAAATGATGCATGCAGAGTCGTCACAGGCTGCCTCAAACCAACACCCATTTCTAAACTATACCCCTTGGCTGGTATCGCACCACCGAACATAAGACGCAAAGTCATATGCGCCGAAGAAATGCGTAAGGCAATCAACCAACCGTCCCACTGCTTGTATAATCAGATACCCCCAACACCAAGATTGAAGTCTCGAAGCAGCTTTCTGAAATCCACACAACCTCTCACATCCGGCCCTGAAAATGAGAGACTCCAACTCTGGCAACAAATCGCACCAGAGGATTTCATTACTCCAAAGGAAGGCCTCCCAACTGGCAAGAGCCTTGACTGGCCGACCTGGAAATCCCTAAACAGATTAAGAACCGGAGTTGGTAGAACAAAGGACAACCTCGAGCGGTGGGGAATGCTTCGGCAGGGAGAGACACTATTGTGCGACTGTGGAGACCTGCAGACCGCCTCACACCTACGATGCTGCTCCATGTGCCCAACAAGTTGCACATCTCAGGACCTAATGCTGGGCAACACACGAGCTATCGATGTTGCCAGATATTGGGAAAAAATAATTTGACGTCGCTGACACGAAGAAGAAGAAGATTATTCTATCAATCACTTCTAGAAATTGCTCATAAAAATCGAATAAATTTGATCATTCAACTTAAATCTAATGTAAGTACTCTGGTAATTTTTCAACCTTTAAAACTATTTAAATATTAATCTAATTTACTTACATCAAATTCTCCGTGACATTATACCGTGTTTATATTTATTTTCTTTCTTGTTCGGAATGTGTATTTCCAGTGATATCTCCTATTGATCTTTCTAACACGCATGAAAATTCCTTTTCAGCAATCCACAGATCACAAAACTTCCACTACAAATCCACATTCCGACAGTAGTATTCAAGAAATAATTGAGAGCGTCTGCCAGTGCGCACAATAATTTCCCAATTTTTACCGGTTTTAGTATAAAATAAATAAGAAATACGATTTCATATAAAACTGAACCCAACTCTGGTTTATTATAGGAAGAGATTATTGACCTAATGACCTTTCGATACCTAGAAATAATATTTCCTTATCATGTTTTCTTATCATTTGCTAAGGAGTATGGGTTAGAAATAAAGGGCTTGTATATCAAGCCAGTTAGCCAAAGGTCATGGGTTTGATCCCCGACGATGCTAAAAACATAAATAAAAATATATAATCAATTTACGAGTATAAATACCCTCAGTTGGTATGAAATAAATTTATTTATTAATTGAAATGAGATTCGAAGCATTTTAATTAATTCATTATACATTGTAGACGAAAGATATCCTGTAAGCACCACCCATTCATAGTGAGCCTCCAACAATAGACAATACGTGAATGCCAGACTGACGTCAGCGGATCAACACTCCACACACAGAGAAATAAGTTATATTATGAGATTTATCCAGCAGCCTGTCGGTATTCTCCTGTACGTGCTTACATAAATAAATCTAGTGAGTGTTAGTTATGATCTAATTCATAGTAGGAACAACATGAATATATTCTTCTTTCCATATCCGGTCTTAGTTCTGTCTGCTGCTACTGTCCATTTCTACAATAGCTCTAGGAATATCTGCTCCTGAAGGTTCACTTGTGAACATATGTAGTTCCCGATAACCTCCAGAGCAGAAGTCCAAGTACTTGAAGAAAGGGTAGTATCGAAGGCATATTTTTGAGTGCTTTGTTAAGCAGTTTTTTAAGGAAATCGGGTGACAGCCTGACGTTCCCGAGGCCTGAACTATTTTGTCTTACGGGACAGCTCAATGCAGCATAATCATATAAATTAATAATGTTGAAAATAAACTTAATAAGATTTAGTGTTTATGTTTAAGTTCACGAGGGGCAATTATGATGGTCGTTACTCGGCCGTGCGCCGCTAGTAAGTGGATATTCATTATTTCGTACAAAACAAAGAGTACGCTGAACAACGAGACACCAAAACGATGCAAACTTGCAAAAGATAATAAATAATACATCAAATACTGGCTTTTTTTAATGCCAATGCAACTTAAAATACGTGTCCAAACATACTGTATGACTTAGGTTGAGTTGATGTGGTCTGAGTGGTTCAACCTCATTTCGTTCAATGACAATTCGTTCAGTGACTCAACGGTAACGACGTGCGACGCACTGGACATCTGATGCACGGGACACTTGACGCACAGGACAACTAGTGCAAAAGATGTCTCGCTAAACTAACATAACCTAACCTAAGCTTAGGTTAGCGATACATTCAGTGTACTAGTTTTCCGTGGACGAAATGTCCCGCGCACCAGACTTCCAGCGCTCCTCACGTCGTTACCGATAAGACGTTGAACAAATTGTCTGCGGACGAAATGCGGCGGAAAATTATGTCGTGTATCATTTACTTTTCTTTCTCAATTAAAAAACAATAAGTTTGTATTAAATATTAAAAAAATGGAATACAATAATTATAATACTTTATTAGGGTATATACATCCCTTGATTATAAATAATGAATAAGTATCAACATATCTAAGTCACATATATTTCAATACTAATAATTTCATTATTGTGTACTTATATAATGCAACCAAAGCAGACATATTTCAAAATTATAAATGTGTGAAGTAATAATTATCAACAATATTATCGTAACAATTGATTTTATTTTATGGGCAAGCTTACTGTTAGATTCCATGTCTCTGTGACAAAAGTTAATATAAGGAGGATGCATTGGTTAAACGCCTTGGTTTTAAGACATTGTGGAATTTTCGCTTTAAAAATATACTTCTGTTTTCCAAATGCTGCTCATTTCATGCTCGGAGTATTGCTAAAAGATAGAATCCGAAACGAGGATATCCGCAGAAGAACTCAAGTAGTGGAGGCTACTCGACCAATAGGCATACTCGAGTGGCAATGGGCAGTACATATCTGTCGAAGAGACGACGGTCGATGAGGAAGAAAAGTATTGGAGTCGCGCCCAAGAACTGGCCAACGAAGCATTGGCCGACCCCCTGCAAGATGGACACGACATAAGAAGAATAGCGGGTGTGGCCTGTATGCAGAAGGCAGAGGATCGAAGAGGAAGAGACTCATGCGGGAGGCTTATGTTCAACAGTGGACGGATACAGGCTGATGATGATGATGATGATGATGATTTACTTGATTTACCTTTATATATGATTATTATTTATTAGATATTTTTATTGAAACTTAAAATATGTAATTCATTTATTTCAAAAGTGTGTGCTCTATCGGCATGCACAAACAAATTATATAAATGCGAGTATATGTGTGTTAATGTATTATCCAATGCATTTTCATCTCTTACATTCTTATATAATCGACTGATTTGTATTTACTTTGTTCATTGCTGGAATGGAAAAATGGACCTAGAAAGGTTAAAAATATATTTAATAGTTGGAAAATATATTTTCCTTTGATATTATAAAATGATTTCTTTAATTTTGAAAAAACATGTTTTTTCCCACAGTATGTATTTTTTGTAGTAAGTTTTTAGGCTAAAATAAATAATGTGAATGTTATTTACTGAATTTTTTTTATTTTTAAAATAAAATGTGCTTATGTCATATTATTACATTTTCATCTACCTGTATATATAGAAAAATTAATGTCTGTATGTGTCTTTTAAACATTCCTACACCGTTCATCTGGTCGATATGAAACTTTCAGGAATTATTGATTTTAAGACTGCAAATAGAATAGGGTACTCAAAATCTTATTTAATTACAAAAAATAAATTTAATATTAATAAAAATAGTGTTCTCATACAAGATATATACAAAGTTAAACTCTTGTACTCTTGTACAGAACGGTCATTTTGGAAAATTTCAAATATTATAATTTTATTCATATTTGCTGTCGCAGTTCTTTCATTTTTTTTCTTCCTTACCTTATTTTCACGATAGTGCTTTAGTATGTTTTCGTTTGTCAAATGAAATTTAGTTTTATGAAAAAAAAAACTTTTGTAAATATAATACAACAAATAGTTAGTTTTGAAAACCAATAAAAGGTAAAATTACCCAATGAGATTGAACAATCCATTTCCAATCAATTGTTTCATTGTTTGATTTTCATTGTTGATTCATTGTTTGATTTTCATTGCTATTGTGTTTTTTTTTTTTTATTTCTTAATAATAAAATCAAGAACTGTAGTTATTTTATGTAGGTACTTATGTAAATTACTGAATATTCTAAAAACAAAATTCGATTTTCGAATAAGAATGAATTTAAATAATTATTACGTATAAATTGTATGTGTTAAGAGTTAATTGTGGAATTTCAATTGCCGGTCGACTTCGGACAACATTATATCAAAATCGTTTTTCTTTTATTTTTCAATAGTGAATTTCAAAGCGTTACATTCCCTGTAGAATAAATAATGCCACCCAAACGTAAAGCGATAGGTTCATCTACATCTCTATCACGAATAAAAGGGCATCATACTATTAGATGGTAATCATAGAATTTGTGCTCGATGGAATTTTGAATACAATCCAACTACTTTCTATAACTTGTTCAAAAACTTTCACTCCTCCAATTGGAGAGGTATACTATATATTAAGTGTACTATATATTGATAACGTTTCAAGTATTATATTATTTTCATTACATCTCGTTACTAACCGACCTGATTTACTGCTTCTATTATTTGCTTCATTAAATAAGCCAGTGCTCATTTCTAATGGAAATCCGAAAGAAATTCTATTGATTATTAATAATTCTCTTGCCTTCGCTAAATCTCAAGACATTTGATCTCTGGCCCATTAGAATTACCTGGCAACTGTAGACAATTACCTTCCTCATGGTAAAATATAATTTTGATCCTTCATAAAAAAAAAATCGGATTCATTGCTTTCCCGAATGATGACCTTATACGATAAATCTTCTTTTGGATGTCAAGAAATATCGGATGGGCTTGCAGAATATTTTAGCTCATTATGTGACTCTGTCCCAATTGAGTTTAATCACTCTATCCATCTTCCATTTGCCTCTAGTAATCTTTGACTCTACGATATTAGCTCAACAGATATGGAGTTCGCTTTTCGTAAACTTCATCAAAAGTCATCTTTTGGCCCAGACGGTGTCCCGTCCTACACGCTTAAGGGATATTCTGCTGCGTTACTTGAGTCTTTTCTAACTACGCTCGTTAAAATATTATTTTGGTGGTTATATGTACAATAAAATAAAATTAAATTATGCACAAATAAACTCCGTGGACCATAAGAGGGACAAGGCTAGCGGGGCACAAATAGGCCAAGGTCGGGCCGCGTGGTAGCCAGTCTTGCTATAATACTTTATAGATAATTGAAGATATGTAAGAAAAAATTCCAAATTTATATGCACATATAAATTCAAAGCGAACATTTCTCCCGTGAATGTCCGAGGTATTATTTGGGTGCTATGTTAATTGCATTTTTTTAGGGAAATCGGATGTTTAGCCCGACTCTCTTGAGGCTTGGAACATTTTCTGCAAAAGGCATCATCGAGGCCTAAGGGCGGACGTCCAAGTACAAAGTTGTATTTGGAGAAGGCGTGGGTAATGGCAACTGACTACATGCTCCAGATATGAAGCGAAAATGGGAAGTAGTTCAAAAAGATAGTAGTTATTTTAAAATGTGTAATTTTAATTCGGGTGATTTTTTATCATTCGACAAAGAGGGCCTTCAACATATAGCTGAGACCCTTCAAAGTCTTGATCCCGCCACCGAGAAGCGTGAGACTTTACAATATGAGTAACCTGACGAAGTCGTCGATGATACCCTTCATCCTCTCCTGGTAGGCGTTCTGCGACTTGCTGCTCTTGAACAAGAAGTCGCACTCGTCGACGATCTCCCTTCGTGATAGCGTATCTAGATCCAGCACTTCGTCGCTCTCTCTCACGAGCAGACCCAGCGACACGAAGCTCATCACCAGCCCGTAAGGCAAAACGATCTTTGACTGATTCTTGAACACTTCCTTTGGGTAGCAGACACTGATGTCACAATTGAGCTGGTCGAGGAAGCCACCCAAGTCAACGTAGTACTCGTCGAGGATCGAGTCAAGGTGGCTAGTTCTAAGCTCAGCGTCAGTGCATGAGAAAATGAGATGGTAGAGGTCAACGAAGGGCGAGCAGTGCTTCATCATCTGCCAGTCGACGAGCCGCGTGTCTACAGGGGCGCCCTCCTGATGAAAAAAAGACAAATTATAAATAAAAAAATAACTTAGTATGTGCCAGTGGGGTTTCCCTTAGAGTTAAATCGCTTGCTTATTGTACCAGAGGTCGTGGGTTCGATCGATGACAAAGATTTTGTCATCTCTTCTTCAACAGTCCCATGGGCATTCGATTGTCCATAAATTAAGTTTATTAACATTTTGTAAATGACAAATGTTTTGATGCCTCAATTATTATCAAAATCTGGTTCTAATTTATTTCTTAGTTGGAAACTGCGCCCATTCGCAATCATTTAGTGAATGTCTTTGAGCATTTTCCATAATCTCGACATTATTTCATGCCATAACCATGTTACTCCCCTCCTCATTTTCTTATCTTATCTTAAACAGTGGCGGATAAAGCATTTCTGAATTACCAGGCGCGTTTATAGGCTTTTGCAAATAATTAAAGTAACACAAAAGGTTACTTACTGTACAAACATAAAAAAAACGAAAATTTACAAATGTGTACAGAACTTTCAATACCTTTAATAAGACATATTCAATATTGATTGTTATTGGATTTTTCACCGCATAACTGATAGAATTCAGTTCAAAGAGAAAAGCGAGGCATTATGCGCCGCAGGTGAAAACTGTTTTCAACACAACGTAGTATGAAGAACTGCTAAAAGATCACAAATGCTCCAAATTGGGAGTTGACATGGTATAATGATTGAATGACTCCTTATTATTTTTTCTCTCAAGATAAAGATGATAACGTGTTAATATCATTCATACTGCGATTACATGATATTATGATATGATATTAAATGATCATGTTTGGTATGTAATCATTTTTTGTAATCAACCACGATTCCAAGAAATTGCTTCTTGTGCTTAGGTGGTAATCCACCACTGATCTTAGATCTTTCAGTCAAAAATAAAAATTTAAAAAGACCAACATTGTATTTAAATAGGATGTTGTTGATCCAGAAGTCTCCGTGGCAGAGGACGTTGTACGGAGCAGTGGTATTGGTGTTGGAGCAATAATTCATCTTCTCAAAGGAATCCTGAAAGTTTTCCAGCTTTTCCTTGTAGTAAGGCATCGCGTTCATCTCTATGACTGCCGCGTTCTTTGATATGGTGATGAACCTATGTAAGAAGAAATATAAATTAAGAAAAAAAAAGAAATAAAAAGAAATGACAAGGGCGGCTGGAAAAATGATTTAAAATACAGACAGGAGAGTACATGTTTAGGGTCGTGGTCATCCGCGGACTCTACGACGCTCAACCGAGTCAGCTGGACGCTGCGTTTAAAAATAATATAGTATGTTGGTTGAATGCAGGTATGGAGGGGATTGAATGTATTTATTAATATGTTTTTTGAAGTGTTTGGTGGCAATTAGCATTGATCATATGATCTAGATATTAAACAAATATATGAAGATGTTTTGTGAAATGAAGGATGCTAAAAAATTACTTAGATTGAAGTCAAGTAATTGTTTTTTTCTTAAATATTGGTTTTATTTCACTTTTTATCTAAAAACCTGCAAGCGTTTCACCTTCTCCCGACGATTTTTAACAGTGGGAGGAGGTACATATAGAAAATACACACTTTTACATACCTTCTTAAGTTATCCGAGTTATGAACGTCACCTTTTAAATTTTCAGCAATGTCACCGTAAAGTACAGGATCGCGTTCCTTCAAAGAAAACGAAAGAGCGTGCAAGCGAGCAACGCTTCTAACAGCTATCCGCAAATGCTCCAAATTCATCGGTTTCTTCCTGTCGTGCATAACAAACCCTCCCTCACTCACGTCTTCCATAATTATAAATTCTTCTAAAAGATTCTGCGACGTCTTGTAGCACCGAACGAAACGAAAGAGATCGTCGCCATCCGTTATATAAGACTTTCCGATCTCGTCCAAAGAAGGCAACACTTTCTCATAAGTGAAAATTTCCCTCATATAAAACATTGCAATCGGAATCCTCTCTCTGGTTTCTTCAGTTTTAGTTGCCAGTTTGCATATCAAATTCAGGGTAGCTTTTTCGTTGTTTGACTTTGTTCCTGTGACCTTCAGTCTGACCATAACTCCCAGGTAGTTGAATCCTTTCTCTATGTCTGTGGGGTTAGTTATGTCGTATTCGGTAAACCCTTCTTCGTTGATTATTTCTTCCACGGCAGTCTTTATGTTTTTGTGCATGTTTTCGAATACATAGACACCCATATTTGAAGTTAGTCGATCGGTTGATTGTGAATTCACTTTTGAACTGACTGTGAAACAAATGTATGTGGTAATATTTAACCCGTCGTACACAAGACACAACAATAATATACCAGTCATAGTTCACGTAATACTTTATTTGAAAAACAAATATTTCTTTTATGAATTTTTTAATTTTTATTAGAATATTATCTTATTATTTCAATATTCTAATCTACTTTTATAGATCATTGACTATATTACAATATTATTATTACTTAAATATACATATACTATACATAAAATTCTTTTTTCAACGCGTCAATCCAAGCACAAAAATAACGGCAGAAGCGGGATGCGAACCGCGGACCTTGGAAACCAACTATGCCCAGGTATTCATACCGCTCGGCGAACTGCGCCATTGCTATGCCTAGACTGACTTGCGTTGAAACTAGTATTTATATCATTGTTATCATCGTACGATAGATGTCGCTATAGTATATATTCAAAGTAGTGTATATAATATAGTGTATATTCAAATCAGTATGTATATTTTATTATTATTCTATCAGTCTTCATTTATTCACAAGCTTAATATTATTACTTTCCGGCAGTCTATTTATTTTAGTAAGTACCACTCGGGTCTCGAACCAAACTATAGACTGAATGGATGAGAAACGACTAATTATAGTTCCGACTCGGACTTTATAACCAATCATTTACCTGTGTTACTGAAGGTAAAATTATCCATCAGTAACACAGGTAAATGATTGGTTATAAAGTCCGAGTCAGAACTATAATTAGTCGTTTCTCATCCATTCAGTCTATAGTTTGGTTCGAGACCCGAGTGGTACTTACTAAAATAAATAGACTGCCGGAAAGTAATAATATTAAGCTTGTGAATAAATGAAGACTGATAGAATAATAATAAAAATATACATACTTTGAATATATACTATAGCGACATCTATCGTACGATGATAACAATGATATAAATACTAGTTTCAACGCAAGTCAGTCTAGGCATAGCAATGGCGCAGTTCGCCGAGCGGTATGAATACCTGGGCATAGTTGGTTTCCAAGGTCCGCGGTTCGCATCCCGCTTCTGCCGTTATTTTTGTGCTTGGATTGACGCGTTGAAAAAAGAATTTTATGTATAGTATATGTATATTTAAGTAATAAAAATATTTCTTTTTTTAAGTCGATCTGATTTATTATGTTTTTCGGTGCTAAATACGAAAAAACGTTGTATGAAGAGCTATCTTCTCTGTAATGGTGGATTGGTTTGCAGCAACGAAATATTGCATCTCGATCTCCACTCTTATCGATACTCTGCAACCCTCTTTAGCTCAGCATAAGAACTACAACTCATGTCCTCGAACATTTGCTGCAAATATTCGCATCTAGGGCGCCCCAAATAACGGATCTAGATTATTTCGGTGAGCAAATATGAGTAAACGTTTCTTTCGGGCCCTTCCAAAACTAACCTCGAAAAATATAAGATAAAACGCCGTCCATTTTCTACAAAAATATGTTTTTATGTGTAGTCCTCCTAAAGTTCCTAAGCCCTAAACGCAAACACTTTGCACTTTTAATGCCCAAATATTGCTGGATTCGGGAGCGTTGGGCTAGAAAAACAGGTTCTCGTAAGCTTGATTAACGAACGCTGAAATACGCCTAGGATAATACAACTGATTTATTTGAAGGCTCTAGTCTTGTGAGCCATGGGGAATGACGCATACTATGAGAGTACTCGCCGAAGCGCGGGGTTCAAAAACGAAAGAAACATTTAATGTGATATTTCATGAAAAAACATTTTAAAAAATTAATACATATGCACTATGCAACCAAAACTACAATATTTACTAAGTGGTCCGTAGTTGATTTATCTATCATTTCCCATTGTGACATTTACTATTTTAAAAGTGAATATGCCATTTTTACGTTAAGTCAGCTATTTTCTACTATATATATAATCATGTCGGAAACAACAGGGTCAGATCCTGTCTGCCCAGAAGTGGGCAACGTCGATGGCGTTACTTCTGGCCATCATCAGGTCTTCCTGGGTGCAGCCACTCGGGCACAGCGCACACTCCAGAAGGTGTGACAGGGTCTGCTCCACGCCGCAGTCACATTCAGTCGGTCCGCTGTAAAACTGCCAGGCCCTCATTTGTGTCCTCGTCTTGCATACTCCGGTCCGAAGTCTGTTAAGGGACCTCCATATATTCCACCCTTGGTCATGTCCAGGGGCTAGGTCCTCTTTCGGGGCAATCCAAGTATTCCCCTCAGTTGCGCTTCTCCACATGTTCAGCCGAAGGGTAGCCTCAGGTATCTCCAGTTCCGTTGTCGACTGTAGGAAACTTCTTCTTGATTTGAGCCGTGTAGCTATCTTTTGGTACCCAAACATAGGGTGGAGTGCGACGTGGGTTGCTTTGGTGAGTTCCTTCTTGGTAGTAACTTCTCGCCGTATGTTTGGTGGGGCAATGCCCGAGAGTTGATATAGCTTTGATATTGGGGTAGGTTTTAGGCACCCCGTAACCACCCGGCACGTTTCATTCAGAGCAATATCCACTTTCTTGGTATGGGCAGACCTCGCCCATACTGGCGCAGCATACTCGCCAGCAGAGAAACAGAGAGCTAGAGCACTAGTGCGGATCAGGTTTGGTTGGGCTCCCCACTTCGTACCTGCCACTTTTCGGAGTAGGTTGTTTCTGGTGGACACCTTTTGCTTAACAGACTGACAGTGTTTCTGATAAGTGAGGGTCCTATCCAGCTTGACCCCTAGGTATTTAGGTGTGTTGCAGTGCTCTAACACCAAGTCGTTCCAGGTAATGTGCAGCTTTCTCTTGGCAAGTCTGTTATTAAGATGAAAGGCGCAGACTTGGGTCTTGCTTGGGTTTGGCTGTAGTCGGTTTTGGTGGTAGTACGAAGAGAGGGTGGTGAGTGCGTTAGTAAGCTGGGTTTCTACTTCCTCGAAAGAGACCCCTTGTGCTGTGAGCGCCAAGTCATCTGCGTAGATGAAGGACCTGGTATTGTTCAGTATTGGCTGGTCGTTTGTGTAGACATTGAAGAGTAAGGGCGCTAACACGCTTCCTTGAGGCAGTCCATTTTTGTTCGTGCGCCATCTGCTACGCTTACCTTCATGATCAACATAAAATCTACGGTTCTGTAGCATAGTTGCTATTACATTAGTAATAGTTGCATCATGGGTAATATTCTGTAGTTTAAGCAGAAGGGTTTTGTGGTGGACTGTGTCATAGGCAGCGGTTAGGTCTACAAAGGCTGCTCCCGTTATTTGTCTCTTCTCAAACCCATCTTCGATGTGTTGTGTGAGGTTCAGAATCTGTCCAGTGCATGATTTTCCAGGGCGGAAACCAGCTTGTTGTGGGATGAGAAGCGGGTCTATAAGGGGCGCTAGTCGGTTGAGAAGGATTCTCTCCAACAGCTTATACAAATGACAGAGCAAGGAGATTGGACGGAAATTCTTTGGGTTGTCTGGGCTTTTCCCGGGTTTAAGTATTGTGATTACTCTTGACTTCCTCCATATTTTTGGTATATGTTGAGTACTGATACAATTATTTAAAAACAAGAGAATCCATTTCTTTGTCTGTGGTCCAAAGTGTTTTATTTGTTCCGTCCTAATGTCGTCCAGTCCTGCGGCTTTCCCATTCTTCATTATGCTCACTGCTTTGTCGAGTTCAAGAATGGTGACTGCTGCACTCAGACCTGTATTAGCGGTCTCGGCGGTACATTTATTTTTCATTTTTATGTTCCTCCTAGCACATTGTACCATTTTTGTGGGCTTTCCATTTAATAGAAGTTGGTGGGCGATTTGGTCTGCGGTTATATTTGAGAGGTTGTGTTTCGGTTGTTTTGGGTCACTGTTCAGGGTTTTAAGTAATCTCCATGCCTTATGGCTATTTCTTGAAAGATCTAGCTCATTTAGCATGGCTGCCCATTTCTCTCTTTTATTTTTTGACAGAGCTTCCATTAAAGCATTCCCAGCAGAAACAGTATTGAAGTTGAAAGGGTTCTTCTCGTACAGCTGGCTATAGTCGTCAAGGAGCCTCTCTGCTTCCTTCTCCAGTCCCTGTATGTGATGTCGCTTGCAGCCTCTCGGGATTGTCTGTCGAGACACCTGTTTTACCGTTTCCACGAAGTGGTCGTAGTTTTCCGGCATTGGGGTGGTATTCCAGATTTTCTACTGATATCCACGGACGATCGTTTTTAACATAAATAAATATTTTGGTAAAAACTGTCGCTGTGCTGATTTAATAAAAAAAAAAACAACTTCTTATATACATTTAAAAAAAAACTTACTTATGAAATTTGAGTAATATTTAGTAGGATCTATTTGCTCTTAAAGGCGTCATAACAAGTGTGAAAAACACTGTTTTTAAGAAAAATTAAAAAATCAGACAATGAGGAACGTTATTAAAGAACGTTAACCGATGTAATTTTGTTAATACATTACAGAGAAGTATAATATTACCGAGATATATTGACTCGTGGCCAAGATAATAATAGATACCCACAGAAAAATGGAAGCGTTAATTAGTGGAGAACATATACTCTTGATGGGGAGCTGATATGGAAGACAAGAGATTCTATTAATTTGTATACACATACAAATCTACATCAAATATCATATTTTATGATATTTCTCTCGTCAATTCCGGAGAAATTGAAATATTGGTATAGTATAGATCATCCATGAAGGATTACAGTATTGAAACATATTCAAAAAAATAGTAAATAATCCGAATAACAAGATATTATTTCAAATGTACGAGAAGTAGAAATAAGGAGGTTGTAATGGGTTAGGTATTCCATTACATTACATTAATACTTGTCGGGTGACCACACTTTGACACAATAACTAATAATAATGTACAATTTTAATTGACAATTATTATTAAACTTAAATTTTAATAAATACAAAAATTTATAATATAAAATTTAATTTCTATTTTTTTATTGCTTGACTTCTAACTGTACTGCAGATTTGCAAGACATCGTCGACAATATCACCCCAACGGAGGTCAAAATATTGCATGTTTTCTAATATTTTTACCTCTGATATTGTCTCATAACATTGCATTTTTTATGATATTTTGACCTCCGTTGGGGTGATATTGTCGATGATGTCGTGCAAAACTTTAATACAGCTTAGTGTCATTAATTTAAAATGTGTTTATACTTTTAAATATTGTGACAATCGATATTGTAATGTTGGCTATGCTTGATCTGAGTGAATTAAATTTATATTAAAATATGAAACATTTTAAGCATTTTTCGGATGTACGAGTACTATTAAAAAAATATATATGTGTAAATACATTTTGAACGAAATGAAGGGTTCAACAACATTGAATAACTGAAAGTCCTGCTTTGGAACTAAGCACTACTCACCCTGCAGAAGAATGTCATATGTAATATATTACCGTGACGAATTAAACGAGATAAATTGGTTACTTCCACATAAATAACAAGCATATTTATTATTTTAAAGTTATATATTGGTTCAGCGTGATAACTTGGTTAAATATTTGCCAATGATAATGTCGCCTCTTTGGACACATTTCACTGTTTGCTAGATGAGTTAATGTATTTACTTGAAATTAAAAAAATCTGCATATCTAATTATGAAATAGTGGTGAAAAAGCAGCTCATGTTTACCAAGTAGATTACGTGTATTTCTTACAATATTTATATTGTTTATTACATTATATCATAGTTTTTCAGTACACTTCGATAAGTCGCTAAGAAACGAAATATGCATGAGAACAAAAACCACTAATTTAAAATACTGCTTACGATACATTACGCTCAAATAAGAGGCAAAGACAATGGTTTTATTTATACAGTAGCAGCTACGCCTCTGTTCAGTGAGTTGTCACATGTTAAAACGATGATCGTTGGGACAAAGTCGCAAAGTTACATTACTAAAAAAATCATACGTTTTTTCCTTCAAAGGATGCGAAGATTACTTAATATACAGAAAAACTTTTACTTTTCCACATTCGACTTACGCACAACATGCTATTTTGCATTTTTTTTTTGGGATATAGCGAAAATGTCAGCATTTTACACACACTTCCACCTACTTGCAACGTTTTGACAGATTTTGTCTTAAGAGCGCCCGCAGGAGCATTGTTCGGCATCTTTTGGAAACCTTGTTTTAAATACTTCGTCATATTATTGAAGATGGTCTCCAGGGAGTCCGAAACATGTAATAATTAAAAATAAAATGTGAATCAAAACTAAATATTTTTAATTTGTTAATTTTTTAATTAAAATTATAAATACTTGTTACTCATTAAACATGGGTGAGAAATGAAAAAATGCGAAATAGACGCGAATAAAAAAAATTGAGAACATATAAACTTTTTCCATTGAAACAAGATAAAAATTGCTTCAAAAGGCTGAGGTTTCTGCTTCAATATTTAATGAATGTTCATAAATTAGATGACAACAATGAAGACGTTGATGAGGTAATTAAATCTCACTTGGAATCCTTAACAAATTAATAAACTTGGAATATTTAAGCTTGATACGTATGGCTCTTTTATTGCCCTACGTAAAAAGGATGTGGCAAAAATATTTTATTCGTTTACATCGATATTTTTCTTTCCTTCTTCGATATTAAACGAATTAGATTTTAAAGTTAATCGAATATTACTTTAAGTAATATTATTTTCTTCGTAAAAAATTGATTTCGAATTTGAAGTGAATCGAATATTTGTATCATTTTTCCACAAGGGCACCGCGTATCATAGCAATACAAATGTTCAAGCTTTTTTAAGTGCGTTGTGTTTCGATCGATAAGTGATTTTTATTGTGGTTGTATTTATTACCTACCGAAAGTGTTCGAGATCGGGTCGCGGATGTCATTGAATTTGGTAAAGGTACAGATAATCGGTTAATAAGATGAATTGTGACAATTAATGAATTTCTGTATGTGTGTATATGTGTGTTTTAAACATTCTTACACCGTTCATCCGATCGTTATCGAACATTATGGAAATATAGCTGTAAGGACTGTGAAGAGAATAGGGTACTCAATCTATTTTTTATTTACAAAAAATATACATAAATAAAAGTATGGTCTATCCAGCGTATGAAATCTGTGACACATTTATTGCCCCTTGTAAAAGGGATATTTTTTTCGATTAGGTTGATTTTTTTCTCTTCTTCTTTGAAAAAAGATCGAATTTGAATTCGAAGTGAATCGTATATAAACATCTCTATTTTTAAATAATAGATATTTTAAGTGCAGCGAATATTATATTTGGGAAGTTTTACCTTGATACGTATGGCACTTTTATTGCTCTGTGTAAAAGAGATGGGGAGGAACATTTTTTATTCTTTTATATCGATTTTTCTTCTCTCCTTCTTCGAAAATAATTATATTTTAGTATCATTTTTTCCCGCATGGCGGCGTGTGGATCAGTACAAATGTCCGACTTTTAGGAGCGCGTTGTTCTTCGATCGATTCGTGTTTTTTGTTGTTGTAATTATTATATTTATTGTTAGTATTGTTAAAGTTGTTTCATTGAATCATATTTTTGTGTTTTTACAATCCCGAAGAGACAGAAAAGAACTGTTCTCAGCAGTGAATCACGTGAATTTGTCGTACGATTGCGTGATTATTTTCATCGAGAAAATCAAAATGGTGGACCATTGCTGTCTGTTGAAAACATTCGATATCGGGTCGCGGATGCCCTAGGAATCGGTAAATCTACAGTATCTTGGATCACAGAAGTGAAATACGGTGACTCTTCATTAGAAGAGAAAAAAATATTAACACCAAATAAGAAACGACAGAGGAAATGCTCAATTACAAAACCCGATAGCTTTAATTTGGCGGCAATTCGGAATCACGTGTATGCATACTATGACCGTAACGAAATACCAACACTTCTTAAACTGATAGGTTCTCTAAAGTTAGTCGGATTATTTCAAGGCAGTGCGACGTCTCTTAGTAAGTGCTAAGCTTAGCTTAGTAATGTGCTAATATTTATCTCTACACTCGCTTTTCTTCATAATTATCATATTACTAATATTTTTATTTATGGTTTGTTTTACATGTCTCTTAAAACCTGTTAATATTTACTTATAATTGATAAAAATTCTCATATTTAATTTTAGTAGGTATTTACAAAAACAATCGAAAATACGATTATCTATACCCCAGCACTGGTTTTCGCAGCAATGTGAGATGGCCTTCTACATGCGTCAGATATTGTATTATTATTTTTACAAATTGCCGAATTTTTTCTAATTTGTAACAATGTGTATATATTTTTTATTATTTTGTTTTTATTGTGATATATTTACCTAAATAACTTATTATATATAAGAAGAGAGGCTTTTGTTTATATTGATAAAATTAATATAGGTAGCGAACGTTTTTACAACGTTATATCGGACGATATTGAGCACAGGGCAATAAATGTGTCACAGGGTTCTTCATACGCTGAATGGACTATTGCGTTTTCATGCAAGATATCTACAGGTAAAACAAACGTAATACAAAACGGCCATTTTGAAAAATTTCAAATATTCTAATTTTATTCATATTTGCTGTCACTGTTCTTTTATTTTTATTCTTCCTAACCTAATGTTCGCGACCGTGCTTTCATATAAGTTTGTTTTTATTTCACAAATGAAATTCAGTTTTATGAAAACTTTAATCAAAAAACATTATATTTCATTTAAAATACCGATTAAATATTATCATAAATGTAATTAAAAAAAAACAATAAAAAAACTAACCATTAAATAATAAAACAAATCAAACAATGAAAATTAAATGTTATATTATAACAAATGCAAATTAAATACGTTAAAATATATTTCAATTAAAATTCAAGATTAATAATTAAACCTTGATAACAAAATGTAAATCAGCGCCACGCCGGGTTGAGCGGTTAGTAAACCGATGACGGGTCAAGCCATTTGACAAATGCATAAGCTTCCAAAAAAATTCGCTCGAGGGCATAGCGCTGATTTTAATATGTACATATTTATTCTTCGTAGTAGTATCAATCCGATGGATTGGATTGCAGCGACAGAATCTTGCATCTCGATCTCCATTCCTCTCGGTCCTCCGCAACCCTTTTCAGCTTAGCATAAGCGCTACAATTCATGTCCTCGAATACTTGCTGTAAATATTCCCGTCTAGGGCGCCCTGTATATTTATTATAATTTTAAAATCAGCGCCATGTACACACGTTCGATTTAATTATAAATTATTACAGAAATCATCGAAATCAGTATTTAATAAAAAAACAGTAAAATAATATGTTGTCATTAAATATATATTATTATTTTGATACAAACATAAAGTAATTACTTCACTTTATCCCGACTTTCAACTATCAACAAATTTAAAAAATGAGACTCTTTGTAAACTTAACTACTCATGAGAATTCATAATAGCTAAATGTATATCAACTAATTATCATTATATTCTTGATTATATATAATGCCTATGTATGTATAAACATATGTATAATAACTTTTTTTTTTATTGCATGTTAAACGTCATACCATCTCGAAATTTCCAATACCATATGTTAAAAAATAAATATCCCCGTACGCATTGCCATACTTTAAAATAAATATTGATGTAATGTTTTCAGAAAATTTGAATTTTTTCACATTTTTTTGATCCACTGTCTAAAATACATAAAAATAAAATAATATAACAAAAAATTTAAGCCGCTTAATTTACAAACATATTAAAGTATTAAATCAACATAATAAAAAACAAAAAAAACTATAATACCAATCATTATAAAATACATAAAATAATACGAGTAAGTTCATCGCAAACCATCCCCAAAACCTTTATAGATCAGTACCAAAAAAATTAGAGATAGGGCAGTCTAATATTTACGAGTGTGTACATAAAAATTAAAATATCACCCTCAAATATAAATTTTGCCTCAATTTCGAATAACGTTAAAAAAGTCTTAGAAAAAATCAAATTTTTTTTAAACATAGGAGATTTTTTAATCACAAAAATTAAATGAACTTTGTAAATGAAATAATCAACTTTAATTTTGATGTACCGTTTAAAATATTTTATAACTTTTTAATTTGCTTAAAATAAAATATACATAATAAAAATAATAATAAATAAAACACTGCCAACAAATAATTTCCTTTCATTTTTTGAAAATAAAAGTATTTATATTATTTGTTCGGATGTTTTAATTATACCTACCGCACTATTTTTGGGCGAGACGCAAAAAGCGCTGGCGAACAGCCATTAAAAAATACAACGAAACGCCAAACCAAAGAGTCATGTAGATTGCCAAAATGGCAGAAGGACAGGAAAGCTCCAAGAAAATAACAATCACTGTTAAAACCCTAAAAGAAAAGCAAGCGGTCGAAATAGAAGAAGATGCCGACATCAAGCGGGTTTGTTATAAACGTATTAGTTTTCGTCCGATTCGCCCATCATCATCAGGAGCCGCCGGGAAATCGCGTGACGACACTCGGCGCAATGTCGGGAAGGCTAGGTCCATCGGCCTATTCTCATCCTATGTATACGTCCCCTAGCCAGAACGTACGGTCGCCACTAGTTGTCGTCGTGCGGTTCTGTCATCTGCCAGGAAAATCGCCTCGTTTCATGTCATATCCGCACCCGAATATCCACAAGTACTTTTAACTATGCGAAGTTGTCGACGAGATAACACTTTACTGATGTGTATCGAACTGATTAAAATCAAACTGTTTTGTAATTGATGGATAATGTTCTCTAGTAGCGTCTCTAAATTAGATATTCATTTGATTTTTTTCTTGCATATTTTTTGTGATTACTTTTACAGCTAAAATACCTACTAATAAGCTAAGTTTCGCGTTTTAATTTCTTTGTTTTCTAATCCAGATGTGTTTGAGTTGTGTTGTATTAGGTTCAATTTAACTAATTTGGAAACTGGTTTTCATAAAATAATATATTCACTTTTCATCATTAGGTTCTTCTGTCAAAAGTGTCAGGGAAAGTGTGAAAAAATATTTTTTACTTGTGAATTAGTAATTCTAGTAATGAGAAATGATACTTAGGGCCAGGGTCCATCCGTTATTTTTATAATAGTTAAAATCGTTAGAAGGATGTATTTATTTCATAAAATGTCTTAAAGCTTGATACAGAAGTATTACCACACACTTTAATCGCCAAGGTAAATTTGTGAATGTTTCGATTTATTTATTCATTAAAGGAGGGATATGTTACACTTAAACCTGGGCCGTTCAAGTCCTGGCATGACAGAAAATCTTATTTTGATTTTGTTTTTCTCTGCTGCAGTTGAAGGAGGTCGTGCTAGAGAAGTTTGGAGCTGAGCCTGATCAGCTGTGTCTGATATTTGCCGGAAAGATCCTCAAGGACACAGAGACGCTTCAGACCCAGAACATCAGAGATGGCTCCACTGTACATCTTGTTATCAAAACCCCGCCCCGACCCGAGCCCGAAGGTGGCCCTAGGCGCCCTCCAGGTTAGTATGTTCTTAATGTTCTTAATCCTAACAACGAAAAAACAATGAAGCTATGTAATGCGTTTAGAGAACAAATGAAAGATTTGGAGATGACACCTATATCCACAGCACCCATATCCCATGTTGTTTTACTTTGGTGATAAAGTAAAAACTGCTTGCAGCGTGCTACTGCAACAATTTTACATCTCTTAAAGTTTAATGTATAAAGCGAAACAAAAACTCACAATATTCCCTCTAGAAAACTCATAAATTTGCTTCATAGAGAGAATTTAACTTCTATAGTCCATCCAATATAGGAAGAACCCTATGACACATTTATTGCCCTGTGCTAAATATCGTCCGATATAACGTTGTAAAAACGTTCGCTACCTATACTAATTTTATCAACATAAACAAAAGCCTCTCTTATATATAATAAGTTATTTAGGTAAATATATCACAATAAAAACAAAATAATAAAAAATATATGCATATTGTTACAAATTAGAAAAAATACGACAATTTGTAACTATAATACTATAATATCTGACGCACGTAGAAGGCCATGTCACATTACTGCGAAAACCAGTGTTGGGGTATAAATAATCGTATTTTCGATTGTTTTTGTAAATACCTACTAAAATTAAATATTAGAATTATTATCAATTATAAGTGAATATTAACAGGTTTTAAGAGACATGTAAAACAAACTATTAATAATAATATTAGTAATATGAAAATTATGAAGAAAAGCGAGTGTAGAGATAAATATTAGCACATAACCTTAAAAACACATATTTTAGTCGGAATCCGATAAAGCAGTACATTCTAAATTGTCTTCGTCACTATCGGAATCAGAACTACAACTTTCACACACATTTATAATCAGGTTCTGTTCACTTAAATTGTCAAAGCGTACATCGCGATCCCAATCTGCATAATATTCTCTTTTTGTTTTGTCCACCACTTTTTTCCAATCTTCTGCCGTGACATTGTCACATGCCTCGTTCAATAGAGTCAACATCTTGTTCGCTGTGAATGGTGGAGACGTGTTATTTCTAGCCGCATAACCTAAATGTAAAAAGGATATTCATTACATAAATAATGATTAAAATGGCGTGAGGTAGAAGTGATAAATTATATTAATATACCTTTTATTTGAGGCCATATCATTTCAATAGCATTATATTGGCATGGTATGGCGGTAATCTGATTACCGTGTGGCCTTTTTGTTTTGGCCAGTTCGTCCAATACATATGTTGGTGTTGGAGGTTTATACAAATTAACCAATCGGAGCAGCTCATTTTTTAACATTGCCTCATTACTTGGCATTCCTTTGTCACGAAGCCAACTTATAATTTCATTTTTATTGTTTGCCGTAGTAGGAACTTTGTTGATTTGGACAGAATGGTACGAAGCGTTGTCCATTACTATGGCGTGAGGCTCATGTAAATTTGACAATAAGGTCATAAACTGTTGTCTGAAATTATCAAAATTCATCTCTTCGTGATTTTATGTCGTTTTAACTGACTTAAACGCCAGAAGACGATTGGGCACAAAACCTTTTGACGTTCCGGCATGACAAATAATGAGGCGCTGGCCTTTTCCTTCAGGAGCTTTCGTCCTGGATTTAGCCGTGTCGTCGGTCCATATTTTACCAACAGTATGATTAGCATTGAGCCAAGTTTCGTCGAGAAAAACGACTTTCTCCCAATTCCTAATGCTTTTCATTTGCCTCAAAAAATCGCATCTTTTTAGGGAAATATCCGTGCGCTCCATTATAAACTTTCTTTTTTCACATTTTTTATATTTGAAGCCAATGTTTTTCAATACCTTACTAAGAGACGTCGCACTGCCTTGAAATAATCCGACTGACTTTAGAGAACCTACCAGTTTAAGAAGTGTTGGTATTTCGTTGCGGTCATAGTATGCATACACGTGATTCCGAATTGCTGCCAAATCAAAGCTATCGGGTTTTGTTATTGAGCATTTCTTCTGTCGTTTCTTATTTGGTGTTAATATTTTTTTCTCTTCTAATGAAGATTCACCGTATTTCTCCTCTGTGATCCGAGACACTGTAGATTTACTGATTCCTAGGGAATCCGCGACCCGATCTCGAATGTTTTCAACAGACAGCAATGGTCCACCATTTTGTTTTTCTGGATGAAAATAATCACGCAAGCGCATTTAACAAATTCACGTGATTCACTGCTGAGAATAGTTCTTTTCTGTCTCTTCGGCATTGTAAAAACACAAAAATATGATTCAATGAAACAACTTTAACAATACTAACAATAAATATAATAATTACAACAACAAAAAACACGAATCGATCGAAGAACAACACGCTACTGAAAGTCAAACATTTGTACTGATCCGCCATGAAGCCGCCATGCGGAAATAGAGATGTTTATATACGATTCACTTCGAATTCAAATTCGATTTTTTTTCGAAGAAGAAGAGAAAAAAAATCGACCTAATCGAAATAAATATTTTTGCCCCATCCCTTTTACAAGGGGCAATAAATGTGTCATAGGGTTCTTCATATATTGGATGGACTATAGTGTAGAGATAAATATTAGCACATAACCTTAAAAATACATATTTTATTTGGAATCCGATAAAGCAGTACATTCTAAATTGTCTTCGTTACTATCGGAATCAGAACTACAACTTTCACACACATTTATAATCAGGTTCTGTTCACTTAAATTGTCAAAGCGTACATCGCGATCCCAATCTGCATAATATTCTCTTTTTGTTTTGTCCACCACTTTTTGGCCAGTTCGTCCAAAACATATGTTGGTGTTGGAGGTTTATACAAATTAACCAATCAGAGTAGCTCATTTTTTAACATTGCCTCATTACTTGGCACTCCTTTGTCACGAAGCCAACTTATAATTTCATTTTTATTGTTTGCCGTAGTAGGAACTTTGTTGATTTGGGCAGAATGGTACGAAGCGTTGTCCATTATTATGGCGGGAGGCTCATGTAAATTTGACAATAAGGTCATAAACCACTGTCTGAAATTATCAAAATTCATCTCTTCGTGATATTCTGTCGTTTTAACTGACTTAAACGCCAGAAGACATTTATTTTTCTCGATGAAAATAATCACGCAAACGTACGACAAATTCACGTAATTCACTGCTGAGAATAGTTCTTTTCTGTCTCTTCGGCATTGTAAAAACACAAAAATATGATTTAATGAAACAACTCTAACAGTACTAACAATAAATATAATAATTGAGATGTTTTTATACGATTCACTTCGAATTCAAATTCGATTTTTTTTCGAAGAAGAAGAGAAAAAAATCGACCTAATCGAAATAAATATTTTTGCCCCGTCCCTTTTACAAGGGGCAATAAATGTGTCATAAGGTTCTTCATACACTGGATAGACTATAGTTGGGAAACCACTGGTGTAGATTTTTTTTACTTATAATTGAGCCCATGATTATGAAAGTGGCATAAGTCATGTTTTATTCGTTCTGAGATATTTAAAGGTCTGTGTTTTGATGTTGGTTGAAAACCAATGAAAGTGACAACTTCATGTTGCATAAAGTGCCGTATTTAGATTTTCAAAATTAATGTTGGTTGAAGACTATATTATTTCACAACATTGGGAACTGAAATAAATGAACAACTCGTTTTTTACAATTTCTTGACTTTTATAATTATGGGCACAATTATTGGTGAAACTGTATAATAAGTGTCAAGTCTCCGCCATAAGATAAAATGATTTTTTAAAATTTATTTTTCCCTCAAATTAAATGTAAATAACTATTATAAACAATAAGAATACTATCCAGTATGTGGCTTAGAGGTTAAGCGCTTGCCTACTTTGCCAACATTGCAGGTTTCATCTCTTAAATTTAAATATATTTAATCTATTTACTATATTAATTGATTCTACATCTGTAAAATACCTATTAATCAATAAAGACGGTAACCATTCACAGTGAGTCCCCTTAACTCATTTGAGTCTAGGGATCCGATTTCGGAACACATAACTAGTAGCGTTATTGTATTTATTTACATCTTAATGTCAACAACTGAGTGCTATCTAGTGGGTGACAATGATAGTGTCGCTTGTTTATGGTTAATATTTGAAACTGTTTTATTTTTATACTACCTTATGTAATAAATATGAATTTGATAAAAAAATGGGAAAAAAAAACTTTCCCTCTAAGTGGGTTAATAATTCACATGTCATAAATTACGGGTTGCTGACTCATTAAATTACGTTGTCGGATCGGCGCTTAGTTGCCCTCAAAATGGCTAGCGTCACGTGATTACCATCTGTTGGTATTCTTCTGTACTAATTTTTGTAAAAAATATATTAAAATAAAATTTTGTCCGTTCTCACTTGTCTATGGTGAATTATCACATCTTGTGACTCACATTTATTCACAACAGTCATTAATTAAAAAAAAAAGCTTATCAGTCAGATTCCATCCATTGGACTTTGCCTGGGCATTTGGATTCATTTTATTTACATAAATAATTGATGATGAATCGACAAAATTCTGTAGGCATAATTTTTATTTTTAGGAATCTCCATTTCTATTAATAAATTCATGACCTAATATTGTAATTAACTGTTTATTAACACATCTACTTCGGGATACGGATTTTTCCATTTAAATTCTTTCCATTGTCAAACTACTGCTGGATTGCAGAACCCATAAAATTTTCGTCTCTCGACACTCAAACCGAGCGGACGTCTTGTCATCCTACCTACAGGATGGCCCGTAGTTGCGATTGTGACATCGCGCAAATACATCGTCGTTTAGACGATCACCGTTTGCTGCTGGAGCGGCTCTTAAAGGCTGTTGGATGCGGGAAGGAGGATACACCGACGTCCGTTGGTGTGAACTCCACCCAACCCAACAAGTCTGCCGTCTTCCCGCAGAAGGCGCTTGCCTAGGAAGTGCAAGGAGATTCCGGCTACTTTCGCGGAAATTGTTACCAGTCCTCGCCAAGTTTCACCATCACTCAACTTTTTTTTTTTTTTATGTAAACGCATGCAGGAGAGCACAACCGGTCGAGACCAGTGCACTCTATGACGCTCAGCCAGGGAGGCTGGACGCTGCATGCGGGAAACGTGTGTTGTGTTCGTATTTCTGTGTGGGTTGGGGAGATTGCAAGTGTATATTTATCTGATTCTTGAAGAGATCCAGATTGCAGCAAGGAGGAAACACAGACGCTGGAAGAGCATTCCATAGCTTACCGGTGGCATTAAGGAAGGAACTTTGGAAGCTGCCAGTTCTTGGTCGACATATATTAACCGTGTATGGATGTTCGGCAAGTGTAAGACGAGTTTGTCGGCTGTGAGTGGGTGCAGGAGGAATTAGTTCTTTAAGTTCCGAAGAGCAGCGACCGTGGTAATAACGGTAGAAAAGACTAAGAGAACCAATCTTACGCCTGTGTTCCATTGATTGTAGATTAGACGTAAGGGTGTCATTGTTTATCAAAGGAATTGCTCTTCTTTGAACTGAGTCAATTAAGTTTAGAAGGTATTTTGGGGCTCCAATCCAAAGGTGACTGCCGTATTCAAGGATAGGTCGGATTTGTCCTTTATATAGAAGAAGAAGTTGTTTATCGTTGAAATACCGACGTGATCTATATAATACACCTAGTTTTTTGGAAGCGAGACCGGCTTTACACTTAATTGACTCGTAATATTTGACATTATTCTTCGATATTGATAATCCAAGCATGTTGATGGAGCTTGCTTTCGGAAGAGAACAAGCATTGAAAGATACAGGATCCATAGCAGTCTTCTTGGTGGAGAAAGTACATGATTGGGTTTTTGAAATGTTGAAACTGACGAGGTTGAGGTCGCCCCATCGTGAAACCGTTTCAAGAGACATGTTCATCTTCTCCACCAGAGATTCCCTAGCAGCAGATAGTTCCGAATGTTTCGGAGGTTTATGGAAGATTATACTCTCATGGACAGTGCTGTCTTCGGCATAACAGTGAATGTTTGCGCATTGAAGCAAATCATTCACATGCAGAAGGAAAAGAGTGGACGACAACACAGAGCCCTGTGGAACTCCTGAGTTGATTTTATGGCAGGAAGAAGAAAAGCCATCTACGTCAGTGATGATGCTTCGATCACTCAAGAAGTTTTCAATCCAGGAGCACAGGGAGGGAGTTAGTCCATAAGACAGTAATTTATTCACCAGACCGCGATGCCAGACTCTATCGAACGCCTTGGAGATATCCAGGGCAACAGCTTGCGTTTCTCCAAAGCATTCGACGGATTTCCCCCAAACATGTGTGACATATGCCAAGAGATCGCCGCACGATCGACTACGGCGGAAGCTATATTGCCGATCGCACAGAAGATCATTCTTCTCTAAGTAGTTTAGAAGTTGGCTGTTAATTAAACGTTCCATCACTTTGGAAAGTAGTGATGTGATGGCTATTGGGCGATAGTTTGTGGGCTCACTTCGGTCTCCTTTTTTTGGAACTGGGTGAACAAGGGCTTTTTTCCATCCCTGGGGAACAATACCACATCTAAAGGACAATCTGAAAAGTTTGGTGAGCACAGGACTAAGTTCAGGAG
Organism: Glossosoma conforme; assembly: GCA_022606575.1. Lineage (NCBI taxonomy): Eukaryota > Metazoa > Arthropoda > Insecta > Trichoptera > Glossosomatidae > Glossosoma > Glossosoma conforme. Next base: position 250,241 of record JAGTXR010000141.1, on the reverse strand, counting down.
CGCAAGTTTTTAATACCACCGCTGGTATGCCATCTGGGCTACTGGCTTTGTTGGTTGCTAATTGGAGAAGTTCTCGACGTACGGCTTTGAGGCTGAATTTTACAGCCCCCATCTGCTTGCCACAGTGAGGAATGGATGAAGGGTTGGCCCCACCATCGTCGAGTGTGGAATTGGAAGCAAACAGCGAACCATGAAGTTCAGCCTTCTCTTTGGAGGCTAGAGCCAGTGAGCCATCGGCATTAGTCAGTGGTGGAAAAGAAGAAGTGCAAAAGTTGCTGCCAATAGAGTTAGCGAGAGACCAGAATGCTCTACTACCGGCAGGGCAAGCGGACAACTTGTTGCAAATTTGTACATTGAACTTGTCTTTGGAGTCATTAATGGTTTTCTTGCATTCTTTGGAGGCTAAATTGTATGCTGCACGACTTATGGGGTCGTTATTGTTTCGTAGTTTGTTGTATGCGGTATTCCTGCGTTTTACGGCCTCGGCACAGTCACGGTTAAACCAGCTTTTTAAGGTGGTGCCCATAGTTTTCGTGGAGTGAGGAATAAAACATTCCATTCCTTGGATGATTACATCCTCCACCAGATTGGCACATATTGAAGGGTCCTTATTTTTGAAGCAAATATCTCCCCACGGGTACCCTCCGTAAAATCCACGTAATCCGTTCCAGTCAGCCGACCTATAGTGCCACACACGTCGATTGTTTTGTTCTTTTGGTGGCAATGGAGCACTGATTGTAGTTGTTTTCACAAGGCAGTGGTCGGAGTTGCCTAGTGGCGCTTCGACCTCCACCAAGTAATCACTTGGCTGAGAAGTAAGAAATAGGTCGAGTAGAGCTGGACGATGTGATGCGATGTCAGGTTTACGGGTGGGGTTCTGTACGAGCTGTGCAAGGCCATAGCAAGACGCAAATAATTCAGCACAATTGCCAGCGGAGCTTGTCTCTCCCGACCCCAACCATGCAGTGTGGTGCACGTTGAAGTCGCCGAGAACAACAAATTCCGCTTGTGGGTAAGAAAGCAAGAGACCATCAATGGTCTCACCCAGATAGTCGAAGAGTTTAGATGTTTCTGCTTTGGACATGTTAGGGGATCTGTAGAGTCCTGCATAAATCCTAATTCTCTCGGGGTCGTTGACCCTGACCCACAACACTTGGAACTCAGCTCGTTCTACAGAGCGGATTCGGTTGTAGTTGATGTCAGACCTGATAAAAAGGCAAAGGCCGGCTTTGTAATGAAAAGCACCTTCCAAAGTATATTGCGGACAGTTGAGGTAACTATGGTCAGCAGGTGTGGCTATCTGTGTTTCTGTGAGGAAAAGGAGGTGAGGGCGTGAATTTTGTAGGTGGTGGTGTACTGCGTTGATGTTAGCGTGCAGCCCTCTGATGTTGCAGTAGTTGACAGAGGACCGGCACGTGGGGTTTGTGTTATGCTGAGGAAACTTATTCATGTTTGTGTTCATTGTCATGTTTGTTTATGTTTTATGGAATTGGATAGGGTAAGAGGGCAGGAGTCGGCGAGATAAGCACACAGTCCTCGCGGCTCCGGGTCAGGCCCAGTGCAGTGGAGGACCCCCAGTGCTCCCCGCAAAAAATGTACGATCTATCTCTGTGGAGGCCCGAGCCAAAGTCACGGAGTGCCGTGTCACACATGCAGCGCCCTCTGATCGCCTTTTGGCCCTTTGACTAACCATTAATGTCACAACAAGCAAAATGGCGACATAACATTTTAACCCTTTACGTGCGGAATAAGATTTCATAAAAACTCACGTAATAAGTAAATTAGTCAATGAAAAATAAAGTTGAATATTTAAGGACGATTTTTTTAATGTGTTTTGATTGGTCAGTGTTGCATTTATATTTACCTGTAGAACTAAATTAAATAAATCCATGATTATTTAAAAAAAAGGGAAAATTTGTAACTTTTGTAGAATGACCCACAACTCAATACATATCGTAAAAAAAAAATGACGAAGGAATGTCGTAATACGTAACAATTATATTCAATCTAGTATTTGGATAAATCTGCATCTCACACTGAAGCGACGTGTTTTTTTCACGGCGTGGGATAAATTCGCACCTCGCACGTACAGGGTTAATATATGTGTGTAAAAATAGTGAACAAAAATAATGGGCAAAAGTTCTTATATCGCGGCTTTGATGGCAACATCCTGCAAGGGCTACACCGAGCTGATGTTAATATTTTATAATAGCAATTTGTTTTATGTATTATGCGATACATCTATGATAATAACATAACATATTTTTCTTTTATTTAGTGAAATTTTTTATTTTTATTATATATATTCCCATAAAACTTTTATGTGTTAAATCAACGCATGGTTATAACGTTGGTGTTTCTTTTTCCTTTGATAATAATGTTGCTAGTTTGCATTTCATATTATATAATTTAATATTAGGTAATGTAAAAATCATTGCCGTTTCCGAAATTTGTAAGAAAAAAATTACGGCTGCTAAAAAGTGGCCAGCGCCAGAAAATCTACAGAATCGCCTGACGATGATTTGTTAAGATTCCTTTCTCTTATATTTTAAAAAATAATTGCTGATCTGGTATTCATTTTACACAGGGAATATTAATTACTTTTATGTGTGGTGTAGTGGTTATTGTTTATATATTAAGATTGGACCGTCCCTTTGGATTAATCCGATCCTTGAATTACTGTCTTAGATGTCGTGCTGATCCGTAGCTTTATGATGACAGCATCGTCAGTATTATATAGACATGAGAGCTTACAGCCGTTCCGTGATCTTGAAGCCCCTATATATAACTTATTAAATACATATATTTATATATTCTTTTTAATTGTTTCCAGCGGACATCAGTCAGACCCCCTTTGGGCTGAACAACTTGGGCGGGTTGGCTGGCCTGGAGAACATGGGCTTAGGCCAGGGCTCCTTCATGGACATCCAGGTGAGGCAGACTAATTATTAACACGTTTCACGCCACGTAGGTCACCGGTTACCTACACTGTTGTTGAAAAGGGCGCCACGTAGGTCACCGGTGACAATGTTTTTTTTTTGATCAAACATTCCCTGTACGCCAGCGGTTACATTTCAATGGAATTTTAACATTGAATGTGACCTATATGGCGCCTCTGAGTCGAATGCATTAAAAACATTACGTGGCGTTAAACATGGTAATAAGCATCATCTTCATAAGTATAATAAGCGGAATATGGTTCTCTCGCTCTGGATACTGTCAGCAATCATATTTCTTCTTAGGTGGACCTATGGATGCAAAGATGTCTTGGAACAATGCATGAATAACGGCAAATCGTTGTGACCTTATGTTCCAAATATATAATAGATATGGGAAAAAGTGTACAATTGCACAGCTGTACTAGCAACATCTTTGTTAAGGGAATATTTCATTTGTCAAAAATACAACAGTCGGAAGAGATATATTGGAATGGCGCCCGAGAGCGTGTGAACGGAGTGTTGGTCGACCCTCTGCAAGATTGAAATGAAATGTTTAAATACGAAAAATATCAAGAAGACTCATTGGGTGTTTTTGCTTGCAGGCCAGAATGCAGTCCGAGCTTCTGTCCAACCCCGACATGCTGCGTCAGGTGCTGGACAACCCGCTGGTGCAGCAAATGATGAACGACCCCGAGAACATGCGCTCGCTCATCACCTCGCACCCGCAGATGCAGGACCTCATATCTGTAAGTAGCGCCGCTGTCCAGGACAACCCGCTGGTGCAGCAGATGATCCTGACATATTTATTTTAATGTAAACACTACAGGAGACTACTGACAGAGGGTGATGGTTAACAGTGGAACCTTTACCTTGTATATGCAGTGTTGATTAACCATCGTCTTTTAAATAGATTTTTACAAAGATTTAATGTGGATTGAACATTTTTTTTTTTGGGGGCCTTAGGCCCCCGGGCCGGTCGCCTTGTACCTGCGCTCCTTGGGAGCACTTACCAAGGCATTGTTTTCAGAGTACATTCTCGTTATACAAGTAACTGGTTTTGGTGAGCAACACCACACTGGGTGTAAAAGTTAGTAGTTGAGACGCTAAAATTTGGACTTTTAGACTTCTTCGCCGAAGGTCGCCGCGAATACAGAAAATGCATGGTAGTTGGGCTCCGTAGATATGAGATCGATATATCCAACTGGTCCAGACTTCTGTTGGATTACGCTAAGGAGCCTTTGCCTCGCTAAATCTAATATTGGACAATGCCACAGAACGTGTTCAGCGTCCTGCAAGGGGCTGCCGCATGGGCAGTCTGGACTATCAACGAGGCTAAACTTGAAGAGTTTAGCCTTAAAATTGCCGTGCCCAGTCATGAGTTGACTAGTCCAGTGGTTTGGAATAAGCCACGGCATCTTCATTCTATCGAGGACAGAAGGAAAGAAGGAATATGTGTGTCTACCCTTGAGCGAGGTCGACCATCTGCTCTGCCATGCTGCGAGCGCCGCCAGTCTTACTTCTTTTTCGGTTTCTTTCGTGATCTTACCCTGCGGAGGATTGAGACAAGTGCCCCCGACCTCCGCAGAGAAGCCACGTCTAAGCAACGACATAGCGGCGCTCACCTGCACTTGCAGATCCAACGGCAGCACTCCCGCAAGGATAATCAATGACTCGGTGGCAGAGGATCGATAGGCTTTAGTAAGTGAGAGAAGTGGGGTTCTTTGACCGCTCAAGAGAATGCGTCTAATGAAGAGTAGTCGAGTGCGCTCAACCCAGCACCGCGACGCATATGTCACCGTGCTGAGAAAGATCGCGTCATACACTGTTTTAAGGGCTCGAAATTTGAGTCCCCATGAATTCCCGTAAGGCGAGAAATACAGAAGAAAGCCTTCCGCGCCTTATCTACAACATGGCGAGCGTGAGCGGCGAAACTTCTTTTACCATCCATGATTACGCCAAGGTATCTAACTTCTGTAGAAATTTTTACTTTAGCACCTTGGAAGTAAAAAGCTGGTGGACGTAGTGGAGATAATTTTCCCTTTAAAATAATAGATTCTGTTTTATGTGGCGCAAAACATAGTTTGTTTCGTTGGCCCCAGGATGAGATTTGGTTATATTCATGGTTATATTTAATAACTAATATTAATTTCTATTCATTAGAAGCGAGATTTATATTTAATTACATCGTGAGCACAATTGTAGAATTGTAAACCAAGAAGTATTATAATTATGCAATTCCACTTCGTAATGTATTTTTTTTTTACTTATATTTAATGTTTATATAATAAATAAATGTACTGAACATAATCTACAAGGTTATATTGGAAAATAAAATCTGAACAGCTTTTCATGTGATCATGCTACAATTTCTCAAGTATAGTCATTCTTATTATAATTCAATGCACGGTTGTTTCTCTTTGTAGAGGAATCCTGAGATAAATCGCATGCTGAACAATCCGGAGCTCTTGAGGCAGACTATGGAGCTTGCACGCAACCCGGCCATGCTGCAGGAGCTGATGCGCTCGCACGACCGCGCCATGTCCAACCTGGAGAGCATTCCTGGTGAGTCAGCTGGCAACTGGCAACTGTCAACTGTGCTCTAATACCGGCGATGGTTCCATCGCTCAAGATTTTTTTTTTTTTTTATTATTAAGCACATACAACAGAACATTGACAACCAGTTATAAAGTATTCTCATCAGTGGATTCTATGGTGCTTGCCATTACAAAGATAGTTAATCGATGTTATTGAAGTGTTGATTCAGTGTTGTCATTAGACTACAGCTCATCATTTTAACCCTCGCCTTACGATGCTAAAAACTTACACGCGTTCCGATGGTGTCAACTCATTACACATTCTGATTTAAAGTGAATAAAATGAGTAGAAATTCGAAAAAATGAAAATATTCAAAGATATCCCTTAATTTTACAGTGAATAAAATGACTAGAAATTCGAAAAAATAAAAATATTCAAAGATATCGCTTAATTTTACAATAGTTGATGTCAATAAGCAGTAATAATTGATATTTAATAGCTAAAAACATGAAAAACATCAGACGAAGATCTCAAACGGCCAGACGCACCTTGTCGCGTGAACATCCGAGAGCTACTAACATTACTTGGCCTGTCGACATATGGATGAGCCGATATCATTTCGACTAGGCGACCAACTGAGGTTTCCCGTCTCGCTCACTCATATTAGTACGTCAGCGAGAGTGAGGAGTATAGATGCCGACGTATCTGTGTATTTTTTAATTTTATTTTCGCACACACTTCCGGCAGGTGCAATGATTCATAACAGTTGACGGCGTCTTGATTGTAGTGGTGAATTTATTCCGGATTTTAGAAAAATATTTCCTGCTCCCGATGAGTGCCTATTATTATAAATATTTTTTTTTTCAATAAGTAAATGTATTAAGGAGGAATACCTAAAATCTGAACCCTGTGTGTATTATATTTACAGAGATATTTAAGTTATTACAAGCAATGTGTAGTCGATAGACATCATCGGGGAGGAGAGGTTAATGACATTCTTGTGACCAGGCACTCACTATAAATGAGTGATGTGTTCAGGGAATAACTTTCATCCATCACCCATTTTAAGTACAGTGAAACCTCTATCTATCGTTCCTCGAATAATCGTTTTCCCGGATGTGCCGTTTATTTCTTCTAGTCCAAATTCATTTCATACATTAATAGATCGCATCGATCGTTTCTCTATCCACCATTTTACCGCATTCATCGTTTGAATTACGCTTGTCTTCAGATACCGAACATAGTGCAGTGTGTGCAGTTATCCTTTTTGAGCTTTTAAACTAACTTCGAAATGAGCTGTTCGATGAAAAAAGTGCGTACTCTTCAAGACGACAATATTCCAACGTGTGGTATAGAAACTATCGAAAGCTTGTGTGACGCAAGGTTGACGGAGACAGCAGAAGAGGTCGATATTGGTGAAGAGGAGCCGCTGCCTGTACCTTCATTTTCAGAAGCATGCACACTCTTTGAAAGATTAAACACTTTCCACTACGCACACTCAATAACTGATGCCGAAAAAAATATCATTTGCAAAGCCGAAAATATACTGTTGACTTGCGGAAATAAAACAGTAAAAAAACAAATGTCGATGAAAGATTATTTACAAAGTAATAAACATTAATATTTTTTTGGTTCTGTTTAGCTTTGTATTTTTTTAAATTAAATACACATTTCTTTACATCTAAAACTTGTTTTCTTCTTATAATTTTAATCTACCAATGGTTATGCAGATTGGGAGGACGGTATCTTTACTCGATCGTATCTCCTTGCGTTTTATCCTCTTAATCCCGCATTCATTGTTTTCCCGCATTCATAGTTTATTTCAATAGGTCCCTTTAAAAACGATAGATAGAGGAATCACTGTAATAGGCTATGACTAGCAAATTTTACGGGATCAATTTCACAGCAACTGGGGAAATATATACAGTTTAAAAATTCAATCAAATATTTTTTGGGGATCAAACCCTTGACGTCTATCTCTAAACAAGCGCTTAACCTCTAAGCCATTCTTGCTGGCAATCATGTTTCGTCCCAAGTAATTATCTGAAAGCATGGATGTGTATACTCTTCACACTTCAAAACAGTGATACAAACCTGCCAAAAACAATGCTCCTTACTTGGAAAGGTGATAGTGATGACTTCTTAACAATTGTATTTCCTTACTTAAGTTGTAAATTATGTTTTCAGGGGGATATAATGCGCTGCAAAGAATGTACCGAGACATACAGGAACCCATGCTGGCGGCTGCCAGTAGCTTCGCTGGGAACCCGTTCTCGGGATTGGTTGACAATTCGGGTAATCATCATATTATTTTTTTTGAACATATACAGCCATACATAATTTATATTTATAAATAATATGTGTGTATGACCGAATACCGTTATTTTTCTTTATGCAATAAGAGTCTTGAACAGGTTTATACCAGTTGGGCAGACTAAAACACACTTCAGAATTTTATTTCATTTCTATAATAATCCATAATAAATATACCTTACAGCCCAAAACTCTAAACCAATTATCTTATACATTGCATTTGATATGGTAATACATGGTACAGGCGGACCTCGACTTTCGTACATTCGACTTTCGTACAATTCGCTATTTCGTACATTTTTGAAAAAAAAATTTTTTTTTTTTGGCAAAAATTCAAAATTGTTTTGTTTTCGTGCAGTTGTTTTCCTGTCGCACTATTTAATGAATATGAACGAGGTCCGTACTGTGAAAAATGTTTCGTTCTGTTCGCACATATGCATTAACATACGAGCGCTAGCGAGTCCAAACGCGCGTTTGTATGTACTAATTTGTACACACCCCCGTCTGATCTCGATACGTTTAGTCTTGCGTCAGCGCACGTACGGGTACATTGTTATGCGAGTTTTGGTTTAAATATTTCCTACCCGTTTTAACATGAGTGAGAAACGAAGAAACTGCGAAACAGATATTGCTAAAAAAAATCTAGAACCCATAAACTTCATAAAATAGAAACGAAGATAGATATAATAAAACAGTCTGAAAATGGAGAGTCTTATGCTTCAATCGGCCGTTCGTATGATATAAGAAGGTCAACGATATGTTCGATATTAAAGAATAAAGATAAAATTAAAGAATATGTAAAAAAAATTGGAAATATAACATCAAAAATTATTTCCAAAAGGCACGGCATAGTGATAGATGAAATGGAGAAATCTTTGTGTTATTGGATAAGTAATCAAAATCAAGAAAACATCCCTATTAGTACTTCAATAATTCAAGCTAAGGCACTTGGTTTGTATAAAGATTGGAAGGCTAGACTAAACGAAGATTCTAACACGGTGTTTCATGCAAGTAACGGCTGGTTTTCAAAATTTAAAACAAGGTATTCTTTACACAATGTTAAATTCACTGGAGAATCAGCTGATGCGGATGAAGATGCTGCAAAAGACTTTATTTCGACATTGTCCAAAATTATTGAAGATGGAGAATATACCTCTAGTCAAATATTCAATGCAGATGAGACTGGTTTATTTTGGAAGAAGATGGCTAATCGTACATTCTTATCAAAGGACGATCAGTTGCCCCTGGTCATTAACCTTCTAAAAACCGATTGACATTGCTTCTTAGTGGAAATTTAGCTGGTGATTTAAAATTGAAGCCAATGTTAGTTTATCAAGCAGAAAATCCTAGAGCATTGAAAGGGAAAGATAAAAAATTGCTTCCAGTCATTCGGAAATCCAATAAAAAAGCCTGGGTTACTGCTTTAATATTTAAAGATTGGTACAAATTTTATACCCAGAAATCAATGTTGTGTTTCTTTCCCCCAAATACTACGTGTCTCATACAACCCATGGACCAAACGGTGATAGCTACGTTTAAACGATATTACATGCGGTCGATAATGAATCAGGCCATCAAGGCAACTGACATTTGCCTGGCCCAAGAACTGGCAAACGAAGCATTGGCCGACCCCCTACAAGATGGACTGACGATATAAGAAGAATAGCGGGAGTGATCTGGATGCGGAAGGCGGAGGATCGAAGAGGATGTAGACTCATGCGGGAGGCCTACGTTCAACAGTGGACGGACACAGGCTGATGATGATGATGATGATGATAATCCCTCTACTTTCGGACATTTAACTTTCGTACACATTTTCAGGAACCAATCATGTACGAAAGTCGAGGTCCGCCTGTATTATAATGTGTATTATATTGACTATTTCTTCTTGTTCTTGTTATAGTATCTAACACATTATTGTAATAAGTTAAGAGACAATTAAGTCTGGTAATTTAAGTTAGAGTTATTATTATTTGTAAACTTGTAAGAAAAAAAAATACCTTAAATAAAGAACCAATTAAAAAAAAAAAAAAAAAATTGACTTTTTACCAAAATAAATGACGTTCACTTCTGGCAGACAGTGCCATTAATCTTCTTTGGATAAGAATTGTATGTGACTGACTTTAAGAAACACTTCATATAAATGGTCTCTGTACATTTTTTTTTTTTACTTACAGATGGAACGAACCCCCAGCAGGGCAGCGAGAACCGCGAGCCTCTGCCGAACCCATGGGGACCGCGCTCGGGAGGAGGAACGGGGGGAGTGGGAGGAGGCGCCGGTGCCCAGCCGCCGGGCGCGGGCTTGCTCAACACGCCCGGCATGCAGTCGCTGCTGCAGCAGATGTCGGAGAACCCGCGCCTCATGCAGTCCATGCTCAGCGCCCCCTACACGCAGTCCGTGCTGCAGGCCTTCCAGGCCGACCCCGAGATGGCCTCGCAGATCATCAACCAGGTTATTACTGTTGTCTGTAGCGTGGCGTGTACGGGAATCCTGATTTGTATGCCGCAAGACATTCCATGTATAGTTCTCGACGATAAGAAAATGTAGCTGTTGTTTATATTCTCATGTGGTATCCATAGGAACTTGTTCCAACCAAGTCCACCTTCAACTATTAACGCACGGATAGAAGGCTGCCGTTTTTTTATAAGAACACATATAGGAGAATACAGACAGATGGTGATAGTGTCTATAATAGATTCTATGACGCTTGCCATTCACATATGGCTAAGCGCTGCATGAGTGTTGATCAACCAACGTCATAAACTACAGCCCGACATTCATGCATCATCATTATTATTACAAGACTTCACTATGAATGGGTGGTCTTCACGGGACGACATTCGTCTACCACCAATTTTGATTAATAGGCTATGACTGGCATTTAAAGGTGAGGAATCAAATTCACACCATCCGGGGGTATTTTTAGAGCATTGAAATCGATGTCGGGGACCGAACCCACAACCTTCGGCTTGACAAGCAAACAAATTAACCACTAAGCTATGCCCGCCGGCGAGTATGGTGGCTAATAAGTGATAACCAACCTTATGCTTCAGCTAGAGAGTGGACATGCTATGATGGTGATGTAGATGCCTGTTTTAATGATGATCATTTTTGTTCTTTAACAAGTGGTTGTATTGTTTTCAGAACCCCTTGTTTGCCGAGAACCCCCAGATGCAGGACCAGATAAGGAATATGATGCCACAATTCCTGACGCAGATGCAGAACCCAGAGATTCACCAGATGATGGCCAACCCACAGGTAACTGCACTGGATTATTGCTACCGGTCATTACTTAACATTGCATGAATTTGAAAGCACAAAAGTTACCTGCACAAAGTAATTATCTATATCACGGGTCGTCCACCTGGTCCGTACCGCCCACTAGTGGGCGATACGGGCTTCCGTGGTGCGCGGTAGGCGATTTTTGTAGATTTTCAAATCTCCTACATTCTTTCTAGAATTATTTCCACCCATATACTGAATTGAAATATATCGAGGTTGGTGGGCGGTAGGGAAATTTTACCATGAAAAACAGGCAAAAGTGGGCGCTAGGCATAAAAAGGTTGACGACCCCTGATCTATATGTATGTATATAAATATATATCTATATACAGGTTGTCCTCGACTTACGACCGAGATACCTTCCTGGACTTTCGTCGTAATTCGAATTGGTCGTAAGTCGAATTTCATACAAAATATGTACATAATTACATATTAAAATAAAACATGTGTATTTATTTATATATTTTTATTGTTATATTTATACTTATTTAATAATACAAAATAAAATATTTACTTCATTAATATCTAAAATATTTACATCAATAATATTTAAAATAATTACTTCACTAATATTTAAAGTGTTTCGTCATCTGGACTTATATAAGTACAATCCATTGGCTCATCAACAGTAGTGGAAGAAGAAGCAGTAGTAGTCTTTTTAAAAAACATATCCAATTTTAATTGAGTTGTTTGTTGTTTTTTCCCCGTATATTTCTTTGTAGCAAGCAAGATCTTCCTGAATACGGCGGCTTATACTCGAAAATCTTTCGTTATCCGAATCCATTTTTGCAAATTTCTGCATTGCTTAGTTAATTTGAAAGAACGCTGCTTCCATTTCTTTCAATACTTTTATTTTTGGAGATTCCATGATAATTTTATTTTTTTTGGTCTCTTCAACCCTTTCATTTTCGATGCATAATAATTCTTCATTTATAAAATCTTCCGAATCATATTCTATAAGTTGGTGTAAGTCTTCACGATCAATATTAATATCAAGTTTCTTGCAAAGCCCTACAATGAGATTGGTAGTGTGTTCAATTTCATTTTCTTTTTCAAATTGAGACTGAGTTATGTTTTCAAAACGTTTAGTAAGCTTTTTCCATATTCCATACATGCACGATGATGTGACTTCTTGCCATCCCTTACCAATATTTTTATTTGCTTGGTGAATATTAAAATTCTTCCAAAACTCTTAAAACGTTTTTCCCTCGTCAAGCGCTACTATTGCTTGGGCAAATGTAGTTTTTAAATAATAGGCTTTAAATGTGGCCATAGCTCCTTGGTCCGTGGGTTGCAAAATACTGGTGGTATTAGGGGGTAAATACACGACTTTAACGTTAGGATATAAATTTCCAATATGTGGTGGATGTCCTGGAGCATTGCCTAGTGTTAAAAGCATATCGAATGGAATTCCTTTCTGATAACAATATTGTTTTACTTCTGGAATAAATAAATTCAAAAACCAGTCTTCAAAAATAAATTGTGTCATCCACGCTTTTTTGTTTGAACTGTAATATAGTGGTAACATTTCGATATTGATTCCTTTGAGGGCTCTCGGATTTTTAGAGTGATAAATCATTAATGGTTTCAATTTATATCCAGCAAAATTGCCACCCAATAAAAGTGTAAAACGATCCTTAAATGCCTTGAAGCCTGGCATACTTTTTTCTTCCTTATTGATGTAGGTACTATGAGGCATTTTCTTCCAATAGAGCGTGGTTTCGTCAACATTAAAAATTTGTTCCTTGATGTATCCTTTTTTCCTAATCATTGCGTCAAATGTATGGATAAAATCTTCAGCAGCCTTGTAATCGGCACTAGCTGCCTCTCCACTTATTTTCACATTTTGATAATTCGCCCGTTTTCTGAATCTCGCAAACCAACCATTACTAGCAGTAAATGTTTGCTCGTAATTAGTTTGCTCCTTTAATTTTAGGTTTTCAAAAAGACTCAGTGCCTTTGTCTTTATGGTCACAAGGCTAAGGGAGATTCGTTTTTTTTAATCAAATCTTCCATCCAAATCACTAATAGTTTTTCCATTTCGTAAATGGGTCCAAGTTTTTTTTTTGTTATTATTGCAGATTTTATGGATATTGCTCCTTTAATAGCTTCACTGATACTTAGTTTATTCTTCAAAATTGTAGAGATCGTTGAATGTGATAAGTGTAGATCCCGAGCTATGTCCTTCACTCTTTTACCACTCTCATATTGTTTAAATATTTTAAGTTTTATTTCTAAATCTGTAGCACTTTTTTTTGTCACTTCTACTCCATTTGCCAGTCATTATGGGCACGATTTATTGATATTGACTTCAGATATTAAATGGGTATATGTAATATTTATATCTTATATTAATTGTATATATGTCCGTGTTCAAAAACACTGTGTCAACTGAATTAAGTATATGTATATATATTTTTATATTAATTCATAATTTTAAAACAACGAAGGGAAGAAGTGAGAAATAAACAACATTCTTTGCGAACGTCCCGTGATCTACTGACCGGAAGGAAGATTTTATGGCATCATTATTGCGTCATCTTTTTTCACGCATGACTCAGGTTGACACGCGCACCGCAATACAATTTTTTTGGTCGTAATTTAAAAAAAAAAAGTTTTTTTTTTCAAATTTTTGGTCGTAAGTGCGAATCGTCGTAAGTAGAACCGTCGTAAGTCGAGAACCACCTGTATATATATATATATATATATATATATATCTGTGTGTCCTTTATGCATCCTACACCATTCATCCGATTGATATGGAACTTTCAGGAAATATAGCTATTAGGACGTTGAAGAGGATAGGATACTCAAAATTTAATTCAATTACAAAAAATAATTTAATATTTATTAAAATAATGTTTTCATTCAAGACATATACATTCAATACAGAGTAAACAAGCGTAATACAAAATGGCCATTTTGAAAATTTTCAAATATTTGAATTTTATTCATATTTGTTGTCGCTGTTCTTTTATTTTCTTTCTTCCTAACCTTATTTTCACGACCGTGCTTTACTATAAGTATGTTTTCGTTTCTTAAATGAAATTCAGCTTTATTTATGTTATAATCATTGATATTGACTTCTGCAATAAAACCTGTTAATTAATTAATAGGATTTTTATTATTTACAATACAGTAGGTAACATATTTTCTTGTTATAATCAAATAGTTATGTAAGTATTGGAATTTATAAGAGATAATCATCGATATTGCTACTAGAAGAGCTTAAAGATGAAGATACACTTTCAGTATCACTTGATACAAGAAGCCATCTCTTGTTGCTGTTCTTAGTTACTTTCAAAGGCTTCTTTCTCTTCTTTTGTATTCTTGTGCACGCAGCCTTCTTGGCTGCATCTCGTTCAATTTGAGCCTTGACTGGGTGCTCGGCAATATTTGCGTTCTTCCGCGCTTGCGTCCTCGGCCCGATGTAGTACGTGGCTTTGCCTTTGGGAATGGAGCAATATCCTCTGGTGTGATGATATTGTGCCGAGAGCAAGTCGTCGGCGCTTCTGGGGTTTTTGGAATTTGCAACATTGCAGGTTGAAGATCGTTCACTGCCTCCAACTCCTCAGTTGTTTCAGCTAGGGGTTGTGGGTGATCAGTGACATGAGATGTCAAATATTCATCTTCAGAGAAAATATCTCTGGCAAAATGCCACACTCCGGTGCAGACGAAAGACAAAATTTAAAATAAAAAAGTGTCCCATCCCTCCACCTTGCATGCTGTCCCATACCTCCACCACCTAACATTTTACAAAACATTTAATCATTCTGAAGTGCTCATTTCAAACTTCACAAAAATAGTTACACATAATTACAAATGTATCTTATTTCGTAAAACATCACATTTATCTTTATAAGATTAAAATCTTGAGCAGCAGAAAGAATCTTGGAGCTCAAAAAATCTAGGATGGAATGTATGATTTTCTTCATGAGTCAATAAAAGTGTAGCCAGCTGATCTAACAGCCTAAGAAAACGTACAGTGGTGCTAACTTAGAAAATCAACATATATTTAATGGCGGCAAATTTTAAAAGACATTATTTTTTGAGTTAAGTGAAATGTCCCACACCTCCACCTGTCCCAATGCTCCACCTTCTCCCCTATTGTAAAATGAATAATATAAATTGTACTAAGTAATATTCCTTTTCGATGAAATTCCTAGATTTCAATGAAATATTTTTTGTTAAAAAAATATTTTAAAATATACTTGCAAGGATGTTTTTTTTTTTTAACGTATTGTTTGCGGGCATTGTTTTATGCTGATTGCAGCATGGCGCGGGCGATTTCTGGGTTCGCGCGCGAGTATTTTTAACATATTTTTAAATTCTATAACTTTTGAAATATCCGCAAAAATAGTTATTTTTTATTTATAAATTTACATGAACACTAATATTTTGTAGAAATATGACACATTCCTACCCTTTACACCTTCGCAGGTAGAAAGAACCCCCATTCTCCGTACAAGTTGAAAAGAATTGTTGCGCATTGAAGATCAAAAAAATTATCAAGCCAATGGGATCTGCGTCAAGGTTTCTTCGAGCACACAAAAAAATGTATAATTTTATTAACAAATTAAAAGTAAATTTTGCTTAGTAATAAAGCATAATAAATACAAATTAGTGAGTAAAATGTGTAGTTTAAAGTAAGATATACGATTTAGCAACAAAATCTGTTATTACGCAACATGTATTATTATGTTACCCGGCGTCCACCATCAGAGAGTAACAAACGTATTACTACGTTTCCCGCATTTGAGCACCGAACTAAAAAAACGTTTTAATACGTCTCCTGAAAACAATGTGTTAGTAAATATAATATTTATGTGCTTCAAAGTAAACGAAAATAAAATGTTTTTTTTTTTAACATTTTTGCCAAAATAATTTGCCGGGAAAGTGGTTAACCATTACTGTGGTCAACCTCTTGGACAAAAGTTGGTCAAAAATTAACTATTTATTAGTTATTAACTAATATAACTATACTTTATTAATATTATATTATTTTATATAATATATATATATATATATATATATATAGGAATGACCCGAGCTAGATTCAGGCAAATCACTATAAAAATATTATTGTCCGTGTGCCCGAGATGTGCCTGAATCTAGTTCGGGCAAATTACTGTGTCAGCAAAATACCTACCCGATTTGTATTCAGGCAAATCACACAAGGGGTTAAGAATCAAATCAAGAGCTGTTGGTATTTTAAGTTATCTGAAATGAGTCTTGTATCTGACTGTCTTGAGACAATGCATGTAAAATTGGCAACCAATATAATTATTTGGTGGCAATTTGTGGTATTCAAGGTTCCAATCATGAAACAGATATAATGGACATTGTCACATAAGGGTTCATATTGTATTGTTGTATTTTAATTAGTATTGATTGTTATGCTTGTTACAGGCACTAAACGCGCTGATGCAGATCCAACAAGGCATGGAGCAGCTGCGCAGCGCTGCACCCGGGCTGGTCAACTCCATGGGGCTCGGCAACACCAACGCTGCGCCCCCCACCGCACCCGCCCCCACAGCCGCCCCCACCCCCGCCCCACCCAACAACCCCGACCTCTTCTCGCAGGTAAACACTTGACTAATTTTACTATAGATTACCACAGTCACTATAGGTATCCCAAAATACGTGCCACACCTAATTTTGATACAAAATAGGTTTTTGAACCTTTAAAAAAAAAGTAATAAAGTGTCAGATTTAAATAGAAATAATTTAACCGAAAATAAAATAATTATAATAAAAAGGGAGTGTTTGGTGGTTGCTTCCGTCGTCGCGACTAAAGCCGTGTAAACTGATTGATAGTCAATATGTTCAGGTAGAAAAAGGACTACAGTAGGGGTAATTACACTGTATGGTCACGCTCGTTTCTGGAGAGTAAAGTAAAAATTAAAATTATTTAGGATGAGAGTAATTCAGGTGGCACTTTGTTTTAATTGAGTATAAGCTGTGAGCCTCAGATATCGGAATTTAAACACACTGCAGGGGTATGTGAACTGCGGACCTTTGGACCGCTCCCGCCGTTATTTTTTCTGAATGAATTGACTCGTTTAAGGATTTTTATGTATAGTATATGTATATTTAATTACTTATAATATTGTAATATACTCAATGATCTATAAAAGTAGATTAGAATATTGAAATAATAAAATAATATTCTAATGAATAATTTAAAAATATCCATATGATAATGTCACCTTGAGACAATATCAAGAAGGTAAATTATTCATCAGTAACACAGGTAAATAACTAATTGCAACGTGCACGTCATACTTACAAGAAGTTATTCTCATCCATTCGATCTATAGTTTCGGTTCGAGACCCGAGTGGTACTTACTAAAATAAATAGACTGCCGGAAATAATAATATTAAGCTTGTGAATAAATGCATTCTGATTGAATAATAAAAAATAAAAATATACATACTTTGAATATATACTATAGCGACATCTATAATACGATGATAACTTATATAGAAGATCAGAGACGAGTCGTCTCAGGTGGAAGAAATTGGCCGATGGCCGAGCGGTATAATTACCTGGGCAAAAATGGTTGGTTCCAAAGGTCCGCGGTTCGCATCCCGCTCCCGCCGTTATTTTTTCTGAATGAATTGACTCGTTTAAGGATTTTTATGTATAGTATATGTATATTTAATTGCTTATAATATTGTAATATAGTCAATGATCTATAAAAGTAGATTAGAATATTGAAATAATAAAATAATATTCTAATAAATAATTTAAAAATATCCATGTGTGTTCTCAGTTCATGCAACGCATGGTGTCATCCATGGGAACCAACGCAGACCAGAGCGCGCCGCCTGAGCAGCGCTACAGCCAGCAGCTGGATCAGCTCTCCGCCATGGGATTCCTCAACAGGGAAGCCAACTTGCAAGGTTAGCACTTCACCAGCCCGTGTCCTACATCCACACATCCAACCATAGAATTTTAAAGACACTACTAAAATGGATATATTCCTGGGACGTTGTGTAACCTATTATTATTGTTTTATGTAAACACAGGAGAGCTTTAGCAAAAAAACCTTGGCTCTCCACAGACTGACACTCAACCGGGTTGGCAGCATACTGGGAAGATTTTTAAGAATGGTTGTGTGAGCTTAGCATATATTTTTGTATAGTTCGCAAATCAACTGGCTCTATAATATTCAGCCAGGGTAGCTGGACATAACTTGCACAAAGTATGTATTGTGTTTGTGTGCGAGTTAAGGAAAAGTGTAAAAGTGTTTTTGTGTATTTTCCAGCGCTGACTGCGACGTTCGGGGACATCAATGCGGCTGTGGAGAGGCTGCTGGCCCTGGGGCAGCTGTCGCTGAGCTAACAGTCCGGTCACTAGCCGCCAGCCGCACCCACCGGCCCAGCATCAAGGCTTCTTTAGTTGAATTATTACTATTAATCACTCTAATATTCCACGAAGTCGCAATCACTTCTGAATCATGGCAAATTTGTATACATCTTCTACGATCTACTAAGATTGACTCTTCGGATATCGAACGCCTTTAAGTCCATATTTACCAAAAAAATATGTAAACATATTCACTGATTTTAAGCTGAAACAAATTATTTATTTATGTTATAAGAAAGAGAGTTTCAGTTGTCTTGAGGTACAAGTCTTTATACAACCAATTTGGTAGTGAGTCCTAAAAACGGACATTGGCAATGATGTTGGCAGACCGACATTTAACACACATCGCTTAGCCATTCTTAAATATGGCAATCGTCATATTATCCACAGTGACAATTCTCTATTACTGTCTTTTGATATTCTCCATTGTAGATTATTCTAATGCCTACTCATCGTGCATGTGCCTCAATGATTTGACATAGATACGAATAACTCAGTCAAAAACCACAAAAATCTAAGTGATTGAGGTTTTCATATACGTTTATTAAATGTTTTAAAAGATAAATATTTAGATATGTAGAGATTTATATTTTTAACAGAAAAATATAATTAATAAAAATTATAGTCATATTTTTCTGTTATCATATTTTAAAAGTGGCGGAATATATTTCTGAATATATATTTAATTAGATTTAATTCGATAACTACACAAAACAATTGACATTGTTTTACTTGAAAAAATATTATCTGTCAAAATTCAATTAATAAATCCATTAGAAAAGGCGTCGCATAAAAGTTACATATGTAATTTTGCCATTTTTTTTTAAATATCGATTAATATTTTTAGTCCAAAAAACATGTATGGAACTTCTTTTAAAGAAAACGTAAAATTAAATTTAAATATTTAAAAAATATACATATTTGTTTCCATATTACGAGATAAAAGTTTATTTATTTTGACATGAGGTGGACTTAAGGACGTTTGATCTGAACCAACCCAATTGTGTACAGTCGGTTTGTAGTCCACATGCATTACATTAGAACCTCGATTACCCATTATTATTAAATAGATTGACTATCCAGGTTTCTGGTTTTATTCAATAAAAACAAGTATGAATGTTTGATATTGAGTGATATTTAAAAAAATGATTTTGGATGCGTAAGTAACATAGCATTGATTACTTTGGAATTTAAGCAAATTTCCTCATTTTTAAAAGCTAGGATATCTGAAATTCCATCAAATGCATTACACGGCCAACGGCGGTTATCCAACACGATGAAGGCTTGACAGCTTTAGACATTTTTTTTCTAAAATAGAGTAAATGGTCCAGGAGAACAATGCAAAGTACATAACATATATATGCTAGTGTTGTCCGTTCTCAATCACTGCTGATCCCAATCTTAACTGGGTATATCCAATTGTGACCTACGAGCACATGCTATTATACTATGCGATACATATTACAATAAACATATATATTTATATATATATTGCTTTTCTTCATTGTGTTTGTTGATTTTTGTTTTGGGTTAGCTGGATTTCATTCCCTTCTATTGGTCCGGATAATCGAGGTTCTACCGTATCACTACAAATAGACTTCCTTCTTCTTCTTTACTCTTTAGATAAACATACGTAATCAATGTTAGTTAGAGGTATTCTTTAATATCTTAAACATCGGTGCTGGGATAAACTCGTAAGCGGACAACAAAGATTGCGTCTTGCTCTAAATATTGCATGCAACTATTGTCAATGCCTCCTGATTTGGAGCATACGGCCATCGCATACCACGGCCGGGGGCTCCAAGTGAGACTGCTCATACTTATATATGGTCACTATAATCCTGGATAACGACAGACTGGGGCTTAATGAAATGGCTTGTCCGTTAAGTGGAATTTATTCCATTCCAGGTTCAGTTATGACTAATAAAAAAAATCTTTACTGGTTTGTCATGCTGTTGAATGCTTTGTATTTTTTACTACACTTATAGGTCTATCTCTTTCGCTCCGGCAATACTGCAATCTCTATTGCCCCTATTGCGAGACTTGTCGAATACTACGATACGTGTGAATGCGTTCTAGGAAATGCACCGTGCTGTAGATGTGTGCGTTCGTATTTATTTATCAGTAAATAATGATTATCCGTGTGAATTAACTTTGCATACTTTTGTTTTCCCATCTGCCTTGATTGTCAACATCCCTGGCAGCTGTGAAACCATGTAACTTTGGTCGTATCATGTGAAACAATCAAATGAATAATTGTTCATACTTTTGTTTCTTGTCTCTCCGGAAGTCTTCTCACTCTAGCATCTGTGAAGCTATTCAATTTTGGTGATATGTGAATCAAATAAATAAAACACTGCATAATTTTTCATTTTCTGTCTCTTTGGCAGTATTCACATCCCTTGCTGCTGTGAAGCTATGCAAGACACTTATTACTAAATTAATTGTTTACATCAGTAGTTATCACAACTGTCTAAATTGACAGGAAAAATGTAAAAATTATAATTTTTTTGATGGCATAGTAAATGTAATATGCTACAGCTTAGTGTTTCCATTGCAACAATTCAAAATCTATCATTATTACGATGATATTACATAAACTGGTTAAATCTACAGCTCTTTAGTAACAAGTATGTAACATTAGTTTTAACATTGGAAACTCGACGACACTATATATTATTGACTATATACAGATAAGCGTTTACATAATGTATTTCTTTTAGTTAATAAATATATATATTTACTACCTAAATATAACTTTTTTATTTGTTTGACGATGCTGGTCCCTGGGAGACCCTTTTTTTATTGTTTAAGTAGCACTGATCTTTTTGTTATAGCATCACTTAAAACCAAGTGGGAGCCTCGGATGCTACAGTTGCCTCCTTTTTTTAAACCCTCTAATTTAAAACTATGACTTTGAGTAGTTAACATTAGCAATATATATGCCTTTTCTTCTTGGATAGAAAAAATATATTCGACTGAACTTGAGAATGCGAAGCCGTCTTATTCTGAGTATAAAGAAATTGGAGTAATTACCGAATGTTTTAAAATAGCTTGTGGTGGCTATAGCTATGAATTTGCAACAAATGATTTATAATTAGTTTTTAATTTTGGTTAAATTTCAAGTAATCAATACTTGCCAGATTTATTTTTAAACTTATTTTTTTTCCCTTTGACTACAGGTTTTTTTTTTATATTTTGCCAAAATCGCGGGGATGTTTTTCATGAAAACATTTGGGGAGCAGGTGAAAATCCTGCCGATATATCTGTGTAGTGAGGGAGAGTTTCGTATGCAAAATCAAGGTTTGTGTAAAATAGCTGTAACTTTGGAAATAATAAATAAATTTTAATCAAATTCACATTTTTTTAGAAGAATATAAAAAAAATATTTATGTAAAATCAAAATTTATATTAACCTTTCAAAATGTTCTTATTCTAAATAATAATACCATGCTTATAATACGTGTCTGTTTACTCGTTTCCTGCTCTCTACACATTATTTCATGTAAAAGGCTTCTATGTGTTTCCCGTTCTTTGCCACTATTCCATTTAAATGTATTGATGGCTCTCCCGTTCCCCAAGTGTTAATGGTCTATTTTTCGATGGTTGATTTTTCGATCCGGCTTCACTCTGTTCATATGAATTTTAAGTAAACACTTGTTATATGTGTTTTTAGAATTTACATGAATAGAGTGACTCAGATAAATCGATAAATCAACGCCCTGTGTTTTTTGCAGAAAACCAGACTATCAAAAAATCAACATCCCACAGTCAAAGGGTTAATTAATAACCTCCAAGTATGTGTTGGCTGGTGAACAATCGATAATGTCCGGCTGTGTTTGGCAGGACTTTGTCAACATTGGCAAAGGACTGAACTTGTTTGTATATAAACCATTATTTTAAGTGGTTGAAATATAAGTATGTCTTTATGTGTTCTCCAATTACTAAAATCACTTTTCTATATTATGTTATTGGTAAAAGTTTTATTCTTAAGTATTTTCAATGGTAATTTCAATTTTAATGAAAAATATACACTAAAAAATATTCACTTCCAGTATTACTACATCGCTTTCTTATGTAAATTAAAAACAAAATTGAGTTTGATGAAATCAAATAAATTAATACTTTTAGTCAATCATCCAGTTTGTTGTGTATGTAAATATTGTAATGTTAATACAAGTGTTGTAATTATTGTAAAAGATTCTGGGAGTAATGTTTTATCTATAACGTGGTGACATATACAGTGGTACCTTGACATACGAGTTTTTTGGCGCGATGCGAGCTGTCGAGCGAGCGACTTTTTTCTTTTAAATAGGAGCAAAATTTGAGATACGAGCAATCGGCTTAGCGGGTTGGCCGGTTGCACAAAGTTCCCACAATCCTTTGGCTATGGTCAGTGAATCAGTTATCAGTGTGCTCTCGCTGTCAAAGCATCTTTTGTTCAATTACTTTCAATAGCGAAATTTTCTTTGGGATACGATTAAGTTGAAATACAAGCAAGGTTGCGGAACGAATTAAACTCGTATGTCGAGGTACCGCTGTATTATGTGATATGGATCATGTGACACATAATACATGTGGATTGTCGTCTTAGCATATATTGTGTGTGCATATGTCATGTATTGTGTGACATAATCATTTGACATGTTTTATATATGCATAAAAATGCAAGTATCATGTTATCATGTGTGGATGTTTCATGTGTATATATAACACTTGTCATATATTATGTGTACATGCTTCATGTGTGCATATAGCATGTGAAAGTGTAACATGTATGCAATGTTTGTTTATAAGAATGAAGAGAGTGAATGTAGGACAGCATACTTTATAGATGTTCATCCTCTTCGTGACTGTTCATTTACAGCCGGGTTGGTAAACTACGACCCATGTCCCGAATCTCTCCTTCCTTTTTTTTGTTCTGCATAAAGTTATTGACTAGTTTAAAAGTCAAAAGTTCTTTTAAATTATTAATTTACAGTCTTGTCTACATTGTTAATTTTTTTCCGTAACTTTGACTAAGCTTTTGAATGCACACAATAAATTCTAAGGAAATTTGAACAGCTAAAGCAGTGGTCGGGGAACTTGGGTAAATTACCCCAAATGGGGTAAAAGTGTGTTTCTTGGGGTAATAAGGAAATTTTTCTAGTTTGCTATTTCATAAAAATTACTATTTTCATGTAACTTTTTTATTATTTTCCGTTTAAATTAATTCAATAAATAATGTTTATTTCAATATACATTGATTGTCTTCTTTAAAAATGGGGGGAAGGGGTAATATCGACTTACGCAAAAATATTTTGGGGTAATATGGTCTTACCCAAAAATATTTTGGGGTAATATCGTCTTACGCAAAAATATTTTGGGGTAATGGTTAAAAAAGTTCCCCGACCGCTGAGCTAAAGGGTGATTTTTTAATAGCTATAGGAAATTTTTCCAAAACAAGACGCATAAAAATAAGAAAAATGCATGAAATCTTTATTTGGATCGATAGTACAGTCCATATAATTTAATGTTTGAAGATTATTTCATTCAAATGTTGACCGCGGCTGCGCCTCAAATGGTCCATCCGCTTAGTCCAATTTTGGCATACTCTTTCCAACATTTCGGCCGGTATCTCACGAATAAATGCTTCAATGCTGTCTTCCAATGCGTCAATCGAAGCGGGCTTGTCAGTATAGATATGAGCCTTAACATAGCCCCACAAAAAATAATCTAAAGGCGTTAAATCGCACGATCTAGGCGGCCAATTGACCGGTCCCAAACGTGAAATAAAGTGTTCACCGAACTTGCCACTCAATTGGTTTATTGTTTTCACATGTCATGCAAGTCAAGCTCTTCCATTTTGGGCAGAAAAAAGTTGGATATCGTGGTAGCGCTCACCATTCACAGTTATGTTGCGATTCGCATCATCTTTGAAGAAGTACGGTCCAATGATGCTACCAGCCCATAATCCGCACCAAACAGTAACTCTTTCTGGATGCATTGGTAGCTCTTGCAATGCTTCTGGCTGATCTTCACTCCAAAACCGACAATTCTGCTTATTTACGAATCCATTCAGCCAAAAATGAGCTTAGTCGCTGAACACATTTTTTCGATAAAAATATGGTTCAATAAAATTCAATAATTTGCAAGCGTTGTTCGTTTGTAAAACGATTCATGGTTAAATTATAGACCAAACTGAAGATGTTTGACAGTGACACAAAACACGAAACGTACGTGAGCTGTCAAAAAATCAGTGTTGCCAAAAAGAAAATAGTATAAAATTCACCCTTTATAAGATATTGCTGAGAACAAATAGCCTAGTAATAGACTAAGGTCTCTTAAAATTTGTACTGGTGGCTGTATTTTGAAAAAAAAAAAAACCATCGCAGAAAATAGTTGTTAATCCCTGAGGTAGAGTAATGAAAAATACATTCTAATATAACATTAAATCAGTGTCGAATTTTGGTTTTATTGTTAACCGGCCACTCTCTAAAAATAGGGGAGAACAAATCAACATTTGAGTTTAAGGCCTAAACTGTTGTGTGTATTGTGTGGTTGTTGCGAAAAAAGTTTGCTGACTCCTCATTTAGTAATGAGTCAAACAATGAATTTGCAATATTATATATTATGATAAATTAGTGTTTGGTGAGCCTCGGTTCTTTTTATATGTACACATATATAGTAATGACACTATTTTAAGGCACTTCGTTATTCGGTCAGTAACTGATTTGACAATGATTAGGAAAATGAACAAACAGGCAAATTATCAAACTCATCCCAAACCATCTTTGCATTCGAAGATCCACCCGCCATAGTTCCATAAGACCTCCGAGGTAAAATCCCGAGGACTTGAAAAGACGGCTGCTGTAGTATCAGAGGCATATTTTTGAGTAATCTGATTATTTTATGGAGGTTGGATGAGTAGCTTGACACTCCCTCTCCTCACAAAAATACCCTTTTTTTATTGATACGGAGATTTACTAAATATATAAAATAACTAAGGCATCTTAGTTAAAATTAAATAAGTAGTTATTCTTACTTATTACACTTTGAAATCATTGGGAATGAGATGTAATCCATTGGATGATGATGTGCTGAAAATATGATATAAATAAGTAAAATAGTAAAAATGATTTCTTGTTTTTATTATTCCTGTTCTGGGTATCTACAAAACGATTATTAAAGACAAAATGTTAGAAAAACAATTACTTGAGCAAAATCAAAACATGGAACACAAACTTTAAATTACAATATTGTCAATGAGTAAGATATTGTTTATTTTATAATATATATATATAAAATGATACTTCAATCACTTTTATAGTTGTGAACTGCAGCTCAACCTAAAAACCCTTTTCATACATTTATGTTACGTTTAAGGTCAGTTGGTTGGAAATCAGGTTCATTGAAGGCGCTTTTGCTAGACTTTACATCTGGCATATTCGGTGATTGACACCAAATGTTGCCATGAAGAAGTACAAAAATAATCAAATCCAACCATAGAAAAATTTAGTTGTTGACAACTAAATTTTAACTAAGCTTGAGCTTATCATTCATCAGCCATTAATTAAAAACTTGGATTAACAAATTACTCAAAATATGCTGCGGATATACTGTTATCTTGCCAATTCTTTAGGCTCCCACCCAATCGGTCATCAGGAATCATATGTGGTCACAGGTGGAACCTTCAGTGCATAGATTTCTTGACATGTCATAGAAAATTGCAACTAACAACTGTGTGGCAGAAATTTGTGATGACCATTTGCTCCAGATATGAAACAAATATAAAAATATATTCAAATGTCATTTCGTTAGTAATTTTAATTTCACTGACAGTTTTTGTTATTTTTTTCATCTACTGATTTAAATCGAATCATATACTGACTATAAAAAAGGTGATTTATTTTAATTCCTTGTTTTGAAACGTAAATGAGTGCATGTATTGTATAGCGCCCTCCTCCCCGGTTTCGTTATCAACGACACGTGTGATAAGACTTTCTCTAGACTCGGATAGAAAGTGATCCTTTGGTGTACTCGTAGGTTCTCATTTGCCATTTAAGGAATTCATGTCTATCAGGTTGAGCGTGTGCCGTGTTTTTTTTAGTTTTGGTTTTTGAATATTTTAACCGCCGATTACATCAAAATAATTGTTGGAGAACTAAATTATTCAGAACTTAGGAGCCTTCGGTTAATCATACACTCTCATTTAAAATGCTGATAAACTATCGATACTGCAGTTGCCTTGTCTTAAATGCTTTGGTCTCTTGACAAGGCAATTATGATGGCATCTGCAGAACTGCCATGTGCTTCAGCCAGGGAATGCATAAGGATAAAAAAGATCCACACTTTGTTGCTTGTGGGTATGCGTAGTTTGAAGATTCATACTTCGTTGGACTATTTCATCATCACTATTGATATTGTATCATCCTCCTCATTTACATTACCTGGAGGCATATTTTCATCACCATTCTAGACCCTGATGATGACACCTTGTCTGGACACAGGTGGCATGCAGTTCCTAGAAATAGTCAAGCATCCCTATATATTGTAATATCAATATATTGGCAGGTAATTCTTCTAAGATGCATAATTATAACAGCACTACGAAAAACGGTGACCCTTTCAATGGTGGTCGAAGTATCACAGAATATGATGATACATCACACACGGTTCAATACAATAGGCGTGCTCCTTTGGTGCTTGTGTTATATATTATTAATTGATTGTAATGAACTGTTTGGTTCTATATTATTTTATGTTTGTAACAATTTGAATATTATTTATGATTTTATTTTATAGAGGTTTGGTATCAAGATGTATGGGGGACCCTATGTGAAAAGGGAAAATAAATTGCTAAATAAATATTATTTGAAAAATAAACTTTGCTTTACTTTCGGTCTATTTTTTGACAAATTGGCTTTTGAACCACCTTCCTTATTTCCCTTTTTTTTCCATTTTATAAATTTATTTCACAACTTTTTATGTACTATACACAGGATAGACCATAGGTTCCCAAACTTATTTCAGTCGTGGACCCCTTACCATGATTTTCGGCTTTCGGTGGACCCCCTCCCACGTACTGTTTTAAAAAAAAAACATTAGTTCAGTGGTGTCAAACTCATAAAATATCAAGGGCCGCATAAGGTATTTTGAGTACGCCTATTTGTGGACCAATAACCTCTTAATATTTAAAATAGCTATAAAAAATAAACGCGCCGTGTATATCAAAAACTGTAATTTAAGTTTTCAAGTACATTAATGAGGATTTTATTTTTTGAAGATAATTTTGTGAACATTGTGTAAATATAAACCTTGTTTATTTTTACACTCCTATAATCTGGACTGAAAAATTTCCATAACCATCCGAAAAATGGTTGGTGAAATATCATGCAATTCATTCCACATGTTTTCTTTTAATTCTTCAATATAACCTGGATTGCTAATATAAAGTATACTGTAAAGATATCACAAGAGAAAACAGTCCACTGGGGACAAATTCTGGCTGCGGGGTGGCCAGTTGATGTCACCTCTTTTAGATATCAGTTTTTGGACTAAAAATTCACAAACTGCTACTGTTATAGTAATTTAATACATGAAAATAACTGTTCGCACAAATAAACCAGCAGTCGTGGCCGAGCGGTTAAAGGAATCTGTTCGCACAAATAAGTGGTGCCGAACATTTCCACATTTTTATTGACTGATTTTAAAAGTTTGTATAGCTTTTGGGGAGTTATTATTAAAAACCAAGTATCCCCCACTTCTTAATTCTTAGATTTGAGTGTAGACTGCATTTCTATTAATTCTATCTGCTTAAAGTTATTTTCAAGGGTCAGCCGACTTAGCTATTTGTTCAGTAGAACTCTGTTGTCGGCCAGCAGCCGATGTGTGCATTTTTGTGCGCAAAAAACTACTTACGCGACACAACTTCTTGTGATTTTTACAATATTGAGTATTGATTTTGATATTTTGAAACAATTTGAACATTTTAAAATATTCTTTTACAAAACAATCACGTCTGAAAGATACTCATTCCAAAATGGCTGGAACTTCGCGTGATATGTCATCTAGAGACCATCTGTTTTCAGAAGATGAATCCTAAGATACTGATTTACTCTTTTCCTTGGGATTATGAATATTTCGAAGACGATAATTTCAACAGCTCAGATAGTGATGATAGAACCACATATGTCGATAGCCAAAAAATGAGAAAAAGTACTGGATTGAAATGACAGAAACCCGAGTTCCCATTCTCTCCTGCCACATCAAACATTAGAATTCCAGACAATTAACGACTAAGGTCTGCTTTAGGATTCGTTCAGATCTTTTTACAGATCATTTGATGTCTCAGATTGTGACAGAAACTATCAGATATCACAAAAGCTTAGAAAGGAGTTAATTTTTCTATTAGTAGGAGGCGCAAGACTTGACCGGGAGTCCAGAAAAAGGGGACGCACAAGCACGATAGATACTGAATATCGTTTGGAATTAAAGCCCCACTACATTGCAAAACTAGACAAAGACTCTAAAGACAGTGCATTAACAAAAAAGTCCATGAGGAATACAAGAAACAGTTGGTTTTGTGAGACCTGCTTGAGAAAATCTGGTCTACATACAATGCTTTGAGAAATATCACGTTTCATCACACAGTTAAGATTAAACCCGTCGACTTGAACTTCTGCAACCAATTTTGCATCGCTTGGATTGTTGGAGATTGATTTTTGTTCCGAATATTCTATTGAAAACAAAATTTACGTTTATCTGCGGTCGCAGAATCCTTGTTTCGATAGTAATATCAAAAGCTGAGCACACATTATGCTTCGTATATGTTGCCATTGCACTTAATTCCTGGAATCAGGCGTTCTCGAGTTTGGTACCCTTCCCGCACCGATATCTATATTCGCGCAGAAGTAACCGGCTTCCTAAATGTTTAGAAGTTATTGATCCATCCCGTATTTTACCTCTTTTTGTCCAAGATTAGGACATTTATTGTATGCACTTCACAATATTTACATCACGCATATTTAATTTATATTTAATGATATTAATGATAATGTGTCAAAATTTCTTATAATTTTAGATTGAACCTTTCGTAGACCCCCTAACGATGTTCAGGGACCCCCAAATCAATTTTCATTTTCCACGGACCCCCTGAATGATCTCATGGACCCCTGGGGGTCCGTATGGACCACTTTGGGAACCACTGTCCGATAGACATATATTTTAAATTTAACTGTTACTCGAATTGATAATACGGTGAGTCCCCTTAAAAATGGACCATGTATAAATGCTGAGCTGAATTCTAATGAACTTGGCAGAGATCACATCACATACAGTTATATAATATATTGTCACTTTTTTTTTTTTCACATGAGTTGTCCCCATCAATTGTAAATAATAAATTCAACCTGAAGCCTCTAAAATGGATATAATAATAGGAAACCCTGGAGTCAAAATGTATTCCTCAATTAGATTTATTGTGTCAATAGCAAAGTGATAAAAGCAATAAAACAGGACCAAGATAATAGATAAATACTCATAAAACCGCTACTCACATATCGAGAGACTGCTCTTAGGGAGTACAGGTATGAAGTCACTTTGAAGAACATCACAAAATCACATGATAATATAGGAAGTGGCTCTTACTAGGCTCTTTATCTTTATTCTAGTAGCTATAGTAATTCATAAGTATATATCTGGGACACTACTATAACTCTTCTTCAAGCTCCGTGCTCTCGTCATCCCGATAAACCATCGAGCACTATACATGCACAAAATTAACACAGCAGACTTATAATAGAGTTGCCGACTTTGGATCAGGCAACGATCATAGCAGCTGACAGAATTTTATGACCTGAATGCCGCAGAAGAGCATTAACTACGGCAGCCTTTTCTTCAAACCCCGGGCTGTCATCCTCCAATAAGGCCGTCAGAAATGTATTCGGCAGAGTTACGGGAAAGCTTTATGGCGGTGGCTCGTGATGTCCATACGCTCTAGTTGAGGGAGCGGACAAATGAATTAAATGAATTAGTGGCATATGGTCGCCACTTATTCACTTCACAAAGATAGCGGATACGTTAGCAGGAGATACTGTACTTAAAAAATGATAGCGTGATTCTTATGACAATAGTTCAAAAAATTCCGTCAATACAACCTTATAGTATTTAATTGCTTCACCATCCTTAGTAATATACTCATTTCTTTGTTTTCGCCTTATCATCCCTCAAAGCATGCTTAGAAACGGAATGGCACAGTGCTCTATTATTTATTACTCTCAGCACTTGGAAGGCATAATTTTAAAATGGCAACATACATACTACGTTTGTTAAAAATCAAACAAATAAATTTTTGTTTGAAGTTTGTGTTTTTTGTTTTTTAAATATCAAAGAAGAAATTTTAAGGGCAGAGATAAGACCCATCTCAGAGAGGCGAGCCCGATGGATCGGTCACATCATGCGCCACAATAGTCTTCTTCACGACATTGTGGGCGGGATGGTTAAGGGTTGAAACTGCAGAGGGCGCCCTAGACGGAACTATTTGCAGCAAGTGAATGAGGACATGAGTTGTAACTCTTATGCTGAGCTAAAAAGGGTTGCAGAGGATCGAGAAGAGTGGAGATCGAGATGCAAGATTTTGTTGCTGCAAAGCAATCCACTGGATTGATACTATGAAGAAGAAAATAGTTTATTTAAATACATTTAGTTTTTACTTGTGAATACTTTTAACTCCCATGCCATCTTCATCACATATAAGACCACCATAGAATTACAAAAAATGTCACAAGTAAATACATACCCCTGATGTACGTCCTCTCTAATTACGATCTTGTTGAATTGACGTATTC
The DNA here is from genome assembly GCA_022606575.1 of Glossosoma conforme. NCBI lineage: Eukaryota > Metazoa > Arthropoda > Insecta > Trichoptera > Glossosomatidae > Glossosoma > Glossosoma conforme. The sequence continues at coordinate 218,972 of JAGTXR010000141.1, read as the reverse complement.
ATCTTACTTAAATAAATATTACAAGAATATGCTTATTAGAATAAGCTAATTATGATAAACAATTAAATAATTGTATTTTTCAGAATTCATTATGTTGTTTTATAAAACACACTAAATATTTGTAAGAATTTTCGTCCCATATTTGATATTATATTGTAATGTGGTGACATCAGCTCAATGTAGCCCTTGCAGGCTGGTGCCGAAAAGCCCCGATATACGATCTTCCGTCTCTTATTTTTGTTCACTCATCGGTCATGCATATTTAAAAATGTTAGTAATTTAAGATTATATAAACAAAATGTCGCTGCATTGTCATTTTGTTTGTTTGACAACTCCTGTCTTTGGCGCATAGTTCCATAAATGGCCACAGTATTAATTTCGGCGCTGGGCTGTCACAACTGCCAGGGAATCAGTTGTCATCTGTCCAGCAAAGTTCTTTCTCGGGCAGATGACCGAAGTTCGTCAATCTTTTATCTTGAATATATTTCAACGTGCTTCTCGAAAAAATATTTTTGTTCGTGACCTGCAATTAATTCCTTGACCACGCGTTCCGATGACGATTCCGGCAACATGGAATCTCTTTTAATAGTAAACGGGGATATCAGTGGGTTTAGGTATTAAGGTTATAAGTTTAGGTATAAATTTTTAAATTTTTATATTTATAATAAATAGACAGTAGAAACTAGCTGGTTTCAACTGTCACAAATAATGTAGTCATATTCTACTTGTGAACATTATCAGGCATGGACATAATTGTATCTTGTGAGTCAGGGTAGATTCGTTAAGGGTTCATCGTGGCTAAAACATACGGAGATATATGATGGGTGGAATCCTCTATTAATTGTGCTTTGTTATGTATCTATATAAAAATTCAGATAAGAAAATATCTATATAAATAGTAAATAAAGCTTAGCAGAATACAGTTCATCAAAGATTATAATAGTAAAACTAAAAAATAATGTGTAGTAAACAAGCATTTTTTTCCACATTATAAATGTGTTAAGGGCCGCACATAAAAATATGGCGGGCCACAGATTGGGTGTGGTTGGTATAAGCCAAGGGTCGGCAAACTTATTGGCCAAAGAGCCAAATATGTACATTACAACAATTCAAAACAAATCTGAGAGCCAAATCTATTTTTTTAATTTAGTAAACCTTCACTATAATTTTAGACCTTCATTAAATCACTAGTACACTGAATAAAACTTGATTTCACACTTAAGAAAGATTTATTCGATGATAAACAATAAAATAAAAGTAAGGTATCTATAAATTTAAATCATGACAATGACTGATAAACACTTAATGCGAACAATCTCCTTGCATCTCCTTGGAAAGTTTCAGTAAGTCAGGTTTGTATGTTGTTGTTTTCTATTTAAGGCATGATTCCAGGTTCTCATCAATAAGACGACTTCTTAGTTTACTTTTAATATATATAATCGTGTCGGAAACAACAGGGTCAGATCCTGTCTGCCCAGAAGTGGGCTACGTCGATGGCGTTACTTCTGGCTACTTTTAATGAAATTCATACTTGAAAATGATTGTTCGTATGAATATGTAGAACCAAAAAAGGAAAAAACAGGAAACGCGAGTTTTTTCAGCTAATCGTAAGAGTCAGGAATACTATTTCAGACGTTGAAAATGATCTGTTTTCCTTCTCCAGGTCTTTCAAAGCAGACCATTTGTGTTGTGAACTAAGATCACATTTGTTCTTCTCTAATATTTACAAATCAATACAATAATAAGAGGATTTTTGACGAATGCTAAGGTTGCTCTGCTATTTTTAGACTCCTGAAACCAGCTGAGAAATGCTTCCCTCATATTTAAAATTGTTGTTGTTCAATAGAAGAATTATTTTCTTGGCAGTGCTTCTCGCAGCAGGCCAGAAAAGTGAAACGTTGTTTCCCTTTCAAAATCTCAATCAAAAAGGGATAATTTTTTTTGGAATGAAATGACTTCTAACATTGGAAAAATTGTGTTTCATTTCCCTTGTAGTTTACGGTTAAGCTGATTTAGATGAGATGTAACGTCTACCATGAAATAAAAGTTTTGGATCCACTGATTGTCTGTAAGTTCTGGATAGTGAACACCCATCTCAAGGAGAAATGCTTCAATTTCTGGCAATAGGGACGCGAAACGTTTTAAAACGTTCCCTCTTGCTAACCATCGAACCTTGTTATAAAGCAGAAGATCAGCGTACTCACTCTCCATTTCAACGAAAAATTCTTTGAATTGACGATGATTAAGAGCTTTAGCTACAATGGAGTTGATGATCGTTATCACAAATCGCATAACTTTACTAATTTCTTCTGGAAATATCTGCGCACAAAACACTTCTTGGTAAATAATGCAATGATAAGCCAATATCTCGTGATTATTTTTTTCTTTTAAAATGACAACATACCCTTTTCTGACGCCGGTCATACTTTTGGCCCCATCTGTTGAAATCGACACAATTTTATCGAGAGGAATATGATATTTAACCATACACTGCACCACAGTATTTGCAATATCCTCTCCAGGCGTCTGACCCTTGAGTGGCAATAATCCTAAAAGTTATTCTTTAGGACCTGAGTGAGAAATAAATCTTACGAAAAGCGAAACTTGCGCTGTATCACTTATGTCACAAGACTCATCAACTGCTATTGATAAAGCCGAAACTAATTTGGAAATTAATATTGGAGCACATTTTAATTGTTCTATCTTTCATTGTTTTGGCAGAGAGTGGTAACTCTTTAATGTTTTTTAAAATATCTGCTTTGTTCTTAAAATCTCGAAATAGCTCTTTGGACGCATTGATAAAACAACGTTTTTATGTATTCGCCGTCTGTGTACGGTTTCCCTTTCTTAGCAATCTCTTGACTAACAACAAAACTTGCCATATTAACATTGCTGGAAGATTGCATCCAGATATTAAAAACAGAAGTTGATGAATCGTGACTCTTCTGAAGTTCCTCAACTGCTTTCTTCCTTGCATAACCGGCAGGATAATAAGTGCTAAATGACGCATGCTTACTTGTAAAGTGTCTCTCCAAATTTGATTTCTTGTTGTACGTGAATTTCTCCTTACAAATAAGCCATTCAAGTTTCTAATAAATGCAAAATTTTCAGTCCACTCAACTCTAAATTCGCGGTTTTCATGTTCCGTTTTTCTTTGCTTCCTTTTGGTAGCCATTGTATCGATTGGGGCACCTACATATAAAAATATCCCATTTTTTTTCTAAAGCCACCAATACAAAAGTATTATCATTTTTAAAATTATGACAAAAATACTTGTAGGATGTGTAGCTGGATAAAAAAAAATATAACTTTATCCTCAAGAAAACACCTTTGTAACGTAATCCACTAGCGCGATAAGCTACGACTACTGTAGAAAAGACTGTTCACAATCAATGCGACTGATACAATGACTACTGTTAATGCCAACCAGACTTGTTGAAACGCGCGAGTCTCCCCCGCGCCGCGTAACCGACAGTCGTCAACCGACCGATAAGTCACCCCCGCACGTACACCTCTGAGCGCAGGTACCGCGCGCCGCTCCGAAAGTAAGGTAAGGGTGTTATGGCTGGTTTACATTGGTCAAGCGTTTAGCGATGTATGTAAGTACAGTGAGCAAGGACAGTGGTGTGAACCGATTGAACAGTGGCGAGTCTATTCTTGTCTATTGTGTAGGGGCCTATTCCCTTGACACGATGTACCTGCCCAGGCACGTGGATATTTGTGCCAGAGCCGCACTCAAGGAGCCAAAGAGCCGCATGCGGCTCCGGAGCCGCACTTTGCCGACCCTTGGTATAAGCCATTAATATAAAAAAACTAAAAACACAAATTCATACTATTTTTTTAATTTATGACATTTTTGTTACGTATGAACTTTCATAGTTATAACATTCTTATGTACAAATGAGAGACTCACGTAAAAGATACTATTTCGGTGTTGAGACATATAGTCGGATGAATAATATTAGGCGAATATTCGGTACTTTTTAAGAACAACACTTCATTTCAGCATTTTTAATTTTTTATTTTATTGTTGTCTTTTATTTTAATACATATACTTTTTATGTTAACTTATCGAATTGTATATTACAGACTTATTTCAAATAAAAAAGTTACACAAGTTTGCTTATAAGTACTATATCTTGTATTATTTAACAAAATTATAACTAAAATGCATCAGATGAGATTTTTTATGATATATAGTAGGATTTACCAAACTTTAGAATGGAACACTTCGCAAATCAGGAAATTTTAATGATCTGCAGAACCTGAATAGATGTTCCATTTGGGAGACCCTGACATGTATACAAATGGAAAAGACCCTTTTATAAATTTTTTAGTTTAGTCTCTAAGAATATATTTTGTCTGGTGTGTGTAAAATTATGCTTTTTAAGATCACTTGACTGAGTACATTTATAACTACATATCTTGCAACTGAAAGGATTTTTCCCAGTGTGCGTCAAATTATGTTTTTTAAGATTACCTGACCAATAACTCTTATAACTACAAAGTTTGCAACTGAATGGCTGTTTTTCAGTGTGTGTTAAATTATGGAGTTTGAGACTACTTGCGCGATTACACTTATAACTACAAGTCTCACAACCAAAGGGCTTTTCGTTGGTGTGTTTTAAATTGTGTTTTTTAAGATCATATGATTGAATACATTTATAACTGCAAATCTTGCAACTGAAAGGCTTATCCCCGGTATGCGTTAAATTATGTTTTTTAAGAGTACTTGACTGAGTACATTTATAACTGCATATTATGCAGCTGAAAGGTTTTTCCCCTGTGTGTTTGAAATTATGTAGTTTAAGTCTACTTAAATGATTGCACTTAAAACTACATAAATGGCAACTAAAAGGTTTTTCCGCTGTGTGTGTTAAATTATGTTTTTTGAGATTACTTAAGCAATCACATTCAAAATTACATATCTTGCATTTGAAAAACTTTTCCTCAGCGTGTGATAATTTGTGTTTATTAAAATCATTTGACTGAGTACATTCATAATTGCCTATTAAGCAACTGAAGCGTTTTTCCTCAGTGTGCGTATTATAATTATTTTTAAGATCATATGAATGATTGCATTTAAAATTGCATAATTTAGAACTGAAATACGTTTCCCGGGTGTGTGTTACATTATGTTTTTTAAGATCATTTAACTGAGCACATTTATAGCTACATAAGATGCAACTGAAAGTTTTTTCCCCAGTGTGCGGTAAATTATGATTTTTAAGATTACCTACCCAATTACTCTTAAAACTACAAAGTTCGTAACTGAATGGCTGTTCTCCAGTGTGTGTTAAATTATGGAGTTTGAGACTACTTACGCGTTTGCACTTAAAATTACAAATTTTGCAACTGTAAGGCTTTTCGCCGGTGTGAGTAAAATTATGCTTTTTTGAGATCATATGACTGAATACATTGATAACTGCATAACTTGCAACTGTAAGGCTTTTCTCCAGTGTGTATTAAAATATGTCTATTAAATGAACTTAATGAACTAAATGAACAATTACATATCTCACATTTTAAGGGTTTTAAAATATATTTCTGATCCAATGATTCAGATTTCATAACTTTATGGATCATGGCGCAGCAGGCAAGCAGTTGATGGAGTCGCAAAGTCTTTGAGGGAGCAAAGAAGCCGCACAGGTCACAAGCTCCGCCTGACAGGACACAGGACTTAACTCCATTGAAAACTGAAACAGATAACATTGAAAATATCATGATCAATTTCATTAGGAATTATGCTTTAAGATGATGTTCTTTTTATTATGTAAAGATGGCGAGAATCCGGGGGCCAAAATAAAAGGCAGTTGAAATTTATGCTCTCCTGCGGCATTCGAAGAACATGTCTCAGCTAGGTACATCTTCGTCTCTTGACTGAAGGTTGGATAGTAGGCATAGAATCCAAAGATGAGATTACTACATCACCACCTGTTAGTATCTCCTGTATTTGCCTTACATAGAAAATAACAAAAAAACTTTGAAATAATTTATTTAAATTTAAAAATAGAAAGCTATCTGAAACAAAATGAAATCTTATATAGTATATATGTCATGCAAAATAAACTGTTGCAGCACATTTCTTACTTCGCACTCTTAAGAGACGACACTCTCCGGCTTGTTGAGGTGATTGAATCTTCATGCTGGATAGATTCTTGGTAGTGGAGTATGCATTGAAAATGAGCGTTTTGTATTGAGAGTAATATATTATGAGCTGCTTAAACCGAACGAGACGATAACAGCAGACCGTTACCGACGACAATTAATCAAGCTGAGCCAAGCATTGAAGGATAAAAGGCCGCAATATGCCGAAAGACATAACAAGGTTATTCTTCAACGTGACGACGCACGATCCCATGTTGCAAATGTTGTAAAAAACTACCTGGTGAACTTCAAATGGGAAGTTCTACCCCACCCACCATATTCTCCAGACATTGCCCCCTCCGATTACCATTTGTTCCAGGTCGATGACACATTGCCTGACTGAGCAGCGATTTTCTTCTTATGACGATACCAAAAAAATGGGTCCATGACTGGATTGCCTCAAAAGACCAAGACTCTATCCAGCGTGGAATTCGTATGCTACTTCAAAGACGGGAGAAGGTCGTAGCTGCCGATGGTCAGTATTTTGAATAATCTAAGTCTGATAGTTTTCTCAAAATAAGCTGTTGATTTTTATAAAGAAACACTCATTTTCAATGCATACTCTTAATAGATGATAATAATAAGATAAGATAATACCCTAACAGAGTCAAAAGTCAAGGCATGCAATTTAAATATAACTTCGTACAGATTGGAGTGAAACTAACAGTAGGTCTTTCTCCTAATGCGAGGTTAGTATAAAAAGTCAATGACTTTTTAGAATAAAATATATTTTTGAGTCAAAAAAGCATTTTATTTCTCAGCGTAGTCTGCCCTTTTGCTCGATACTAAATTATCGAGCAACAAAGTCCACGGTTTTCTCATTTTTTTTATTAATTCCAAAGAAAAGGTTTTCTCAAAGCCCTCAAAATATGCTTTTATTTCAGTGATGAATCTTCATTCGACCCAAATCATTTACCGCCCAGCCATTTCTTCAGGTTTGGAAACATGAAATAGTCGCAGGGTGCTAAATCTGGAGAAAATACTAAATGGGGAAGCAGATTTTAGCAATATTAATGGATTTTTACCATAGTTACTACACTCGCGCATTATCCTAATGGGACGGCACTTTTTCTTCCCCAAATAGTGGTTCTTTCTGCTTCAAATCAATATTCAATCTGTCCAAAACTCTGGATAATATTCGCCCGCGATCGTTTTACCCTATTTAAGGTAAAATATGTAAATGACACCGCATGCTTCTCAAAAATCTGTGGCCTTGAACTTGTTAGGTGCATGTTCACCCGAAGAAAACCACCGTTTTTATTGTTTCTTGGTCTCTGGTGTATGTCCAGCTAGGGAGAGATAATAGATGAAGATCTCACCTGGCTGATTGTGTTGGTCGCCTCGAGGAAGAAAGTCTAGCTGGGGCTCGCTCTTGTCACTATAAGGTCTGGTCACACTCTTCATTCTGCTATACTGACTGGAGTAGTTCGGCCGATTGGCTCAATGTGGAGTTTACTAGAGCAGTGCCAATTAATTACACTATAATGACCAATAATGGTAATATTATTTCAACAACATCAACCCTATAATAGCATTCTTGATGAGAGTATCTTAAGAAAATGACAGTTGTGCCGGTATTGCCTGTGTCATAATTTATAAATCGCAGAGTGGAAAGGTCAGCCTATAGTAAGACGTAAATAATAATACATACACTTAATAAATTGGTTACAAAATATGTACATATATATGTCGAAATATAAATATTTTTAAAATTAATTTCAAATTATAATTATGCAGTTTCACCGAGTATTGTCAGTTGATAACCTTAATGTTATTGAAAATGCAACTTTATAAGGTAATGAATGAAAAATATCAGAAAACATTTAGTGTACATAAATGAAACATTTGCAATCGTCTATATAGGGTAGAAAGATTAGAGAATTACTATTAATAAATGAAAATTGCTGTATCAACTTTGTGAGAAATGCACAAATTAAGCGCAGATCTAAATACATTTGATCCCAGTCAGTTCATCTTCCAGCAACTTTATCCTTCGGGCACATGCTAACATGAAATTTATACAATATGCACAAACCACAAGGTAATAACGAGTTCAAATCACTAAAAATCATTATAGAGCGATACAAACTGAATGAAAAGTACACCATTAAAAAATAATTTTACGATATAGGTATGTTTATAATTTTTTTATTGATGATATTATTTATTGATTTCTTATATCAGTAATTTAAACATAATACCACAACAGCGACGATGAAACTTCTGTACTTCATTAAAAAATATTTTTAAGCATTAGTTATACTTAACCAAGTTTTTGATACAAGAAGACTTAAAATGGCTTCCGAAACTGAAACACGTCACATCAAAATGAAATTGTAGAATACTCGTAAGTCTCAATATTTTTCATTTACTTAACCCATGACCGCTCACCATACACACTAGGGTACATCTGCGAAATGATTATTTTTTTAAATACACGGTAATTTTTTTTTATTATGCTCTATTCTCCGGAACCAATATATTGCATAAAAAAGGATATGGTATATACTTGTAACTTGTCTCTCCGATAGCTATAAAGTAACAGCACTATTATTTCCAAATTATTTTCCTATCATACCTACCAGCATTACACACAAAGAAATAAGGTAACATACAGACTCCATTTTAGTTTTAAATGTAAGATTATATATGACCATATATTCTGGGTGTGATATTTAGGGGTGCTGTAGGTATATTAACCCTTCAGAGACTTTAGACAGAGAGAATTTTTTTTTAAAAATAAAAACTGAAGTTTTAAGCTATATTTTATCAGCATGTAGTTTTCTTCTACTAGCAAAAATATCTTTTTAAAAAATATACGATGCTTCCTTGTAGAAAAGCTATGTTACCATATGGTCACGCTAGTCTTTACTGTTGACAACTTATTTTGTATGAAACATTATTCTTTAATTTGTTTTTTTTTATGGATTCTTACCTTGGCTAGCCTTTGGGGTTAAAATACAGTTACACCGAAAATATTTATATCGCCTTCTTAGATCAACATATTGTTCTACAAAATGAATTAGTAACAATTACGTAAATCATTTTTGAAAATATTGAAAATTGTATTTACTCTTTTGAAGTATGCATTTTTTGAAAAAAATTCAACCCGAAATAAAATAACTCACAAGGGCACTTGGTAGCTGTTTCCGTTGCCGCAGCTGCATAATAACTGTGGTGGAGACACTTCTTAACCGAAACTGAGTGAAAGATACAATGTTCAGGTTGAAAAGGGACCGGAGTAAGGATAAATAGACAATAGTGTTCACTGTGACCATACGGTCACAATAAACACTATTGTCTAGATGAGCGCAAGATTTGCTGAATAAGCCTATTGAGCCAACGATGCTTCGAGACAGACTAATCACCAAGACTCCCCTTCTCCACAATCTATACAAAATAGGCCACAGTTACACCAAATTATAGGTAAAATGCCGCTGCACAAGTTGTTTCTTCCATGTATTACTGTATGAACAGTGATGTTTGCAGTTTACATAATACAGTAAATACATCAGAGGAGCGACCAGCGCATTCAGAAATATACGCAATATACTTTAAGATGATTATAAAATATATATTATAGATACAAAAAAATAAATAAATATAGATTTCTATCAAATTTTATTGGGGGCACTGCAGCTAAATAGTGTATATGAACGCCACAGTTAATAATTAACAATGTTTTTTTTTCACTCGTAAGGATAACTGGCATAGGTATATAAAAATTATAAAATAATACAGAAATGGATTCAAAAAATTTATGACTTTTAATTAATTTAATGTAATAACAAAATTTTGGAAAAATAAATATATAAATCAATTAATATATTAAATTGTATTGAAAACATACATATGGACATTTTATTTCTTTTCCATGTTTTTTTTTTCGAAGTTCATATTTCACTGCATACATTTTGACACTACATTTTTTCATCTGAAAGGATTTTTATATGTGTGTTAAATTATGATGTTTAAGACTACGAAAATGATTACACTTATAACTACATATTTTGCAACTGAACCGCTTTTCCCCAGTGTGACTTAATTTGTGGATTTCAAAAGTACCCGAATGATTACTCTTAAAACTGCATGTCTGGCAACTAAAAAGGTATTCCCCGGTGTGTGTTAAATTATGGTGTTTAAGACTACTTGCCCGATTACACCTATAACTACATAACTTGCAACCGAAAGGCTTTTCCTCGGTGTGTGTTAAATGATGATTTTTAAGGTTTGCTAACAATTTACATTTATAACTACAGATATTACAACTGTAAGGCTTCTCTCCAGTATGGGTTAAATTGTGTCTTTTGAGATCACTTGACTGCGAACATTTATAACTGCACATTTTACAATTGAAACGCTTTTCCCCAGTGTGTGTTAAATTATGTTTTTTAAGATCATGTGCCTGAATACATTTATAACTGCATATTGTGCAGCTGAACGGTTTTTCGCCGGTATGCGTTAAAGTATGCTTTTTAAGATCACTCGCAGAGGTACACTTATAAGTGCATATGTCGCAACTGAAAGGCTTTTTCCCGGTGTGCGTAAAATAATGATTTTTAAGATTACTTAGCCAGTTACATTTATAACTACACAGCTCGCAACTGAAAGGCTTTTCAGCAGCGTGAATAATTTTGTGTTTTTTTAGATCACCAGATTGAGTACATCTATAATTGCATATCTTGCAACTGTAAGGTTTTTCGCCAGTGTGTGTAAAAATATGTTTTTTAAGATCACTCGAAGAAGAACATTTGTAGTTGCATATCTTGCAACTGTTAGGTTTATCCCTGGTGTGTATTGAAATATGTTTGTCTAAAGCAGTTAATAAATAACATGTAAAATTACAAATCTTGCATTTAAGGAGTTTTTCTCCACTATGTGATGAAAGATTATAGATTTTTTGGTCCAATGGTTCATATTTCTCGACTTCAACGATCACGGCGCAGCAGGCAAACAGTTGATGCAGTCGCAGAGTCTTTGAGGGAGCAAAGAAGCCGCACAGGTCACAAGCTCCGCCTGACAGGACGCAGGACTTCACTCCATTGCCAACTGCAACTGATAACATTGAAAATATAATCATTAATACATATTCGTAAACGCAGTATTTTTTTTTGTCAAATTTAAAGTATAAAACAATAAACTTTGTAAAAATCACAAGTTTTAATAATTTATTTGTCTACCGGTTTCAGTGAATTCGCACTTTTTTCAGGACAAACATAAGACTAATCATAAATACAGAGCAGTTAATCAACGGTAGAGAGAGAAGTGGAGGGGAGAAGAGAAGTGTCAGACTCCTCAGTAGAAGGGGAGTCTGACACTTCTGAACAGAGCGAATTCCTCTAGTTGTTTTAGGGCCGATTTAATTTCGAATATACTTATATCTTACTTACACCCTTACGTCTAATCTACAATCAATGGAACACAGACGTAAGGTTGGTTCTCTTAGTCTTTTCTACCGTTATTACCACGGTCGCTGCTCTTCGGAACTTAAAGAACTAATTCCTCCTGCACCCACTCACAGCCGACAAACTCGTCTTACACTTGCCGAACATCCATACACGGTTAATATATGTCGACCAAGAACTGGCAGCTTCCAAAGTTCCTTCCTTAATGCCACCGGTAAGCTATGGAATGCTCTTCCAGCGTCTGTGTTTCCTCCTTCCTACAATCTGGATCTCTTCAAGAAACAGATAAATATACACTTGCAATCTCCCCAACCCACACAGAAATACGAACACAACACACGTTTCCCGCATGCAGCGTCCAGCCTCCCTGGCTGAGCGTCATAGAGTGCACTGGTCTTGACCGGTTGTGCTCTCCTGCAATGCGTTTACATAAAAAAAAAAAAATCTGGGATGTCTTCAGACCAGTGCTTTGTGAGAGTAGCCCTCTTGTCGTCCGTAGATCTGTCAATAGGACCTGACATCGTAGATGAATACAATAACCCGTAGAAATGTTCTATTTCCTTCAGTATATCATTAATCACTATTTTATTTTATTTTAATTTTTATTTTATCCTCACAAAATTAAAACTTTGTTCAATGCTATGTATTTAAAAAATATGGCAGATTGGGTATTGCACAACCCACCCAATCCTGCTGGAATAAAAACTTTATTATTATTATTAAGATTTGTTGTTATCTTCCCATCATCTGTCTTTAGTTTGGAAAGTTGGGCCTGTCCTATAGAGGTGTGTCTGCTAAATGCATTTGACCCCCGGCCTTGTGCAACAATATCCATGATATACTCGGTGTTCGAACGACGAATGTCAAATCTCATGGATTTTTTCACTTTTTTGTTCAGTGTATTGTAATCTTGGATGCTTCTGCTTTTACGACGTTCGTCCATAAGAGCTATCGTTTTGTCTGAGAGTTTTGATCCTTTTTTTCTTTTGCACTGCTTTATGACTTTTTTGGCAGTTTCTTTAATGCTATTAATGATTCTGTCGTTAAGTTTGTTGACGTTGTCGGTGTCATCACTATCTTCCAGTGCTGACCCCAAATGTAAGACAATAATCTGTTTGTTGTATTACTATTATTATTAAAATGAAAGGCCGCCTTATCTGCTCCCTAATCTCGTCATTTTTCATGTCTAACAAGTTTAACATTATTCAAGTCTAACAAGACAACAGCAATATTCTAATACTTTCTATTTTTACAACCTACAACATGGCTGTATTGGTTTTCTGTGACATGCCAGGATTCAAAAAAGAAGAATATAATATACTAACCAAACAGACTCCTAAGACCGCCTTCGGGCTTGGGCCGGGACGGGGTTTTGATGACAAGATGCACAGTGGAGCCATCTCTAATGTTCTGGGTCTGCAGTAAGTCCGTGTCCATTAGGATCTCCCCGGAAAAGATTAGACACAGCTGATCTGGCTCGGCTCCGAACTTCTCCTGCACGACCTCCTTCAACTGAGATAGAAAATTAAAATCAAAATAATTTTAGTTTATCTCCTATTAGAGTTTCAAGCTGATGCTAGAGAAAGGGTTCATAATATTTTTGTAGCCAAGATACGAGACCAACATATATGACATAGCACAATGTGAGTGCAGTTCTCATTTGATTAACGAAGTTAAGGAACATTGGATGCAGACCAAAACTTGGATTGGTCGCCAACCGTTGCTTACCGGGTGTCAATGGTTGGGATGATAGTGAATCATATTTTTTGTAATTAATTAACATATCCATTTATATAACTTCTTAGGTTTTGACGACCAGATTTGATATTGTGGTTTTTGGGTTTAGCCGTGTGTGGTGAATTACTCCATTCCAATATTTCGACTGTCACTGCAGGGGTCTTCTTCAGGGTTGATGACTTAGAGTCTTAGACTAAGTCGAAATATTGGAAAGGAGTAATTTGCCACACACGGCTAAACCCCAAAACCAGAATATCATATCCATTTATATGTACAACATATGGTCACTTCTTCTCGTCTCAAAATATATCTTCATTTGGAGGTCCACCTGAGTTACTAAGATTCTCCCCCCAGAGCAGCCGTTACAGCTGGCGCATCTCACAAATTCAGCGCGCATATTGTTCGCAGCTGAATTTATACTATAGACGAATCTGCGTCGCCGTACGCGCAGATGACACAGGCGGGTTATTCTATTCCCGATTATTCAACAAATTATTTATTTCCATCACTACAAATGAATAACTACACATTATTATAATTTTATTAAATACTTAATAATAGTATGAAGGAATACAAAAATTCTGAGCTCAGTATCTATTTTTTTTTTTTGGATATTCTCTATATTTGAGTTGAGTTTTAGTAAATACATATCATCCTAAAGCTAGGGTTAAAGAAGTTTCATTCTAAAACAGTATTTGTTGATGATATTGATAAGGAATACTAGGAGACGTAAGTGTGTGTCCTTCACAGTGGAAATTGATGTGAGAAGGTTCAACAAGTTCAAAAGCATTCAATGCAATCTGCCCCAGCCACACAGAATATGTCTATGGAAAGTACAAGCAACTTACATCCCCAAATTTTTCTGAGGAGCCCCACTATCATCACAGTTCCTCCAGTTTTAAGTAATGTAGTCGTGATAGTAATTTGAAGTCGTGTCTGTCAGGCTCATTGCGAACCACCGAAGGAGCAAAATATTGTAACAGGTTGATGGTTAAGTCAAGCGTAACTCCTTCGGCAACTTAATCATTCTTTCGGCGGATCTTCAGCTTGCAGACTTGCTTGAAGTGAGACGACTATCCTAACAGCGAACAACGGCTCAGCGGCTATATGTGGTGGCATCTTATGCCTGGGCTGGGGAGTTGATAATAAAGATGAAACGACGGACCTAACCTTCCTGGGAAGTGTAATGCGAGTGTCATCACAATAACTAATATCTTTTTAACATACCCGCTTGACATCAATATTTTCTTCTATTTCGACCGCATGATTTTCTGTAAAAGATTTAACATTGATTGTTATTTTATTGGAGTTGCCCCGACTTTCTGCCATTTTGACAATCTACAAAATCTTTGGTTTGGCGTTTCGTTTTATTCCTTTTATGGCATATCGGTAGCGCTTTTTGCGTCTCGCCCGAATATAGTTGGGTAGGTAAAATTAAAATATCCTCACAAATTAATGAACCATTTTATTTGAAAATAAAATACAATCAAATTTTTATTTTTAAAAAATAAGCGTAAACTTAAGTGTACTTAAAAGATAAATATAAAAATGATTTTATTGCTTGATACTTTAAAATAATAACTATAGATTATAATGATTAATTTTGTTTTTTTTTGTCATTGCCTAAAAATAAAAGCGCCCAACGAAATATTAAAAAAAAAAACTATAATATTGGACAAACTTTAATTTTTAAGTTTTCATTTTATTTTAAGGCATTGAAAAAACTATTCCGAAATTAATTACTCTTATCTACCGTCATTATTTTAAAGTAGTGAGAAACAAAATTATTTTT
The DNA here is from genome assembly GCA_022606575.1 of Glossosoma conforme. Lineage (NCBI taxonomy): Eukaryota > Metazoa > Arthropoda > Insecta > Trichoptera > Glossosomatidae > Glossosoma > Glossosoma conforme. The sequence goes on along the minus strand of JAGTXR010000141.1, from coordinate 203,891 downwards.
ATCTTTTTAGTACAATAAACTCTTTAGCAACAAAGCTCAGTATTGGTACGGCACTCGGCTGTTATGGTTTTTTCTCTTGCTCTAACATGTCCCTTGACATGATTGACCCAACATATAAATCTTCATGGCACATTTGGCTTTTTTGCTTTTCATCTATTTAAGCATTTTTAGTCACCCTCTCCATAAACCTAGAGATTCGCGTATCGATAAAGCCTTATCAGGAGCCGAAATTTTCTCCAAAATATTGTAGGTGAAATACATTAGTTGGGTTATCTTTGCGCACGCTCTTTTGTTCACCTATGGGCGAACACAAAACAGCACACAACACAATGTGTGGGTCCGAGCGAATCGTAAATTTTATCGATCTTTTTAAAAAGATTTTCCGCCATAAAACAAATGTTTTAAACGAAAGTCGCCTAAATGTATATACAGACAATGTGTATGGAAAATATTGGCTTGATCGGTCAGTAAATAAAAAAGTTGACAATTTTAATTTGCGCGCATTTTTTCGCGCGTAAAGCCGAAATCGAAATACTCGTAAGCCACTATCTCGTTCTCACAAAATCCGACTAGATCATAGGTTCCCAAACTTATTTAAGTCGTGGACCCCTTACCATGATTTTCGGCTTTCGGTGGACCCCTCCTACGTACTTAAAAAAAAACATTAGTTCAGTGGTGTCAAACTCAAAAAATATAAAGGGTCGGATAAGGTATTTTGAGTATGCCTATTTGTGGACCAATAACGTCTTAATATTTACAATAGCTCTAAAAAATAAACGCGACGTGTATATCAAAAACTGTAAATTGAGTTTTCAAGTAAATTAATGAGGGTTTTATTTTTTGAAGATAATTTTGTGAACATTGTGTAAATATAAACCTTGTTTATTTTTACACTCCTATAATCTGGACTAAAAATTTTCCATTACCATCCAAAAAATGGTTGGTGAAATATCATGCAATTCATTCCACATGTTCTCTTTTAATTCTTCAATAGATCCTGGATTGCTAATATAAAGTATACTGTTAAGATATCACAAGTGTAAAAAGTCCACTGGGGACAAATCCTGGCTGCGGGATGGCCAGTTAATGTCACCTCTTTTAGATATCAGTTTTTGGACTAAAAATTCACAAACTGCTACCATTATAGTAATTTAATACACGAAAATAACTGTTAGCACAAATAAGTGGTGCCGAACATTTCAACCTTTTTTTTGACTGATTTTAAAAGTTTGTATAACTTTTGGGGAGTTATTATTAAAAACCAAGTATCCCCCACTTCTAAATTCTTAGATTTGAGTGTAGACTGCATTTTTATTAATTGTATCTGCTTAAAGTTATTTTCTACTGCTGCCGTAGTTTTCACTTCTTTGTCAAGGGTCAGCCGACTTAGCTATTTGTTCAGTAGAACTCTGTTGTCGGCCAGCAGCCGATGTGTTTGTAGTGCATTTTTGTGCGCAAAAAACTACTTACGCGACATAACTCCTTGTGATTTTTACAATATTGAGTATTGATTTTGATATTTTGAAACAATTTTGAACATTTCAAAATATTATTTTACAAAAAAATCACGTCTGAAAGATACTCATTCCAAAACGGCTGGAACTTCGCGTGATATGTCATCTAGAGACCATCTGTTTTCGGAAGATGAATCCTAAGATACTGATTTACTCTTTTCCTTGGGATTATGAATATTTCGAAGACGATAGTGTCAACAGCTCAGATAGTGATGATAGAACCACATATGTCGATAGCCAAAAAATGAGAAAAAGTACTGGATTGAAATGACAGAAACCCGAGTTCCCATACTCTCCTGCCACATCAGAAAATAGAATTCCAGACAATTAACGACTAAAGGTCTGCTTTAGAATTCGTTTAGTTCTTTTTACAGAACATTTGATGTCTCAGATTGTGACAGAAACTATCAGATATCACAAAAAACTTAAAAAGGAGTTAATTTTCAATTAGTAGAAGGCGCAAGACTTGACCGATTGTCCAGAAAAAGGAGACGCACAAACACGATAGATATTGAATATCACTTGGAATTAAAGCCCCACTACATTGCAAAACTAGACAAAGACTCTAAAGACCGTACATTAACAAAAAATTTCATGAGGAATACAAGAAACCGTTTGGTTTTGTGAGACCTGCTCGAGAAAATCTGGTCTACATACTAAGCAATGCTTTAAGAAATATCATATTTCATCACAGTTAAGATTAAACCCGTCAACTCGAATTTCCAACCCCAATTTTGCATCGCTTGAATTGTAGGAGATTGATTTTCGTTCCGAATATTCTAATGAAAACAAAATTTACGTTTATCTGCGTTTGCAAAATCCTTGTTTCGATAGTAATATCAAAAGCAGAGCGCACATAATGCTTCGTATATGTTGCCATTGCACTGAATTTCTGGAATCAGCCTTTCTCGAGTTTGGTATCCTTCCCGCACCGATATCTATATTCCATATATACCACTTTGGGAACCACTGGACTAGATAAACCACATTCTCACAAAATCCTACTTTACGCTCACGAAGCAAGCTAAATAAAAGTTTATAAAAGGATCTTATAATGAAATATTCTCAATGAAATTCATTTAATGATCATCATATCATATTTATTAACATAGTATTATTTATAAATGGAATAAGGTGGTAAATTTACTTTTTTGTCTTTCTTAAAAAAATATAATAATTTTTGAATCATTTAATATGTCGAGTAGTTTATGGGGCCTATGGTAATAATAGATCCTGCATTAGGCTCTAGATGGCTCAAAGATGGGTCCCGAATAAAATAGCAAGACACATTATGGCATATTTATAAAAAAAAAAAATACATATGTATATACGGACTATGTGTATGGAAAATTTTGGCTCGATCGGTCAGTAAATAAATGTGCCCATGATTGTGAACATGGCGTAAGTCATGTTTCATTAAACTGTTTGTGTTTTGTTGCTGGTTGAAAGCCGATGAAAATGACAACTCCATGCTGCTTAAAATGCTATACATATTTAGTTTTTTTTAAATTTATGTTAGATGAAGATTGTATTAATTCATAACAATCACCAAGGTAATACCGATTTCAATATTTATAGCTTCCACTTGGTTCATGAATAGTACATAATGTATGATGGCTTGGAAAAGTCATTTCCTCAGGTGTGTTATGCACCTGCCAGGTGACGCTGGTGTCTAAATCGAATAATTAAATTTTGACGAGAAAAAAAATATTTTTTGGTTATTATAATACCATTATATAATCATGCCGACGGCTTAAGATAATTTATTCCTAAAATATCACTCCTATCGTTTTCGGGTCAGCCAGTATTATCTATCGGGTCAGCCATTTACATATTCCTGTGTTTAGGGTTTCAGATACGGTTCTGCCGCTTTTTTTACCCAGATAATTCGTTCAATGACTCATAGGTAATAACGTGGAGGGCACTGGATGCCTGGTGCACGGTACACTTGTTGCACGGGACAACTGGTGCACTGGATGTCTATCTAATCTAACCTAAACTAAGGATTTGTTCAGTGATCGTAGAGTCCAGAGATCCATATGTCTCGTTAACGAAATAACTTAGGTTAGGTAAGGTTAGGTTAGCGAGACATCCAGTGCACCTGTTGTCCCGTGCATCAGACGTCCAATGCGCCCCACGTCGTTACCGATGAATCGTTGAACGAATTGTATGTGAACGAAATGCGGCGGAACCCATAAGACGAAGCGGGGTCGATGGCGGCTGACTTTGCGGTGGTAATTTGTGACAACCATATGCTCCAGTTGGGGGAGCGCACATTTTTATTTTTTATTTTAATCAAATATAAAAGATACATCTTTTACACAGTAATTTACATTCCAATCTTTTTTTTTCATTTTTTTTTCTTTTTTTTTTTTTACATTCGCTTACCACACCACTTAAAGATAAGATCTTGTGTGTGGCGTGGGATTCATCTATGTTATTTTACAGTTTTATATAATTATACAGAGTCTTACATATACACATTTATACATTTACATGATTTTGATATAATACTAACATTATATAATTAATAATTTAAGACACTATAAATTGAATTAAATCTAAAGTATATATAAATTAATAATACGTTTTTGGTACATTGCATTATTTCAATTTGTTATGCAGTGACGTCGGTTCTGTTCGTAATTGTTTTAAAGTACTGTTTCACCTTTTCAGTCGGACAAACATGGACAAATAAGGAATATCACTTACAGACCAATATTGTCGCGCGGCTCCTCCATTGCAAGAATATATCGGCGTTCATAAAATTGAAAAAAATATTCTAATTAGAAAAATATATTTACGGTCTAGGTATTTTCCAAATATTTACTTAAAGAGTGCAATAGCTATATTTAACATTTGGGGTTAATTATTTTGTCAGTTTATAGTATTTTAATAAGCTTTTGATGAAATAATCTGCGCGATAAGACGATTTATTTTAAAATACTAATTGAACGATAAACTAATCATTAAGAATTACAGATTAAAAAAATGCATATTATTTTTTAATGAAGCCATAATAAACAGTATAAAATAATATTTAGATCCTTTTAGTTCTCAAAGTTTTTTCTTTATATATTTTTCTTCAGAAATTCTATTATATTCTTCTTCGTAATATCAATCCGGTGGATTGGTTTGCAGCAACAGAATCTTGTATCTCGATCGCCATTCCTCTCGGTCCTCCGCAACCCTCTTCAGCTCAGCATAAGAGCTACAATGTCCTCGAACACTTGCTGCAAATACTCCCGTCAAGGGCGCCCTCTACAGTTTCTATCCTCAACCATCCCCTCCACAATGTCGTGAAGAAGACCATCGTGGCGCATGATGTGACCGATCCATCGGGCTCGCCTCTCTGAGATGGTTCTTATTAGGTGCCTATCTTCCTTGATTATGCTGAGAACCTCATTGTTCGTGACGTGGTCTCTCCAGGAAATTCCGAGAATTCTTCTTTATGACCACATCTCAAAGGCCATGCCTCACAGCCGTACATCAAGATGATCCAATAATGTTGTTTAGTGCAAAAAAAGTGTATCATTAAGTGGTATTAATCTGTTCACCGCGTATGACCGCTATGGTTTATTTTTCTTTATGTAAACGCATGCAGGAGAGCACAACCGGTCAAGATCAGTGCACTCTATAACGCTCAGCCAGGGAGGCTGGACGCTGCATGCGGGAAACGTGTGTTGTGTTCGTGTTTGTGTGTGGGTTGGGGAGATTGCAAGTGTATATTTATCTGTTTCTTGAAGAGATCCAGATTGTAGAAAGGAGGAAACACAGACGCTGGAAGAGCATTCCATAGCTTACCAGTGGCATTAAGGAAGGAACTTTGGAATCTGCCAGTTCTTGGTCGACATATATTAACCGTGTATGGATGTTCGGCAAGTGTAAGACGAGTTTGTCGGCTGTGAGTGGGTGCAGGAGGAATTAGTTCTTTAAGTTCCGAAGAGCAGCGACCGTGGTAATAACGGTAGAAAAGACTAAGAGAACCAACCTTACGTCTGTGTTCCATTGATTGTTGATTAGACGTAAGGGTGTCATTGTTTATCAAACGAATTGCTCTTCTTTGAACTGAGTTAATTAAGTTTAGAAGGTATTTTGGGGCTCCAATCCAAAGGTGACTGCAGTATTCAAGGATAGGTCGGATTTGTCCTTTATATAGAAGAAGAAGTTGTTTATCGTTGAAATACCGACGTGATCTATATAAAACACCCAATTTTATTGGAAGCGAGACCGGCTTTACACTTAATTGACTCATAATATTTGACATTATTCGATATTGATAATCCAAGCATGTTGATGGAGCTTGCTTTCGGAAGAGAACAACCGTTGAAAGATACTGGATCCATAGCAGTCTTCTTGGCGGAGAAAGTACATGATTGGGTTTTTTAAATGTTGAAACTGACGATGTTGAGGTCGCTCCATCGTGAAACCCGTTCAAGAGACATGTTCATCTTCTCCACCAGAGATTCCCTAGCAGCAGATAGTTCCGAATGTTTCGGAGGTTTATGGAAGATTATACTCTCATGGACAGTGCTGTCGTCGGCATAACAGTGAATGTTTGCGCATTGAAGCAAATCATTCACATGCAGAAGGAAAAGAGTGGGCGACAGCACAGAGCCCTGTGGAACTCCTGAGTTGATTTTATGGCAGGAAGAAGAAAAGCCATCTACGACAGTGATGATGCTTCGATCACTCAAGAAGTTTTCAATCCAGGAGCACAGGGAGGGAGTTAGTCCATAAGACGGTAATTTATTCACCAGACCGCGATGCCAGACTCTATCGAACGCCTTGGAGATATCCAGGGCAACAGCTTGCGTTTCTCCATAGCATTCGACGGATTTCCCCCAAACATGTGTGACATATTCCAAGAGATCGCCGCACGATCGACTACGGCGGAAGCCATATTGCCGATCGCACAGAAGATCATTCTTCTCTAAGTAGTTTAGAAGTTGGCTGTTAATTAAACGTTCCATCACTTTGGAAAGTAGTGATGTGATGGCTATTGGGCGATAGTTTGTGGGCTCACTTCGGTCTCCTTTTTTTGGAACTGGGTGAACAAGTGCTTTTTTCCATCCCTGGGGAACAATACCACATCTAAAGGACAATCTGAAAAGTTTGGTGAGCACAGGACTAAGTTCAGGAGCGCAAGTTTTTAATACCACCGCTGGTATGCCATCTGGGCTACTGGCTTTGTTGGTTGCTAATTGGAGAAGTTCTTGACGTATGGCTTTGAGGCTGAATTTTACAGCCCCCATCTGCTTGCCACAGTGAGGAATGGATGGGGGGTTGGCCCCACCATCGTCGAGTGTGGAATTGGAAGCAAACAGCGAACCAAGAAGTTCAGCCTTCTCTTTGGAGGCTAGAGCCAGTGAGCCATCGGCATTAGTCAGCGGTGGAAAAGAAGAAGTGCAAAATTTGCTGCCAATATAGTTAGCGAGAGACCAGAATGTTCTACTACCGGCAGGGCAAGCGGACAACTTGTTGTTGTTAAATGTGTGTTCAAACGAACATGCCACCAGCGCGTATGACACACATAGCGGTCATGGAAGTTTCAAGCTCTTTATAAGAGCTATGTAGTGAGTTATAATTGTAAAACTTGGCCGAAAATATTACTGAATGTATATTTTACCAAATGCAATAGATGGCATTCGTCAAAAAAAAATTCAATATAGGCTAAAATAATTTATTTCTGGAACATCGCACAGTTGCCAGCACTTGTACGTAGTTCACGCTAGTCTCTTACGTCAGAAACGTGCACCGACAACAAAATAATAATATTATATAAATAAAAAAATAATATATCATTATATTATTTTTTTGTTATTGAAAATCTAATTCAAAGGATTAGGATAATTTATCAGTAGTTGGATTCGTCATCAGGAGTATCAGATATAAATAAAATAATTTTTAGAATTTATCCTACAATATATTTGTAGACGACATGTTTCGACCACGCCGAATGGCCGAAATAGCAATACTGACGGAGAGAAGCAACTATCTCCTCGTAGAAAATAAAATAAAGCTTGTTTGTCAATATACATATTTTATTTGAACTGTCAATGTGCGCAATCGTGTTACTAATGATAATAATCAATTAATAATTTGGGAGAATGTAAATAAGCCACCGAGTGCGGGTGAAATTGAAAAGGTGTCGAGAATTTAATATTATAAGGATTGCATGGTGTTGACGCAGTTTTCTCGTTTTATCGTGACCTTGTTTAGCAAAATGGCGACTTCACGTCAGAGTTGTATGAAGAATTATTATTGTTAAATTAAACCGAAAATACAATAAATATATTGTATTTTATTATTGAACAAATTACTTTGGGTGCCAATTAACATATTTGATTAGTTAAAAAAATATCACAACCTATATTTATAGTTGAAAACGCCACAACAAAAGCCCCGAAAAAGCTGCCGCGTACAGGGCATGTTCGCTATATTTGTTGCCGCGGGCAAAAGGTTAATTGAGAACACCCAATAGGGATTGAAGACACATTTTCATGCTGAAATACCCTTTGGAAACTTAAGGTTGAGAACCAAAAATTAGCTTGGACTTGATTTTTTGTTATTATTGAAACTTGTACGTATTCTTGGTGCTTGCGTTCAAAAAAGGCTCTGTTACGCCAAAATTAAATTAATTAAACAAAAATTACCAAGCACCATGATATTTTTATTATTATTAAAATGTAAGTAATGTAATAATATATTTATTCGGCAACCAGTGCCATAATTCAAACTTTATATAAACATATTGAAACCAGATATAGAAAAAATAAATAAACTTTAAACAGTACGCTAGTTCAGTATTACATGCGCTTCAGAGCAATTGTTATCGAATCCATAATGACACCAGAAGTTAGATTTCTGACGGAGTGATCAATCACTCTCCTCTAATCCCTCCAATTATTTTAATCCCGCCTACTCTTAAGAGTTGGTGGGATTCAAATAATAAAAAACATCGTTCATTTACTGACCTGTAGCAATGTCTGCTGGCAAATTCGGATTTCTGTACAAAAGTAAAATATTCATGTCTTTGAAAATAATCTAATCTCTATAATTTGGAACATGTTTGGTGCCAAAAATTGTTTTCATACACAAGTTGGCATCGCTCACCAAAGCTCACCCGTTGACGAGGAAGTTCTCTGTAACCTATACATTGGTACGTACTCGTATTTCTAAGTTCCTTACTACTAACATCCCTTTACTCAAGGAAGAACGACTTCTCGTCTCCGGGATAGTTATCGGATCGCGTGGTGGCAGAATAAGGAGCAGATGAACTACACACAGACTTTTTCAGAAGCACATATATTTTTACGATAAACTTAACAAACTTCGGTCCGGTTCGACCACGATCCAACACTCGTTACGGTCGGGGGACAACTGAATGGCCACCGGGCGCCCGTGATCGTTGACACCAAGCGCCTAAAGTGGCGATCTACAGAAAACAATATAGCGACACACGCATGTCTGACGAGCGAACAAAAATATAAGACGAAAGATCGTATATCGAGGTTTTCGACACCACCCGGTAAAGGCTATCGCTGAAGATATCATGCTGATATCTTTAAAAATACGTAAGCATTCATATGCAATCTTTTCAATCCATACACAAACATTGTATACCTAACGTCATATATACTTACCTCCACATATGCTCTACCAAATGTAAAAGCCAAGTAAATTATGGTGTATTAATCAATAATAAAATATAAATAAAGTTTGAGAGCATTTTCTTTACAGTTTTTTTAAATTCATACTTAATTGACGAAGTGCACATTTATTGATAAATTTATCATAATAAAATGCTATTAGTTCATGGAAAAAAAATAACGAATGAAAGAAAAAATGTAATTATCAAATTATCAATCGATTATCGTTTGGTATAAAAGGAACATTCTTAACTTATAAAAAATTACTTTACACCTCTTCACACTTCTTCGTAGTAAATAAATACAATTATATATTAATTATGAAGAGTTTAATCATAATTGCAATCTTGGGCCTTATACTCTCAGTGGTGAGATGAAATATAATTATTTATTAAAGTAGTTTTTTTTTGATAAATATAACGTATATATTTAATAAAATAAATCAAACACAATTTTATTTTCAGTTTGATGAAATAAAATAATTTTGTAAAATAAGTATTTTTAAACATTATAAAATTACTGAATATTCTTATACAATTGTTTTAGGAGAAAATTGTCAAACTGTCATACGGATCATGCTATACTTTCTCAAGTATGAAATCGTCTTTTTTTTTCAATGTTTTCAGCATTCACTTTGAGATCCATTATAAATTATGATTATTTCTTTGTTTACCTTGTTTTTACATGGATCACGTAAGATAAGTTCTCTGTATAGGAGAGGTTAAGAGATAACCTTATAATCTCTAACAAGTGATGGATTGAGAAAGCCTACGAGTTAGTCGAAACTGCTGTCTCCTATACAGAGAACTTATCTTACGTGATCCATGTAAAAACAAGGTAAATAAATAAATATTTATAATATTATATCGTCAATTTTTAGATAAGTGCCAAAGGATCAACGGATTGTGTCTGCAAGCCACATCTCGAACCATTAGATCCTACTAACATTCCAACTGTATTCAAGTAAGTCATCTATTTATTAAATACTGTAGCATTCTTTCTTCAGATCTTCTCCTCCGTATGTCCTTTTTACCTGTTTAGAGCACATGGCTATTGCGCAAACTCACCGGAAATAGGTACTTTGCCTTCAATTCCTAAGTAATCGGAGAGTAAATAGTCTATTGTCGTAGATGTAAGTACGTAAGCGGTACAAACACATACTATATTTTAAAATGAATGAGCGAAATATTTTTTTGTGCAAATTAGTTGAAAAAAATACGAACACATGAGTAATGCAAGTCCGTTGCTTTAAACTAGAATTTAGAAGCAATATAACTACTAACTGATAAAAAATCTGGATTATTTTTCATTTTTATTAAAATATTTTTCAATATTCTAATTTTATTTTGAAGATTATTGATCCATATTTCAATATAATCAATACTTATACACACATACAATTCTACATCAAATTCAACGCATCAATTTATTCAGAAAAAATATCGGCTGACGCGGGATTCGAACCTCGAGCAGTGTATAGGACGGAGCCAAGGTGCTTGAATTCCATTATTTTAAAATATGATTTTGAAATATACGTTCCTAATATTTGAAAACAAGAGTAAAATCAATATAAAAGAAACTATTTAAAAAAAAAAACGAAACATAAATTTTAGATTGTTAAATAAAATGAAAATAAACGTGAGATAAAGACTTATAATTTTCAGGCAAATATATTATGAAAGTGTAATGAGCAACTTACCGAAATATCTAACCAGTGAGGTGCAGTAACGAAATCACTCTCAAACAGATAAACACTTCTTACTTTTGTTTTACTTTGTCAAAACAAGGTAAAACTAAGTTTTGATATTTGAAATCGATCCCAAAGTGAACGTTAAGTATATAAATAACATGAAATCAATATCTTTAACTTGTGCTGTGCATACTAACTAAAAACTTTAGGGTTTGTCGGTACGGAAACAGGAACACTGGTTTAAAGAGGTTGCTCTAGCTTAGAATTTTAGAAAAAAGCCGATATCTTAGATTAGAAACATATGCCATAATCGACACATCTTCTCTAGTGATAACATTTTCTTCTTGTTTTGTTTCAGTAAAATCATCAATGACTTATGGGCTTCCCCAAATCCCGCTCTGAGTCCAGAAGCTACAACAATGAAGAATGAGTTGTTAACTCTTCTTAACCACAACAACCCAACATTCTTCTCCCACGTATTCTCAGTGTCCATCTGGTATGTCCCCACCGCCCTCCATCACGCCAGCCATCCCAGCTTGTGCGCATTCGCTGAGGTAAGCTCCGTTACGTGATCCAAGTGTTTTTCTCACAGACGATCAAATACAAGCGGTTGCGTAAGATACCAGGATTCTTAGTCATTTAGAAACATGATGGTAATTCTTGCGATTTATAAATTAATGCATTCAGTTGTATTCGAGTATAACTGCTCCAACGGAGTCCCAACTCCAACGTTCCTAAGGCGGGAAGCGAGACTTTTCTGTAGGCTACTGCTCTCCGTATTTTTTTCTAGCCATCTCCGCTTCATATTTGGAGTAAATGGACAGGGCAAATGATTGTTTCTGAGTTCTGTAATCTCAGATTATATATGCCTTGTCAAACAACATCTGTGTACCCGGAGGTCCACATGCGAACATATATGGTTCCCAGGAGCCGCTAGGGTAAAAGTACGCGAACGTCTGTAGACTGTGCCTGCTGTACCAGAAAAATATTTGAGTGTACTACTGAGTGTACAGCGTTTACTTAACGGAGATCCGATAATGAGCCCAGCGCTCCCGAGGTCTTGACAATTTATTTTTCTTCTAAAGGAATGGCTCAATCCCATCAGGAGCACGTAAAGAGAAAAAAATGAAGTTTGGTCAGGTTTTGCACCGACGGCGTCTGAATAACAAACAATGCTTTACTACTGGATTTTGCCAACCCGGCAACAGTAACACGTCATGATAATACTCGTAGATCCGCGGTCGAAGCAATCCATTTGAACAAAAAAGTGATGAATTAATGAATTGTTGTGTTTTCTTTCGTTTCAGGTTATCCAAGGCAGTTTGGAGTTTGACAAAACTGGCGATGGAACCCTCATGAAGAGCGCTCTAGCGATGATGGACGAGCAGCTCAATGACTGCTCCAACAGAATCATGGAAATCGCAACAACCAACGCAAAGTGCCCGATCGTTAACGCTAGGGTAATTTTTTTTTCACATCGTAACCGATTGAAACTAGTGAGCTCCATGATGTTCGGCAAAGGAGTCTGGAGGTAGCATGCGAGAAACATATTTCATATACCTGTATATGCAACGGTAGGAGAGATTAGTATAATAAATAGTGTTTTCATCTCTTTCTTGATGAGATCCCGATTGTATACAGGAGGAAAACATAAAATGGAAGAGAATTCTTGATGTTTTGAAAATTGCCTGTTTTTGGTTGAGATTTATTAAGAACATTTTAGTGTTCAGCAAGTGTGAGATAGATCTGTCGGTTGTTGGTGTAGGAGCAATTTTTTTTTTGAGTTGAGAAAAGCAGCGATTAATAACGCTGCTTCATAAAATACTAAGTCAACCAACAATCGTCTATGTTTTAACATCCTCCTCTCTAAAAAGACGTTATTCAGTCGCATGGTGGCGGGATGAGGAGCAGATTAACAACACACAGACTTTTTCCGAAGCACATTGACATATATTTTCGATAAAGATTTGGTTTCCCCGATCGATCGTTACATGGCGTTACTTTCGCCTCGATCGATCGGGACATAACTCACGACTGAGCGCCTTGTGACGGGCTGTCGCCCAGCCCCACAAGTGGTGATCCATATAACTAACGCCTCACCCGTGACCGGATTTGACCAAATTGTCAATATAGCGACACTACATGTACGACAAGCGAACAGAAATAAGAGACGAAAGATTATATGTCGAAGTTTTCGGTAAAAGTCAGCAAGGGCTATATCATGCTAATATCAATTTCAAATATTGGAGGTTTAGCTATGTGTGTCATTATTAATTCTTCTTTAAGTATAAGTTACATATCTGAAACATATGGTCACTACAAATTGCTGCAATTCTGTTTTGTCAGTTGCCATTGTCCATGCCTCATGCCAAGACGTCTCTGCACCCGAGGGTTCAATTGGTAACATATATGGTTCCCAACGACATCCAAGCCCGAGTACTTCAAAAGCTGAAGTATCCAAGGCATATTTTTGAGTGATTTATTAATTTATTTTTTAAGGAGATATCTCCCTTGCCCTGGACTATTTGGTCCTAAGGAGCTTTAACCCAAATTTTAACTAAATATTTAAAATCGTTGCTGTAACTATTTTTCAAAAATCCGGCTGAAAAATTAATGATTTATTCAACAATATTAAACAGAAATGAATTATGAATGGGTGATGTTTCCGGGACAACTTTCTTCTACCTTAATTATGAATGGGTGATGTTTCCGGGACAACTTTCTTCTACCTTAACTATGAATGGGTGATGTTTCCGGGACAACTTTCTTCTACCTTAATTTTTAATAAATAGGCTTTGACTGGCATTTTACGGATGAGCAATCAAAATCACACCAACCGCCTTAGACTTGTAATTGGATTTGTGGTGGTTCCACATCAAGCCGCCTACCAATGCGTTTTACCAGTACGAAGTTATGTAGCAAAGACGTGGAGTGGATGACATTATTCACACATATAATGTACGGAAAATCTCTTTTTGCATTACCTGGTATGTTAGATTTTTCGTTATTTGTGACATGTTTTCAGATCACGCCAACGACCTGCCCCGCCGTTGGAACAGATTACTTCGAACCCGCCTGGACCTCTTACGGCGCCGCTTATCCTCAATCCTACAAGAATGCTGTCCACGCTCTCCTTAACTCATCGCAGAGCTCCTGGTCTGACAGAGCCCTCGCCATCATAGCCTCCGCCAGTCTTCTTCCAGCCTTCCAAGATGTGGGCAAAACCTTCGACCCCAACTCAGTCTACCAGGTCAGTCCCCTACAGACTACGCAACAGGGCATATTGATACTAAAATGTTTTCTTCCTCACATACGTTCTATACCCGGAACTCTGCACAGTCGGTTACGATTGTTCTGAAATCCCCCGTCTAATTAAAGGTACTCCAGATCGCGGGATTGTTATTGGGATGCGTGATGGATGGATGAAGAGCAAGTCGCCAAAGTAAAGAGCCCGTTGAGAAGCACATTTGACATTTATTTAACGGTAAACAAAAAAAGAGTGACAAAATTTGTCCCTCCGCCCGGGGTACAGAAAATACTGTTTACTTAACACTACCCAGGCGGAGTCTGTCTTCAGTGTCCAGTGACAGTCGCCGCGCCCGAAAACTACATACCGGCGGTATGAAGAACTATGCTGCTCCCGCATGACATAGTGCTACTTTCAAAACCAAATAAACAAAAATGTCGCATCCAAGCGCCGCGTCTTATAACATAGATATTTTTATATGTACGTTTCAGACAAGCAAACAAAAATAAGAGACAAAAGATCGTATATCGAGGTTTTTGGATACCAACCAGAAAGGGCTATATCGCTTTGATATCAGTTACGACATGTTTGTACCCGGAGGTCCACTTAGGTACATAAATCAATCAATTAATTTCAATTTATTTTTCTTCGAGAAACATTACAAATATAAATATTTAATTCGATTCTGAAACAGGATATAATACAACAATTTATAAATAATACAATCATTTAAAAAGTCCCGGAGCCCGTTAAGCAGAAGACTCCGCGAAATTACTTTGATAAATAAATTCGTGGAGCTCGTCTCGAAACTGGGCTTCTCTCAAGTGGAATATAACAATATTCGAGGCGATATCGTTGAACAGTCTGATAACTCTCCCAAGAGGCATAGTCCCTGGCAGGTTAGTATAACCTCTAGGAAGAAGAAACAATCTGTGCCTCCTTATCCTTAAATAATGGTCAGGGACAAACAAACCAATTTCAAACCAAATATCAGGATTTCTGAACACGCCGAGCACTAGGCGAAAGAAATGCTACTCAAGCACACATCTCTTCTAGTTCTCAACTCATTGTATCCCAACATATCTCGTATAAAGTTAGATGGGTACAGCCACGGATAATATCCATATCCATCCTCATGTAAAGAAACCTCAAGAATTTCTTCTGAACCCTCTCCAACATGAGGCCTTATTTATACTCGTACATAAATGTGTTTCGACAGTCTTCAACGTGGGAGCCCAAGAAGTATCCGATGCATATTTTAATATTTTCTTAATCAGCATTTTCGAGGAGATCGGATGCTTAGACTGAAGCTCTAGAGTTCTGGAGCCTTGAGGAAAGGTATTTGAAGGGATTGGCTGAAGCGTCCCTTAGGAATTTGATCCTAAGGGACGCCTCAGCCACAGAAATCTATCTAACTTATGTGATCGTATTAAGAATGTAAAAATTAACTATTATAAAAGTATACTGACATACGATAATTTTAATTTAAGACCGTTGTGTTTATTTACTTAATTATTATTTTACAGACCTTGAGTGTCATGCTCACCGGCCCCATCGAGCCCTGCTGTTGTAAAGACTTCACCAAACGTTACAAGAAACAGATCGAAACAAACAGAAAGGAAAGTAAGAGAGTCTTTGATCTAATCAGCAAGAACTTCCCAGTCCCAGTGGTGAACGAATCAAACAAAGATCTGTAACTCAGCAATTAATATATGTGTAATTTGTGAAAAATAAACAATAAATTCCAATCTAGAAACCAATAAATAAATTATTACATAAAATGATGTTTATTCCATTCAGTTTTTCAACGCTACGCAAGAGTAAAAAGTTAGGAACTACTCCATAAGGTGTTTTGTGTGATTTTATGTTTTATTTATTAGTAAAATTATTTTTGAGTCCGCTTTATAGCGTAAATTCCATTGTAATTTTATATTTTTTTTTAAAAAAAGAAATTCTACTGTTCACATTGCTGCTTTGGATAAATAAATGCACAAGTAGTCCACAAAAGATATTGTTAGTCTTCTGTTTCTTTTGGATTCTTGAAGTCTTCCATTTTCTTTTTTTGCCTTGAATCCTCTTTTCAGATCACTAAAATGTAGCTAGTTACTTAATAAATAAAATGTACATAATGATGGAATGCGTGGAGGAAGGATGCAGGAGTAGATAACCAAGAAAAATAACTTAGGTTTGAAGCACAACTCGCATTTATTTTTCTTAAAGACTTGATTTCCCCATCCGACATGACGTTTCGCCGGCCGGACAGGGACTGCCGCGCGGCACGAAACGCTCGCAGACCAAAACAACTAATTATGGATGACAGTTGAACCGACATGAAATGAAGCAACTGTCATAACAAATAAAATGGCGTATGCAAACACCGTATAATTTTATTTAATAAAAACTAAAATATCAGCCTAAGAGAGCTGATATTTTTTGTTGCTGATAATTTTAAATGAAAAGCTGTAAACATACTAATAATAAGTGAAAAAAAAATAAATATTTTTTCAATAACTTTCTTATATAGTTCTATCATATATACATAAAACAATCAAACTTTTTTTTTTTACTTAATAAAAAATGTAATGACAGTAAGAAATTATTATCTTAAATAAAACATTATCTCAGTTGAAAAAATTACTTTTATAAAATATTTTGTGAAAAACAAACTTACACGTAATAAATGTAGAAACATACGTATTAAAAGTTACGAGTATTAAATTAAAAAATCCGAAAATCCTTTTTAAAATTTAAAATTTTTAAATATTTAAAAATCCATCATTTTATATCAAAAACATGGTTAATTTAACCTAATGACAACTTCAAGTGCAGTTATTAAGTTTTGGCCATCTGACAAAAATTACTACAACACAGCCATTTATAATTTAGTATTGTATATATTTAAATTTGCAAATTTGTATTTTATTTACAACAGAAACAAAATGATGTATTTTTAATTATGTAATATAATAAAATGAAATTTCACAATAAAAAGGATTTGGTATAACAATAAAAAAATGTTAAAGTACAAAGTATGCCGATAAATGAATGTCTTAGGCGCTAGAGAGCGATAAAATTATACAGAAAATTAAAAAAAACACGCTTTGAGTCATGGTAGAGGTACGAGTAAAAAGTGATATCAGCTCGTCTACCCATTCTTACTTGCGGCGCTAATGTCGCCTCCAGGCGTTCTGAATGAGGCGAGCGCAATATTGCTCACGTTGACGTTGCAGTGATGTTGACACCGGCTCGTACGAAGTTTCATCATGTTTCGTCTCATCACCTTTCTCTTCGATAGGATTGCCTTTCTTAGCAAAGAAGTCCGTTGTCAATGCTTTTAATACATCTACACAAAACATGAGATCTCCTTTACAGATCGGTATATCCATCGATACGATCTTGTACTTGTTTGGTTTTTTAATCTGTAGAGGCTGTTTGAGCGCGTCCAGGAAGTCAGACATCTGGTCGAACCTGATGTACTGTGTAGCTTCTGGATCGAATTTTCGCCACACGTCGTAGAACATGTCGTAATCGTCGTCTGTGAGACCTTCGCGTGTGTCATCCATAGCCTGAGAGTAGTTTTCCAGGATGACGGCTATGAACATGTTCATTAAGATCAAGAACGTGATGCCGACGTAGGCTAACATGTAGATGATGCTTATTGTGGCGCTGCCACAGTTGCCCGGGTTGTCCGTCTCCATATCTGGCAACTCGCAATCTTCTTCGTTACTTATGGCGGCAAACACGCCATCCCAGCCGGCTGCCGTCGACAACTGAAACGAGATATTATCTGTTTTTAATTTGATAATGATTATTATTTACCCTTAGAGTTGCATATTTCAGATAATTTTGCATACATACAGTGCTCCATTTCCTCATTGGGAACGTTAGAACATCTTTGAAATCTATAGGGTGTGTTTTTAAGAGCTTGAAAACTTTAAATAATAATAGAAGACAGAAATATTAATATAATGTTTTTTATTATTATAATCTGGGAGATAATTTCATGGCATTTCTTTTTTTAATATGATTTCCGGCAAATGTCCGCCGCGACTACGAGTTACATAGTCCATTCAATCAGTCAAATTTTTCTTTAATTATTTTTCATAAATCTGGCCGTATGGCGTCAATGGTGGCTTGAATATTGGCTTAAAATGCTTTAAGAGTTGCTGGTTTGTCGGCATAAACTGATGATTTAACACAGTCCTATAAAAAGTAATCGACAGGCGTTAAGTCGCACGAACGAAGGGGCAGTTAACAGTTTTATATAGGACTTGCAGGTATACAGGCGATCAATTCAGCAAAAAAATAGGTTTGAAAACATATGTTAATAATATTTAGGGTGCGTTGGTTCAACTTTAAGAGGAATAACGAGACAAAAGGAGCGGACGTGTTGGCCTTCCTACAGTCGACGTAGATGCCCATGACATATTGTATTGATGACGCAAGAGGGCATAAACTATAGCTGCTTTTTTTCAGGCCTTTGGACTTCACCGTGCTCGAATGCTGTCAGAGACTATTCTTAGAATGTACTCGGCGTAGCTCCTGGAGGCAGACCGAGTGTACGATTAAGCGAGTACTATGTCGGTATAATATTCTACGTAAGGTTCTGTTATATCAAAACCCATTTTACGGCTGCATTCTATTTTGGAGCGGGTTAAGCGTATTAAAATGATTGCTGATTGTAGTTGTTGTATAATGTACGCAAATTAAAAATTGACTTACTTGGAATAGCAATATCATGCTCTGGCCAAACGTTTTGAAGTTGTAGACGTCGTCAATGGCTGCCTTCTCTTTGACGTGCATGAAGAATGACATTCCGAAGATGGCGAAGATGAACATGACGAGAAAGAGGACGAGTAATATGTTGAAGAGTGCCGGCAAGGACGCGGCGAAGGTGAACAGAAGGGTTCTGATGCCTTTGGCGCTCTTCACGAAACGAAGAACTCGACCAAATTTGGCAATTCTCACTATCCTGAGTAGCATTGGAGAACCAAAGTATATTTCAACGAGATCAGCGAAAAACATACCTGCAGATCAAATAAACCAACAATTTAACTTAAAATATAATAATATTTATAATGAAAATTTATAAATATACTGATGTATATACATTGAGTAAGTAAGTCATGTGCCCAGCAATATGTAACGAGATATCAGGCTTTGTTTCACGTCAATGTTTCTCACAGATCGCATCGCTCGGAATATGAGTTACATTCTGTGAACACAATGATGTTGTTAACTTTATTGGGCTAAAAATATCAAACAATTCAGGCGCTTACAAGTTAATACCGTATTATATGAAATTTCTTTAATTAAAAAAATACTGAACGGTGAACGCGAGAATCCGAATATCTGACAACATATTTTCAAAAATCATTCAATGAAAGTAAATCATCAAATGAAGCAAGTATAGTGTTGGTATCAGCTCGATATAGCCCTTTCAGGCTAATGCCGAAATCTCAATTAACTTTCACGCTTGACACGCACACATAAAATGTGTTAACTTGATAGGTCATGGCCGTTGATAGGACACGTTCTGTAGATCGCCACTTGCGGCGCTTGCTTATTGACCAGTCGCCAGAGCTTTGTCCGCGACCTTCGCGATTTGTGATCCGGCCGGGGCCTGAAAGCATACGCTCCGCCTCGGACCGAAAGCTTGTCAATTTATAGCTTAAAGATATGTCAATGTGCTTCTGAAAACGACTTTGTGTGGCTCATCTGCTCCTCATCCTTTCACCACGCGACCTGATAACAATCCTGGCGACGTTAAGTCGCTTTCGTCTTTAAGTAACGGGGATGTTAGTATGAATTAGAGGTAAAGGGTTGCTTATCAAGCTAGAGATTGTTCGGTTTCTCTGACAAAGGTTTCTTTAAAAAAAAAATCTCGATCAACACCAGCCATTCAAAGTGAATACCAGTAAAAATAGACGATGCGCGAATGGGTCTAATGACTTTGACAAATCAACATTCCAAAAACACGGCTTATCAATTTTTAAATATGGCAAGCATAATATAATTCACAAAACATTTTCATCACATTGGTATTTTCCTCTATGTGTTTACAAAAAAAGCATTGATTGATTATGTGTTCATCAAAAAGTACTCACCGAGAACAGATAGAACGGCGACATAAAAGTCATAGAGGTTCCATGACTCAGTGAAGTAATGATGTCGTAGTGCGATTATTTTCACAATACATTCGACGGCGAATATCACAATAAACATCAAATTTATAATGTCGAGATTAAAACTGAACGATTCCTTTTGTTGGTAATGGTCCAAACACATGGCGAGAATATTAAGAATGAGGAAAAATAAGATAACCATGTCGAATTTCTCATTTGTCACCATGTCGTACACTTTAGCCTGTAGTCGCCACTGAAACAATAAAAACAAATGTTTACTTGGATCATTATCTATATACAATATATAAAAATGAATGTCTGTACTATGTGTGTTTTTATACATCCTACACCGTTCATCCTATCAATATGAAACGTTCAGGAAATATTGCTTTTAGGACTGTGAAGAGAATAGAGTCAAAAATTTATTATATAACCAAAAATAATTAAATATTTATAAAATCAGTGTATTCAGAGTCTTCTTCTTCTTCGTAGTAGTATCAATCCGGTGGATTGGTTTGCAGCAACAGAATCTTGCATCTCGATCTCCATTCCTCTCGGTCCTCCGCAAGTTTATTATTATATTTAGAATAAAACAAGAGTCATACAGAACGGCCGTTTTGGAAAAATTCAAATAATCGAATTTTATTTATATTTGTTCTCGCTGTTTTTTTATTTTATTTTATTCCTAACCTCATTTTCGCAACCGTGCTTTACTATAAAAGTATGTTTTCGTTTCTTAAATGAAATTCATATTTAAGAAAAAATAATATATTTCAATTAAGATTGAACACCACATTTGAATTTCATTTTTACTTAAATCATATTCCAAAATTACATTACATTTTCATATTTTGAAAATTATTCTTTCTGTAGTAGTTTACTTGAAATAAGTATATATTTGTTTTATTTGCATTTCTAATATTTCATTTGATTTTCATTGTTTGATTTTTATTGTTATTTAATGGTTTATTATCCTCTATAAAATGTGCTTTTTATTGTTAAATTAAGTTAAAAAAAAGTGAAAACAATACCATTTAAGTATTTAATTATATATAAGTTTTACAAATAAAATATGTGTTTTTTTTTGTATGTCATTTGATATGTCATCTGTTATGGATTTGCATGTGTATAAATTTATAAAAAAATATCATTTTTAGTATTTATTTACCATGGGGCGTGGCGTGGCTTTGGTCGGTTTTTTCGAACCCATTTTTTTCATAGCGTTGTAATGTATTTTCTGACTGTCCGTCATAAACATCTGAAGGCTGCTCCCAAATCCATTCTTCTTGTAGCTATCGACAATGACTCCCACAAACAGGTTGAGAGTGAAGAACGATCCGAAGATAATGAAGAATACAAAATACAGGTACATGTAGATGTTAACCTCGCGTATTGGCTGTTTGTCCACCTAGAGTTGTTTTAAACATTTTGAAATTAATATTATACATGTAAGATATTTAAAAACTACGACACAATATTGCTTAATAACGTCATTACGTAATATTATATATTCCTATTAAAAACGGGCAACAATTTTTTTGGCAGTATTTAATTCAATTAATGGGCAGTTGTTATTTAGCAAATCTGCAAAAAGCGTCCTAAGACGCATAATTTTCTGTGAACGGAGCGCCGCTCATACAAAAATTACGTCTTAAGACGCGCCGTTTTAAATGAACAATCAGCAATGCACAATGAACAATTAATTTTATAATTATGGATAAATGACTGCACGACTGGCGCGCTCTTCATTTATTTGGTAAGTTTTATATATAAAATTTATTACACTTTCAATAACGATATGTTTAGAAGGTTTTATTTTTGTCGTAAAATTCGCGGCGTGCTGGGTACCGCCATACATGTACCTGCCGGCAGTTAAAAGGTTAATAATAAATACTTAAAAAGGTAAGTAAAAAATAATAATTTTGCACTAGAATTTCACAATTGGCTGTGTACAACTACGCAAAGATTGAATTTACGAAAAGCCCTTGAATCAAAAATCACCCAAGAATCTTACCTTAAATGAATCAATACTGGCTAAAATAGTCAGTCTTTTTAGCGAAATTCACTAAAGATACGCACTTATCTTAATTCAACAGTCACTCAAGATACTCACATCTCTTGAATCAATAGCATCGTTCATGATCTGGATCCATCCCTTGAATGTCGCCACTTGGAACAGACACAAGTAAGCATTTCCCACGTTGTCAAAGTTCATGGGTGAGTTCTCCCAGGTGTAGTTCTCCGCTACGCATGCGTTTCTGTCCGGGATGATCTCGTGACTCAGAACTGTCTTGTCACTGTCAACACACTGAAATGAAACATTGATAGTAATTATCGAATTTATTAACACAAATAACTATTCACATTACAGTAAGAATGTAATTGAATATGCTTTTACTAATTTAAGCCGTGATGATTTAAAATCATAAAATAAAAATTGAACACCTCCACACGATACACAACAAATACCATCGTATTAGATATTAATTCTCATTTACAATTTAACAGAGTAAAATAAAATAAAACGGTGGCTCCGGATTTGAACTAGTGATTGTACGCAACCAAAGTCAGTTTATATCTGTTCTTTGTCAGTCTCTGTGAATTTTTAATCTAATATTTTATAACTACCGGATTTGTTTTTAAATTAAAGTCTTAAAAAGTATTACTGTTAAGCTAGAAGTGAAATAACAAAAGTAATGTGACTTATAGACACCCAAACATTTAGCTTTTGTCGCTGGATGCAAAAGATTGCCAGGAAAAAAACGTTTCCAGGTGAAATTCTTTAGCTCTGGCAGCGGGTCGCTCCAAAGGTTTTTTTTTATCCCAAAAGAGAGCCTTCTTACAGTAGAAACAAAGACTAAAGGATATGGAAATCACTAGAAAGCCTTATGATTGAAGTCGGAAGAACGTTAGACGACATGCAACGATGGGAAGTACCGCAATATGGAAAATTACTTCTGTGCGACAGCAGAGACCTCCAGACGACATCACATCTAAGAAGATCGTACTTGTTGTGCGCGAGTGTGTAATTTACCCTAATTACAACAGGCTTAACCAAGTGTTTTCACAAGTTTTGATCCTCGTCCAATTTTGTATGACTTCGGCGATTTAACGAAATGCTAGTATTACATATTTTTCAGTGTAAAAGTATTGTACCTTGAAAAATCTTCCACCAAACAGTTGCACTCCAAGAATGGCAAAGATAAGCCAGTAAAACAGACACACTAGAATTACGTTGAAGATGGATGGAATGGATTCAAATACGGTGTTCACCACAACCTAAAATCATACAAAATTTACAATTAAATAATATTTTTTTACGAAATTACGGAACAATGCTCGTATAATTGTGGATACTCACTCTTAAGCTTTCCCACCGGGAAAAAGTTCTCAGAGATCCCAGAATCCTGAGAGTCTTCATGTGATGGAAGAACAATATACCTCCAGCTCCATTCAAATCAGCATACACGTTAATCAAGGATACCTAAATAAAGAGAAAAACATTAATACATAAAAAAAAACTTTAAAATTTTGCTATTCATTTTTTAATGTACGAAAAAGGGAGATGTTTTTTTCATAATAACTTACTTGTTAAGACGGTTAAAAAAGTAGAAAAAATATTTTCTAGCTAGACAGAAATTTATATCTCACTACTAATTGTCTTGAAATTGAATTATTGTATGTTTTTAACAAATACTTTAACATCCCCTTTACTTTTAAAAAAGACGACTTCGCGTCGCCGGGGATCGTTATTAGGGCACGTGGTGGACAGATGAGGAGCAGATGAGCAACAAACAGATTTTTTAGAAGCACATATATTATCGATAAACTTGACAAACTTTCGGCCCGAGACGGAACTTGCTTGCTTCAGGCCCCAGACTGATCACCACTCGTTACTGGTCGCGGTTGGCGCACAACTTATTACTGGCCACCGGGCGCCCGTGGTCAGTGACACCCAGCGCCAAAATTCATCCAGTGGCGATTTAAAGAACTAACGAGTCAGACGACCGAACAAAAATAAGAAACGAAAGATCGTATATCGAGGTTTTCGGCACCAGATTGCAAGGGCTATATCAAGCTAATATCAACTTGTATGATTTAACTGCAATGTAATATTAGCTAGTTAACATAAACAAATTGTTGTTATAGTTTTATTATTAAGTCATCGTGTTTTTATGTAATTAGGTTGATATAAATCATATATACATATATGTTATATATATATATATATATATATATATATATATATATATATATATATATATATATATATATATATATATATAACTGAAATGTAATTTGTTTGTTTGCTTATTTATGTGTAATTACAAGGTATTGTGGCAACACCATTCGGACACGATACTAAGCACAAGGGCTAACGACAGTCAGTCTCCAAAACCTGGCACGTCAGGACACGCTCCAGTCCTCGACACCAAAAGACCCCTTGAACCGCCGACGAATCTCGACGTTATATCACTTCCATCGACGATTAGTTAACAGAACTAACATTATGATAGGTAGTTATGACAGAAAGGTTTGAATTAACCAAAAGTATAAATTTGTTTCGAATAGTGAATTAAAATTACTGCTCATATTTGACGCGATGGAAATAATAATGTTATTGCTTTAAAGCCATTGGAGAGAGAAGTCCGAGCGAAACCGGATAGCAATACTAGATGATGTAAAGCATTACTAATGTTCTTAATAGTTTTGTTGATTATTCGTTGATATGACTATTTTTTTTTATATTTCTTCGAACCTACGGCGTCTAAATGACATACAAACACTTTACAACTGGACTATGCCACGTGGCATAGTCTAGTAATAAAGCAAATTCAAGACATTATAAATAAAAATCAAATTTACCAGTATATATATGATGTAATTATTAGAGCAGTTTCGGAAAAGTGGCCAAAATCAATTTAACCGCGGGATATTTGGCCGAATGAAAATCAAACCAGACGAAAAATTGTTCGGAAAGTCATATAACCGAAAAGACGTTAAGCTGAACGAAATTTTGTATGAATACACAGTTAATGTGATTTAAAATAAAGTAAATTTAAGGAAATTAAAATGAATATATTAACGTTAAAACTGTTAAAATAAAACTAAAGTAACACAATTTTTATATGCGAATAATTATTTTTATGATGAAAAAAGACCAGTTTGTTAAATGTTTGAGGTCGTTTGTCTATCAGATAAATTAATAAAGGGAGCGGCAAAAAAATCTGACGGTTCATGTTGTTGTTTTCATTTATCCCTTTCGCATCGGTTGTTGGCATATGCCCTCATAAGATTCCCCGACCGTTGTCATCAGTTGACGTGATATATCGTTTTGCTACTTTCTTAGAACAGTTTTTATGCATCATCTGATAGCTAAAGGATACAAGAACCAATGTGATATATGAAAATACACTAGATAAGTACATTTATGCTTCAAATACTAGTTTTATAATTGACAGTATAATTTGTATTCATACCGAGCCGTAATGAAAGGGTTAAAAGTATAATAAAGACTGTGAAAGTAATCGTACCACGACAATGACGAATTCAAGCAAGCACCATCCATTCTTGAAGTAAGTCTTGATGCCAAGGCCTAGCCACTTGATAAACATCTCCACGAAGAAGATGAAGGTGACGATTAGGTCTATGTAGTCCAGAATTCTTTGTAGAGCAGGTCTCTCGGACAAGTAGACGTCTTCCAAGGTCTGAAATATTAAATACCTCTGTTATGCAACTTTACCTTTGTTAATTATTTCAAGTTTGGGTGTATTTTGTAAAACTTACAGCTATAGGACAAAATGGTCCAAGCCTCAGGATCTTTATCCGATATTCTTACAAACCATCAGCTCGAGGCTTCTTTGCCGGCAGGTATAGACATATATAGAGCTCTAAGATACCCTCAGTTGGTGTGAATTTGATCCCTCACTCGTAAAATGCCAGTCATAGCCATTAATCAAATTTAGTGGTAGACGAAAGTCTTTACGTGAAGACCACCCACACCATTTATAGAAAATTACTGTAATAATAAGGATAATATATGAAAATCGGGCTGTAGCTTATGACGTTGGTAAATCATACAATACATGCAGATATTATCCATATGTTGAGTGGTAGGCGTCATAGAATCCAGAAATAAAACTTCAGAATCACTATCACCATCTGTTGGTATTCTCCTGTGTATGCTTACAGAAAGAAAACTTTAAAGTGAACTTGTTTTGACTCACCATAGATAGACAGCTGACTATGATTGTGGTCGTGATAAAGATATCGAAGAACTTGCTCTGGATGAGCCGGAAGATCTTGAGACGGATGTTGTACATGAGTGATCTGTCATCGCCGGCCTGGCAGGGCAAGCAGCGGTAGCAGCAGACCGGGAAACAGTCTTCCGGAGAGTCAGATGTCAGATAGGTCTGAGGACTGGCTTCATCTAAACAATCCTGCGTTCCATCAACCTGCAAATCTGAAAAAAAAACATCAAAGCGTTCAACGTCTAGTTGAATTCTAGGGTTGAGTTTAGTCGCTTATTAGATTCGAATGATTGAGAGCTTCGGACAAATAATGCGACAAAATGTTAATTTACAAACATGTCTCGGATATTTGATATTATTTTTAGTGGCCGACCCAACGACATGTCAGGAGAGCGATGGGATTCATATGTTTGCAGGTGAACCTCCAGGTACAGATATCTTGGGACTAGGTATGGATAGCGACACATTACTAAACTTTTATTTGAATGTTTTCAGCATTCACTTTGAGAATCATTATATCACAACTTATCCAGACAGCTGTCTCTTGACAGTGACGGATTGAGGAAGTATACGAGTGAGTCGAAACTGCAGTCTCCTAAACAGAGATCATACTCAACGTGATTCATGTATGAACAAGGTAATTAAAAAAATATTTATTGATTACTGCTCCCTTAAAGTACTGGAGGACTCTGCGAAATGCCTTATGGTCACAGGTTCGATGAAAGTAAAATCCTGATCTATCTCTTTCTCGTGGTGCAACAACATCAGTCGGCCAATATAGACAGAGACCGAATGTTGGCCGGAATAAGCTAGCATTTAGCTACCCTCATACGGTCAAGCTGGTTAAGGCACTCTATTGTCATGGAGGTAGTAAATGATCTCCAAAGGCGAATGAACCTTTATGGTCAACGACCTTAGGATGTGGAAATTAAGTGAAAAATACCACATTAAAGGACCAAGCGACATCCTATGTATCAGCAAATATGATCACATCTCAAGTAAACTAAGATCGAGAAGAGTGGAGATCAAGATGCAAGATTTTGTTGCTGCAAACCAATCCACCGGATTTATACGATGAAAGAGTAGATTGATTTCTAAGCTATACAGAAGCAATTAGTGGTGAACATATATTCCAAATATGGAACGGAAATGAGAAGAATGAATAACGAGTATTCAATATATGAATCTTGTTACTTGTTGATTGGTATCTCACCTGCTGTAAGCTCAGCTTTTTGACTGGTCTGTTTGATTCCAATAGTCCTCTTGATCCAGTTAGTGAACCTAGATATCCGGTTAAAGGCTTCAGCTATCTTGTTGGTGTCTTCATCAGGTGTTGGAGCTGGAACCCTCGATGAAACGAAATTTGACAGAAGCACTGCTAGGAAGAGATTGAATACCTGGCGAGATGAAGTGAAATTTTTTAATTTTTTTTTATTGTTTTTTCTAAAACTTCTTATGACATAATTATGTAATTTTGTGAAAAAACAATTGAATTATTTAAAAAAAATATGTAAAGTCTTGTCTTAATAAATGTTATTTAGATACAGGTTTAGCTATTTGAGGATCAATACTTGAATAGTGTGTTATCTCTTTTCTGCATGGTGATGAAAAGCTTAATTTTCTTGACATCCACGTGTTACGTAGCAATTATGGAGACATAAAATGGAAAGCACACTCACCTTGTTGTCAGTACTTTTATTATTTCAATCTTTGTGTTGATCCGGTTCACAATATTCTTTATTATTTCACTAATAATCATTATTTTTTAATAAATAACAATTAAAAATTAGTTGCGTACGCCTACACTCCTTTTAGGTACGTTTACGACTTCAGGTTATTGTCTAAATTCAACATATCAGTTACCGTTTCAGTCAAAACTTCGCATTGATCTAATTAAATGCTGATTTTATCAATAATTCGCATCTTTTAAGACACACGATCGCTAATACTTATCATAGGAAGCAATTTACCCTTTCGTTACGGATCGGTGGAATACAAATTATACTGTCAATACGGCGTGAATTTTTAAACCATTTTTTTTTTGCTGAAAACTAGTATTTGAAGCATAAATGTACTTATCTGTCCTATTTTCACATATTACATTGGTTCTTTTATCCTTTAGCTAACAGATGATGCATAAAAATCTACTATATTTAACAAACGTTTATTATGTAACTCCATACATGTGTGGTGGCATTGACACATGTGGTTTACAGAAAAATTGCTGCTGTGACGAAACCTAAAGATATTTATTTACATGGTTTACAGATTCCTGTTAAGAATCCATGTAGGTTGATAAAGGGAATGACTGAAGTTTCAAGTTACTACCGTAGATGTCACAATGAGTACTGAAAGTAGCAAAATGATATATCACGACTGCCGATGTCAACAGTAGGTGAATCTTAGACGGCATATATCGACAACTGATGCGAAAGTGTTAAGCATGGCATCAACAGGTTTGTATGTGCAACTGTACAATATTTGACTGGCACTGGGAAACCACGTGTTAGTTTATTGCTGAAATTGTTTTCATTAAGTGATTTATACTTACCACTAAATGTCCGATGATTACAGCTATCAAGAAGAAAGGTATACAGGTGACATCTCCCACCAGCATGCAGTCCCACATGGACTCTATCCATTCCCCGCATATAACTCTGAACATAACCATGAAGCTATGGATGAAGTCTGTGAAATTCCACCTTGGAAGTTCTCCGTCGGGGAAAATATCGACGTTTTCTTTAAATAAACGAAATTAGTATTATTTTTGATTTTTTTTTAAATATCGTTGAAGTTTATCATTAATTTCACTAAGAAATTTACTACTGACAAATCTTGATAAATTTGTCAATGCTTATTTTTGAGGCTATTTTTGTTTTCTCAAAGTGTGCAATTTTAAATTGTCAGTGAAATAATTTTTATAATTCAGTTTTTCATCTATAAAAAGGAAATTTTACATCACAGAGAATAAAATTTAAAAATTGAATTAAAAAACATCCTCTTTTACAAATCGATCATATTATTTTTTCCGTAAATTACACGGTGTAGACGCTGAGTAAGCTTTTAAAAATTATAACTACGCTCGTGGCCATTGAGAGCTGATACCTAATTACTTTAACTTTTCCTTTACGGTGCTAAAATAAAAACAGTGTTCCAGTGTTGGGTAGTCAGGACACAATAAAAAATCAGCGATTGTTAATCGGAAAAATAAGAACGTTCATAGCTTAACCCTTTAATTAATTATAATTTAAGTAAAAAATTATAATATTTGAGATTTATTGGCTGAAAACATTAAAAAAACTATCTGGCAACACTCATGGAACGGGCATAAAAGTCTACAAGCTCGAGAGCTAGTGCCGCTAGTCGTGGCAGTTGCCAGAATGCCCCACTCCCACTCTCTTCCCTCTTCCTTCACAGTGAAGTATGAAAGAGTGAGATCCGAACATAGTGCCGCGCTTCCCGCACATCGTCGAGACCCAAGGTTGAGGCACTCACAGTGCGAATTTGTTTCCGATATTCACAAAATACCTCCGATCTACCCGATAAATTCTGATTATAACATATATTATTTTTAAAATGATTTTACATTGTGTAGATATAATATGGAGGAATGCCTAAAATCATAACCTTTTATTATATTTATAGAGATATTGATGGTTTTTAGAAGTAATGTGTAGAAGATACACATCACAGGGAAGGAAAGGTTAATAAAATTTTGTAGAGATCACTCACCTATGTAGTTCTTCCCAAAGAGTTGCATTCCCATCACTGCGAAGATGAATATTAAAAAGAACATAACAAAAGTCAGGTTGGAAAGTGCACCCATAGATCTCCCAACAGAAGAAACAAGTTTATTTAACGTAGTCCATAATTTCGCTAATCTGATAAGCCGTACCTGCAATATAAAGTTTTTTATTTTTTTCCATACCTGCAGGATGTTGTCGACATAAAATAACAACACATAGGTTTATCAATTTCTATTTCCCGTGTCTCAAAATATCCCTGCACACGGGGCAGGATGTTTTGGGATAATTCACTGACAATGGCAACTGACAAAACTGTGTGGCAGAAAGCCTTAGTGGTATGCATCATATGGTGTCACGACTTATCGTTCATAGACAATTCGTTCAACGAATCATCGGTCAGCACCTGGGGTGCACTGTACGTCTGGTGTATGGGACATTTGGCGCACGGGACAGCTGGTGCACTGGCTGCCTCACTAATATAGCCTTACTGAACCTAACCCAAGGATTTGTCCAGTGATCCTAGAGTCCAGAGATCCATAGGTCTCGGTTACGAAATAACGTAACGAGACCTATGGATTTTTGAACTCTATGGTCACTGGAAAAATTCTTAGGTTAGGTTAGGTTAACAGGACATCCAGTGCACCAGTTGTCCCATGCAACAAATGACTGGTGCACCAGACGTCCAGTGCTTACCACGTCGTTACCGATGAGTCGTTGATCGATTTGTCTGGAAACAAAATGCGGCGGAACCGCATCATATGCTCTATATATAGAAAGAAAAAAGATAAATAAATGAAATACTTGTATTTTAAGAATACATAATAAAACTAAATACTTTTCAGAGTCACTTTTGAACATTTAGATTACGTTTTTCATGTGAGAAACTGCTTAAAATATGTTTATGTTTGTTTTCAACTGTTTTTTTTTAATATAAGGTATATTGGTAAGTAGATAATGTTTATTATATTAAAGTTTATATTACCGATCGCAAGTATCTCAAAAAGTAAAAGCCTGCTACGCCTTCCAGTCCTAGTTCCAACAAGGATAAAGTCACGACGATGAAGTCGAAGATGTTCCAGCCTTTTTGAAAGTAATACTTTGGGCTCATTGCAATCACTTTCATAGTCACTTCTACGGTGAAAATCAGTGCGAAGAACTGAAAGCACAAAAAGTAAATCTGTACCTTAATCTTAGCTTTAGGGTGCTAAAATAAAAACGCGCGTTCCGGTGTTGGGTAGTCAGTAATCAATTAAAAATCTGCCATTTTAAATCGGTAAAATAAGAAAATTCATATCTAATCCCCTTAATTAATTATAATTGAAGTACAAAATTATAATAATTGAGATATAAGTACAAACTCCGAGTTAGAAAAAGACGGAGTCTGAAGCATATTATATGGAGCAGTATTGCCGTACAGTAACGTAAAGCCCTACAACAATACGCCTTAAATGCTTCTTTCCCGGCGCATTTTAATAATAAAAAATCTAATAAAAATACGCCTACTCCTAAAAAGTACTCCAAAAATCTAACAAAAATCATTAACTCACATAAGTTGCATTTCTGAGGAATTTTTCCATATCACTGTTCATGTCGTGATGATCGAGGGCAATGAAGAATGTGTTGACGAAGATACAGATCGTGATGAAGAGTTCGGCGAAAGGGTCCAAAACTACCAGGCCTACTAACTGCTGGAACTTGACCCACAACCCACAACAGTCCAACACACAGAACATGTCCGCCAGCGTCGTTGTTGCTTGCGAGGCCTTTTCCTTGAACGATGGCCCACTTTCCATGTCTTCCATCGGAGGAAAGTATGATATGGACCCTGCAAATAGGTATAAGTTTTGATTTCATATATTTTTAGCATGATAGAGTATACATAATATTTAATTCTATACTATTTATGAAAAAAAAAAACCTTATGAATGTATAATGTATACAATAATATCGCAAATATTGGGAGAGAGTGGCGCTGTCGGTTCGATGCAATAAGTTGATTCGCAGGTTTGAACGTTGTACTAAAAACGTTAAGCTGATGCTTCTTAAAGCCTTCTGTCAGTCTTTCTACAAGTTCGGCCTGTGAGCTGGGTATACTCAGAAGGTCTATATACTACAGTGCCTCACGCATGTTGACAGAGGCGTGAGTGTATGAATTCCATGCCATGATAAGGAAGCGTTGCGCTTCTCCTTGGACGCGCGTTCGCGGCAGTCCTAACGCCATGGTTGCTGTGTGTGCGGTTAGGTGGGACTCCCAGTTGTAGGGGAACACTATGCGCCTTCACGTAGGCATCCAGCGGTGATCCGGTGCTCAACTCACTGAGAGTCAGTAATTGTTTAATTTAAAAAAATATACATATTGATTTGTATTTTTATTCTTTTATGCATCTGGTTTCAATATGACAATGTGAATTTTTTACTATGGCTCTGATGGCTGAAGAAATAAAACTTTTATTATTAGAACAGCAATATTATTATTTTTTCGTTTTTGGCAAACGAAGCATTGGCCGACCCCTTGCAAGATGGGCTGACGACATAAGAAGAATAGCGGAAGTGGCCTGGATGCGGAAGGCAGAGGATCGAAGAGGACGAAGACTCATGCGGGAGGCTTACGTTCAACAGTTTACGGATACAGACTGATGATGATGATTAATTGAAAGAAAAAGTTTTTTCAATCGCTCGTTCATTCAAAATATCACTTATTTAAAAAATAATTGATGTACATGTTCATCAAAGTAAAAATAATTGATGTACATGTTCAACAAAGTAAAAATAATTGATGTACATGTTCAACAAAGTAAAAATAATTGATGTACATGTTCAACAAAGTAACAATAATAATGGATATGTACAACAAAGTAAAAATAATTGATGTACATGTTCATCAAAGTAAAAATAATAGATGTACATGTTCAACAAAGTAAAAATAATTGATGTACATGTTCAACAAAGTAAAAATAATTGATGTACATGTTCAACAAAGTAAAAACAATTGATGTACATGTTCAACAAAGTAAAAATAATTGATGTACATGTTCATCAAAGTAAAAATAATTGATGTACATGTTCAACAAAGTAAAAATAATTGATGTACATGTTCAACAAAGTAAAAATAATTGATGTACATGTTCAACAAAGTAAAAACAATTGATGTACATGTTCAACAAAGTAAAAATAATAAATATAATTCATTGCTTAAAAATAAATATTAAATATTTTTAATAAGAA
This sequence comes from Glossosoma conforme, assembly GCA_022606575.1. Lineage (NCBI taxonomy): Eukaryota > Metazoa > Arthropoda > Insecta > Trichoptera > Glossosomatidae > Glossosoma > Glossosoma conforme. The sequence goes on along the minus strand of JAGTXR010000141.1, from coordinate 170,441 downwards.
ATTTACTTTCATTCAAACTGTAACTGAAGTATTGTGGGAATATATGTAATAGAGAGATGGAGAGAATAAGTATATTTACCTCTTGATTTGTTATTTTTACTGTCTTTAGCATTTCCTTGTTCAACTATATCGTTTAAAACGATTGCATCTGAAGAAAAAAAAAATGCGACAAAAGTAAAATTGAGATGCATATAATCAGTAAAATTAATAAAAGTGCGGTAATTTTAGGCCTAATATAAAAAATTACCGCGGACAACAACTATATAACTATATACATAAAACCAAAAACAGAGAACCGTAAAAAATACTTCTATTTTATTATGTAAAATGCGTCAATTCAATAGACGTAAATATTAATATTTTCATGCCTTAAGCTTTTCTGTACAAATAGTAATTGACTTTCAGTAAAAACGAAGTAATGGTTGTTTTACCTTTCATATCTACAACTGTATGTTGAGTTGTTTCTACAAAATCGTGTGGATGTTCCAAGACCTTACCATCTCCATCTTGACATTCTGATCTCATTTCCTAAAACATAAAAATGATTACAAACCACGGTCATCGCTTTTCGGAACTCGAAGAACTAATTATTCTGCTCCCACCCACAACCGACAAACTCGTCTTAAACTTGCCGAACATTCATACACAGTTAATGTTTGTCGACCAAGAACTGGCAGCTTCTTAAGTTTCTTCCTAAATGCCACTGGTAAGCTTTGGCTAGCTCTTTCAGCGTCTATGTTGTGCACTGAGAGTGCACTGCTGATGACCGGTTTTGCTCTCCTGCATGTGATTACATAAACAAGTACATGAATGCATATTTATTTACTTAATATTATATAAACGGCATATATACACTACCTTTTACAAATAACTTTGTAAATTATATGATACACTGTGTTTATTTACTGAATCAAAGCCTCAAACGAAACTCTGACCTATTAAAAACCCTACTCGCTTACGAGTATATTATAACTTCTTGAAATGTAACAAAAAACTATTTCAGATTACTCCAGGTGAGCGTGGAATATGAAAGGAAGAAATATAGATCTATTTACATAGCACATACTCGTATATTATTTTCCATATTGGCTCCATACCTGCAGCATATGGCCATCACAAATTCCCCCTCTGTCAGTCTTAATGATCCTCGCTTCATCCCATGTCAGTACTGCCTCCCGCTCCGACGTGCTTTCGGAACGGCGAAAGCCCGGGGTCCTAAAAGAACGCACCTATTTTGCGCGCATCCGAAAATGTTCCAACCGACTGTAGGGTAGAATGCTGGCTTGTCTTATTACTCACAAAGTAAAGCCATTATACCACCTAGTATTTTATACGAGCTATTGTTTTCAGACCCATTGTGCTGCTACATAAATTTTTTGTGATTCAGTGTAATACAGGCGCTGCAAAGCTTGCATTTTCTTTTCATAGAATCTTATTTCATAGATATTGCGCACATCTAATATGCAACATTAAGTGCCGGACTTACTCTAAGAGCTTGTCTTTCAGCCGCGTCTTCTTCTACAGCTTTGTTCTGCAGATTTACATATGTCAGTGTGACGATGGCCGTGATGAGGCTCATCAGATAGAAAGATCCGTAAAAGAGAATGGTGACGAAGAACAGCATGTGCCATGGACCAGCTGCTCGGAGAACCTGAAAGAATATTTTGTTTTATTTGAAAATCAAATGTTATTATGTTACATCGAATTAGTGAAAATGTTGGTTTGGTGAAGTTTTTGAGTTATTTTAAATATATGAAATTTATTGTAAATAGCATGATCATGTTTTCTTCTTCTTTTGAATGGTTAATGAATTGAATTTACCAGTTGATATAAGTTTTCCCAGTAGTCCTGCGTCATAATTCGAAACACCGAAAGAAACGACCATCCAAATGTGTCGAAATTTGTATATCCATAGTTAGGGTTACTTCCGTATCCTTGGAGGCAGTGATATCCAGGAGCACACAATCTAGAAATTGATAGTCACACTTATATAATAATAAAACATTTCAGTTTGTAAACAATCGATATAAACGAAAAGGATCATGTAAATTTGGCATAAAATTGATGATCGCAGCTTAACAACATTTGATGTAGACGGGACACCGCCAGTTGCCCACCGTTCGTCGCTAGTTGGATAGACATGTCTCTTAAGACGAAATGGCCTCAAGAGGGTCAAGCTATTCACCGCCTCTTTATAAAAAAAATACCCGAATACGCCTCGGTTACTACACCAGCCGTTTCTTTAAGTCCTGCAATCATATACAAGTACGTTCATAGGTGGGCTGCCGGGTGTAGATTTGTGTAAGGACAAGTCACGGATAGTGGCAGCTGATAAAACTCTGTGGTGATGATTCGAATTTGGAACGTAAATAAGAAGATATTTTTGTAGCTAAGCATAAAGGTACTTTTTAAACTTCTTACATATAACCGAACTATCTATGTAAGTTACGTCGCAAAAAAAGCCTAATAGTTTCCAAAATTGTCTACTTCGTATTTCTTCTAATACTTTGAACTACTTGTTTAGTATAATCGAAGCATTTCTTCTGATTTCCATCAGCTTCTAAAATCAAGATGATCATTTTTTCCAGTTGTCATCGCTGTATTAGCGATTCTGTGAAATTAACAAAATTGTATTCATCGATTTTTGCACTCGGAAAATTTGTATTGATAATAAAAACAAATCAATTTATATTCTATAATTTTAATGTGTAAATACAATAACCTTGTGCACAAACCATGAAGCCTGTAGCGCATTATCTTAATTTGAGTTTACAAATAAAGCTTAAAAAATATTTTTTTCTCAAAACTTGACGAATAATCTATATAAAAAATCTAAGATTACAAAAAACCCAATTAAAAAAAAGATGAATGGTAGCGCCTATCGCTTATATTGATATATGAAAATGCGCTCGCTGTTATTAATTAAATAAATAGCTATTAATACATAATAGGATATGAATTCTTACCCTGCACCAGAAGAATTTCCACAAATGGGAATCTCCCCGTAGTCATTTGTATACCAGTTGGCTGAAAATCAAATTTGAAAAATAAATCATTGAAATTTGTATTAAATTCATCTAAGGCCGTAAGTGAGTAATTGCTCAAACTGTTAACAACAAAGCTAGTGGGCCAGATGGAATAATAGCGATGGTATTAAAATCATATGTTCCCTAAGCTTCCTGGCAACGTGATCCGCAATACGGCTATAATATGAAATATACATTAAAAAGAGTATTTCAACAGGGACATCTTAACTTTGACAGTTGATAGCCGCCATATTTTTAAAGTGACATCTGTCCAATTGGCTGTCATCTATTTTGCCAAATTAGCGGACGGATGTAACGTTCAACAACACATACAAATGATAACATTGCTAATGGGTTCGGGGAATATTACGCGCTCTTTGCCTATTTTCCGGTATTCAGGGATGAGGCCCATTTTTGGATGAATGGGTTCGTCAAAAAGCAAAATTGTTGAATTCGGAACGGTACCAACTCACATTAATTTTAAAAACGGTCAATGCATGCCAAAAAATGCACTGTTTGTTGTGGATATTGGGCTGGTAGAGTCATCAGTGTATATTTTTCTAGCTATTCTTTTGTAGGTAAGTACTTTACTTTTATGATGTACCATCGGCATTCAAAGTTCATAAAAATTGATACTTACAGGCGTTAGAGTTGAACTTCACCCAAGTATCGTGGGTAAAGTTACCCCAAGATCCATCTGTTGGGAATTCCTTGATACACTTTTGTGTTAAGACACCCATAAAAATCTGAAGACCCATTACGGCAGACACAATTAGAAAAAATAATGAAAAAAGCATCACATCTTTCATATTTTTCAAAGATTCAAATACAGATCCGGCGACAGTCTTCAGACCTGAAATAAAAACCAAAGTCATTTGATTGTCTTATCTACAAGTACTTTACAATGAAAAAAAACACATGGTAAGCTCCATTCTCGCATGAAATATAGGGTTTAGTAACATGAATGAGAATAGAACTGTATGTGAAATCTATGTTCCATTTATTAAAAAGTAAAAAAAACCCTCTTATAATGGAAAATATACGTAAATAAATATGGAATAAACAAAACTATGAAAAATATACCTTTTTTAAAGTGACAATGGATTGACATTGTAATTGAATTAGCCAAGGTACGGAATAAAATGATGAATTTATCTTTGGCAACTAGTTTTTTTGGCAGTATTTAATTCAATTAATGGGCAGTAATTACTTACCAAACGTTCAGTAAAAAGGTAAGTAAAAAAGAATAATTTAGAAGTAGAAAAATATCAATCGGCAGAAGAAAAATAATATCGGCAAGAAATAATTAATGAATAGTAATTAATAACAGGTCAGGTTAGGTTTTCATTTTATGGGTTAGTTATTTTTACATCTATATTTATCAATATTGAATATATTACTGCCATTTTAATTTTACATTTTTACATTCATATTCATACAGTAGATGCTGCCAATTTATTTAGTCTACTGGCGATCGATTTTATTTACTGCCAATTGATTTAACTAACTGCCAAAACCTTGAATTAGTCACCGAAAAAAAATACAGGCCTTAATTTATTTATATTATTACATTCCCACAATGAAAACAAAATATTTTATTGTAAGATCGAAAAGAAAATATCATGAACACTGAAAACATGAATGTTACTATCAGATTGATATTAATCTCATCCAAGCCTTGGAACAGAGAAGGGCTGTACAATTAACGGATCTCAGTTTTATTTTTGGTTACCTTTTCTGTGTTCGAAATTGAACACAGAAATTGAACATTGAATTTCGGCCGAAAAAAGAAAAAAAAAATCAACGGATTTATTCGTTTCGTCCTGACTACTGACTACTAGCAACTGTGATATGCGAAGCTTGAATGAAAAATGAACTTTAAAAATTACAATATTACAACATTGGTGTAATACGATAATCTTGATGCAAAATTTTGTGTTGAATTCATGGCAACTGAAAGCGTTATCCGTGGCGAAGAACTACTGACATACGCCATAAAGATGTGCTCTGACTTCCAAAAATTATCTACGTAAGGGTGTATTTAGACAAAACGAACATAGAAATATAGAACGAGCAAGGGTGGCGTTTAGTGTTAATGACTTGTCTTAACATGTCAAAACTGATGTTTCCTTTTTATTTGTAAGATTTTTTCAAGGAAGGTAGGTGGATCGTTAGATTACTGATTTCACTTTTACTCCAAGCAAAAGCAAGAACAGAGACAAAATGTGCAAATACTCGTTTGATCTAAATGCACCCTCCCGCTAGCGTTTCTTAGTACCTTTGTAATAATATAAAAATATTTAATGTTGAAATAAATGTACTATTCAGTTGTGTTTAAATACAACTAGATTTTATCTTAAAATCTCAATATTTACCTGAAAAAATGGGATTGGTTTTCAAAGCTCTTAATACTCTGAAACCTCTTAAGATGGCCAAATTACAGAACTCTGTTCCCATTGTAGCGTAACTAAAAAAATGTACGAAAAATGTTAGCATAGGAGTATAGGGACTTAACATGTCATCATCATCATCATCAGCCTGTGTCCGTCCCCTGTTGAACGTAGGCCTCCCGCATGAGTCTCCATCCTCTTCGATCCTCCGCCTTCCGCATCCAGATCACTCCCGCTATTCTTCTTATATCGTCAGACCATCTTGTAGGGGGTCGGCCAATGCTTCGTTTGCCAGCTCTTGGGCGCCATTCCAATACTTTTCTTCCCCATCGACCGTCGTCTCTTCGACAGATATGACCTGCCCATTGCCACTTGAGTGTGCCTATTCGTTGGGTAGCATCCACTACTTGAGTTCTTCTGCGTATTTCCACGTTTCGGATTCTATCTTTTAGCGACACTCCGAGCATGGATCTCTCCATAGCACGCTGGGTGACTTTTATTTTATGGGTAAGACTTGCTGTCAGATTCCACGTCTCTGCGCCATAAGTATGTTATCTAAATAATGTTGATTACCGCAGCAATGAATTAAGCAATCAACAATCTATGGTGTACATATTTGCTGATATATAGTCATAGTCGTCACCAGGTTGGGCAGGTGGAAGATTGAGTCGGGCCTGCTTTTGGACCACTTTTCCGACCGAGACGCAGCCTCACGGCATTTGCATTAACAATGCCATACTTTGAAGTCAAATTATGTATTTTTGTTTTCAATTTTGAATAAACGAGAGTAAACTCAAAGTCGTAGCTTCAATCAATTTACACCTTTAAGTTTCTTAAAAAATATTGTTAAATTTTAGTTTTATTGTTAAAGTATATTTTTTAAATTTTGTTATTATTTTTGTTAAAGAAGAATGTATGTTGATTATTTTTTATATAAATATTTTTTAACACTATATTTATTACAAGTAATATAACTCGATTTTTTAAAATACCTCCATAACGTGAAAAGGATGATCACGTCAATAAAATAAAAAATATAATGATTTCCCATTATCCCTTTACAACAAAAGAATGCAAGTGTCATAGGGATCATGGATCGATAAGGTTAGTATGGTGACTATTACTACAACTGCTAAAACATATAACTGTTAATTTTACTCACGCTAGTAATATCAGTAAGAAGTCAAGCCAATTCCAAGGGTCTCGAAGATAAGTGAATGGTTGGAGTATGAATCCTCTGGCCGTCACTTTAATGGCCATCTCAAATGTGAAGATTCCAAAAAATACAATTCTGAAAAATACAACATCAGTCACATAATGAAACACAATCTTTCATCGGCCAAAAAGAAAATCCATACGTAGAAAAATAAGTAGCATTGTAAGTAAAATGCTTCAAATTACTCGTCGAAAAATTGGGCATCGTTTTCAAAGCATGATACTTTTTCAATATAATTTTCATAACCTCACTTCCTCAGATTAGGCTTATGGAGGACACAAACTGCCCCCATTAAGTTATTTCAGCCACCATGGACCTCGACTCATTTAGTGTCAGCACCACTGGGAGCTCTCAAGACTCTTCTATATATAATATTGAAATCAGCTTGATATATTTCTTTTAGACTGATGCCGTAAAGCCTCGAAAAACGATCTTTTGTTTCCTTTTTTTGTTCGCTCGCCTGACATGCACATATAATAACGTTAGCTTTAATTAAATAATATAACACGGCGTTTGCATACGCCATTTTTATTTGTTATGACATTTGCTCCATTTCATGTTGGTGAAACTGTCATCTTTAATTTGATTTTTTGCCGCGATCATTGGCGGCGTGGTACGTCACAGTGTTCTGCAGTTATCAGTTGACTTTTACGACTTTAACTGTCGACTTGTCGGACAATAAAAGCAAGTCTTCAATAAAATAAACTCGAATTGTGAACCAGAAACAAGTTCTTTTGCATGGTAATCTGATCCTGCATCCTTCCTCCACGCAGCCACGTGACCAACCCACGACTTGTCATTCTTCTTAAGGACGGGGGACGTCAATATAAAAAGGCAGTAGTTTTATTGTCCTGTGGAATTTAAATATATGTTCCGGGTGCAGAGATGTTTAGGCATGAACAATAGCAACTAGCAGTCCTGAATTGTGGCAATTCTTGTTGACTATATGTTCTAGACATGGAACGGATAGAGGATAAGAAAAAGAAGAATAAAGTGGCATTCGAATAACATGTCCAGCCAGGTACGACTACTTCTCATGACCAACTGTAGATTGAAAGTATTTCGGATCAGCTTCCATTTAAACCCATTATAGGGTTGTATTCACTATTGGTGAATGCGTTTCTCTAATATGCAACTTCCAACCCAATTCAAAGTTTAAACTCTCTCAGTTCTATGATTCGCTATTCACTTTTGTATTGGAGCCCAAAATTATGTGTTGGATTCGACTGATTAACAACATATTCTAAACTCCAATTCATATATCAAAACATTCAGTCAGATCTTGGATATCGCTCTTCAGATTTTTTAAAAAAATTATTCTCCTGCATCAATTTATCAAAATCAAACCCGCGGAACCTTTTCGAGTATATCTAGATGGTTGAAATATGTCGATTTTTCAGTCATTCGAACGAACAGCTTCTAATACAATCGGAATATCTACAAACACACAACCTCGACTCATTCTTCTTACACTCAGTGTAAAACCGATCCGGTTGTGCTTCATAGTTTTAGTTATCATTATACAATTGAAATGGATTGTACAATTAAACTAATTAGTTTTAACAGTAAAAATGTCAAAGGATCCATATAATGCGTAGGGGCCTGTGTCTTCTAGCCGACATAGTGGCACTGCAGGAGACGTGGCTTATGCCTGACGATATCGACTACCTAGGCGGAATTGATGAGTTTGGCTTCACGGGAACATTAGCGGTGGACACATCGGCTGGAGTGTGCCACGGCCGTCGCCCGCTCTGGAGAAAGGCGGCCCTGCTCGACGTGTCGGTAGTGATGTGTAGCAGTGTACGTATTCAAATATGTATCGGTTGGAAATGCGGAGTAGTAAAATAATAATGGTGTATGTGTACATGCCGATTTATATTTTCTTTCTATTCTGTTTAATTTAAATTTTGTTTTTTTTCTGTATTTGCTTGGAAATATTGTATGTAAAATTTTAATTATGGCACTAGTAGCTCAATAAATAATTTTTATTATTATAAAGTTCGCGGAGAAACAAAATCATATATGTACTGACCGTGTGCTGACAAATATAAAATTATACTTAACTCTAAGAGACAAATTACAACTGGTCTATTTATCATTGTTTATGGCATCCAATTAAGGCAATTAAACACAATTTACAATTGCAGATGTTTTAATTGTTCAATTAAAAGACACTATGACTCACTTAAGTACGCAAGCGATATTTTTAGAAGTAATATAGTTAAAGTGCATACTTTAAGTGATTAATTTTTGCTGTGTAAACGAAGAAATAAAACACAACATTCCATTTTTAAGGCATTAACTTATAATGAGTTGAGATAGTTATTCATTAAAAAAAACAACTAAATTTTGACAGTTGATAGAGTGAGCCTGTTTATGAAAATGATTGATTGATTATACGCAGAATTTTTGGTTGTTATCCTTCTAAAAAAAATTAAAGTATTGGAGTGGCGCCCAAGAACTGGAAAACGAAGCATTGGCTGACCCCCTGCAAGGTGACGACATAAGAAGAATAGCGGGAGTGGCCTGGATGCGGAAGGCAGAGGATCGAAGAGGATGGAGACTTATGTGGGAGGCTTACGTTCAACAGTGCACGGATACAGGCTGATGATGATGATGATGTGCGAAAGAACCGTATACACAATGTCACAGTGACTTGTTAAATATCTTTCGAATACAAAAAAAATGTTGAGAACATTGGTTCACATTTTTTTTGATTCTTCGATCATTTGATTTTTATGCATACAAAATCGTTTTTTCGAGTAACATAAAAACAACAACTACGCAACTGAATTTGAAAATATTATCATTACAAAAGTGTTCGATTTCAATATCATTAAAATAATTATGAAGGCATAAAAGGTTATAAGAATATATGCCCTAATTTAAACAAAATTTCTAAATATATTTAAAAAAAAAAATTTTTTTCATGAACTGCGAAACCGGTTGAATCGATTGAATTTTAAATGAGCAACGCATGAACTGCTGCTTTGCTATATGTAAAGTATTGTCGTATTTAAATTTTATAACTTTGTTCTTTGCATTAAATTAAAATATCATCTCAAAACTATGTAAATCGATTTATAACAAGCGACACTAGAACATTGTAAGCGAGGCACTAATTCAATCAACAAAGTTCAACAACTTTGGATGGGGGCCAAAACATGGATGGTTAACTTTCTGTGTGTAATATCATCGGGTGATGTTTTTTGTAACTACACTAAATTTATTGGAAAAACACATACAGGTATATAAATTTACGATACTTGGTATGTATTCGTAATTTTTTTTACCATATTGGATCCATATTTGGAGCAGATGGACGTCGCAAATTTCCGTTTCACAGTTCTGTAAGCTCAGATTGTCTATGCCTTGTCCCAGTACACCTGTATGCCAAGAGGTCCACAAGGGAACGTAGATAATTCCCGAGAGCTGCCAAAGATATAACCAAGAGTTGGATAACTTGCATAGTCGGCGGCATTAATACTAGAGAAATATTTGGGTGTTCAATATCGGTGTTTTTTTTTATCGGAGATCGGATTTTCAGGCCAACGCTATCGAGACATGGACAATTTTGTTTTTTGTCATTAAGGGGTATCTCAACCCTACCTGGGGCATGATTAAATTTATTTAAAAAAATCAACCTAAGGTCAGGATTTGAACCGACAGCGTCTGAATGACAATCAAACGCTCCTAACACTGGACTATGCCACCAGGCTAGGTCGTAATTAGTGTGTTTTAAGTAATCAAAAATTATTTTTTTGTGTTATTCTGACTGATACATTATATAAACAACACATCTACGCCCCGACAGTAGAGCTGTCAGAAATACTCGTGGCTTGAAATTGTGAAAACGTTCATTTTTAATGCGCAAGCGCTTGAATTAAATTTGGCGTTTCCGTATATGCGGATGTTTTTTTTTTTTAAGAATTTAAGAACTAACGATTACCAAATTTTAAGATATCAGTAAGATATTGATACTCACTCTATGGCCTCTATGTTGGGAGTTGTTGGCATTACCATAAGAAGGCAGTTGACAAGTATGGTGGTGATGATGAAGGCGGCAAAGAGCGGCTGGACAAGGGTGTTGATGGCCACGCGACGGAGGAGATTGAAGGGATCAAAGATCCACATTGAGTTGGTTGCCGAGAATCTGAAGATGGCATTTCCACTGTTCACCACAACGAAAGTCTGTAAAGAGAACAACGGACAAAATATATAATCGCAATAATTTGGAAAATTACGAAACATATCGTTAATACAAAATTACGTTTACTTACATGAAAAAAAATATTATTGTTTTAGTAAGGTTAAATTGACTGGCGGATTGACAACGGAACAAGTATGCAGCCTTGTCGCACGCCAGTGAAAACCTCGAAATAATGCGTGGTCATTGCTTTACCCCGACGCATCACTTGCATCTTGGTGAAGAGATTTTTAAATGGATATAATTTTGGATGGATCTAAAATGCGTCAAATATTGTCCACGGAGATGGCAAAAAGGATTGACAAATACTCGTGCCTTCATTCTTAGTAATCGAACACCACGCAAGTTTATTGTTCATTTTCTATCTCAAGGTTGGATGAGCAAGTGCTTATTCTGGTATAGTTTGCTTTTTTTTTAATTTTTCATGAATTTTCCCCCCTATTGATGCTTAATAGTGTAGTTTTCTATTTTTTAAGTATAAATAATAAACACAGTGAGTTTTTTTCGCACACAATTTAAAAAAATATGTAAGGTTAACTGTATTCAACATAAATTTAGCAAATATATTTTGTTAAATAAATTAAATCACTTACATTGGTTTAAAGGAGTTAACGTTGATTTATAGTATAGAAAAACAACATTACTATGCGTACAATTCAAATTGTTTTCCGTTAAATTCCGATCCGTGAACTCCCTTATTTTTCATCTTGTCAGAGACGCCTGCAAGTAATCCCGGACCTCTTAGGGTTCGTAAGGGGCGTTTTGGAAACCTACTGGAAAAATGATGTCAAGTATTGTACTATACTGTACCCTTTTATTGCGATAAAACGAATCAATGTCTTCTATTGGAGTGGAGGTTAGTTTTGTTGGAAATGCTCGCCGAAGCCGCACAGGCAGCGGCGCGCCCTGTTCGTGCGTCTGGTTTTGCTCGACATCACTCTCATAGCGCTCCTGTAACACAACAAAGTAACTGACGGATTAAATTTAAATTTATTTATTTGATGATTCATAAATAAGTAGATTAAAACATAACAAACATACAGAAGTACACTTCAATACAAAATATGAAAATAGCACAAATGCACTATAATGAGATATTAATAAGGTGATGAGATTATTGAAGATGGTTTTCAGGAAGGCCGAAACAAGTAATCATTAAAATAAATTGTGAATTGTGATTTTTTTAAATTAAAAATAATTCTAAAATTATAATTATGCAGTTTCACCAAGTATTGTCAGTTGATAACTTTAATGTTATATTAATGAGGCGTATATAACTGGGATGGGCAGCAAAAAATTATGTAATGTCTCAAAACTAAGGCGTTTAACCAATGCATCTTCCCTGTATCAACTTATGGCGCAGAGACGTAGAATCTAACAGCAAGTCTCCATAAAATAAAGGTCACCTAGCGTGCCATGGAGAGATCCATGCTCGGATTATCGCAAAAATATATAATCCGAAACGAGGATATCCGCAGAAGAACTCAAGTAGTGGAGGCAACCCAACGAATAGGCACACTCAAGTGGCAATGGGCAGGACATATCTATCGAAGAGACGACGGTCAATGGGGAAGAAAAGTATTGGAGTTGCGCCCAAGAACTGGCAAACGAAGCATTTGCCGACCCACTGCCATATGAACTGACGACATACGAATAATAGCGGGAGTGACCTGGATGCGGAAGGCAGAGGATCGAAGAGGATGGAGACTCATGCGGAAGGCTTACGTTCAGCAGTGGACGGATACAGGCTGATGATGAATGAATAAATGAGATTCCCAGAACAATATTTGTTTCAATAAAAACAAATATATGTATTGAAAATAATTAATAATTATAAAGAAACTAGCGTGTACCCGGCATGCGTTGCAATGCCACTAAAAAAAAAGAAACCGCGAGTTTTTATGGAAACGCCTCGTCGGTAGCCTCTCGCCTTCCGATTGGATAAGTCGGACTTGAGGCGTGACCAGAGCCAATTAGAAACAATAAACTTAAATTATGTTGTTCTTACCTAAATTTGACAGTGGCGCCCGTATGTGTTTTTATTTATTGGAGTGCTTTTGGATACACAATGTTTTTTTGTTTTTCAGCCATTATTTACAACTGCGTCGCGTAAATGAATATACTCTGCGGAACGCAACTTGGTTTGATTTAATCAAATGTAGAGCAGTCGTTCAGTTTCTATTTTCGCGAACATGTATTGATAGAACAAATTTCGACCTTTTAGGATATGATTTTCAGCGTTTTCACGAATCATCAATCGATATGAATAGTAATTCATGGCACTGACTTTCTTAGTCGTTTCCTCATCTGTTTGTGGATTTCTCAACGGGATGTTGAAATGGTATCCGTCTTCTCCTTGCCAAAATAACATCGGATATTGCAATCCATCGTAAGATCGATGCGTTTCTGAGACTTGCTAAACACGACCATTTGTACGATGAGGAATGATTTGCATTCGGCAGTGGTAGTGATAAGAATTTTACTTTCGTATGTTTGTCTAGAAATGTTTTGATTCACTTGTATCACCCGATAACAACGTTAATAAAGGTTCGGGGGGTGAATCTAACTCTGGAAATTTCAATTTTCCACTCGTGCAGCAAATTCCTAGTGTTTCATTTTTAAATTTAAAGGCACTACAATACACGCATAATTTATCAATTTTTCCAATAACAATACTTGGGTGCAGATTGTATCTATAGAAATCATAATTAGGATCGTAATGGAAAGCACTATGATTTAAATCAGCATGCAGAGTACGTCTGGTATGATCTACGCGTACTCGATCTGCTTCCAATCTTGCTTCCCGTTGCTCATCTGTTTCATGAGAACGGGTTTGACCAGTGTGTACTCTAACTGTTTCTAATCTCGCTTCCCGTTGCTCATCTGTCCTGATGAACGGGTTTGAGCAGCGTGTACTCGATCTGTTTCCAATCTTGCTCTCCTTTGCTCGACTGTTTCTGAAGCTCGAGATGCCCTTTTCATTCGTGCTTGAGTTGTACTCTTGACCTATTGCTTTTCGTTTGGGTGATATAATTGATTTCACAGTGAATGTTACGTTTTGAAATTCACTTTTTAAAAATAAAAATATATTGATTGATATAATACTAACATTAAGGTTATCAACTGACAATACTTGGTGAAATAATTATAATTTTAGAATTAATTATAATTAAAAAAATATAATACATAGTATTTCATAATATCTTTTAAATTGAAAGCAAAAAAATATTATTGTATAATGCTGGCTGTCATAGCTCAATGGTAAAGCGTTTGCTTTGCAAGCCAAAGGTCGTGGGTTCGATCCCCGATGGAGATTAAAAAAAAAAAGGATTTTTAATCGATTTCTGAGCTCTAAGATACCCCGGTTGGTGTGAATTTGATCCATCACCCGTAAAATGTCAGTCAAAGCCTATCAATTAAAATTGGTGGTAGACAAAAGTCATCCCGTGAAGACCACCCATTCATAGTAGATTCCTGTAATAATAAAGGATGATGCGTGAATCTCGGGCTGTAGTCTATGACGTTGGCGGATCAACACTCCACACGCAGCGTTTAGCCATATGCACCATGGTAAGCGTCATAGAATTCCACAGATGAGACAAAAAATTACTATCACCATCTGTCGGTATTCTCCTGTATGTGTTTACATAAAAAAAAAAAATCTCAATAAATTAAGACATATTAATCACATACCAATTAATTTTTAAAATAACCTTTTTCAATTGTTGTACCCGCACACATATACAACCTGTAAATATCTGTGTACTAATATAGGATCTTGTCTATATAAGCCTATATAAGCCATGGCCTGTTTTTATTTTTTCATTATTAAAGATGGTCTTCAGGAAGGCCGAAACATGTAAACATTAAAATAAATTGTGAATCAAAACTAAATATTTTTAATTTATTAATTTTTTACTTAAAATTAATTATTAAATTATGATATAATACTATCCGAAGCCGACCAGCAATTAGAATTCCAAAATTAACTCTTTCTACTGTATATCACACACAATTAATACGTTATATTTATTTTAATTCGATAAACAAAAAAGTCGTCAAAAATTCAAATATTGAAATAGTTTATTCGAAAATCGAATTTTGTTTCAAAATGTTCAGTACCTTACGTTAATACCTACTTAAAATACCTACTAAAATTACCTACTTAAAATAACTTCAGGTCAATGAATTTTTGTTTACGGCGTTGCTAAGGAAACACAATGTTCTAAATTGGCCGTTTTCTATTACAAAAGTCTTGTAAGAAAACATGTTTTACGTAAATATTCAATTAATTTTTGTAATTAAATCAAATTTTGAGTATCCTATCTTTTTTTTTCTAGTATCAGCAATAATTCGACAAAGTATTATCGCAATCGGGTTAATGGTAACGGAATGCATCAACGACACACATACAGACAGACACACACACACACAGACAGACATTGATTTTTATATATATAGATTGATTTAATAAATTACGAAAACGTGACATTTAAATATTGTCTGTGAGTAAAGGACTCATAGACTAAAGGAAAATATTTTGAAGGAATATGAATCTTACCTAAATATCTAATTTGTGGGGCGCAATAGTGAAAGCACTTTTGTTTGCATATGCAAATAAAATTCCTAATAGCGTATGGTATTAACGTAGTAAAAAATGAAGTGAAGTCATACCAATTTACTAATTATTCACTTCATTATTTACGTAATTATGCACTCTTTATTTAGCTTTTTCTCCACAACTAGGACAATAGGTGTGAATTGAAAAATGAAACTAAATAATGGCTAATCATGCATAAAAAAAAGAAATTATGTGAAGAAAGAAAAATGTTTTTAATGTCAATATTTCAATTTAAGTATTCGCGTAACCGCAAATTCTGCTACTTACTTAAAACACATCACACTATACGATACTCTTTATAAAATACATACCATATTATATGACATATATTTCATCAATTAATCAGAGAAAAAGAAACGTCGATCGTGAGAATTCGAACCAAACAGTTACACATGCACTCGACATTGACCAATATATCAACTTCCCTTCCACGCTATAATGGGAGTAGCTTCTACAAGTAGGTGTCATCGATAATGACGCGGTGCGCACTGGGCGTGTGGTGCACTGGATAGTTGGTGCACGGGACAACTAGTACACTGGCTGTCTCGCTAACCTAACTTAACCCAAGGATTTGGCCATTGATCGAGTCCAGAGATTCATACGTCTCGTTAACGAAATAACTTAGGTGAACGAGTGTAACGAATTGTCTGGGAACGAAATGCGGCGGAACCCTAAAAATATTCATATCATAACATTTTAATCAGTTTATATATAGGACGCGGTGACGAAAACAATATCCAAACTGAAACAATATTTTACACTTCATATTTGAAAAAATATTTACCAAAGGCATTTAACTATCCACATGTTGCCCTAAAAATTTAATGACTATAATGTTTTAGAATATTCCGCATATGTGTATTTCAACATGAAACGGTCACGCTATTCCACATTGACATAATTTTTAGAATGATTTATATTGCATTTTTTATTATTCAATGATAATTACTTCAGTCACCATACATTTTAACGTGAATAAATTACATTCAATGACATTAAAAAACATCGCCAGAGAATACAAAATAGTATTTTTTGTGTAACATTCAAATATTTTTGTGTTTCATTCAAATCTTTTTGTTAATATACGTTTGTAAAACATCATACCAGCAGATTCAAGATAAACCGGTCGATCTCCTAAAAATAAGATATCAGCATAACCGCACAATTAGACGCGATAATATGCATATATATACATATATGTATATCAGTATATGACAGTATCTCGTGTTAGTCCTTGAAAGAACAGTGTTTTGTTTAAAAAATACAAACAACACGTGTTGTGATGAGATCATGTCACTAATTCATAGTCAACGAACGCTGTTAGTATAAAATTTAATCGCTTCAGGACTTGGTCGTGTTTTTTATAAATTTACCTAAAAACATTATTGCATTTTATTTTTCTGTGGTTCTGTTTATTTTAACGGCACTTGTTTCAGACCTCGCGTGGATGTATGTACGGTCTATTTGGTATCATGACCTAACGTTCCCAGACAATTTGTTCAAAGACTCATCGGTAACGACGTGGCGCGCACTGGACGTCTGGTGCACGGGACAACTGGTGCACGGGCTGTCTCGCTAACCTAACCTAACGCAACTTAAGGATTTGTCCAGTGATCGTAGAGTCCAGAGATCCAAAGGTCTCTTTAACAAAATAACTAACGTTGCGTTAGGTTAGGTTAGGTTAGCGAGAGTGTGTCCAGTGCACCAAATGTTCCGTTAATTAGTCGTCCAGTGCGCCCCACATTTTTACCGATAAGTCGTTGGACGAATTGTCTGGGAACGAAATGCGGCGGATCCGGTCTATTCAAACATATTTCACAATTTCAATGTACATAATATGTGTTGTATATCGTATTCAGATGTAAATTTTATGATCAGGCTAGAGTAGTGTTTCCCACCACCGGTGGGGCATTGCGTCTCAGTGGTGGGGCACCACGCTTCAGATATGTGACACATCGGCAATTATCAACTATTCCACATATGAATTTATAATACAATATATTCATTCACGACTAAATATACCCACGTGCATTCAGCAATTTCATCGACCGTTATTTTTGCATACTGGCAATACTGATTATCGAAGTTTGACAGCTACTTCATTTGGCTACACGTGTGACCAAGACCTGCTCTCTATCGCAAAACACATACCCTTAACGTCTCAATTCTCGAATAATATTATTGTTTTTATTTTTACATATTTTAATCCTTGACCATTAATAAATCAGTATTATCTTATTATTTATCTTTTATAGCCATCAATATCCCACGCCACACACAAGATTCATCATTAAGTGGCGTGGGAAGCGATTTTACAAAAAAAAAGAAAAAAGGAATGTATTTATTGTCACCAAAACCATTTTTTTAAATTGACTTGGACATCGCTCTACGCTGCGTTGTGGCATTACGACAGATAAACATATTGAAACTAATAATTCACGAGGTCTTTCGAGATATTTATGTGGGCAATCATCGTGTCCCTTACGGTATATAAGTCACCAATACATAAGAACATCACCTATTCATAGTGCATTCCTGTAATAATTAAGATGATGAATGAATGTCTTTGACGTTATCGAATTAACACTTCGTATGTACCGCTTAGCGCTTAGCCATATGCAATATGGTAAGCGTCAAAGAACTTCACAGATGAGAATTCAAAATCAATTTCACCCTCTGTCGGTATTCTCCTGTATGTTTTTACATAAACAAATGTATATTGCTTTTTGCATGCACACTGACACCAAATCTTTCGATTTCAATTACAAGAGTACAAAGTCTGTTTAGGTGATTCGTATGTGTTTTTGATATTACTAGTAAGGATCCTAAGTGTCCATACTAATATATTATCAGTTGTTAGAAAAGTATTATGTGTGTATTTAATTCTTCTGAAAACACGCCTGACATGTGAACATAAAAATCCCAAATGAATTACTCATATTATCATCCACTGTTATTTATTTATTTATTTATTTACATAATCGAAATTCCATTTTTTTTTTTATAAATGAATAAGAAGAAGACACGTCTCAAGGGATCAAAAACAATGAATGGCTACGAGTACGGGTGTACCTATCTGGAACATAGAAGTTAAAACATTCAAGAATCCCAGGGTTGTGAATTGAACCGCGAAGAAGAAGGAATGAATCTTTGAGTACAGCAATTTTCCTCCGGGACTCTAGCGAATGGAAAGAAAGCATCCCTAGAAGAATAAGAGTTGGGTAATGTTCGGAATTAAATGACTTGAATGGATAATACTGTTGAACGTAAGCCTCCTGCATGAGTCTCCATCCTCTTCGATCCTCCGCTTTCCGCATCCATGTCACTCCCGCTATTCTCCTTATGTCGTCAGTCCATCTTGCAGGGGGTCGTTTGCCAGTTCTTGGGCGCCATTCCAATACTTTTCTTCCCCGTCGAACGTCGTATCTTCATCAAAAATGTCCTGCCCATTGCCATTTGAGTGTGCGTATTCGTTGCGTATTTCATCTTTTCGGATTCTATCTTTTAGCGACACTCCGAGCATTAATCTCTCCATAGCACGCTAGGTGACCTTTATTTTTTGGATAAGACGTTAGACTCCACGTCTCTGCGTTATTTGTTAATATAGCATAGGTTAAATGCGGAATTTTCGCTTTAAAAATCTACTTTAATTTTCTAACAATTTAAATGTAAATAATACTTGTTAATCTATGATTTATGAATTTTTCAGCCATCGAATTATTTTGACACCAAGGCTGGGATGATCAACCCGCATACAGCATACCAAGGGTGGTATATATGGAGGTCCCTTAACAGACTTCGGACCGGAGTATGCAAGACGAGGACACAAATGAAAGCCTGGCAGTTTTGCAGCGGACCGACTGAATGTGACTGCGGCGTGGAGCAGACCCTGTCACACCTTCTGGAGTGTGCGCTGTGCACGAATAGCTGCACCCAAGAAGACCTCATGATGGCCAGAAGTAACGCCATCGACGTCGCCCACTTCTGGGCTGACAGGATTTGACCCTGTTGCTTCCGACACGATTATATATATATGCAATTGATGAACAATATCTACAATGACGTTAATTAAATTAATATACGGATTAATTTAAGCTTATTTTCAAGAATATATATTTACTTCATTGTTAATTAAAAAAGAGGCCAGTGGGGCATATGACTTTTGAAAACACTACGGTGGGGCATGGCATAAAGAAGGCTGGGAAACTGGGCTACAGTCAATCACCCTAATAATGAAAGATGACGTTAGTGTCTGCTTGATTACAATCCTCGTGACAACAACACATAAGAATCAAAGCCAATGGCCGCCACAATTTGCTGGCAGTATAGCTCATAGCCTTTTAATCAAAATTGGTTGGTAGACGAAAGTCGTCCCGTAAAGACCAACCATTCATAGTGAATTCCTAAAATAATAATAATTATGCTTGAATGCCGGGCTATAGTCCATGACGTTGTCGGATCAACATTGCACATGCAGCGCTTAGCCATATGTAGAATGGTTAACGTCTTAGATTCCACAGATGAAACTTCAGAATCACTGACACCATCTGTCGGTATTTTCCTGTATGTGCTTACATAAGAACTTAATGCATTAGCTTGGAATCAGATATGCATTCAGTTCTAGATGTATTGTTGATGATTTCACTGACCTCGGATTCAGCTCGCTTCTTCTTGAGATTCTTCTTCTTAGTTATTTCCTCAGCTATGCGGGCCTCGATGGCGGCCAACGACTCTTTGGTGAAGGGTCGGAACATACATCGTCCTTCTTCTTGCTCCGCAGACATTGTCTACTGACTACCAGACAACCTAAACACAAAAAGGTAAAAAGACTGACATTAGTATTAAAAAAGACACGTTTTTTGTAAACAAGTCATTACAAAAAAAACATTTTTTATTAAAATTATATCATCATTAAAATGAAGACTCAACACATTGCAGAACAAAAAATCCAAGCTTAAGCAAAAAAATCTAAAATAAAAAATTATCGTTGGAATTGAAGATGTCGTGTGATGGAACATATCAAGAAGGCATGTAGTGAGAGTAGCAGCTGACGAGATTCCACTGGGCGTTCAACCTCCAGGAAGACGCTGGCGGGTGTAGCTCAGTGGTTAAAGCGTTTGCTTGGTCAGGACGCGGGCTCGACCCCCGACGGAGAATAAAAATAAATTAATAAATAATCGATTTCTGAGCTCTAAAATACGCCCTATTGATGTGAATTTAATCCCACACCAGTAAAATGACAGTCATAGCCCGTTAATCAAAATTGGTAGAAGACCACCCATTCACAGTGAATTCCTGTAATTCAACAGCATAACCCAGTGTTTTTCTGTAATACTGCATCGTATTTTGTCTTCAATATAATTCATCAAAGGAGTTTTCTGTTTTAAGTCTCATTTTAATTAGCGTATGTATTTTAACAAGTATCAACCACGGAGCGAGGGGCGTAGAGTCATATCACTGATATGGACAATTAACGGTTTGATTCGAGGTCGGCGTGCATAGAAACGGTATTATACGTATAATTAAAAGTATTTTTTTTTAATATGTATGGATGCGCCTTACGTACCGTGATCTTATCGATGCTATCTCACATAAACGTCTTGAAAGATTTTGCGCGAATTTGACTTGAGAAACTTTTAAATGCGAGTATGTAAAACTGCCACCAGGCATCAGTTTGAAGGGAAACTACTGTAATGATAACATACTGCCGCCATCACAGACTCAATAGAAGTTAATTCAGCAATTTTAATTAGTTAATGCTTATCGTGACATCACACATAAAGTACTGGTCATATTGTATCGCCCACATCATTTACTATATACAGTGGTATCACGACATACGAGTTTAATTCGTTCCGCAACCTTGCTCGTATTTCAAATTACTCGTATCTCAATGCAAATTTCCCCATTGAAATTAATTGAACTGCCATTAATCCGTTCCAGCCCCCAAAATTTAACCCCAGTTATTTTTGTTAATAGTAAAAAAAACATATTTGCTAACTTTGTGTGTACTTTTTTGCGGCAGTGGTACGACGGGTGATTCTAACACGTGTACCAAAATATGTATTCTAAAAGTAATTTTTCATTGTTTACAATAGTGGTGATACGAAATGCGTTATGAATATAAATATATATATATATATATATATATATATATATATATATATATTTATATATATTTATATTCATAACGCATTTTGTATCACCACTATTGTAAACAATATATATATATATATATATGTATACCTGTATATTTATATTCATATAATATATATATCAATTTATTTATTTATATATAAGCGAAGTAAAACGCGGGAAATGTATAAATGTTTATATTTGCATAATGCATAAGAAAAATCAATTAGTATTTATTACATTCCAATTTATATCAAAGCATTGTGACCACATATCTTAAGTGTATGTAAGGTCTGTTGATGTGACTTTTGTTTTGGAGTTGCGTTATTGCCTCTTGAATAATAATTAAATTCCTCCTCTATTAAAGGATCAAGACTAGATATTCTAATACCGGTATAACCTAGGCTCGGTTTTCAATATTTAGTCCATTTATATGCGTCTCAGCATAATCAAGAAAGATAGGCAGAATCACCTCAGAGAAGTGAGTCTGATAGATCGGTCACATCATGCGTCACGATGGTCTTCTTCGCGACATCGTGGAAGGAATGGTTAAGGGTAGAAACAGCGCGCCCTAGACGGAGGTATTTGCAGCATGTGTTCGAGGACATAAGTTGCAGCTCTTATGCTGAGCTAAAGATGGTTGCAGAAGCTCGAGAAGAGTGGAGATCGAGATGCAAGATTTTGTTACTGCAAACAAATCCATTGGAGTGATACTATGAAGAAGATATGCGTCTAACAAGTGCTTAGTCCAAGACAGCTTTTTCTGCAAGTGTAATTTGCTTCGTTGCGATTCAGATGGAGCTTTACCAGCATTAAAACATGTACGGTTTTTATAAATTTTTGACTATTTTTGTTGACATCTCCTTCTACTAAAAGAAAAGTCCATGTCGCCGAGATCACCTTCGGGACGCGTGGTGAAATATATAGATAATCGTGTCGGAAACAACAGGGTCAGTTCCTGTCTGCCCAGAAGTGGGCGACGTCGATGGCGTTACTTCTGGCCATCATCAGGTCTAATGTTGTTTCCGTAGTAGAAGGATTGGCCGGCATTGTAAATAACCGTTTCCAGGGGGCACCACGCGGAGGTTCCTTCTTTACCCCCTAGTGGTGAAATGATAGAGATGTAACATACGTAAATGTACACCCATGTGTGGTGTTGCTCACCAAAACCCGTTACTTGTATAACGAGAATGTACTCTGAAAACAATGTCTTGGTAAGTGCTCCCAAGGAGCGCAGGTACAAGGCGACCGGCCCGGGGGCCTAAGGCCCCAAAAAAAAAAAAACGTAAATGTAACATACGAAGCGCCCTCCGATTACTTTTCTGCCTTTTGACGAACTATCTGCTATCATAACAAGCAAAGTAGAGATTCAACGTCTTTTATTATTTACTTATATGTATTACTATTATGTTACTTAACCTTTTTAAATATTCGTTTCTGAAGAGCGAACAAAAATAAGAGACGAAGGATCGTATATTAAAGCTATTTCGGAACCATCATGTAAGGACTATATCGAGCTGCAGGCAGTGTATACGATCTTTATTAATTATTTAAATGTATCAATGTCAGATAAAACCAATTTTCAATTATTAATACCTGGTGTAATTGTATTCTAGTATTTTTTTCATCAAAATACTGATTAAAAACATACTATTCCGGTATTATAAAATTGCCTGGTATTGCAAACCATATTAATGACGTCAATACGGTAAACTAGACACTTACCTTTTATGGACGTACCAGGATTGTTGCGAGGATTAGAACGTGATGTGAATAAGGAACAATCTACGATAGAGCTTGCTCTTCGAGACATTGAAATGGTAAAAACGAAGCACTTTGTACAACTAAGAATGAAACATTCATCATTGATGATAATTTATAATTTATGAATAATTAATTATTAATTATCAAGGAATGCATACATAGTCCGTCAACAATCATCGCCTTTTGATATTTAAAGCTACACGAAGTACTAAAATGACTTATATTTAAGTGAAGAAATCTCATCAATGTATACGTATGAACATGAAATTGGTACGAAATAATTCGCCACACACGGCTACACCCAAAAGCCATAATACCAAATATGGCCGTTAAAACCTAAGATTTTACATAATAATATTTAATTATTAATTATATTTTGTAGTTCTTATACTCCTTGAAGAGCAATTTCGCTAGCGGGTGTGACTTGATATAGCATTTGGTTACCATACAAATAATTGTGGGTTCGATCCCCGATGTAGAGTATTTAGACGAAAGTCGTCCCGGGAACACTATAGTGAATTACTGTAATAAATGGCTAATGCCATTAAATGGTAAATGGTAAATGTCGAGCTATGGTTGTTGGTGGATCAAAACTTCATGAATTGATTCGCCATTTGAAAAATGGCAAACGTTATAGAATTCACACTTGAGATTTCTCGACCACAATTTCTTGCTTTTATTATGTAAGTTCTTACGTAAACAAATGATGAAATACAATAAAAATTTATAAAAAAATCACTCCAAAAATAAACATTGACAAATATTTTGTTTGTAGTAAGATAAACAGCTTACGCGTGAGCGAAAATATTAAACTTATATTAAATATGTTTTAGGGTCCCCTATAAAGTGAAATTACTAAAAATAGTTTTGATTTATATATACATATAGTTATAAATTTAGTAACCGTCAACAATATGACCTGAATAAGTCAGAAGTTGATTAGATAAGTTGTCATTATTTGCCGGTACAAGGTTATCTATCAAGAGAGAGGATTATATGTGAAATAACTTAAAATTACTTTCTTCATAAAAATATAATGTTTTTTTTACATACCGCTTTTACTGAGCTCATCAACTTTTGACCAAAGAAGATAGCATATTCTACAACAAATATGTATATAAAAAAAGCAAAATCGGTCGTGGACCAAAACGTGGATAGGTCACCATTTTGTTACTAATTGTAAGTCGTTAATTGGGAAAAGCCGTCCCTTACAGTTTCTGAATATAAAGGCAGTTGTTGTGAATAAATTCATCTGTATAAATCAGTTTGATCACTATAATTAGATCTTTTATATTTTGGTCATTTGTTTAGTAACTTGCCAGTGTATTACAATATTATGACGAGAATTTCAATCGTTCACTTGTCGACTTATGGCATCCAAGAACACGGCCAAATTCATAACAGGTATTTTTTCAGGACCAGCCATTCTGGCTGAGCGCCATAGAGCCAACTGCTTTAAACCGGTTGTGCCCTCCTTAAAAATGCTGATAAACGCTGTCGTATTTTATTTTAGAGGACATCAGGACCTTATACCCAGGAAGCATACATGTTTCCAATTGGACCTCTTGGTGCAGAGACATCTTGGGAAAACTCATGTAAAATAGGAATTTTCAAAACTGCGTGAAGACAATTTTTGTCTGTAATTTGCTCCAGCGATATAATGCGATGTATAAGAAATCTATCTAAATGCGCCAGGTGTGGCATAAAGTAATGCATGCGTTCATTCACCATCATCATTAAAAGTTTTGAAACATAACAAAATGATCGTCCATTTTTTACTTACCTTCTCGTTTAGACCGATGAGAATTTTTAGAGCACAAAATACATTATAATGCGAGTATTTTATTGTGACAAAATTACGTTTTCTCATAAATAGTATGGTGAATGAAATATTTTTATATTTGCTTCAATAATGAGTTAAATATTTCACGAGTGCGAACACCGCGTCAGGCTGCATCTGCGTTTGCCACTAGACTAACAATGCGTAAATCGGATATATGTATAAGCATTTTAAAATACATAATACAAAGCTAGTGTTACGCCCGCGCAAATTTCGCGAGTGTGTTTCGCACAAATTATAAAATTGTTGGGGAGCAAAGAAGGAACCTCCGCGTGGTGCCTGCTGGAAACAGAAAAATCTAGCGCCCCTCATATACCTGTATGTTTGAGTAATCCAATAATTTTATAAATGTATAAGGCAACGAGTGATAAAATGAAATGAATGTAAAAACAGTTAAGTTAGTATTCTACTTCAATTAAATATTTCCATAACATTAATTAAATAATAAATTGAAAATAAATATAAAATATATGGACTTCTAAAAATTCACTGTCGTGGCTGCAAATCCGCAAAACGTTTATATTTCCCCGAATTATTAATGAGAGAATTGTCATAAAAGATGATGTTTGCTGTAAATATCTGTGTATGTACGTATCAATTATTAAGAATAGTTTAAAAGAAATAAGTAATATAATAAATAAGTAAGTAATAATTAATAAAATAAGTAAGTAAAATAAAGTGACATGCTTGTATAAAATACCAAGGATTGAACCTAAGTTAAGCTAACTCATGTAATAATTTTCATGAAGATAAAAAAAACTATATTGTAAATGAAATGTAGGACAGTATTATCCCTGTTAAAGTAAAAAACGGTACACAAGGCATTTTGAACTGTTCAATATTAATTCGGAATGCATGATATACACCGTTCACTAGATATTTTTGAATTATAAATGTTTGACACACCGCTACCATAAGTTTACCATAAAGTTACTATTCAAGTTTAACATTGAATAAGTGTGTTTTTTTTTAAATAAGTATAAATATGTAGTGGTTTTAGTCTTTCTTTTTAGATTTATATCGATGTATGAAATCGATACGAACTTTTTTTTCCATGTTTGATCCATATCTGGAACATATGGTAACCATAAACTTCTTACACTGGGGTATGTTAGTCGCTATTGTCGATGTATTATCCAAGAACATGTCTGCAGCCGTAAGTGGGGAATTTAAGGTCCACTGTAGTATCACCCTTGAGACACGAAATGTCAGCTGACAGAACAAAGTGGCGCGATTTGTGATCATGTGGTTGAAATATGGAACGGATATGGGAAGTAAGAATATTTTATAATTGATGATTCTTCTTCGTAGTATCAATCCGGTGGATTGGTTTGCAGCAGCAGAATCTTGCATTTCGATCTCCATTTCTCTCGGTCCTCCGAGGAAATTGTTTTCCGAAGAACCAGAACATTTAATTGTAGGAGAAGTAAAGGAATCTAAAACAGTTAAGTTCAACAAATTAGTTTTTTGTAAATGGACGTGAACATGACAAATGTCTTATCGCTGTTGGTAAGCAAATGTCGAATGTTGCGTTGGTCACGGCTTGCAAGTGACGTGACTGTGTGTTTATCATTTTAAATCTGTGCGATTATAATGAAAAGGTATGTAATAATTGTATTTTTTTTCTTCATAAGGTAGCATTTTTTTGGTCAGCATTTATTTTTGTATGAAATATTCATCTTTTCTATTTAAATTTATATTCTTCATATATAAGATCATTTATCGATGAAGCAAATTCGCAAAATGAAAGTCTACTGCCCCGAGGGGGGGTTTATAGTACCCCCTCCCTACCACCAAACACAATTCTGACCAATCAAAAAATCGTATTACAAACAAGACGTTTTCAAATAATTCCATTGAGTTCGACGTTCATTTTTTACAAATTTTGAGTTTTGTATGAAAAAGGATTTGCGAGAAGAGTGCGCCAACTTCATGCCGATTGCCCAACACCAATACAATACCAGAATGCCGTAAAGTCTTAAGTTCACATATTTCTTCTTGGTAGGCCTCGAATCTTTTTTTATTTTTGCTTTTTTATTGAAAGCTAGCCTTGCTTGATGTATGCGGCTGTTGACATCCTAGGACCTAGGTGATCGCACTTCTAAGGTATACAAACTCTTTTTCATCTTTTAGGGGTACTCCTAGCATTGATATGTTAATTTTCTGATGCTCATTGCGGCTTACTCTCATGACTTTGGTTTTTGTGCTGTTTATATTCATATTAAAGTTGGTAAAATTTTTCAAGTTGTTTGTGGCGCATTCTTGTGTTTTTTTCGTGTATTTATCTTTGACCTCTTTGTTTTTTAAAGCATTACTATTCCATTTATAGTTAGTTTATTTATTTTTTAGTTTCAGAAAACTTTTAGCAATCTTTAATTTGATTCTTAAATCTGTCGATGTATTGATGATTAAATAAGACGATAGCAAATAGTACTGATATGCGATCAATCAATTACATCCTTTAATTAAAACGTATTTAAAATTTTACAATAACACTTAAGAATATCAAGTATATGGATTGATAAAATAATGATCGAAGAAGAAGCAAGCGAAAACTACGCCGCGTGTTTCTTTACAAACATACTTGAAAAGTAAATGAACGAAAACCAAAAAACAATTGCAAAAATAATTTAATTTGATTGAACGACTTAAACAACATTTGACGCGGACCATAAAATGGACGGGTCACCGCGTGTAGTTGCAATGGCATCGGGATAATCTCCGAACCCCTTCAAAAATCCGATTAACAAATCACCAAAAATATGCCTTAGATACTACAGTTGCCGTTTCATCCAGTATGAAATCATGTATATTTCCTGGTAGACTTTCGTATGCAGAGATGTCTGGGGAAAAAGACAATTGACATAACTGAGTGGCGGAAATTTATGGTGACCATATGGTACAAATATGGGACGTATAAGGGAAGGAAAATATAAGCAAAAATATATATACGAGTATATTATTAAAATTCAGGACTATAAATTAAAATAAACATTGTATAATACAATGATCAAAACGAAAATGACTGAAAAATAACGTTAAAATTAATGAATAATAAAAGGATGTAATAATGCAAAACAAATACGATTCACAGGCACGGGAGACGTGGAAAGGTCGCATCTTAAATGAGAGTTTTATAAGGGACTGGCGATTGTAAATAGCGGTACATTACAAACAAGAAATATTTTGAGTTGTAAAATACCGTTCAATTTACGAATAGTTAAGTTACTAAAACGTACTAAAATATAATGGACCATGTATTGTTGTAATAATAACATTTTTTGTACCTTCATATTTACTTCTCCGAAAAATAAACCGCCCTTGTTAATAAAATATGGGAATATTTGGAATATTATACTTTGCTTCAAGTAAAACTTCATATACCACATATATAAGAAAAATAGAAAGTAAGTTTGGCCGCCCGTACCGCCCTTTTGGTCACTCGGCGCCCCAGGCAGCAGACCAACTTCGCCACCCCCTAAAACCGGCACTGACAATGCAGGCCAATCATTCTACTACGGAAACTCCGACACGATTATTTATGTATTAAGTTGTTGCGAACGCTTCGATTAACATCATTTTTCAATTTATTTTATTTAACTTTTAAAAACATTACTGTTGGTTATTTCGTTTTTAAAACAGATATCTCTTTTATAACGAAACTATTTGCAAAAATTGTTAAAAAATCCAAAAGTTCGATAAATTACTTTGATAAATAAATTCATGGAGCTCATGTCGAAACTGGGCTTCTCTCCCGTGGAATATATCAACATTCGAGGTGATTTGGTTGAACAGTCTGATAACTCTCTCAAGAGGCGTCGTCTCTGGCAGGTTAGTATTACTCCTAGGAAGAACAAACAATCTGTGCCTCCTTATCCTTAAATAATTGTCAGAGACAAACAAACCGATTTCAAACAAAATATCAGGATTTCTGAACACGCCGCGCACTAGCCGAAAAAAATGCATACTCAATGCATACAAACCTTCTAATTCTCAACTCATTGTACCCCAACAAACCTTGTATAAAGTTAGATGGGTACAGCCACGGATAATATCCATACATCCTCATGTAAAGAAACCTCAGAATTTCTTCTGAACTCTCTCCAACATGATGTCATATTTATACTCGTGGGGGCCCAAATAATAGATCCGCTCCCAAATAATAGATCCTTTAGATAAATTATCATTATCTTCATGTCCACTTCCCTGATTGGAGCATATAGTTGTCACAAATTACCGCCACATAGTCAGCCGCCATCGACCCCGCTTCGCCGCATTTCTTTCACAGACAATTCGTTTAACGATTCATCGGCAGTGCCGGTTTTAGGGGGGGCGAGGGCGGTCAACGGCCTAGGGCGCCGAGTAATCTAAGGGCGTTGAGGGCAACTTGCTTAGTTTTTTCTTATTGCGCCCTTTCGTAGATTGTGGAATTTAAAATGAAGCAAAAGATTCCAAATATTCCCAAACTTTTGTTAACTACGAAGATTAGTTTTTCGGAGAAGTAATCATAAACAGTCTTTCCCCACACTTTCTTAAGCATCGATTCATAAATTGTTTTCGTAGAAGTAAATATGAAATAACAAACATTGTTAAAATAGAAAACAAAAAATGCACTTTGAATCTGTTGACCCAATTATGACTCGGCATTTCGGATATTTTTATAACATTGGCGCTAAAACGTCGTAGCTGTAAACAATAAGTTACTACCTAACGTTGGGTTGCCTTTGGGATTAAACATCTATTGTTTGCAAAAAGGTGTCCTTTATTACTCTGTTGTGAATGGTGTAATTTCTCGTGTTATATTTTAAATGTGCAGAGTATTCTAAAATTATATTTTACAAAGCTTCTTTAATAATAATTACAAATTTGGTTAATTATTTTTAATGTACAACTTTTCCCACGTTTTTGTTTTTAGATATAATTTACTTATTAAACTAAAAACTATTTTTTATACTATCTACAAATAGCATTCTGCTTAATTATTGTAAAATTTTTATTTCGTTAAAATTATTTGTTAGTTATTATTTTCTAATTTGCATTTAGTTTAGTTTTTTATTATTTAATCAGTTGATTTATTGAGTTGAAAATATCATTCTTCATATATTTATATTATTAGATACATAAATTAAAAGTAAACTCAAAACTATTTTATTAAAATTTTTTTTAAAGCTTTTTAATTGTTGCGAAGAGGGTTGCGGAGGACCGAGAGAAGTGGAGATCGAGATGAAAGATTCTGTTGCTGCAAACCAATCCACCGGATTGATACTACGGAGAAGAATTGTTAAAAATCTTAATTCAGTTTTGAAGACTCATCGTCTTTAACAGGAAGCCCAGTGATAGTATATTATTTTAGTTAGGGAAATCTTCAGTCACAGATATATTATTTAATATCTAATATAATATAAAGAATTATACATTATACACACTTTTTTGAATTATACACACACATCACTGCTCAAAAACTACCGACCCATTTCCCTTCTTTCCCATGTGTATAAAGTATTCTCCAGAATTTTAACAAACAGGCTGACGGGTCGATTTGACGAATTCCAACCTCGAGAGCAAGCTGGGTTTAGGAAAGGCTTTAGTAAAATTGATCATATTCACACGCTAAGACAAATCATTCAGAAAACCGAAGAATATAATCAGCCACTCTGCCTCGCCTTTGTAGACTATGAAAAGGCATTTGACTCAATCGAGACTTGGGCAGTGCTAGATTCACTACAACGCTGCAAAATAGACTATCGGTATATAGAGATAATAAAATCTCTATACAAATCTGCAACTATGATGGTCCAGCTCCATGATAGCACTAACAATATTTCTATAAACAAAGGTGTTAGACAAGGAGATGTTATATCTCCAAAACTCTTCACAAACGCCCTAGAAGATATTTTTAAACTGCTATCCTGGACAAAATGTGGAATAAATATTAACGGAGAGTACATTTCTCACCTCCGATTTGCAGATGACATAGTGCTAATAGCCGAATCACCTAACAAGCTCCAAGACATGCTCTACGACCTCAATGAAGCGTCAAACAAAATTGTTCTGAAAATGAACATGGATAAAGCAAAAGCCATGATTAATAGTCATATTTCACAGACCTTTGATCCTATTTCCATTGGAGGAACAGAAATAGAGGTTGTAAACGACTATACCTATCTGGGACAAGTAATACAACTAGGGCGAAATAACTTCTCAAAAGAATTCGACAGGCGCATCCAACTAGGATGGGCAGCATTTGGAAAACTAAAGTACATTTTTAAAGCGAAAATTCCGCAATGCCTTAAAACTAAGGCGTTTAACCAATGCGTCCTCCCTGTATTAACTTATGGCGCAGAGACGTGGAATCTGACAGCAAGTCTTACCCATAAAATAAAAGTCACCCAGCGTGCTATGGAGAGATCCATGCTCGAAGTGTCGCTAAAAGATAGAATCCGAAACGAGGAAATACGCAGAAGAACTCAAGTAGTGGATGCTACCCAACGAATAAGCACACTCAAGTGGCAATGGGCAGGACATATCTGTCGAAGAGACGACGGTCGATGGGGAAGAAAAGTATTGGAATGGCGCCCAAGAACTGGCAAACGAAGCATTGGCCGACCCCCTGCAAGATGGACTGACGACATAATAAGAATAGCGGGAGTGACCTGGATGCGGAAGGCGGAGGATCGAAGAGGATGGAGACTCATGCGGGAGGCCTACGTTCAACAGTGGACGGACACAGGCTGATGATGATGATATTAAATTGTATATTTTTTTTTAGGTGTATCTTTAAATACGGTTATATTATTGTAAATATCAATTAAATAAATTCCAGAGTTTTATAAAATTATATTCAGAATAAGTTTTTTACTTTATTTTAGATTTTATTTGTTTGTATCCAATTGAGGTGTCTAAGTGAAAATCTGATTAGGATTTTAACTAACTTTGTACTTGAAATCAGAAACTGTAGAGGTCAATAAGAACACATTTTGAACGTCAATGCTTTGGATTCATATATGACGCCTCTGCTTCGACAAAACGATGGAAAATACTAACTGTTATTATGCACACGTATACCTTAAAAAAACCTAATGACACGCGTTGGGAAGCAAAACTAACTAGTATTAAGGCACTGCATTAACGAATTAGGGATGTCCACGATGCTTTAATTACGTTATCTGATTCAGGTATAGTACACGAAGCAATTAAACTGACAGACCAAATAAAATATTTTAGTTCTGTCGTTGGACTTACTGTTTGGAATGATATTATTTTTTAAATAAATGTCGTTAGCAAAATGTTTCAAGCAAAGAACATATCACACAACATCACGAATTGCAAAACATTCAAAACCGCTGATTTTTTTTGCTGGCTTATAGAAAATTCTAAGATTATATATATATAAGAATATATTATAAGAATTTAAGCCTATAAGAATTTTATTAATATTACCTGTAACCGTAGCAAGCGGAGAAAGTGGATTTTCAAAATTAAAATAAACATATTTGTGGTCCACTCTTTCACAAAATGGGCTTTCTAGTTTAGTAACCCTATCAATTAAAAACTATATAGCTGAAAATTTAGATTTTACGACGTAAATGAAAAAAATTGTGGATAAAAAGGACAGATAGGGGAATTTTCAGAAATAATGTTCTTATGTTTTTTTTTTCAGTTTATAAAACATAACCACATTAATAGAAATAAAAGGGGGGGGGGGCGCCTGATATTTTTTTGCCCTGGGGCGCCGCCAGGTCTAAAGCCGGCACTGCTCATCGGTAACGACGTGGGGCGCATTGGAAGTCTGGTGTACGGGACAACAGTTAACCTAAGTTATTTCGTTTACGAGACGTATGGATCTCTGGACTCTACGATCACTGAACAAATCCTTAGGTGAGGTTAGGTTAGCGAGACAGCCAGTACGGCAGTTGTCCCGTGCACCAGACGTCCAGTGCGCCCCACGTCGTTGCCGATGAGCATTGAACGAATTGTTTGTACACGATAGGTTGTGACACCGTCTTATGGAAGCTCTACATCTAGTAGCTCCGTCGAGTGTAGTCTATCTATACTTTCCGATAGGTTTCTAGGACGACGAGAGTCAGGATCCTTGAATAAAAGGCAGCTGTAGGTTATGCTTCATCTTCTTCAGCAGTATCCGAAGTACGTGTCTCAGCGAGGTCAAAATTCCTCTCTTGACCAACTGTAGTATGAAAGGTTGCCTTATTCGCTTCGTCACGTCATCATTTCTTACAAAGTCAAACCACCGTTCTCCTAGTATTCTACGCAGGCATCTGATTTTAATACATATTACACGGTTGAATTGACATTTGGTGAGATGCTATGATTCGATGTAAAAAAGAAAATAGAGCCGGTGAAGGCGTTATATAACACGCTCCACAAACAAGTGGCATAACAATTAGGAAAACGCGTGAAGAAGAGTTTTTGAATAAAATGAATTTGAACTAATTTTGTCTCATTTCGTGTAATTTTTCACTCAATTGGTCTCAATTGGACTAATTTCGTAAGTTTTTGTCATTAATAACTTCTTAGGTTTTGTCATTATTTTAAATTACTTTATCCAATTGTATTGTTTTATTGCCCACCACATGTTTTTTAGATTTTTTTTATAATAGGTGCACACTCAAGCAGCGGTTAAAGATTTTTTCTGCACAGAAAGATTTTTTTTTATGTTTTATTATACAAGTATTTAGATATACAAATTTCTGAGTAGTCATTAATTTGGCTGGTTATATACCTATATATTTATTGTTTTAATGACATTTACATTGAGACGTATGATAAATAGTTGTGTATTGCGTTGAAATTCCTCTTCTTTAAAAAGACGACAAGTCGCGGGTTCGTCACGTGGCCGCGTGGAGGATGCAGGAGCAGATAAACAATACAAAGAACTTGTTTTTGAAGCACAATTCGCATTTATTTTTATTAAAAAAAATAATTCCCCGTCCGACGGGGACTAACTGGTGACTTGTCGGAACATTGTCGCATGCAGCGCCGCCAAGAGAATTACGGCAAAAAAACAAAATAAAGATGACAGTTGAACCAACATGAAATGGAGCAACTGTCATAACAAAGAAAATGGCGTATGCAAACGCCGTGTAATTTTATATATAATTAAAACTAACCTTATTAGATGTACAAATCTGGCGAGCGAACAAAAATAAGAGACAAAATATCGATTTTCGAGGCTTTTCGACATCGGCCTAAAAGAGTTATATCAAGCTGATATCAATGTATAATTATTACGTAGAAACTTCATATCTATCTTTAATGTTACTTAAGTACCCAAGGTTAAATACTTAAAGTATCACACGCTACATCACTTTTGCTTTCAAATTGGAGCATATGACCGCTACAAGCTGTCACGTTCGTGCTATTAACTACGCAGTAGTTGACTGTCGTTATGAATAACGCAACTTTGGCTTGTGTTCATTTTTTATGTATGCATATATGGAACAGTGCAAGCGGAAAATGATCATAAATGAACATCTTTCTGAGTCGCTTGTCATTTTAAAGAATGGCTTAGCGCTCTCTGCTGAGGAAGTAGACCCGCCTACGTCATTATATTACGTAACATCGATTTTTTCGAGGCCTTACCGTGAATGGATGGTATTCACTATAAAGCTTTTGTATATTTTTATTATTATTATTATTATTATATTAGTATTTGGATAGCTTTTTTATGACCGAATGGTCATTCCAAAAGCGCTTCTTTGCCTCTCTGAGTAAAAAGGTGGATCTTGAGTCTGCTTCTGAAGGATGCCTCCGCTTTAAGCTCTCTTTTGCTTTCTGGTAGCGAGTTCCAGGCCATTGGTGCCGCGTAGCTGAAAGCACGATTGTATGGGATTGTTATTTTTAATGCTTCGGGGATCGAACCCTTGACTATTAACTAATATTGATAGTGATAGATATACCGGATATCTTCGACAAGCAGTGGATTGAATGTAAATTAATAATTTGATATGCAAGACATGTATTCACTCTGTATATGCCAGACCATTCAAGAATAAAATATTTTATTATTATGTGCAGTGAATTAACTATTGTTTTGAACAACAATCAAAATATATATTTTTAAAAAAGGCTGGCTTTATAGTTAATATCAGTTTGTTTAGGCCGAAAAATCCAAAAATTACATTATTAAAATTATACATGAGAAAACCGAGTTAAGAAATTTATCTCAATACATCTTGTAAAGGGTGTCACAACCTATCGTCCCCAGACAATTTGTTTTCCGATTCATCGGTAAAGACGTGTGGCGCACTGGACTTCTGGTGCACGGGACATTTGGCGGTACAAGTGGTACACTAGCTGTCTAACCTAACCTGCCCGGGACCTTTAAGGAACGCAGAAAGCTTCGTCCCGGGCAGATAATCGAAGTTTGTCAATATTCTGTCTTAAATATATTTCAATGTGCTTCTCCACAAATTCTTCAATTCGGAGACCTGCTATCCATCCAATCATGACGCGTCCCAATGACGACCCAGTCACCATTAATTAACGGGGATGTCATTTTTTATTCTACTTTAATGGGAGGATAAAATAAAATGCCCAATTATTCCAATTAATTTAGTAGTTAGTTTAATCTGAATAAATATTGATTAATACAATTTAAATATACATTTTTAGTTTATTGATACTCTTGCGTATGCTTGCTTATTGAGGGTAAGAATTTCAAAGGTCTTGTAGAGATGTTCTTTGTACCCATATGGGATAGAGCAGGAGCCTTGTGATTGCTGATAGCGACCGATGCAGAGTCTCTTGTTGTGGAACTTCCTGCACGCATACAACATCTCCCCGGTGGGAATGATTCCCGTGGGAAGAGCATTGCGCGGGATGTTCTTTCTTG
Source organism: Glossosoma conforme (assembly GCA_022606575.1). Taxonomy (NCBI): domain Eukaryota; kingdom Metazoa; phylum Arthropoda; class Insecta; order Trichoptera; family Glossosomatidae; genus Glossosoma; species Glossosoma conforme. Next base: position 134,390 of record JAGTXR010000141.1, on the reverse strand, counting down.
ATGCTTTCTCCCACTGCACGTCACCACTGTAAAGTACCTGACAATCACACAAAATCACATTTGACAAATATTCAAGTATCACACCATTCACACTATATTTCCGAAATTACTTTCCGAACTACCTGTATATAATATTATAACAATTCCACTTAACTAGCTATATTAGATCCTTAGTAATTCTGATCGGTTAAAAATATTGTAAAGTGCACCTAGACACGTGGAATTCAATCAATAAAGAATAACCTTTATACGCCCAGTGGTTTCCTTACAGGATAAGTGCTTATGGTTCATTTCACAATCGGATTACATTAATTTGTAATATTAGTATAAAAGTAAGTTCATGGAAGAATCTATTGTGCGACGAAACATTACAAACATTGGCCTGCTAGGGCATTGAACGACGCAAATTTGCGGTCCCGTATGGGACCACTGGGCGTTTAAAGGATCATGTAAGAGTATGTGTCTTTTCCCTTGCATCATATCTATACCTTTTATCCGAACTATATGAAACTTTCAGGAAATATAGCGTATGTACCCATGAAGATTACTTTTTTTTGCAAAAGCGACATGGGAAACAGAAACAAGTGGCGTGTACGTACCAGCGCGTCCCTTCCTTACACGATCACTCATATTTTTCAGTAAATTGTATTCGTCTTTTATTTTTTTACATATGGTACGTAATTTAATTTATAAAAATAAAATTAATCAAAGTTTGTGTTTATTTGTAAAATAACGAGAATGGGAACGGCACAGGAATGGGAACGGCACAGGAATGGGAACGGCACAGGAATGGGAATTTGTGTTTCTATACCGTTCAACCGATTCCGATGAAACTTAGAGTAGTAATTGCGTCAATGCTTGCGAAGCTTTCTGTGTAAAAACGGGAACAGGACTGGACGGGAACGGGACGGAACGGGGTGGAAGCGCTTATTTCTATAACATATTATAACGTTAATTCTCCAAGTTTTAATAATTACATAATATTCTAAATAAATGCATGGGCTTAAAGTCTATAACACAGCTACACTGGGTAGTCTTGAAGTGATAGCTTCATGTTCGAGTAATTCTGGCCCACATCTCGTTGGGTTATAATGAAAGGTTGGGTTTCATGTATACATACTCTTGAATTGTTGTTATAACATTCTGTTGTGTAGCAGGTGGTGATTAACAGTACTACAAAGATTGAAAGTAAAAAAAAATATTTTTTTAATGTATTTTTAATTACCTCGTAGGTGTCCTTGAGCGATATATGATTCCCCCAACCATACTGCTTCAGTCCGCACCACTCGGAGGCCACGGGGTCCACGGAGACTACGGGGGCCACAGGAACCACGGGGGTCACGGGGACCACGAGGGCTACGGGGGACACGAGGGTAACGGGGACCACGGGGGCCACGGGGGAAATGGAGAGCACGGGGGTTACAGGGGGCACGGGGACCAACGGGGTTACGGGGGGCACAGAGGTCACGGGGGTCAACGGGGTCACGGGGGGCATAGAGACCACGGGCGCCACCGGGACCACGGGAGTCACAGGAAGATTACGACCCACGCTGACATCCTCCACGTCTACGAACAGAAAACTTAAAAATAATTTCCTCACTCAACTGAAAAATATGACCTAGTTTGCCCCATGGTCTGGTTCAAGGTTTTCATTGGCATGCGACAAGATTTCAACCCAACTTCATTCGTTTCGCCTTACTCTCGTCATGGGGTTGTTTATACTTTTCTGCAGTTTTCGAAAACATATCAGCTAAATTCCATATTTTACCCGTGGTTTTTTTACGATGTTCTAATACTTACTCTCCCATTCTATACCAAGACTAATCAAATATTAAGAAAGCTGAGATGTTGCAGAGGACAATAAGGAATGAAATTCATTCGTAAAGGAAGACATCATCTAAAGATTAAAATAATGTTTCTTAAATGGCACACTTTAAGGTTTCAATTACTTTAAATATAATGTTTTTCTTTTGGATTGTTAAGAAGATTCCGCTATTTTGGATCACGTGTATATATATTTTAAGTATCGGCCGAACTTTATATTGTAATTCATTAAGTTACTAGACTAGCGTTTTCCAAACGGGAAGCGAGCAACCTGCAGACTTGCTCTTAGAGACTTGATATCTAAAACTTTTGACGCTACTAAAAATCTGAAAAATGTCCAAAATGTATAAAAAATCATTTATAAAAGACCAATGTTTAGGGTTGGTCGGCGAAGAATCAGTTTGGGTGGGTTATAGAGGGCGCTCTTGCTTAGGTTATGAGATACATCACCATCTCATATAACGAACGTAACCCATATTTGGTACATTTCCTCTACATACAATGCCTTTGGAGTAAAATATTTTTTAGATATGTTACAAGTTACCTCTTATCCCCCAGTGCGCTGTGGAGCCCCTGCCTGATGATACGCCCAGGTGTGTGTAGTACTCAGGTTCAGGATCTGTCCAGGTCAGGAAGGCCTCTTCTTCTTCTTCACGCCCGACAGCTACGCGGCCTAACTCCCAGCTCAGCCAGAAACCACGATGCTCGTTAATATTGAGGACGGCGTATGACCATTCCTCGGCTACCAAGTGGTGATCACGCTTGATCACGGTCTTTGTGTTGGCTTTGATCCCAATGAAAATCTAAGTAAACCAAGAGAAAAGATTCACTATCCATTGTACTCTTCAATTATTCGTAGCGTATTCCGTAGAGCTCTTGTGCTTCATGAGACCGATTCAGTTGATTCAGGAAGGCGTCTCTTAAAGATGAATTATATTGGGAATACGATTGCAGACCTAATATCACTGGATAATCTCCGGATGTAATTAAAGTTTCACTGAAGTCATTGATTAAATTTTGTATAAATTCGGGAAGCACTAAGCTCGCTATGAACTGTTTTTGCGGATTCAATAAACTACGATGTTTTATGTAAGCTTTACAATTATTCACATATCATATAATATTTATAGGAACATGCTTCACACGTGATACGGCAGCATATGTATATTACACGTTCAATGCTGCTTTAATTGTATTATCGGATTAGAAAATTATCCAAAAAAGGGGCTGTGGCCGCTGTTTGTAATAAATACCGCGAAAAATATATAAATAACTTCTTAGGTTTTCACGGCCAGATTTGATATTGTTACTTTTGGGTTTAGCAGTGTGTGGCGAATTTCTTCTATCCGATATTTCGACCGCCATTGCAGGGGTCCTCTTCAGGGTTGATGACTTTGTTATCAACCCCGAAGAAGACCCCTGCAATGACTTTGTCATCAACTCTGAAGAAGACCCCTGCAATGGCGGTAGAAATACCGGATAGAAGAAATTCGTCACACACTGCTAAACCCAATAGCCACTATATCAATATATAAATATATTTTATATATGTACAATCGTCACTAAAAGAGTTTTTTTAAAAATAAAAATAGGTATATACCTTTATTTTGTACTTACGTTTTTCCCGAAGCGTAGTTTTATAATTCATAAAAAACTTAACGCTCTCTAGCGTCTAAATCTTTTTTACGGCGTGGCTCAAACCAGCTAGCGGCACGCGGCGTTTTAAGTAGTTACCTTTCAAATATGTTCCGAATCCAATGTTATTTTTCGGTGAACAAATGTTACAGCAAGGGTCGTCAACCTGGTCCGTACCGCCCACTAGTGGGCGATACGGGTTTTTGTGGTGGGCGGTGGGCGATTTTCGTCTCTCTGCAATCTCCTAAGTTCCTTCTAGATTTTTTTCCACCAAAATACTGAATTGAAATAAAGCGAGGTTGGTGGGCGGTAGGGAAATTTAACCATGAAAAATAGGCAAAAGTGGGCGCTAGGCATAAAAAAATTGACAACCCCTGTGTTACAGCAATACATGATGGCGCCTATAGACGTCATGACTCACCTCTACTATGGGGTCAGTCCCCGTGGCGTCAGTGCAGAGAGCCAGGCGCACGTCATGCGTAGCGCGGACATGAAAGAGCACCGTGGTGCCAGTCTTCACCAGGAAGTACTTGTAGGGAGCTATGGGGGAAGTCACCAACTTCACTGCAAAAAAGACACTATTGGATACGAACAATTACGCCAATTGTACCCGCGTTCGCAGGACAGGAACCAAACTTTCACTGACTCTCAATGAACTAACTGTACGTCAGAATGAAATATTTCCCCCATCCTTGGCTTCGAATCTTGGCACCTTACAAAATTTCTATACAGAGGTATATTTGGTTTCAAGAACAGTTGAATACTATGGATGAAGAATGACGAGGTAAGGCGCGGGCATGACACTCTTCCGTCCTATAGGCGGTCAAGAGACTAGAGTGGACCTGGCTGGGACACCTTATTCGGATGCCGCAAAAGGGCATTCACCAAAGCTGCCTTTTTATAAATAGAATATAATCGGATGGGTTCCAGGAGAAAGTTCTGATATGTGATGAGGCGAATAGAATTTTATGGCGGCAGAATTTTACAGCCTACGATTCAACCAGTGAGCGGATATAGAATGAAATTTTAATTTAATGATTGAAAAGTAATGTCTTATGAGATTGTTTTCTATATACATATGTTGGTTAGTGTATCAATTCATGGATTTATCCGCTTCCATGAGTATATTATTTATAGATTATTCAAGATTCACCATTTTTATCGTCTTGAATTCCAGATACTGTGACTACGAAGATCAGAGCCAGAATGACACTTAGACTACGGCTCGACATGGCTGATTATTTCATTATTTCACTAAGACAGACTGTATTAAAGCAACTAAAGTGCCTGGCTATGTCACCCAATAATATAAAAATCTTTTAAATAATGAAAAATAAAAACAATTATCCGCCTCAACTGCGACAGAGATGTAAAACCTGTTATGCTAAATCCGTATTATGCTTGGAAAAAGCATTCCGTAATGTCTTTTATGTACAGTGCCAATATTTTCTAAATTAGGGCCAACACCAGTCAGTCCCCAGAAGCCGGTACGTCAGGACACGCTACAGTTCTCGATACCTAAAGTCCCTACGAACCAACGACGAATCTCGACGTTACACCGCTTCCATCGACGATTAGTTAGCAGAACTAACATATGAACCACGACAAATGTTCCTAAAAGAGATTTTGTTTAATGTGAATACATTTATCTTTTTCTACCATATCCAATCCATAACAACACCATATGTTCGTCACAAAAAATGTATTTGCTGCGCAGGCCACCAGACAATAATAATATAAAGTATATGGAAAAATTAAGTTAAAAAAAATGTTAAATACAAGTACAATGAATATTTCAGAGAAAATCTAAGCATCACGATTTTTCAGCTTCACGATTAAACATATTATGTTTTTGATCTGGTCATGGTATTGTAACCAAAGTAGACTTGGCCACCCCAGACAATGACGATGGCAACATAACCGATAACCTTAACGTGCTGTTTTAAAATATTTATTTAGTTTGAGATATTCTTTATGCAAACGGTTTTTTATGCTTATTACAGATAAGTATCAATGAACTCGCAAATAAAAGATCTATTATTAACATTACAGTTGCCCGCTATCTTATATTGATGACCTAAAGCAAGGGTCGGCAAACTTATTTGCCAAAGAGCCAAATATGTACATTACAACAATTCAAAAAAATTCTGGGAGCCAAATCTCATTTTATAATTTAGTAAGCCTTCATTATAATTTTAAACCTTCATTAAATTACGGGTACACTGAATAAAACTTGATTTCACACTTTATAAAGATTTATTCCTTGATAAAAAATAAAATGAAAGTAAGGTATCTATAAATTTAAATCATGACAATGACTGATAAACACTGAATGCGAACAATGTCCTTGCATCTCCTTGGAAAGTTTCAGTAAGTCAGGTTTGTATGTTGTTGTTTTTAATTTTAGGCATGATTCCAGGCTCTCATCAATAAAACAACTTCTCAGTTTACTTTTAATAAAGTTCATGCTTGAAAAATATTGTTCGCATGAATATGTAGAACCAAAAAAGAAAAGAACGGCAAAAGCGAGTATTTTCAGCTGATCGTAAGAGTCAGGAATACTATTCCAGACGTTGAAAATGATTATGTCTTCCTTCTCCAGGTCTTTCAAACCAGACCACTTGTGTTGTGAACTAAGATCACATTTGTTCTTCTCTCATATTTCCAAATCAATACAAAGACGTTGAAATTTAGAGCTCCATATCTCCTTGTTTTTTAAATCCTCTAATTGTATTTCAAAGTTACCAATGTCTATGCCAAAATGAGAAAATTTCAACTCAGTTATCGTAGTATTGAGGATTTTTGACGAATGCTAAGGTTGCTCTGCTATTTTTAAACTCCAGAAACCTACTGAGAAATGCTTCCCTCATATTTAAAATTGTTGTTTTGAAATGGTGTTTTTCAATAGAGGAATTATTTTCTTGGCAATGCTTCAGCAGGCTCGGAGAGTGAAAAAATGTTTCCCTTTTAAAATCTTGAGTAAAAAGGGATAATTTGTTTTCGAATGAAATGACTTCTTTCAACATTGAAAAAATTGTTATTACTTAAATATACATATACTTACATAGTGAAACCAACTATGCCCAGGTTCATTTTTGGCGCTCAGCGAACTGCGCCATTGCTATGCCCAGACTGACTTGCGTTGAAACTAGTATTTATATCATTGTTATCCTCGTACGATAGATGTCGCTATAGTATATATTCAAAGTAAAGTAATATATTCGTTCCGGCAGTCTATTTATTTTAGTAAGTACCACTCGGGTCTCGAACCAAACTATAGACTGAATGGATGAGAAACGACTATTTATAGTTCCGACTTTGTCTTTATAACCAATCATTTAACCTGTGTTACTGATGGATAATTTTAAATGAAATTGACTCAAGGAGACATTATTATATAATTTTAATTTTATTAGAATATTCACATTATTTCAATATTCTAATCTACGCGTCTACCTCTGAGTGACAATAATTACAAGTTCTTCTTTACGACCTAAATATAAATAAATCTTACAAAAAGCTTTTTTCAACGCGCTGTATCACAAAATGTCACAAGGCTCGATCAACCGCGGATTGATAAAGCCAAAACCCATTTTCAGATCTTCGAACTGCTGGATGGTTATATTGGAACACATTTTAATTGAAACTATCTTTCATTGTTTTCCTCGTACGATAGATGTTACTATAGTATATATTCAAAGAGACTGCCGGAAAGTAATAATATTAAGCTTGTGAATAAATGAAGACTGATAGAATAATAATAAAAATATACATACTTTGATTTATTCACAATCTCAATATTATAACTTTCCGGCAGTCTCTTTGAATATATACTATAGTGACATCTATCGTTAAGTGAGGATAACAATGATAAATACTAGTTTTCAACGCAAGTTCAAGTGTCTGGGCATAGCAATGGCGCAGTTCGCTGAGCGGTATGAATAAACATGTCGGATAGCCATTTCAAGGTCCGCGGTTCGCATCCCGCTTCTGCCGTTATTTTTGTGCTTAGATTGACGCGTTGAAAAAAGAATTTTATGTATAGTATATGTATATTTTTTTAAGTAATAATATTACAATATAGTCAATGATCTATAAAAGTAGATTAGAATATTGAAATAATAAAATAATATTCTAATAAAAATTAAAAAACTCATATGAAAAAATTGTGTTTCCTTTCCCTGGTAGTTTACGGTTAAGCTGATTTAAATGAGACGTAACGTTTACCATTAAATAAAAGTTTTGGATCCACTGATTGTCTGTAAGTTCTGGATAGTGAAAACCCTTTTCAAGGAGAAATGCTTAAATTTCTGGCAATAGGGACGCGAAATGTTTTAAAACGTTCCCTCTCGATAACTATCGAACCTTGTTATAAAGCAGAAGATCAGCGTACTCACTCTCCATTTCAACTAAAAATTCTTTGAATTGACGCTTTAGCTACAATGGAGTTAATGATCGTAATCACTAATTACATAACTTTACTAATTTCTTCCACTACAGCATTTGCAATATCCTCTCCACGCGTCTGACCTTTGAGTGACAATAATCCTTAAAATTCTTCTTTAGGACCTGAGTGAGAAATAAATCTTGCGAAAAGCGAAACTTGCACTGTATCACTTATGTCACAAGACTCGTCAACTGCTATTGATAAAGCTGAAACTAATTTCAGATCTTAGATTTGCTGGATGGTTATATTGGAACAAATTTTAATTATTCTATCTTTCATTGTTTTGACAGAGAGTGGTAACTCTTTAATTTTTTTTATAATATCTGCTTTGTTCTTAAAATCTCGAAATAGCTCTTCGGACGCATCGATAAGACAACTTTTTATGTATCCGCCGTCTATGTACGGTTTCCTTATCTTAACAATCTCTTGACTAACAACAATATTTGCCATATTATCATTGATGGAAGATTGCATCCAGTTATTAAATACAGAAGTTGATGAATCGTGACTCTTCCGAAGTTCCTCAACTGCTTTCTTCCTTGCATCACCGGCAGGATATTTAGTGCTAAATTACGCATGCTTACTTGTAAAGTGTCTCTCCAAATTTGACTTATTGTTGTGCGCGAATGTCTCCTTACAAATAAGACAAGTCGGATAGCCATTCAAGTTTCGAATAAATGCGAAATTTTTTGTCCACTCAACTCTGAATTCGCGGTTTTCATCTTCCGTTTTTCTTAACTTACTTTTGGTAGCCATATCTTTTGGGGCACCTACACATAAAATGTTCCAACTTTTTTTCTAAAGCCACCAACACAAAATTATTATCATTATTTAAATCATGATAAAAATATCTAAAGGATGTGTAACTGGATATAAAAAAACTTTATTCTTCAAGAAGACACCTTTGTTACGTAAGCCACTTGCATAATAAGCTCCGACCACTGTAGAAAAGACTGTTCACAATCAATGCGACTCGTACAATGACTGCTGTTAAAGCCAACTAGACTTGTTAAAACGCGCAAATCTACCCCGCGCCGCGTACCCGGTAGTCGTCAACCGACCGATAAGTCACCCCCGCACGTACACCTCGAAGCGCAGGTACCGCGCGCCGCTCCGAAAGTAAGGTAAGGGTTTTATGGCTGGTTTACATTGGTCAAGAGCTTAGCGAAGTAGGTAAGTACAGTGAGCAAGGACAGTGGTGTGAACCGATTGAATAGTGGCGAGTCTATTCTAGTGTATTGTGTAGGGGTCTATTCCCTCGGCGCGATGTAGCTGCCCAAGCCCGTGGATATTTGTTCCAGAGCCGCACTTAATGAGCTAAAGAGCCGCATGCGGCTCCGGAGCCGCACTTTGCCGACCCTTGACCTAAAGCAATGATACTTAACCTCTTTGGAAATTCCCAACTTTTTGTGTATAATATTTAATAAGCCTTTTTATAGATATATCATCATCATCATCAGCCTGTGTCCGTCCACTGTTGAACGTAGGCCTCCCGCATGAGTCTCCATCCTCTTCGATCCTCCGCCTTCCGCATCCAGGTCACTCCCGCTATTCTTCTTATATCGTCAGTCCATCTTGTAGGGGGTCGGCCAATGCTTCGTTTGCCAGTTCTTGGGCGCCATTCCAGTACTTTTCTTCCCCATCGACCGTCGTCTCTTCGACAGATATTCCTGCCCATTGCCACTTGAGTGTGCCTATTCGTTGGGTAGCATCCACTACTTGAGTTCTTCTGCGTATTTCCTCGTTTCGGATTCTATCTTTTAGCGATATGCCTATCTTGGTGCATGGATCTCTCCATAGCACGCTGGGTGACTTTTATTTTATGGGTCAGACTTGCTGTCAGATTCCACGTCTCTGCGCAATAAGTTAATACAGGGAGGATGCATTGGTTAAACGCCTTAGTTTTAAGGCATTGCGGAATTTTCTTTAATTTAAAATATTTAGCTTGTGAATAAAAGGAAGACTGATAGAATAATAATAAAAATATACATACTTTGAATATATACTATGGCGACATCTGTCGTACGATGCTAACAATGATATAAATACTAGTTTCACCGCAAGTCAGTCTGGGCATAGCAATGGCGCGATTCGCCGAGCGGTATGAATACCTGGGCATAGTTGGTTTCCAAGGTCCGCAGTTCGCATCCCGCTTCTGACGTTATTTTTGTGCTTGGATTGACGCGTTGAAAAAAGAATTTTATGTATGGTATATGTATATTTAAGTAATAATAATATTGTTATATAGTCAATGATCTATAAAAGTAGATTAGAATATTGAAATAATAAAATAATATTCTAATAAAAATTAAAAAATTAACTATAATATCTGACGCACGTAGAAGGCCATGTCACATTACTGCGAAAACCAGTGTTGGGGTATAAATAATCGTATTTTCGATTGTTTTTGTAAATACCTACTAAAATTAAATTGTGACGTGTTATTTCTAGCCGCATAACCTAAATGTAAAAAAGGATATTCATTGCATAAATAATGATTAAAATGGCGTGAGGTAGAAGTGATAAATTATATTAATATACCTTTTATTTAAGCCCATATAATTTCAATAGCATTATATTGGTAATGGTATGGCGGTAATCTGATTACCGTGTGGCCTTTTGTTTTGGCCAGTTCGTCCAATACATATGTTGGTGTTGGAGGTTTATACAAATTAACCAATCGGAGCAGCTCATTTTTTAACATTGCCTCATTACTTGACACTCCTTTGTCACGAAGCCAACTTATAATTTCATTTTTATTGTGTGCCGTAGTAGGAACTTTGTTGGTTTGGACAGAATGGTACGAAGCGTTGTCCATTACTATGGCGTGAGGCTCATGTAAATTTGACAATAAGGTCATAAACCATTGTCTGAAATTATCAAAATTCATCTCTTCGTGATATTCTGTCGTTTTAACTGACTTAAACGCCAGAAGACAATTGGGCACAAAACCTTTTGACGTTCCGGCATGACAAATAATGAGGCGCTGGCCTTTTCCTTCAGGAGTTTTCGTCCTGGATTTAGCCGTGTCGTCGGTCCATATTTTACCAACAGTATGATTAGCATTGAGCTAAGTTTCGTCGAGAAAAACGACTTTCTCCCAATTCCTAATGCTCTTCATTTGCCTCAAAAAATCGCATCTTTTCAGGGAAATATCCGTGCGCTCCATTATAAACTTTCTTTTTTCACATTTTTTATATTTGAAGCCAATGTTTTTCAATACCTTACTAAGAGACGTCGCACTGCCTTGAAATAATCCGACTGACTTTAGAGAACCTACCAGCTTAAGAAGTGTTGATATTTCGTTGCGGTCATAGTATGCATACACGTGATTCCAAATTGCTGCCAAATTAAAGCTATCGGGTTTTGTTATTGAGCACTTCTTCTGTCGTTTCTTATTTGGTGTTAATAATTTTTTCTCTTCTAATGAAGATTCACCGTATTTCTCCTCTGTGATCCGAGACACTGTAGATTTACTGATTCCTAGGGAATCCGCGACCCGATCTCGAATGTTTTCAACAGACAGCAATGGTCCACCATTTTGATTTTCTTGATGAAAATAATCACGCAAGCGTACGACAAATTCACGTGATTCACTGCTGAGAATAGTTCTTTTCTGTCTCTTCGGCATTATTAAAACACAAAAATATCATTCAATGAACAACTTTAACAATACTAACAATAAATATAATAATTACAACAACAAAAAACACGAATCGATCGAAGAACAACACGCTACTGAAAGTCAAACATTTGTACTGATCCGCCATGCGGATATAGAGACGTTTATATACGATTCACTTCGAATTCAAATTCGATTTTTTTTCGAAGAAAAAGAGAAAAAAAATCGACCTAATCGAAATAAATATTTTTGCCCCGTCCCTTACAAGGGGCAATAAATGTGTCATAGGGTTCTTCATATATTGGATGGACTATAAAGCATTGCATCGCTGAGACATCAGTGACTATGTTCTTCTTATTAGCCATAATAAAATTAATTTCGTTGTTTATGTTACCATCCGGGTTTCTCCAGGTCCATTTGCGTTTTGGTTTTTCTTGAAAAATGTGTTCATGCAAAACATTTTGTTAGCATGTAGAAAGTTTACCAGCATCTGTCCTCTGTTATTTCGGAGTTCGGTTTCATATTGTCCTATAAATTTTTCGTTTCTACAGCACTTTCCAATCTTAGCATTAAAGTCTCCCATAACTATGCAGTAATGTGTCTTATTGTATTGTAGGGCTTTTTCGATATGTTCATATAGAGCTTCTACTTCTTCATCAGTATGGCTAGACGTTGGGGCATAAACTTGCACCACTCGTAAGGAGTATCGGTTCGATAACTTAAGCGTCAGGTATGATACTCGGGGGGGGGGGATATACCTTCGGTGACGTTGTTGACAATTTCCTTGTTGATAAGGAAGCCAACTCTACCTTGAGAGGTTTGATCCCCTTCTCTATAGTATAAGAGATGTCCTGAGTTGAGTTTAATCAGACCTTCTCCTTCTCGTCTAACTTCGGCCAGCTCAACGATGCTCCATTTGATTCTATCTAGTTCCTTTTCCAGTTTCTCATCTAGTCTCAATGTTCGTGTGTTGTAGGTAGCGATAAATAGTCGCCTGTGGCAGCCTGCAGTAACCCAGTGATTCTTAGCACCCCGCCCCGCCGTTACCATGGCCGCTGCCGTGGCCAGGAATAGCGAAGCTGCTGGGAACTAGGGGCCGGATCTTTTGTTGTGTTTTCATGTTGGGGTAGTTGGCTTAAAACGCCACGCTTGCCAGGCGGCTTGGCGAGTTTAAGGCCGGTTTACACCGTGCCTAGTTGAAGCTGGGAGAGTTCTTTTGATAACTCTCTCAGGTCTCATTTCTGTCGTCAGTTCATCACGTCATATCGCCAAAGGGATTGGTTACCGCAATATTATATTATAGGTGGGAGTGGAGTTGGTTGTGAGAGGTTATAAACTGCTATTTTAATAGCAGTCGGTAGGTGAGCATCACCACCCAAGAGCCCCTTACACTATTGTTACTAAGTAAAGCAGAAATTTAATTCATTTTTTTTTAATGGAACTGCGTTGTTGATTAGTTTCAGATATAATAAAAAACAAAGAAACCATTTTTAGCTGTTTACAAATGGAAGGGTATCTCATACTATTTGAATATTTTGACGTGTAATTTGGCACTGATGTCAGTGACAGTCATAGTGTCAAAATAAAAAGATTAATCAGAATCGTTTCGAATCGAAATTATAATTCCAATTTCCCAGCATTTTTTGGTCACAGTTTTTTCTAACACTTTCTAGTACATGGAAGCGAGTGAGAAAGAAAGAATAAAGAAGTAAGGATGTATTTTTTACCATATTCTATATATTGACACTAGATATAAAGTTTGTAATGTTGGCATTAAATGAACACTTTCTGTTATCTATGTTTGTATATCTCATAGATGTTGTTAGATTCGCTTGATATCGCTTCAATCACTGTCGCACCAATCTAAGTATGCGTGAACTGGCCTATATAAGAAGAAAATCATATGAACAAGACTCGAGAGATCATAAAAAAAGATTACAAATAATATTACATAACATAATATTATACAATGTAAAATTAAAAATTCACATTACATTTAGATTTTTCTATGGTATTTATTGAATAATGCCCAAGCTAACTGATGATTACTATAATCACATATCTTGAAATTGTATGAAAATAAATGCTCTTACACATGCATTCTTTCTTCTTAGTGATTCTATTCAGAACCCTGATGTCCTTAAATGCTTTAATTTGTACATCTCCGATAGGTATACGTGAGCACATAGTGATCTTTTATTTTCCATTCATGTCAATTTCACCCTTCACCTGTAAAATGCCACTCATACCTATAAATATTGGTGTTAGATGAAAGTCGTCCTGTGAATACAAACCATTCATAATAAATTCCTGTAATAAAAGTACCACTTATAAATTATGGCAGATTAAATTTTGGAAATGGAGGTGTATATCGTTCAATAAGATCAATAAATGGATTCTTTTTGTTTTTATGAACAATTTTATATATATATATATTTTCATACTGTTTTATATAAATATAACTTTCATTTAAATCAATTGTAATCTGTTTATTTGTTTAATGACCACATTTCAAAATAATTAGGTACAAAATTTTGTTATATAATATATCTACCACTTAACATAATTATCAAAAATTGTACTTTTACATTGCACGAGGGATGGTTATTTAAAAGAGCGATGAATATATGAGTATAAGCTCCTATCTTTCAAATGAATATTTTCACTTGGTAAGTGTAAAACATATATTTGCAAAAGTAAGGCTATTCAGCAGTGTGAGTACAATTATGACGTTTAAGGCTACTTGAATGATTACACTTATAGGTACAAATATTGCAACTGAATGGTTTTTCCTTGGTATGAGTTAAATTGTGATTTTAAGATTACCTGACTGACTACATTTATAACTACTGATATCAGCTTGATATAGCTCCTTAAGGCCGATGCCGTAAAGCCTCAACAAGCGATCTTTTGTCTATTATTTTGGTTCGCTTGCGTGACATCTACATCGAATTTTAAGCGGTGTTTGCATACGCCAAAATAATTGTTATGACAGTTGGTCCATTAACAGTTGGTACAACTGTCCTCTTGACGGGTGGTACCGCCGAAATGTGAGAGCGCGGCTGACAGGAGAACGCGCGGGTAGTTAGTTGAAGTTTGACTCGCGCCCGTCACAGTGCGCGCGTCCTGTGCGTTCGCTGTGGCGGGCGACGTTTGCGACAATAAACAAATGATATGTGAAACAAGTGTTTATATTGTAAGCCTGATCCTGCATCCTTCATCCAGTAAGCCGATGTCCATAAATGGAAGAGGAGGATATCACTACATAACTTGCAACTGAAAGGCTTTTCCCCAGTATGAGTTAAATTATGGAGTTTAAGACTACCTAAATGAATACTTTTATTATTACATATATTGCAACTGAAACGCTTTTCCCTAGTGTGTGTTAAATACTGCGAACATTTAAAACTACATTTGTTGCAATTGAAAGGCTGTTCTCTGGTATGTGTAAAATAGTGTTTTTTTAGAACACTTGACTGAGTACATTTGTAAGTACATATCTCGCAACTGAATGGCTTTTCTCCGGTGTGTGTTAAGTTATGTATTTTAAGAAAATCTGATCCAGAACATTTATAACTGCAAATATTTCAACTGAAAGGCTTTTCCACAGTGTGAGTTAAAATGTGTTTTTTAAGATTTCCTGACCGATTACTTTTATAGCCACATAACTGGCAATTGAAAGCTTTTCCCCGGTGTGTGTTAAGGTATGAACTTTAAGACTACTCAAATGACTGCATTTATAACTACATATCTCGCAACTGAATGGTTTTTCTCCGGTGTGTATTAAATTATGTTTTTTAAGATTACCTGCCTGAGTACATTTATAACTACATATGTTGCAACTGAATGGTTTTTCACCGGTGTGCGTAAAATAATGTTTTTTAAGATTTCTTAACTGGGTACATTTATAACTACACATATTGCAGCTGTAAGGTTGTTCTCCGAGTGTGTATTAAATTAAGGAGTGTAAGACTTCTCAAATGATTACATTTATAACTGCATATCTTGCAACTAAACGGTTTTTCTCCAGTGTGTGTCAAATAGTGACGCTTAAGATCTGACACAATTTTACATTTGTAAGTATATATCTTGCAACTAAATGGCCTTTCATCAGTGTGAATAAGTTTATGTTTTTTAAATGCCCATAGTAGTTTGCATGAATAATTACATATTTTGCATTCAAAAGTTTTTTCTTCACCGTGTATCAATGATTTTTCAATTCATTCTGGATCTTAGTTTATTTTGACATACCTACATTCTTAATCAAATATGATTAATTTTTGTAACATATTGGCTTTTATTTCATGCTGTTTTTTTATAGCATTTTATTTTTATTCATTGTTTTTTTTGGTCTGCCTATCACAACACCGCCAAGTACATTCTGGTGGGGTACTTACTTATTTAAGCGAAAATTAAATGAACCAGTACTTTTCTCGGTATGTTCAAAAGCACGATTCCTTTGACATTCTTACAGTTCAGAGAATCCACTTTCTTGTACAGAGCAACCCCCCCCTAAAAAGTTCAGGATGGATGTTATGTACACCTTGTGTACTTTAAACACGTTGTTGAAATGACAGTTTCATGTAGCTTTATGTACCACGTTGAATCTACTGACCCAGCTGACGGCTGGCGCCTTCCACAGATCTGGCGGGTAATTTGGTGAACCTCTTTGGTGTCATTCCTACTGGCGTATGCAAAAAAGGGCAAATGTATACAATTCCATAATAAGAATGGCCTTTTTTTTTACTTACTAGACTCTTCCCTAGCCTGTCTAGATGATTGGACAGAAGCACTCGTGGATGATGTATCCAGGGTCTTGCTAGAACAGCCAAGCAGCTGATGCAGTCTCAGTATCCTTGGGAGCCCCTGGAAGTAGCACCGCCCACACTGCAGCTCACCCCATTCTCCCCGTAGCTAAACACTTCACCACGCTACCTCCAGCAACTGCAATTAAAAAATTGTTATGTGAATCAGAGATTTGACAGAATAAAGGGATAGATAAAATACCCAAGGGTGAGCAAAATATGATCGTGAAAAGTAATTGTAATGCTATAACAGTAATGTAGAGGTGATGTATAATGTTTATTAATTTTTGTTAACAGTTTTTTGGTCAGCAGGTGCAAATTGAAAATGATCATTATGCATGAATGATATTGTTTTCAATTAACAACAATGTTGTATGTATTGTATGAAACGTTTTAAAGCTTGACACACTACAAGTACTACTGATGATACTTGGTCAGCATTTCTTTTTGTATGAAATAATCATCTTCTGTATTCAAATTTATCTTCTTCATATATTAGATCATTTATCGATGAAGCAAATTCGCAAAATGAAAGTCTTCTGCCCCGAGGGGGGGTTTATAGTACCCCCTCCCTACCTCCAAACACAATTCTGACCAATCAAAAAATCGTATTGCAAACAAGACATTTTCAAATAATTCCATTGAGTTCGACGTTCAGTTTTTTTACAAATTTTGAGGTTTGTATGGAAAAGGATTTGCGAGAAGAGTGCGCCAAGTTCATGCCGTTTGCCCAACACCAATACAATACACGAATGCCGTAAAGTCTTAAGTGCACATACTTCTTCTTGGTAGTATCATTCCGGTGGATTGCTTTGCAGTAGGAAAATCTTGCATCTCGATCTACACTCCTCTCGATTCTCTGCAATTCTCTGAACCTCATCGTTCGTGACGTGGTCTCTCCAGGAAATTCCGAGTATTGTTCTGTATGACCACAACTCAAAGGCCTCTAGTCTTTTTCATCACTTGTCTCACATATAAGATGCACCATGTCTCACAAGGGGATACCGTACATCAAGATGCTCCAAGCGAAAAAATCCGGCGACCCCTAGTATTTCGTTCTCAATTGACAGGGTTTATTTTTAAAAGGAACAAAAGTTCCAAAAGATTCACTTTCATATGAAGTTTTCAAATCCTCAAAAAAAATTAACGAAGAAATGTCTAAAAACTGTGATCCTTGAATACTTAAATATTTATCTTCTACAGCCGTTCATGATGCAAGGCGAACTTTGCTCTGGAGGCTACCGGGAACCATCCCATGTGGACCTCCGGTTACAGGGCTGGGAACAAGGCATAAAATTCGATAACAGAACTTTGATTAATTTTATTTTTAAAAAGGGTACTTTAAAAAGTTTCATCCATGCATACGGATATAGAATATATTAGATCCCTTAGTTATGATGTTTTATGACAATATTTTCAAATCCTGACAACTAGGTTTTTAAAAATCGATTTAACAAAATTAAACGAGTTATGCCACCTTTTAGGACAACATTGTCTTGGCCTCGGGAGCGTTAGGGTAATAATCTGTTTATTTTTAAATCCGATAAACAAATCACCCGAGAAATCTCCCTCGGATACTACAGGTACCCCCAGATCAAGCACTCGAACTTCCTTACTGGAGATTGTTGGGAAATATACTAAATATGTTCCCAAGTTGATCTTCAGGTGCAGATATATCCTAGAACGAAGAATGGACAGTAGCAGCTGACAGAGCTAAGTGGCGGCGATTTTTGGTGACCATATGTTCCAAATATGGAACGGATATGGGAAGAACAATAAAGACTATAGTTTCGTATTGTTACTCTAAGATGAACTATTAAACCAGTAACAAATAGTATTTCATTTCACTTTCATTGCCACTTTAGCCATTTGTAATACCTACTAATGAAACCATTTTTTTATCCAAAATAGTAATTTACGATAACTATTCCTCGTACTGCTTTAATTGAACCTAACTGAAACTCACTCAACAATGGCAGCTAACAGAACTAATTGGTGCAATTCGTGGTGACCATATTTTCAAGATATTTCAAGAAACGGCAAAATTGACGAGTGATAGTGTTATCAATATATTGGCGAGTTATTTGATTTGGTACTGGTACTTATCTGCAATGAGCGTAAAAACCCATTAGAAAATTAAAGCAATCTTATTAAAAAAACTGCCAAAAGTATCAACGTTAAGGTTATCAGTTATGGCGACAAGTTTCAGGGGTAGCCAAGTCTACTCGGGCCGTGGCTTTTAACGAAAACAATCATAGTAATACCGTAGGAGCTATCCTAGGTATGACAGAACTACCATACTTTCGTCAAATGGTGACGCAACCTGTCATCCTCAGACAATTCGTTCAACGACTCATCAGTAACGTCGTGGGCGCACTAGACGTCTGATGCACGGGACTTTTGGCGCACGGGACAACTGGTGCACTGGCTGTCTCGCTAACCTTACCTAATGTCATGCGTTGAAATATATGTACTAAGAGTGACAATGTAACTATAACACATATAACACATTTAAGATGGTATTTTTGTATTTATATTATATTGAAAATGGATGTTTATTTTTTAGAAATACGGATATAATATAATAATATATAAATATATATATACATACATATTAAATTTTCTTAATATTTTAAGCTAGTTTTTGAACAGAATATTGTGGCGGACTTCCGTTTTATCAATTGAAACAATTTCGGTATCTATGTCTTGTATATAAATGTTTGTCTTGTATGCCCCATAGATATCGGTAAAAACGCTATTACCAGAGGTCGTTTCAAATACTATAGCACCTATCAAGGCACGAGATGAGCAGGCTCTATATAAGCAGACGGACCAGACATATTCTCTCTTCACTCTCGACCGTGTCCGTAACCTGATTAATCATCAAGCCGCCCGCCGAAGAAATCACTGGGTTACGACCAACTAAGTTACACCTACCTACTTGTAACCTATTCATTATTCTAACAATCACTTCTAGAACTTGCTCATAAATATAATCTCGATATCATTAATCATAAATGAACATTGCTCTGATTGCTGAAACTGAAGATGAACTCACTGAAGCGCTGACATCCATGGAAAACATATTTAATTCCAACTACAATATGAAGATAAACAGCACAAAAACCAAAGTTATGAGAGTAAGCCGCAATGAGCAGCAGAAAATTAACATATCAATGCTAGAGTACCCCTAAAAGATGCAAAAGAATTTGTATACCTTGGAAGTACGATCACCTGGGATGGCAGAACAAAAAGAGAAGTCAACAGTCGAATACATCAAGCAAGGCTAGCTTTCAATAAAAAAGCCAAAATTCTTGAGTCAAAGAATATTACTTTAGGGCTCCGCAAGCAACTTGCCAAAACACTTGTTTGGAGCATCTTAATGTACGGCTGTGAGACATGGTGCTTATCTGAAAGTGATAAAAAAGACTATAGGCCTTTGAGATGTGGTCGTACAGAAGAATTCTCGGAATTTCCTGGAGAGACCACGTCACGAACAATGAGGTTCTCAGGATAATCAAGGAAGATAGGCACCTAATAAGAACCATCTCAGAGAGGCGAGCCCGATGGATTGGTCACATCATGCGCCACGATGGTCTTCTTCACGATATTGTGGAGGGGATGGTTGAGGGTAGAAACTGTAGAGGGCGCCCTAGACGGGAGTATTTACAGCAAGTATTCGAGGACATGAATTGTAGCGTTTATGCTGAGCTGAAAAGGGTTGCGGAGGACCGAGAGGAATGGAGATCGAGATGCAAGATTCTGTTGCTGCAAACCAATCCACCGGATTGATACTACGAAGAAGAAATGAATTTTGTTAAATTTTCATCCTGTAAAACTGTTTAAATATTAAGCTTACTTAGTGACATTGAATTCCCCATGACATTATACCGTGTTCTTAATTATTCTCCAGTGATTTCTTCCTAACAAGCATAAACATTCCTTCTCAGCAATCCACAGATAACAACACTTCCACCACACTCTCACTCTTACTCTCACTCTCACTCTCACGTTTCGACAGTATTAAATAAAATTATGATTATTTGCATTATTAAACATGTTTTGCATAGTTATATTATCTCGTATATCTAATGCATACTCTGTAACATACTCTGTAAATAATTATGATGGATCTTCCTTGACTTCATCTAGAGTAGTAGACTTTATCGAGTTTAACTTCTCTGACAACGCATCTACAAAATTGATGCGGATATTTTTTAAGTATATTTCGTCTTTTAAAAAAACTATCATAAATTGGGCGACATTCCACTTGTCACTTCAGTTACTCTAGTACAGCCTAACTTCATGAAGTAATTTAATTATTAGCCATGGCGAGCTGTAGACTATGTGCCATCTTGGTTCTGTTTTTCATCGTCACTATTTCTGCAAATCAAGCCAATGAAAAAGGTGAAATATTTTTATTAATTTTAAAAAATTGACTCTCTACTAAATTGCTTAATACTCAAATCGATACACACAAAAAAAAACATCGTATTAGACATTTATTTTGTCAATAGAATTATTATAGAAAATAATTTTATTTCCTTTATTATAATTATTTAGATTTTTTCGATCGATATTTCTTGGTGGAATTCCATAATATCAGATATAATATAAAAGATTTTTTAGAATTTATTCCACATATTTTTTTTTTGACGACATGTTTCAGCCAGGTAGGATGGCCATTTTCAAGTTAATTAGTTAAATTTTTGTTGGCTCTATATATATTTTTTTTATTTAATCAAATATAAAAAGATACATTTTTTACACAGTAATTTACATTCCATCTTTTTTTAAATTTTTTTTTCTTTTTTTTTTTTAAATTCGCTTACCACACCACTTAAAGATAAGATCTTGTGTGTGGCGTGGGATTCATCTATGTAAAGCAAAACAGTGAGCGAAAAGGTGTATATGAATTGTGTGATGGGTATATGTGGTTTTAGGAAACTTGAAAATGGCCATCCGACCTGCCTGAAACATGTCGTCAAAAAAAAATATATGTGGAATAAATTCTAAAGAATCTTGTATTTTATATCTGATGTTCTTTATTATAGTTTCGAGTTTCATACATTATCTAGGACTCTATATTATCTTGGACTCTATATTATCTAGGACTCTATATTATCTAGGACTCTATATTATCTAGGACTCTATATTATCTAGGACTCTATATTATCTAGGACTCTATATTATCTAGGACTCTATATTATCTAGGACTCTATATTATCTAGGACTCTATATTATCTAGGACTCTATATTATCTAGGACTCTATATTATCTAGGACTCTATATTATCTAGGACTCTATATTATCTAGGACTCTATATTATCTTGGACTCTATATTATCTAGGACTCTATATTATCTAGGACTCTATATTATCTAGGACTCTATATTATCTAGGACTCTATATTATCTAGGACTCTATATTATCTAGGACTCTATATTATCTAGGACTCTATATTATCTAGGACTCTATATTATCTAGGACTCTTTATTATCTAGGACTCTATATTATCTAGGACTCTATATTATCCAGGACTCTATATTCGTTCAAACCATTGCTACCTACACAGGACGTGTAATATTATTAATTTATAATAGTAGTGTGTTCTTGCAGTGAAGTTGGTGACTTCCCCCTTAGCTCCCTACAAGTACTTCCTGGTGCAGTCCGGCACCACGGTGCTCTTTGATGTCCGCGCCACGCATGACGTGCGCCTGGCTCTCTGCACTGACGCCACGGGGACTGACCCCATAGTGGAGGTGAGTCATGACGTCTATAGTCGTCATCATGCAAACTTGTACAATAATGGTTCTCGTTTGTCAAGATAAGGAGTGATTTAAGAACTTAAATTACGAGAAGTGGCTCTTTTCTTCTAAATATACTTATAGGATTATGGGATTTTTTGCGGTACGTATGATGTGATTTAGTTTAATGATAAATAAGATGTGTAACGCGATTAAATGGAACCGCTTAGATGTTATAATTGACTTAAGAAGAGCTGCTAAAGCGCCGCAAGTGATCCAATTTAAGAGCGGATATGTCACAAAGAATGAAATATTTTTGAAAAAGGTTTGTCTAAACCTAAAATGAAATTATAAACATTTTTATGTATGCCATCTTTGAGGCTCTTTTAAGAAGACTCATTTGTTGCTATGTTAAGGTCTTCCTTGGCTTCGGCGCCAATACGAAGAGCGTGATCAAGCGTAACCGTCGCGTGGTAGCCGAAGGACCAACTTACGCCCTGCTCAACAATAACGAGCAACGCGGTTTCTGGGTGAGCTGGGAGTTAGGCCGCGTAACTGTCGGGCGCGAAGACGAAGATGATCCCTTCCTGAGCTGGACAGACCCTGAACCTGAGTACTACACGCACCTGGGTGTATCATCGGGCAGGGGCTCCACAGCGCACTGGGGGATAAGAGGTAATTTGTAACATATCTAAACAGTAAACTTACAAAGATTTACTCGTACTGTTATAACCAAAAGTGCAGTGGGAAAGATTTTGCGCTTTTGACACTTCGGATTATGATTTGTTTCTATCATAGACATCGTAAACGATACTAAGACAACAAGCTCGTTCGCCAGGATGAATAAGCCCGTAAAAGAGAATATTATTTTACTTGCTATCTCTTGATAATTGCGATTTTACCGGCGGTCATAGCTCAATGCTCAAAGCGTTTGCTTTGTAAGCCAAAGGTCGTAGGTTCGATCCCCGACGGAGATTAAAATTTTTTTTTTAATCGATTTATGAGCTCTAAAAAAAATACCCCGGTTGGTGTGAATCTGATTCATCACCCGTAGAATGTCAGTCATAGCCTATTAATTAAAATTGGTGGTAGACGAAAGTCGTCCTGTGAAGACCACCCATTCATATTAAATTCCTGTAATAATAAAGGATGATGCGTAAATCTCGGGCTGTAGTCTATGACGTTGGCGGATCAACACTCCACATGCAGCGTTTAGCCATATACACCATGGTAAGCGTCATAGAATTCCACGGATAAGGCTTCAGAAATTACTATCACCATCTGTCGGTATTTTCGGTAAATATGTGTTTTCATAAAAAAAAAAAGATCATAGGGTTTAATAAAAGAAATTGAATATAAATTTACTTTTATATTTATCAACACGTAAAGTACAACAGGAGAGACAAATGGGAACAATACTGTAGGTGTGGGTGATAAATTGTGAGCCCCGAATAACTCTTATTTGAAATTTCCGCCGCTTACACTTTAGTGTCATCTGGAAGTCATTAATATAATCTAAGGACTGAATTTTTCTGGAAATTACAGTCCGTCAAAAGCAATAGGTAGAGAATATGTGCCAAATATAACATACGTTTAACCCTTTCATTATGGCTCGGTTAGAATACAAATTATACTGTCAATGATAAAACTAGTCGGTCTAGGCATCAATGGCCCAGTTGGCTGAGCGGTATGAATACCTGGGCATAGTTGGTTTCCAAGGTCCGCGGTTCGCATCCCGCTTCTGCCGTTATTTTTGTGCTTGGATTTACGCGTTGAAAAAAGAATTTTATGTATAGTATATGTATATTTAATTAATAATAAAACTAGTATTTGAAGCATAAATGTACTGATCTCGTCTATTTTCATATATCACATTGGTTCTTGTATGCTTTAGCTATTAGATGATGCATAAAAAACTATTCTAAGAATGTAGCAAAACGGTATATCACGTCAACCGATGTCAAAAGTCGGGGAATCTTATGACGGCATATGCCGACTACCGATGTGAAAGGGTTAAGATTTTTTCCGCCAACGTCATTAGACCGTAGACCCACACGCACGGTCCGGCAACCAGAAAATTTGTTTTTTTTTGTAAATATGAGAATACCGACAGATGATGATGGAGAAATGTCACCTGTGAATGCTATGGCGCTTACCAATTTACAGGCTTAACACTGGTTTTCACGAGATGACTTCATCTACCATCCTTTTGTAATTAACTGGCCTTTTTATGGGTGAGGGATCAAATTCACACAAACTTGTGGTGTTTATAAAGCTAACACATTGAATAGTATTATTTCTTAAATTTAATCTTCACCGGGAAACGAACTCACTACGCATGTTAAGAAAATGCTTTATTTTCTTTCTAATCCATACCCGCCGTAGATTATAGTTATTTTTTAATATGCGGTGCTTGATATTATACGAATAAGAGATTCATTTAACACCTTATAATATTTATTCTTCTTATGACTTTATTAAAAATATTTTCAATTTAAATCTTCATCAGCGATTGAACTCACGGCCTTAGATATGGTAGGCAAAGGATTTTAGTTAATATTTTCAATGTTTTGAGCATTCACTTTGAGATCTATAATAAATTATAAATATTTATTTATTTAACTTGTTTTCACATGGATCACGTAACAAAAGTTCTCTATTAGGAGACTGCAGTTTCGACTAACTCGTAGCCTTTCTCAATCCTTCTCTAGTTATGAGATAACTGAGCTGCGTTGTACTTATAAGTGGTCTAACCCATGTTTGTAGGAGAGGGGGTGGGGGTGTGTCTATCAGGAAATGATAAGAGAGGGAGATAGGTATTGTTGCAAGGATGAAGGAAGAGATAAATACATAAAAGTGGTTTAGGGATAAATTTATTTTTATTTTATTTTTTATTTAATTTTTTTTTTTTATTAATATTATTATTATTTGTAGTATATATCATTTTAATAATTATTTATTTATTTAACGGAAACAATTTTAAAATTGGTGATTTAATTAAGGTATTTAGTTGGTTATTAATTATATTTTCTTTCTTATTAATGGCTTTATAAATTTCTGAGTATTCTAAATTATTTAATTTAACGGTTTTATTTTCTACATGTAATATTTTTAATCCTTTTTCTAAGTTGAACGAATGATTATTTTCTATTAGGTGGTTTGCGAATTCAGAAAAATTAATGCTTTTTAGGCACCTTAAATGTTCTTTAATTGTAATATTAAAATTTCTTGACGTTCTACCAATATAAAAAGATTCCCAATCTTGGCAATTTAATTTATATATTCCAGAATTATTGCGTTTTTCATTAGCATCTTTGTTATTTATAAGGTGGTATCCTAGTTTATTATCGGTATAAAACGCTGGCTTTATCTCATTTGGGAGTAATTTAATTATTTTAGAGGTAAAGTTATTAACGTGTGAAATTCGTCTCCACATTCTATCATCTTTAATATTTTCTCTAGGATACAGGTTCAGATTTATATGTTATGTTTTGACTTTTTTTATTATTCAAGATACTGTCTATTAATTGGTTATGATAGCCGTGGTTTTTCGCGATATTTTTAATTGTATTTAATTCTATATCAAAGTTTGTTTGTGATAATGGTACTGAAATTAATCTATGTATCATTGCATGGAAAGCTGAGTGTTTATGAGATTTGGGGTGATTAGAAGAATTGTGAATGATCACATATGTGAACGTCGGTTTTCTATATATGTTAAATGTTACCTTATTATTTATTTTAGTAAGTGTTAGATCTAAGAAGTTGATAGACTTATTATCTTCTATTTCTAAAGTGAATTTAATATTTTTGTGAATATTATTAATAGTACTTAAAAAGGTTTTTAATTGTCTTGTTGTTCCCTTCCATATAACAAGAATGTCATCTACATATCTTTTCCAAAATATTATTAATATATTGTCCGAGAGTTTAATGTGTGAATTTAGTATTTTATCCTCAATATCGTTCATGAAGATATCAGCTATTAATGGGCTTGAGGGATTACCCATTGGTAATCCTTCTGTTTGTTTATAGAATTTATTGTTGAATTGAAAGTAGTTTTGGTTCATGGAAACTTGTATTAAGTGAAGTATGTCTTTATTTAACTCCTTTGCTAATGGACAATTATGGACCATTTTTTATTTATTTCCTTTAATAACATTACAAAATATTTTTACATCTTAATTCATTATTGAAGTATTTACATAAAAGTGTTGCCCTGTAAATTTATTGACACATTTAGTGTCAATGACCTCACACCCAGAACAAGCGTTAGGAGACTCAATGCAAATAGTTACAACAAAAACCCTGTTATAAGTAAATCATGGATGACCCACAAATAACATGGCATTATTGTCACAACATCAAACTTCCAAAATTTCGCCTTCGTCAACACTAGCACTGAATCTGAAGCAATATAACACTAAATATGTCAATATCTTCACTCAAGTTGGTTTCAACCACTGTTCATTGCGATTCTTTCGTCTTACACGTATCCAGGGTTGAACGATGGACTTTTCAGGTCACACTTCAGGCTCGATGAGAGACTCTAGCGAAGTCGCGATGGCCCCGACTTTAAAGGAAGTTGACAGCTTCCGTCTGCTGATAATCCTCCTGATAGTCATTTAAGAGGGATTGAATGCAGCGGTCACTGCCAAGAAGCTCTGCAAGTCATCAGCTGTTGTATCCGGGTGAAGACCCTTGGCGTGAAGATACGCCATCTTCACTCCGGTAACCTTCTTCGAAGGAGCTGCAGAACCGCGGATCACCCGACGTGCTGAACGCCTTTCCCCACCAGAAGAGGCACGACTCATATCCGAGTGGTAAACTTCCCCGGAAAGATTGCTCGTGGGAGAGAGAGAGCATCCACGGAGAATGTGGAATTATGCAGGGTCTTTTTTATAATTAATGAACTTTCTTGAACTGGGACATTAGTATATAAATTTACTACATCAAACGATACAAGTAATGCATCATCAGGAATATTAATTCCTTCTAATGATTTTATAAGTTCGGACGAATTTTTGAAGGTGTGTTTAGGTAAGAAGATACTAGCATTATTAATAAACTTTGTTAAATATGTAGATAACTGGAATGAGGGAGATAAACAACTTGCTACGACCGGTCGAATAGGATTATTTTCTTTGTGTATTTTAATGGTGCCATATAATTTGGGTATTTTTGTTCAACTTAGAAAAAGGATTAAAAATATTACATGTAGAAAATAAAACCGTTAAATTAAATAATTTAGAATACTTAGAAATTTATAAAGCCATTAATAAGAAAGAAAA
This sequence comes from Glossosoma conforme, assembly GCA_022606575.1. Classification (NCBI taxonomy): domain Eukaryota; kingdom Metazoa; phylum Arthropoda; class Insecta; order Trichoptera; family Glossosomatidae; genus Glossosoma; species Glossosoma conforme. Next base: position 107,020 of record JAGTXR010000141.1, on the reverse strand, counting down.
TATAATTAATAACCAACTAAATACCGAAATTAAATCACCAATTTTAAAATTTTTTCCGTTAAATAAATAAATAATTATTAAAATGATATATACTACAAATAATAATAATATTAATACAAAAATAAAATTAAATAAAAAATAAAATAAAAATAAATTTATACCTCAACGACTTTAATGTATTTATCTCTTCCTTCATCCTTGCAACACTACCTATCTCCCTCTCTTATCATTTCCTGATAGACACACCCCCACCCCCTCTCCTACAAAAATGGTTTAGACCACTTATAAGTACAACGCAGCTCAGTTATCTCTTAACTAGAGAAGGATTGAGAAAGGCTAGAGTTAGTCGAAACTGCAGTCTCCTAATAGAGAACTTTTGTTACGTGATTTTAGTTATTAACCTTTTAGTCAAATCCGCCGTGAAAGATGTGTATTTTTTTTCTAAATTCTCGTATTGCAGACGTGGCGGCTATCAACGAAGTACCAACAGGGGGTTCCTTCAACCCAGTAAGACCTGTGACCCCTGTGGCTCCTGTGGCCCCTGTGGCACCTGTGGCCCCTGTGGCCCCTGTGGCCCCTGTGGCCCCTGTGGCTCCCGTGGCCCCCGTGGCTCCTGTGGCTCCCGTGGCTCCCGTGGCTCCCGCAGCCATCACAGCCGATAACACGGCCCATCTGTGGGTATCCGAGGGTGCATTTAATGTCCACAAGACCTGCTCGGTGGACGGAGGCTGGTACTTTAAGGGTAATCCAATGTACGTGGGTCGAGTACGCCACGGTTCCGGATGGGTGGCTGGGGAGATCAATCTTCCACATACTGGAATCTGGTATGGCTGGGGAAACCACATCTCGCTCAAGCGCACTTACCAGGTAACTCGAAATCCATTAATTTTTATACCCACTGACCCGTAATCAATTATAACATACGCTAACATTCCATGGTCATTCGATGCGGCCGCCGTTAGTTGAATTAGTCAGGAATGACGAGGTGAGGTTGCGAATACGGCAGCTTTTCATCCGTGAGTCAATAGGTGAAGGTGGTCATGGCTGGAACGTGTTTCTCTAAATACCCCATGATAATATAAACAAAAAAACATTTTCTTTTCGTCGAGAACTGTACATGGAATGTCTTGCGGTATACAAATCTGATATGGGATGAGACAAACTTAATGGCGGCTTTGTGACCACCATACGCAATGTACTAACAACATATTACCTAAGTCATCCTCAGTATTCTTTACGGCTGTGAATCTCGACTCGTCAAAAGCCAATGCAGCCGTATAAAGGGATTTGAGAACAGATGCCTGCGTAGAACACGGGGTACTATGGTTTTCACATTGTGGGAATGACGAGGTGAGGAAACGTACTATAGTCGATTAATTCCACACTAAAGTCGATTAAGAGTGAACCTGGTTGGCTTATATACGAGAACTTCGAATGCCGTAGGAGAGTCAAGGCTACATCTGCCTTTTCTTCAAACCCCGGGCTCGCGCTTTTCTGGAAAGCCATCTAAAACTAAACTGATAAATGGATAGAACTAAGCTGTACTCGGTTCAGCTGCTGCCAAAGCTTTGTTGCGGACGACCAAATGCTTCAGTTAGGAGAGCGATAATAAATGATAATGATGATATGCTGATATAGAAAAATGATGCTTCATACCACAAACTGTGTGGCGTTTGAAATATTTCTTTCAAAAATTGTTTCGAAATTTGATTATTAATGACAATGATGTGTGATTATCAGGTACTGCGCAGTTGTGATGTGCAGTGGCAGGAAGCTTCTAATGGTGATATTCCGCACAACGCTCTTCCAGCGGGAGTTGCTCCAAACGGGGAGATGGGATATGTCTGCAGGAAGTTCCACATTAAAAACCTCTGCATTGGACGCTACCTGCGCTCTGAAGCTGCCTGCTACATCCCATATGGGCCCACAGAACATCGTTACCCTAACTTTGAAATCCTCACTCTGAATCAGCACTGATACAGCTGAACAACGCTGATCGCCTAAGCTACGAAAACTACAGAGACAGCTACAGTATCGGGTACCTCGTTTTGAAAATTGACTTTTATAGCTTCTACGGGGACTTTTCAATACGAATTTTTGAAATGGAAGATTTGCTAATAATATATTGCGCGGTGTAATGTTCAAGTACAATTGTAAAAATATTTTTCCTCAATAAATATATCATGTAAAATTTAAATGATTTTCAAATAGCGATCTTCATTACTATGAATACATCATCAACCGGAATAGCCAAGCCCTATATCTCCTTCAATATATATGGTTAAGTATACTTGGTACGAGTAGATCAGGGCAGTTTAAATATCATTTATAATCTATTCCTCGTTCTAGGAAGTACTGGCACCTAAACCCACCACGGGTACATTTATGGTTAACGACAAACTCTAGAGCTGAAATTCGAGTGCTTAAAGAGTGGTATTTGAGGCATATTTTTCAGTGATTTGTTATTGGGATTTTTTAAGAAAATTGGATGATTAACTCGATGCTCCTGAAGCCTGGACTATACTGTACAGGTATATATATATACAGTGAGGCCCCGCTTAACGTTTTCTTGCTTAGCGCTGTTTCGGCTTAGCGCTCTTTTATTTCAACCCGGAATTATTCCCCGAAATTGTGCATAAATAGTGGAAAAAATAGTGGAATAAGCGAAACAAACGTGTTTAGATGAGGTAAATGTGAAAGACGTTGAAGAAATAGTTCAAGAAACAGCAGCCAGCCTTTCTAATGATGAGCTCAAAGAATTAACTGAGCAAGAAGAAAACAAAAATATTAATATTAGTGATTTCGAAGAAGAGCAAAAAGAACTTTCGATGGCGATTGTAAAAAAAGAGTTTGACTACTATAACTGAAATTATGAACCAATTTGTTGAAAATGATCCAAATTTTTACAGGAGTTCAAAAGCAAAACAGAGTGTTATAGATGCTTTATCCACTTATCAACAACTTCTAACATAACGCATAAGGAAAACGCAAAATACATTAGATGCCTTCTTGACAAAAAGGCAAAAAATTGGAAACAGAATAGATTGAATGACTTTACTGAATTAGAATTTTATTTGTTTTTATAAGTGGATTCGTTTATATTGTTTTATTTTTGTAAGAAATAAATGTTTGGTTTAATTTTTATTAAAAAAACATAAATATTAAATTTAATACCTAACTCCATTCTTCTTCGTAGTATCAATCCGGTGGATTGGTTTGCAGCAACAGAATCTTGCATCTCGATCTCCATTCCTCTCGGTCCTCAGCAACCCTTTTCAGCTCAGCATAAGCGCTACAGTTCATGTCCTCGAATACTTGCTGCAAATACTCCCGTCTAGGGCGCCGTTCTGCAGTAATGTTCGAACATTCCAGGTGGCATATCTTGATGGCTGAAGGTTTTTCTTATTTGTCTTGGTTGTTTTGTCTCGAGCAGTCCCCACCCGGAGATCCGATTGGAGGACTATTTTATCTCCGGAAAATTTTACTTGAGATGCAATCATTTTTTTGCTGATACGTGGGATGTCTTTAAGACCTTTAATGTGGTATTTTCCCCTTTATTTCCACATCCTAATGCCGTTGACCATAAAGGTTCATCCGCCTTAGGAGGGCATTTACTACCTCCAGGACAATAGAGTGCCCTAACCAGCTTGACCTGATGAGGTTAGCTGGGTGTTAGCTTATTCCGGCCAACATTCGGTCCAAAAAATCTGATCTTTCAAATTATTATCAACCACAACGCAAATTGTTTTTCTGCGTAAAATTTCGTACTCCATTATTTACATGTTAAGATAGCCTCGTTTAGCGCTGTTTCGCAATACGCTTTACTTTGATGGAACGTATCCCCCGCGTTAAGCGGGGCCTTATTGTATAACCCAGCGGTCGGGGAACCGGGGTAAATTATCCCAAATGGGGTAAAAATATGTTTTTTGGGGTAATAAAGAAATTTTTCTAGTTTGCTATTTCATAAAACTTACTACGTATATTCATGTAACTTTTTTGTTATTTTCCGTAGAAATTAATTCAATAAATAATGTTTATTTAAATATACATTGATTGTCTTCTTTTCAAAATGAAGGGAAGGGGTAATATCGACTTACGCAAAAATATTTTGGGGTAAAATCGACTTACGTAAAAATATTTTGGGGTAATATCGACTTACGCAATAATATTTTGGGGTAATGGTTAAAAAAGTTCCCCGACCGCTGGTATAACCCAATGAAGCGTAAAAACTTACTACATATTTTTATGAGATCTTATGCCTGCGTGAATATAAAAAGTGCGATAACTTAACTTTATGAGGAAAGACGAAATAAGGTAGCGGATCCGTCAGCCTTCCATCCTACAGTCGGTCAAGAGACGAGGGTGGACCTGGCTGGGACATTTTATTTTTATGTAAACACATACAGGAGAATACCGACATATGGTGATAGTGATCCTGAAGCCTCATCTGTGGATTCTATGACACTTACCATGCTTGCATAGGTAATCGTTAAGCGCTGAATGTGGAGTGTTGATCCGACAACGTCATAGGCGAAATTCGCGCATCATCCTTATTATTACAGGAATTTACTATGAATGGGTGGTTTGTACACGACGACTTTCGTTTACCATTTTTTTTTTTATTAATGGACCATGACTGGAAAGTTGATACTTCACCCAATACCGGTGAAGTATCAAATTCACACCAACCGTATATCTCTGAACTGTAAAATTAAGAGTTTAGAGATCGATTAAAAATCTTTTTTTTTAATTTCCGTCGGGGACCGAACCCACGAGCTTTGGCTTGTCAAGCAAACCCTTTGACAATTGAGCTGTATAGCATGTCAACATTATCGGCGGGTATCCACCGACAATGTTGACATGTTGTCGAAGGGGCACATAAACTATATATATCTGCCTTTTATTCAGGTCTCGGGCTCTTGCTGTCCTAGAAGGCCTTTGAGAACTATGTAGAGCTGAAGTAAAACAAAACGATCGACAGATATTTATGCATTTATTTGTAAACAACGAAACTAAAAGTGTGCGCTTACGTAATATAATAATAACAATGATATATATTTAATGTGTTTTTTTTGTTAATATATCAGTGGTTCTCAAGCTCTTTTGACCCACGGACCCCTTTTCACTGTCAAAACTTGCCACGGACCCCCTGGGTGTAAAACTACGTAAAATCATTGTAGAAAAATTAAGAAGTTAACTTTGATGTCTTCAATGGTAAATTGTGACATTAAAATAAAAATTAAATAATTACACTTTATATTTTCAATGTTTTGAGCATTCACTTTGAGATCCATAATAAATTATAAATATTTATTTATTTATTTACCTTGTTTTCACATGGATCACGTAACAAAAGTTCTCTATTAGGAGACTGCAGTTTCGACTAACTCGTAGTCTTTCTCAATCCTTCTCTAGTTAAGAGATAACTGAGCTGCGTTGTACTTATATACACCACTTATAAGTACAACGATATAGATGGTTTCTTGCGTTAAAAGCATTTGAACCACCAGTTTCTACCGAGCAGGACAGATTTGCTTGAAATATGAAACTGCAGACTGATAATCTAATTGAGTGAGAATCATAACAAATTTGGTTGCAGTCAATGTGTCAGCGAGGCATATTTTTATTTTCAAACTTTTCTATTGACTTAAATATTTACAGATCTAACCAAAAAAAAAACTAGTCAAATATAATTATTCAAGAAGAAGAATAATGAGAAAAATTGAACATTCGAAAGTGTAACGAGTTCGGTCGCATTGAGCCTCCCAGATCACTACCAGACCACGTGCTACTATCATGGTTAAAGTGCAATTTTTTAGGTAGGTTCAGAAGAACATACTGAGTCAAGAAGCTACTAGAAGTTTGGGTGCGCTAATTGTCTGGCAATGGGGTGGTGTCCATAAAACCGTCGCCTGTTCTATCAGATCGTTTTACGACCATCGGAGGGTAAATAATGTTTTGCCTGTAGGTATGTTTTTGTCATTGAAGTCTTCTATCCTATATCTATAAGAGCTCTTTCCTTATCTTATTATAACTCAGCGTGCATGTGCAGTATTTTACGCAATGATAAACTTTCCTACCAAAACCGTGGATCAAATTTTATTTTTAAAAATTATACAGGCCTTAATTTTATTAATAGAGGGTCTTTCGCCTTTTATGAAACAATCTAATTTTAATCTGCAATACAAATAAACTTTCTTTTTGTTGTATCCGTTACTTTCGATAAATAAGGGTTTTAATATTTGTTTCTCTGTAAATATAGTAATAAAAAAATCTAATTTAAATACATATACGGAAACATAAATAATTAACATATAATGAGTAAAGTCAAATAAATTAAATATTTTGTAGCTTTGGCGTCAGTTTATCTCGAGTTACTGTCGAGTGAGAACGTCAATGTTGGTGTCATTTTGAACATCTGATTATTTCTTTTGTCTTAATTTTTCACATTCTCAAAAATGGATCGGTTTCATGCGTAGATAATATTGACGAACAAATAGTTACCCGTTGTTCCAAGGTCGTCTGTTCTAATTCCCTGTCTTTTTTTTCTTTCTTTTCAAATGGATTTTTACTATCGACCAGGGAAGACCGATGTTCAATAATCGATTATTATAGGTCATCCTGATTATAGTTTACTCTTTAACTCTCTGTTGCCACATTTGAATTTTTTGAACCATCTATGGTATTTTCGTCTATTCAATATGTTGTCATATGTATCAAAAAGTGCTATGACCAGCTTTTTTTGCCTTACATATTTTATTAACATACAAACAATAAGCCAAAAAAATCTACGGATTACCAAGAAATTTCCTCTACACCGTTCGAATTCCCAAAGATAACTGATCAAAATTGACAAGTCAAGACATGTCCTGTATAATTTCTCATAAAAAAATCCAGGAATATATAAAACAAACATTTAAATTATTTCTTTATTTGTTTTTATAAAGCGTGTTTTACAAAATATTTCACAATTTATCAATCGCGTTATTTCAAAACAGTGTTCTATAATACGGTGTGTAATACGAGGTTTTGGTGGACTCTCTATTATTATGCATTGAGACTTGTTGTTCACAGCAGTGGTGTAAAACGCTCTTAAGGGCACTGGTCTCCATACAGCTTAGTGCATTGTTCCATACAGCAAAGGGTCTCACATCCTGGGCCGGTTTGGTAGGGATACTGTCCAAGGTAGTTGCCACTGAAAAATGAAATAGACAATTTATATCAAATAAAATAAGAATGGGCGGTGTTTACGGGACGAATTTCGTCTTCCACCAATTTTAATTAATGTGACTGGAATTTTACCGGTGAGTTATCAAATTTACAAAAAGTGGGAGGTAATAAAACAGATTACAATTCTATAAAAAAATCTCCATCGGGGATCAAATTCACAGTAATCACGAAGCCATAACCGCTGGAATATAAACATGCATTAAGGGTTTTTTTATCCACCACGGACTCTATGCCACTCAACAGGAACGACTCAGTGTGGGAGGGAGTGTGTACATTTGTGACTGTGTTTATTAGTTTGACGCTGTGAGAGCTTTTCAAAACCCGTATATGGTGTTATAGAAGAAGCTGGAGTTCATTCTGAGTCGACAACCTCTGTTGAGATGATCAATAAGGGTTCCAAGTGTCGGAAGTTGATGAATATGCACAGACGGGATCAAATAATAATGTTTTAAAGAGTAGTGTCCCTAAAATAAAACTGCGTTAACCAACGGAATGTATTTTATTGAGCGTATGTTAGGTAAACATTGTTCATTAACGAATCCAATAGTAACTTAAATTATTATTATGATTGTACGTTTTTTATTTAAGACTTACGATGGTCCGTAGTTACACACGTATAACTTGTTCTGCCAACCGTTGCTGTCAATGTAGGCAGTGGCGCCACACCCGATGTACTTAGTGTTGGCCCAAATCAACTGAAAAATATACATAATTGTAATAATATAAAATATTCATTCAGATTTAAAAATCGTTGATCGATGTAGTTAAAAAAATATATGAAAAAATCATGGGAAATAGATATTAATAGGGATGGAAAAATAATAACTGTCGCGCTATGTGAACATTGTTTTTTAACTCTAAATTATGAAAAGCGGTACGTTTCCAAAGAAATGCAATAGAGTGCGGTGTTAAGTGTTGTTTTTTTTTTTTTTTTTTTTAATTGATTCTTTATTTTAGGTATTTTTTGTTCTTACAAGTTTACAAATAATAATAACTCTAACTTAAATTACCAGACACTAATTGTCTCTTAACTTATTACAATAATTTGCCAGATACTATAACAAGAACTTAATATATTTAATTATGAATTAATTTACACCTTCCTTGAATGGAAGGCATTTCTGACATGTGATTTTACTTAACACTAGGACTTAAAACTAGGATACATGTTGAAGAAGTTAGAAAGAAAGAAAGAAAGAGAATAAATCATAAAAAGAGACATGACAGACACATACAATGAAACACTTAAACATACAGGGAAGAAAAAAAACTAAAAAGTTAGGTGTTAAGTGTTGTGACATAGTCAAAAGATTCCGGATTCGGCAACTTGTGTGGTTTTAATGATGTTGAATCATTTAATGCATTATCGATAGTTTGCATGGAAACTGTCAGCGACTGGGTATGCAAATTAATGCAAATATGACTCATCACTATGCAATCATGGGGGGCGAATGTTTTTAATATTTTAGCGCTCACTAATATACTTCTCTGAAATGGTATAAACTCCGTGCGCGATATCTGGGATTGCTGTCACTTAGTAACGTCAGTTGTCACTGTCCATTCCTCATTCTAAGATCTGCGCCTGAAAATCCCAAGTGACCTACTTGGGATTTTTTTTAGGTTCTAGTAGTTCTGTTCGATCCAATTAAAGTGACGACTATACAGTGCCTGTTTCGTCCTCGTTCGTCTTTACGGTTGGGAATCTTTGGTATTTCACCATAATCCATTGCAGACATATAATTGGTTTTGAAAACCAATGGTCCGATATGATGACTTTGTGAGAAATGACGTGGCGAGGAAGCGGGCTGTGGAGCCTTCCACATTATAGTTAGTCATGAGATGAAGTTGAAAATGGCTGGGACATGAAATTCGGATGCAGCTGGAGAGCATAAACTACAACTGTTTTTTCTTTAAATCGCCGGGTTCATGTCGTACTGAAAAGCCTCCGGGAACTATACGCAGAATGTACAGTGCGCTGAGACAAAGGATAAGGTGAGAAATAATGGCAGCTAACAAGTTTCACGGTGGCAGCTTGTGACGATCAAGTTAGGAAAGCGGGCACGGGATGATGATTGTTACTGGTGCAGATTAAACGGCAACAGTGCAGAAGCAAGTAATGACTACTAACTGATGTTTACCATTCTGCAGAATCCATTTCCCAACCTTACCATTTCCTAATCCATCCCCACGTATTTCGTGGTTAGCAACGTGTTACCAAAGAAGGCAACTGGAGACTCGCTGTAGTATACTAATTTCGCAGTCTTAGACTGAGGTCTATTTGACATCTAACTGATGCATCAAGATTCACAGAAAGGCATTGAGCCACTGCTTAGCAAGAAGGTTTTTACATGCGGCCAGTTACGGGTCCCCATCTGGGTTTATATAAACAGGGCGGGACATGAAGGGTTTTCTCCAAGTGGTACAGATTAAACATTAGTACGGTATTACTGGGACTGTGGTGGTTGTACCTGCGTGTAGTGCCCCGTGGCTGGATCGCTGACTAAGGGCTGGTAGGTGTACATCATGTGCTCATCAAACCAAGCCTGTTGGGCTGCAAACCAGTCGAAGTTGCTGGTTACGGCAGTGCTTTTGTATATGTACAGGTTTTCGCCTACAGCCCAGCGAGCTGAAATCATAAAAAAAAACTAATTATACGTACGAGGGTAGGCACACTCAACCACTCAAAGTAAACGATCTAAAGTTCACAAGCATTCCTTTCACTAGACATAACGTTCCTGTGATATATATTTATTTAAAATTTATTAAAAAATATATTACACAAATATGTATCCCATGCTACGTATGAATTATTTTTTTTCGATATTAAATCGGCTCACCCTCTATTTTTATGTGAATTGGTCCTAATAACTCACATAATAAATTGTATAGCTATCGGACAATGTTTTCTGATAGCGAATTGATGTTGAAGTTTTAGTATAAATTTTTGTATGAAGGCCAAAAGGTGCTTTTGAAAACTTAGTGTTTATTCAGCAAATAAAACATTGTTTTACCTCTATCTTACATTTATTTATTATCTATGATGTAAATAACGTTATATATTATAGAAAATCTTATTTTTTGCTTTTTATATTCAGGGTTCACCTGTATTTGCTTTTTTACGTAGCGTAGTAATTTTGTTCCTCTTTCATAATATTCAATAAAACTTTAATGACATACTGTTTCATGATGAAATTATCACACCAACTTAATATATTATCGTTAACTGTTCTTTGTGTCAGCACCTATGCTTAATTGTGTCAAAATCAAGCATTCTTTAATCATAAAGTATGACACACCTTGAGAAAACTGTTATCATTTTTGAGTCGATTGAACAAAAACTTGATTTCGATTGAAACAACAGCCTTGTTTGAAATTCTCACTGGAGAGATAAGTAATGATAATTTAATTGATTAAGTTGCTCTCGCCATTCATCGAGCTAAGTGCATCGCGTTATGAGGTCGAGTTTAAATTCTGCTCTATTGTATCTCCGCCAAGAAATATTATTGTCGATTCAGTTCAGTAAAATTCTAGCAGTTTATCAATTCCTGAAACTTAGACATGCAAGTTATTCTATATGGCTCTGTTTTATCCCAGAACCCACATTTTTCAATTTCTTTGAACTTTTTGAACAATGAAATATCATGGTTTTCAAGTATTTGAGTAACTTTTGCCTCAAACACGCCCATTTATACCAATTTGTTGAAGTGATGACAGAAAACACAAATAAGAATCTAATTATAATCTAATTATATATTCAGTTTCTGTTCAATCACACACATACCATTAATATGATCTGTCTTTGAAGCAATGGTACCGAAACACAAAAATTGCTTTATCTTCAAGATTTCAGGCAATAATAACCTTCCTAATTGCCTGTATCTGCTAATTTCATAAAGAATTCCAATTTTGGATTATTCTACGAAATAACTATATGTTAAATTATTATTTATTAAATTTTCGTGTTTGTATATAAAGCCGTCAATAATTTTCCATTTCAATAGACACCTACAATATCGGGTACCTCGTTTTGAAAATTGACTTTTATAGTTTCTGCAGGGACTTTTCTGTACGAATCCCCCAAATGAAGAACTTGCTAAAAATATGTGTGCAGTGCTATTTCCAAGTGCCTATAGAGTTTTTTTTTATAATAAACACAAAATTGCGCATACTTAAGTGACACCTACCGGCGTCACTAATTTTGGAGTAGCATAAATTTTCTTCATAGATGTTCTATCGCTCGTAATATCGGTCAGTGTGATATCAGTTAAGAAGGGAAAGTTTTCTTGTAAATCGAAAGCAGATTACCATGTTTCTAGAAGTGGTGTAATATAAGATGATGTAAATGGAGTTAACTATTAAAAATATTTTGCATGTCGGTTTTGATCCTTTTTTTTCTAAGGTGCGTATTTTCCTCCTTTTTGGTGATTTTTTTGCCGACTTCAGGTATAATATCCCATCAAAAAACTTATTTCAGATATAAGGTATGTAGTTATCTAATATATTTTTGTAAAAACATGGTCGGTAGATGTGCTTTTTCCCAAAAAATAATGAAAACACGAATATTAAGATTAGTTCTAAAATCATCCTTCTAATGGAATGGGTCTGTCTAGACCCATTCCATTAGAAGGATAAAAATATTTTCCATTTATAACTGCGTTAATACATAAATGTTGACTGAATGAAAACATTGCGTATCGTGATAAAACAAAAGAGTATTAAAGAGCCTATCCTAAGTCAGCTTTCGCGCATCTTAGAATTCTAGTATTGACATGTTCCGATGCAAGTCGCTATCTTTTCCCGTGGTTTTAATGACATGAAACTTTTTTTTACAATTATTTGGACATCATTCACAAAAACGAAAACAAAAATCTTCGGACACCCTAATATACATACATACATTATATACTACCGTGTACCCGGCATGCGTTGCAATGCCACTCAAAAAAACAAACCGCGAATTTACAGAAGCGCCTCGTCGGAAGCCTCTCGCCTATTAATTTGATGTTTTTATCTTTTTGTTACCTAAATTTGACAGTTTGAATATTTTTAATTTGAATATTTATTTCAATTCATTCTGACATGCGACATAAACATAAAACAAGCTGTCGGTAAAAATCATGCATTCAAATACTTTATTCCAAAATCAAATTTTGTTCTAGAATATTCAGTACCTTACATAAGTAACCACTTAAAATACCTACAGTTCTTGATTTAATTCATTAAAATAATCATTATTCAAATTTAAGATCATAAATGACATTTTTTTTTAAAAATTAATTTAACAATAAAAAATACGTATTATGGATATTAACCATTAAATTACAATAAAAATTAAACAATGATAATCAAATAAAATATTGCAAATCCAAATTAAATCAAGAAAAATGTATTTCAAGTAAACTACTACTTTAAGCAAAAATGAAATGCAAATGGCTTGTTCAATCTAATTAAGTTGTTTAACTTTAATTGGTTTTTAAAAGTAACTATTTTTCGTATTATATTTACAAACTGAAACTATTTTTTTCATTAAACTGAATTTCATTTAAGAAACGAAAACATACTTATACTAAATGAGGTTAGGAATGAAGAAAAAAAAACTGTGACAGCAAATATTAATAAAATCCGATGGTTTGAAATTTTTCGAAATGGCCGTTCTGTATTACTTTTGTTTTACTCTGTATACATCTTGTAAAAAAACACTATTTTTATAAATATTTAATTATTTTTTCTATGATCTATGCAATGCCTCGTGGATTATCGAAGATTTGAACCCATAAATGGTGTTAAATTTTAACCATTTTTTTTTCTTGGCAGACGATAGATGTTGCTATAGACCCAAGCTATAACGTTGACTGAAAATAAACAGTTATATAATACACCGGTGTGCAAAGTTAGTGCTAGCCGGTGATACTTTATAGCAGCTATTTGTGGCCATTATGCCATTTCCTTTAGATTTAAGTAGTTTTTTCTATTAGTTAGGATGTAAGTAAACTAAATGAACATTAAAAATGTATTTTTTTGCTAAATACATTATTGAATTTTTACATTTTGTATGTATGCATGTCAATTTTTATATTTTACAACAATATTATTATTTCAAGACAAATTATTTTGCAAGTAATTAATTTATTTAACGGGCAGTTATTATTTGTGAAATAGTCAGTAATAAATACAACAAAAGGGCAGTAAAAAATAAAAATTGACAGTAAATAATTAATTAATGGTAATAGATAATGGGCGAGGTGAGGTTAGTTTTCCATTTCATGTGCTAATAAGTCATTTATTTTACATTAATTACTGTCAGTTTTGGTTATATTACTGCCATTTATTTTCATGACTGACCATAATCATACTGACACAGTGGATACTGCCCATTTATTTAATCTATTGACGATTAATTCAATATACTCTCAATTGATTTAATTTACTACCAAAACCTCAATTTTATATATATATATATATACGAATTAATTACTGAATAAATAAATACAGGCCAAATATAAAGTATGTTAAATTAAATTTAATTAGATAACCTCTTAGGTTTTCACGGCCTGATTTGGTATTGTGGCTTTTTAGTTTAGCCGTTTATTTTGTAACAAACTATGTCGGGAAAGTCGTCAACCCTGAAGAAGACCCCTGCAATGGCGGTCGAAATATTGGATTGAAACAATTCGCCACACACGGCTAAACCAAAAAGCTGCAATACCTCAAATATTAATTAAAAATAATAATTAATTATTTTATAAATAATTATCACAAATACTACGCAAAATACATTTATATCAATAATTAAAAAAAAAATAGAATAATACATTAACCACTCCAGCCTTTGAAACTTTTTTCTGACTATTTTATTACCATACGCTATTTATTAATTAAATGATTTTTGCAGAAAAATGTAGATTAAATCGATCAAGCTTTTATCAACCAATCAATACAGTCTATACATATCTATAAAATGCAGTCGGCCGAATTTTGATGCGGAGCTGCATTTGAAATGACTTAGATGCCAAATTTCATGTTTTTTTTTTGTATTAGATATAGATTCTATTTTTGGAACAGATGTGAATGTTTAAATTAATTTAGGTTGAAAAATAGACTTACGATCACTGCGGCCAGGGTTGTGTTGGAACACCATTTTGTCAGCCCAACTTTGTGCCAAAGCTGCCAGATTATCATCCCATACCTAAAAAATAGATATAAAATTACTCTTATGTAAAGATAACACATTTAATTTAAATTTAATTCTAGTTTTGTAAATGGTAAGTACTAACAATATTTTTTCAAATTCAAAGCATGAATAGAAGAATGACGAATATTTTAATTTTGAAATGAAAATATAGAAGCATTTGTAACTCACAACTGTTTGCATGTCTGAAGCTTTTGGTTGGCTGACGAGAGTTCCAGTAGCAACTTGTTTCCTCAACGAGTTGTTGAAATCAACGATTTGCTTCTTTTCGGCGCACGAAGTAGGACTTACTAGGATTATAGAAAACAATTGAAATTAATGCCAAAATGCATACAATAACCAATAACTTAAGATATACTATCTTGTATGACATTTATGTTGTCATTTAACACGAGAAAATAAAGCGAATGTGATGATTCGAATTTTTGACAGTATAAGTTATATATATATAGTCTATAACTATGCCTTGTTCATTGTACTTAACGATGACTAGGGAGACAACACCTTCTCTTGGGTCAGTCAAGAAATTTAAATCTATTTGCTTTTCGTTCTTATGTTTAATTGGGTTGTGAAATTGTCTGATTTAAGTAGAAGTATGAAAATCATTATTTTGTATCTGCACCATTACTTTAATATATTATAGAAATAAAAAATAAATCCTAGAATATGTACACTAATAATTTTAAATAAAATATTGAAAATTATTTGAAGCATTGAAATTAAATTTATTATTAAAAGATAAAAAAATACTAATTTAGTCTTAATGGTGGTCGTGCAGTTGTAAGCGTTGGCGTAGTTGGAGGATTGGTAGTTGTAGAGACAGCTGTAGTAGTTGGAACCTTTGTGGTTGTAGGGACAGACGTAGTAGTTGTAGGAACAGCTGTAGTTGTTGGAAGCATTGTAGTTGTAGGGATAGCTGTAGTAGTTGGAACTTTTGTAGTTGTAGGGAAAGCTGTAGTAGTTGTAGGAACAGCTGTAGGAGTTGGAACCTTTGTGGTTGTAGGGACAGACGTAGTAGTTGCAGGAACAGCTGTCGTTGTTAGAAGCATTGAAGTTGTAGGGACATCTGTCGTAGTTGTAGGAACAGCTGTAGTAGTTGGAACCTTAGTAGTTGTAGGGACAGATGTAGAAGTTGTCGGAAGAGCTGTAGTAGTTGGACCCTTTGTCGTTGTAGGGACAGACGTAGTAGTTGTAGGAACAGCTGTCGTTGTTGGGAAGCATTGTAACTGTAGGAAAAGCTGTAGTAGTTGGAACCTTTGTGGTTGTAGGGACAGCTGTAGTAGTTGGAATCTTTGTAGTTGTTGGGACAACTGAAGTAGTTGTCGGAACAGCTGTAGGAGTTGGAACCTTTTTAGTTGTAGGGACAGACGTAGTAGTTGAAGGAACAGCTGTAGTTGTTGGAAGCATTGAAGTTGTAGGGATAGCTGTAGTAGTTGGAACTTTTGTAGTTGTAGGGACAGCTGTAGTAGTTGGAACCCTTGTAGTTGTAGGGACAGATGTAGTAGTTGTCGGAACAGCTGTAGTAGTTGGAACATTTGTGGTTGTAGGGAATGATGTAGTAGTTGTAGGAACAGCTGTAGTTGTTGGAAGCATTGGAGTTGTAAGGATAGCTGTAGTAGTTTGAACCTTTGTAGTTGTAGGGACAGCTGTAGTAGTTGGGACCTTTGTTGTTGTAAGGACAGCTGTAGTAGTTGTCGGAACAGCTGTAGTAGTTGGAACCTTTGTGGTTGTAGGGACAGCTGTAGTAGTTGGAACCTTTGTAGTTGTAGGGACAGCTGTGGTAGTTTTAGGAACAGCTGTAGTAGTTGGAACCTTTGTGGTTGTAGGGACAGCTGTACTAGTTGGAACCTTTGTGGTTGTAGGGACAGCTGTAGTAGTTGGAACCTTTGTAGTTGTAGGAACAGCTGTAGTAGTTGTCAGAACAGCTGTAGTAGTTGGAACCTTTGTGGTTGTAGGGAATGATGTAGTAGTTGTCGGAACAGCTGTAGTAGTTGGAACATTTGTGGTTGTAGGGACAGATGTAGTAGTTGTAGGAACAGCTGTAGTTGTTGGAAGCTTTGTAGTTGTAAGGATAGCTGTAGTTGTTGGAACAGCTGTCGTTGTTGGGTCAGCTGTACTAGTTGGAACCTTTGTAGTTGTAGGGACAGCTGTAGTTGGAACCTTTGTAGTTGTAGGGACAGCTGTAGTAGTTGGAACCTTTGTGGTTGTAGGGACAGCTGTAGTAGTTGGAACCTTTGTAGTTATAGGGACAGCTGTAGTAGTTGTCAGAACAGGGACAGTACTAGTTGGAACCTTTGTGGTTGTAGGGACAGCTGTAGTAGTTGTCAGAACAGCTGTAGTAGTTGGAACCTTTGTGGTTGTAGGGACAGACGTAGTAGTTGTAGGAACAGCTGTCGTTGTTGGAAGCATTGTAACTGTAGGTGCAGCTGTAGTAGTTGGAACCTTTGTAGTTGTAGGGTCAGCTGTACTAGTTGGAACCTTTGTAGTTGTAGGGACAGCTGTAGTTGTTGGAACCTTTGTGGTTGTAGGGACAGCTGTAGTAGTTGGAACATTTGTCGTTGTAGGGACAGCTGTAGTAGTTGTAGGAACAGCTGTAGTAGTTGGAACCTTTGTGGTTGTAGGGACAGCCGTAGTTGTAGGAACCGCTGTAGTAGTTGTCAGAACAGCTGTAGTAGTTGGAACCTTTGTGGTTGTAGGGACAGACGTAGTAGTTGTAGGAACAGCTGTAGTTGTTGGAAGCATTGTAGTTGTAAGGATAGCTGTAGTAGTCGGAACCTTTGTAGTTGTAAAGACAGCTGTAGTAGTTGGAACCTTTATAGTTGTAGGGACATATGAAGTAGTTGTCGGAACAGCTGTAGTAGTTGGAACTTTTGTAGTTGTAGGGACAGCTGTAGTAGTTGGAAGCTTTGTAGTTGTAGGGACAGACTTGGTAGTTGTAGGAACATCTGTAGTTGTTGGAAGCATTAAAGTTGTAGGGATAGCTGTAGTTGTTGGAACCTTTGTGGTTGTAGGGTTAAATGTCGTAGTAGTATGAATACTTGTAGTAGATGGAACGCTTGTAGTTGTTGGTATAAATGTCGTTTTTGTAGGTACAGCTGTAGTGGTTGGAACCTTTGTAGTTGTAGGGACAGTCGTAGTAGTTGTAGGAACAGCTGTTGTTGTTGTAACGTCTGTAGTTGTAGGCGAAGCAGTCGTGGTCGGAGCGTTTGTAGTTGTAGGTGCAGCTGTAGTAGTTTTATCGCTCGACTGTGTTGTCCTTGACGTGGTTGACTTCCTTTTGTGGTGATGGTGTGGTTTGTTTGGCTTATTGGGACGCTGTGGTTTATTTGGTCTTGGCGGTTTGTACGGTCTATTCGGTCTGTATGGTTTATTTGGCCTTTTATTTGGCCTTTCCGATACTTTGGGAGGTTTTTTGTGTCCTGATCTCTCGATGTATTCATATGATTTGATTTTTTCGTCAAGATTAGTTAATGTTTGTCCGCTTAGTTTACCAGACAATATGGGTTCATTGGAACGTGAAATAGATAAGCTTACAGATCTATTTGGACGAATGGAACGGTTTAATGTATGAAGATGAAATCTTTCGTGTGATCTCAGCTGGCTAAAAGAATTAACCTGTAGTGATAAAAAAAAACATTTTGTAAAAGACAAAATCTGAACATATTTTTACTCTTTTATTTTTACTTTATAAAGAAATTATACATTTCAAATGACAATAATTCAATCGATTTTAAATGACTAAAAAAGTATGAAATAGTAAACGAAAAAATTGCTTGTATGTAACACCTAGGAAGCATAGTTAGCCGTATTGACATATATCGTAAAAGTGATCTTAGCGTCTAGTACAAATGCCAATGCTGGACATTTAAAAAACCACGTCATAAGTACGAGTTCATCAACTTTGATACACAAAAAACACAAGGTATTGACTACATTCAGGAAAACTAAGAAATCCCTAACTATTTAACTAAATAAATTATATTTACTAGAATCCCAGAGTACTCGTATATAAGATTAAGGTATTTAAATTCACTGATATATTATATAAAGTATATACTTTCTATTCGTTATTCTGGGCAAATATGTGAAATACGGTGTCACGACCTAACGTTCCCAGACAAATCGTTCAACGACTCATCGGTAAAGACGTGGGAAGCACGGGACGTCTGATGCACGAGACAACTGGTGCACTGGATGCCTTGCTAACCTAACCTAACCTAAGAGTAGAGTCAAGAGATCCATAGGTCTCTCTAATAAAAAAGTTAGGTCAGCTAAGGTTAGATTAGGTTAGGTTTAGTTAGCGAGACAGCCAGTGCACCAGTTATCCCTGGCACCAAATGTCCCGTGCACCAGACTTCCAGTGTACCTCACGTCATAAGAATCTCCGATGAGTCGTTGAACGAATTTTCTGGGAACAAAATGCGGCGGAACAGTGAAATACTACAAATTGTAATAAATATTAATTATAAAATAGAAACCTAACCTAACTTAACCTATTATTAATTGTCATTCATTAATTATTTACTTCGAGTTTATACATTTTCTACAGACAATTTATATTTTTCTACTGCCAATTTAATGTATATATTACTGAAAATTTAATAAATAATTTCATACCATTAATTACTGATCAAATAATTGGTTGCTTCAAACATATAAATTACATCTTGATGAGGACTCCTCCAACACAAATTGATAAATTGAAAAAAAATGCGTATGAATGCATTATCCATGTTTAAATCTTAAAATGTATAAAAGCAAGTAAATTAACAGCCCGGGCTGAAAATAATTCAGTCCATTATAAAGGAAGTCGAATTAAAAATATACTTTACTTTATTTAGAGTAATGAATGAAATGAGAAATGCTTACAAGAAATCAATTTAAATATTTATATATATCTGGGCGGCATAGTCCAGTGGTTGAAGCTTTGCTTCTCACTCAGACGCCGTTGGTTCGCGTCCCGACCAAGTTTGATTTTCTTAAATCGATTAAAATTAAATCTAACCACTTTACATGCCCTCGGTAGGGTCGGGCCACTTCTTAAGAACAAAATATTTTTTTCTAGGACATACTTTGGGAGCGTTTAGCTGATTATCCGATCTCCTTAAAAAAACACATCATTGAACACCCAAATATTTATCAGATACTACAGCCGCAGTCTATGCAAGTTTGCGGGCTGTTGCCCTGGAGGCTCCCGAGAACTATCTATATTACAACGTGGACCTCCGGTTGCAGGTTTTCTGGGACAAAGCATGGACAATCTGAGCTTACAGAACTGTGAAACGGAAATTTTGCGGTGTCCATATGCTCCAAAAATGGAGCGGAAATGGTAAAATAATAGATAAAATTAATAATACATACCTGAGGGTCTGTGAATGATTTAAATAAAAATGGTTGGTGACAAAAAGTTCATCTGTGCACATAGTAAGTCGGTTAATATAATAAATTAATTGATTTATGGACTGAACGTGAATGCCACGTTTCATATTAAAAAAAGAACAAACAGTAAATTTTTTTGGAGTATTCTTCTGCGTGTTGTAGATATAAAAAAAAACTTACGCTTGAGTTACAGCTGTTGGAGAGGATTAGAGCCACCATCACCAATATTCCTAAAATTTGCGACATTCTAAAAGTAATGTCTTTTATTGGAAAATATTAAATGGCGCGTGCGTTACTTTCTTTGAGATATTGTTTTCTGACTGGCAATACTTTTTATTATTGCTTTAAATTGTAATATACTCGTATAAGTGAGTTTTTTTTTGTTATTTCTCTTCTCGGCATTCACTCACGTGAAAGTGCGTCCTCAAACTAAGGATGTAAGTTCAAAAGCTTTTGTCAAAATGTCTGTTTTTTGAGACAGGCATTGGTCACCTATTCCGTTGTTTTTTTACATGGCTGGACTCTACATTCTAATTTTAATATATATAGTTAAATATATTTTCCGTTTTTTTTCTTAATTTTTTATAATTTAAATTCCAACTCACAGCTGTCATTTTTTAAATACTAAAATGATGGGGAAATTTACTAAATTAGATTATTCCAATGTTTTTCTGTCTTTTGGGAATTTAAAATCTTATCATATATCTACTTATGTTCATAGATGGATAATAAGTCAATACTACAAAAAGTTACACGTTATCTTATTCTTGAATCTTTTTTGTTCTTTATATTGAATTTGGTAGTCGTCCTGTAAAAGCTATGTAAGCTATGTAAGCTATGTAAGCTATGTAAGCTATGTAAGCTATGTAAGCTATGTAAGCGTAGCTGTGTAAGTAACTATGTAAGCGTCATAGATTCCATAAATGTGATTTCTATTCACTATTACCTTCTGTGGGTATATCCTTTACACATTTTTCAGTCGGATATATATTTATATGTGCTTATTAGAAGTAGAAAGAAAGTAATCAAGATTTCCACTGATATCAGCTCAATATAACCCTTGCAGGCTGGTGCCGAAAACCTCGATATACGATCTTTTGTCACTTATTTTTTTTGTTCGTCTGTCTGACACGCATACATAAAATTTTGTTAGTAATAGTCTAGTTTTAAGGAGTTAAAAAGATATAGTGCTGTGCCGCCATTTTTGTTTATTTGATAGGTCCTAGCCCTTGACAGGACTAGCTTAGTACGAGCCCTTAGTGGCCAGTCATCAGACCGCGACCAGTAGCGAGTTGTGAACCGGCCAAGGCCTGAAAGCATACGCTTCACCTCGAACCAAAATATTGTCAATTTTAATCATAAATATTTCCCAATGTGCTTCTGAAAAAGTCTTCGTGTTGCTCATCTGCTCCTCATCCTTCTACCACGCGATCTAATAATTTTACCAGCGACGTGAAGTTGTTTTTCTTATAGTAACGGGGATGTTACTAATTATATTAATACAATTGATACACATACTTATTTAGCAAATATTAACATGTAAGACATTTTTCGTCTACTAATCGCAGAAAAATGTTGGTTGAAATAGTAATCATTGTTTTTTTTTCGTTACATACTTACAAAACTACTTTTATTACACTAATCTTCTTTGTAGTATCAATATGGTGGATTGGTTTGCAGCAACAGAATCTTGCATCTCGATCTCCACTCCTCTCGGTCCCCCGCAACCCTCTTCACCTCAGCATAAGAGCTACAACTCATGTCCTCGAACAATTGCTGCGAATACTCCCGTCTAGGGCGCCCTCTACAGTTTCTACCCTCAACCATCCCCTCCACAATGTCGTGAAGAAGACCATCGTGGTGTATCATGTGACTGATCCATCGGGCTCGCCTCTTTGAGATGGTTTTTACTAGGTGCCTATCTTCCTTGATTATCCTGAGAACCTCATTGTTTGTGACGTGGTCTCTCCAGGAAATTCCGAGAATTCTTCTGTATGTCCACATCTCAAAGGCCTCTGGTCTTTTTTTTATCACTTTCAGATAAGCACCATATCTCACAGCCGTACATCAAGATGCTCCAAGCAAATGTTTTGGCAAGTAGCTTGCGGAGCTTTAAATTAACATGTTTCTACTCAAGATTTTTTGATTTTTTATTACACTAATAGTGCAATTAATTCAGTCAAATAATGATATAAATAAGATTTAATTGATTAGTTCGCTCCTGTACAACAAATGCCAATAAAGGTGTTATGTCTCTAATTAGCATACGCAGTATAATAGTTTAAGTTATTATTACTAGTTATATTCAGTAATTTCAATAACAATGCATTCCTAGTCGTCATAAGTATTAAATAACGAGTTTAACTGGAATGCAAAAGAAATAAAGAAGTATAAAATAATAATAAATTTAAATACGACGAAAAAAAATCTCTAAAAACATTCCCAATTTAAAAAGAAAAACGTTAATCTATATTTCATCTATATACGTTCATCCGATTGAAATGAAACTTTCAGTAAATATTGATTTTAGGACTGTGAATAGGGTACTCAAAATTTTATTTAATTACAAAAAAATATATAATATTTATAAGAATAGTGTTTTCATACAAGATGCATGCAGAGTAAAAAAAGAGTAATACAGAACGGCCATTTTGGAAAATTTCAAATATTCGAATTTTATTAATGTTTGTTGTTACTGTTCTTTTTTTCTTATTCCTAACCTCATTTTAGCGACCGTGCTTTAATATAAGTTTTTCGTTTCTTAAATGAAATTCAGTTTTATGAAACATATAATTTCAGTTTGTAAATATAATACTACAAATAGTTAGTTTTAAATACCAATTAAAGGTTAAAATAACCCAAAAAGATTGAACAATCTATTTGCGTTTCATTTTCACTCAAATCATATTCCAATATTACACTTCATTTTTTTTTTGTGAAAATTATTATTTCTGTAGTATTTTACTTGAAATATATTTTTCTTTATTTACTTTACATTTTTAATATTTCAATTGATTTTCATTGTTTGATTTTTATTGTAACTTAATGGTTTATTATACGTGTTTTTCATTGTCAAATTAATTAAAAATTAAAAATTTAAATTTGTTATAATGATAAAATTATATCGGTATTTTCAATTTAAATTATAAATTAGTTTTTTTTTAGAAAGTATGGACTCACCCATTCTTTGTAAGAATCAAATCAAGAACTGTATGTTTTTTAAGTAGGCACTTATGTAAGGTACTGAATATTATGAAAAAAAAAATGATTTTCGAATAAAGTATTTGAATGCATAATTTTTTACTGACTGTTTTATGTTTATGTCGCATGTCAGAATGAATTGAAATAAGTATTACGTATAATTCGTGTGTGATATAGTAAGAAGTAATTGTGGATTGTTTTTAATTAATTAATTGGGTTGTAATTATTTATTTCTAAATTCAGATACATAGTTCATACAATATAAAATTAATATTTTAACTAGTATAATATTGTATCCTTCAAAAACTGTGTTTGTGGTTGACATATACGGGTGATCAGTCTGTCGGTTGTCGGTAGGTGCAGTATGGATTATACCTCTGAGTTTAGAGGAGCAGCAGCCCTAGTAATATCAATTAAGAAGACAAAAATAACAAAATATAATCTTGTGTTGGAGGTTAATCTCTTGTGCGCCATTAGCCGAAGTGATTTTGTAAATGTTTTAATTTTTAAAGATTTTTTTGTTGACATAAAATATGCAGCTCTTTCTATACAAATTAAAGAACATAAAGCAATACATAACACGTGTATATTATGTTTTCATATTATACAACATAATAAAAAAACAACTATTCGTAACGGAATTTTACCGGAATTATGTAAGCGACTAGACTTGAATCATACGACATTCCTTAAATATGATTTATTTGCTAACGGGAATGGTTTTGTGGTAAAACGTGCTTTCCGTACCAGAGATTGTGGGTACGATTCCCGACAATGTAACCAATTAAAAATCACAAATTATTAACTCTTTAAATAACTCCAACATCATCCATTTATAGTGAGTCCCGCATATCAGCATGTATCCGTCCACTGTTGAACGTCCCCCGCATGAGTCTCCATCCTCTTCGATCCTTTGCCTTCCACATCCACTTCCGCTATTATTCTAATGTCGTCAATCCACCTTGCAGGGGGTCGCCCAATGCTTCGTTAGTCAGTTCATGGGCGCCACTCCAATACTTTTCTTCCCCATCGACCGTCGTCTCTTCTACACATATGTCCTGCCTGTTGCCACTTGAGTGCGCCCATTCGTTGGGCAGCCTCCACTACTAGAATTCTTCTGCCGATATCCTCGTTTCGGATTCTATCTTTCAGAGACACTTTGAGCATGGATCTCTCCATAGCATGCTGGGTAACCTTTATTTTATGTGTAAGACTTGCTGTAAGATTCCACGACTCTGCGCCATACTTGGATATAGGAAGAATGACTTGGTTAGACGCCTTAGCTTTAAGACATTGCGTAATTTGCGATTTACAAATGTACTTTAGTTTTCCAAATTCTGTCCATCCAAGTTGTATACGCCTGTCGATTTCTTTTGAAGTTATTTTTTCCTAGTTGTATTACTTGTCACACAAAGGTATAGTATAGAAGTTGTAAATGACTATACCAATCTTGGACAAATAAATTATATTAATCTAATAAGAATATAAATATATATCTAATATTTTCATTCCTACAAAATTACACTTTCTACTATCTATGTTTTTTGTACAAATACAGGTGCATTTTATAATTAACCCACGCTATCAAACGCAGTCCATTTATGCATTTATTTTTATTTTTATGTAAACACATACAGGAGAATATCGACAGATGATGATAGTAATTCTGAAGTCTCATCAGTGGAATTCTATTACGCTTACCATGATTCATATTGGCTAAGCTCTGCATGTGGAGTGTTGATCCACCAACGTCATAGACTACAGCCCGAGATTCACACATAATCCTTATTATTACAGGAATTTACTCTGAATGGATGGTCTTCACGGGACAACTATCGTCTACCACCAATTTTAATTAATTGGCCATGACTGACATTTTACGGGTGAGGGATCAAATTTACACCAACCGGGGGTATTTTAGAGCTCATAAATCGATCAAAAGTCTTTTTTTTTAATCTCCGTCGGAGATCAAAGCAAACGCTTTAACAATTGAGCTATACCCGCCGGCAAGCTATATCAGCAACTCATATTTTTCTCTTTAATAAACCATAAACATTTATAATCGTTTAAGTTGTTGACATACATACGCTATATAATATGATACAGCGCTTACTTGGGTAAGTATAGTCGCGCTTACTTAGGTAAGTATAGTCGCTCTTACTTGGGTAAGCATAGTCGCGCTTACTTGGGTAAGTATGGTTGCGCTTACTTGGGTTAGTATAGTCGCGCTTACTTGGGTAAGTATAGTCGCGCTTACTTGGGTAAGCATAGTCACGCTTACTTGGGTAAGTATGGTTGCGCTTACTTGGGTAAGTATAGTCGCGCTTACTTGGGTAAGTATGGTTGCGCTTACTTGGGTAAGTATAGTCGCGCTTACTTGGGTAAGCATAGTCGCGCTTACTTGGGTAAGTATAGTCGCGCTTACTTAGGTAAGTATAGTCGCGCTTACTTGGGTAAGTATAGTCGCGCTTACTTGGGTAAGTATAGTCGCGCTTACTTGGATAATTATAGTCGCGCTTACTTGGGTAATTATAGTCGCGTTTACTTGGGTAAGTATACTAAATTCGAGCCCATGGTCATTTCCATTTTCTCTCTTTAATTAAGAATAATAATGATTACACGATATAATGGTATGTGTTCTAATCGTGTCATCATCAGCCTGTATCCGTCCACTGTTGAATGTAAGCCTCCCGCATGAGTCTCTATCCTCTTCGATCCTTCGCCTTACACTTACCCCGCTATTCTTTTTATGTCGTCAGTCCTTCTTGCAGGGGGTCGGTTAATGCTTTGTTTGCCAGTTCTTGGGCGCCACTCCAATGCTTTTCTTCTCCATCGACCGCCGTCTCTTCGACAGATATGTCCTGCTCATTTCCACTTTAGTGTTCCTATTCGTTGGGTAGCCTGCACTACTTGAGTTCTTCTGCGGATATTCTCGTTTCGGATTCAATCTTTTAGCGTCACTCCTAGCATGGATCTCTCCATAGAACCCTGGGTGACCTTTATTTTATGGGTAAGACTTGCTGTTAGATTCCACGTCTCTGAGCCATAAGTTAATACATAGAGGATGTATTGGTTAAACGCCTTAGTTTTAAGACATTGAGGAATTTTCGTTTTATATACTTTATATATATTATTACAAATATTCAACTTGTATACTAGTATAATCGTTTTTAAAAATTCCTAACAAACATCATCATTCATATAATTCCTCTCATCAATAATTCGGAGAAAAGTAAATGGTGGACGCGGGGATTTGAATAAAAGCATTGTACATAATGTGCAGCTCTTTTCGACCACATGAATTCTCAAAGTTGAAAAATTACCAAATTTAATTTGATTTAAAGTTTACTATTATTTTATAGATGGCGCTTGTCATACACTGCATGTTTATTTATAATGCATGTTTCAATAAATACATTTATAAAAAAAATGTATTTATTTCTTGCACCATCTGCCTTTTTGAAAAAATCACGCTTGAAATTGCGTGAAAAATTCATTATCTCTTGGACTTAGAACCTACTACTATAGCTGCCCCCTGGCGATGATATATTATTAAAATTATTAAATCTTCCTCGAAGTGTTTTGAAGCTTCAAGTCTTGTCACTTTTCCAGTTGCGGTGTATATATCAGGTGACACATTGTGCGCCTAGGTTGCTGCGTGATGACTGGGATGATGGGGGTGGATGATGGGCTGGGTGGGGGTGTCACATCCTGCACATTGGTGTTCTTCTTTTTGGGCTACGGACAAAAATATAGATGCATATAGATGTTTTATTTTATTATTTAGAAATATAAAGTAAAGAGCAGTTCTGAAAAGAACCAACCCGATCCCAACCACATTTGAGTAAGGTCGGCTTACCATATTCTAACTTTAAAATCTTAAACATTTTTACCAACCTTTCGAACTCATAAACCTTAAGAATATTGACTATAAATACATACTGTAATAGAATCAAACAATACCAGTGCTATAAGCTCCACAAGTATAAAGCAGCTCATCTTATAACAATGACCCACCCGTGGACACGGCCAGGGGTGGAATATATGGAGGTCCCTTAACAGACTTCGAACCGGAGTATGCAAGACGAAGACACAAATGATAGCCTGGTTGTTTTACAGCGGACCGACTGAATGTGGCTGCGGCGTGGAGGATATCGTGTCACACTTTCTGAAGTGTGCGCTGTGTCCGAGTAGCTGCACCCAGGAAGACCTGATGATGGCCGGGAGTAACGCCATCGACGTCGCCCACTTCTGGGCAGGCAGGATCTAACCCTGTTGTTTCCGAAACGATTATATTAAATATTACCTTTAAGCTGCATCTTCGAATTTTCATTAATAATTAAAGCTATCAAAATAATAAATAACAACTATTTGTTGTTTTTTATTGAAATAACATTAGGTATTATGGAACTTTTACTGATATCATTTATTTAGTATTACTTATGTCTGATTAGGTATTTATGGCACAATAAATTAAAAAAAAAACTGAGTAGTTTGATTTTAAGGTTTTATTTCCTACGTGTGGTAAATACTATAATAAAATTTTGTTTAGTGAATTAAACGGCTTGCAAATATAAAAAATAAAACAGACACATATCCATACAAAAGCAAAAAACCCAGTAACGTCGTTCCCTCTGAAAACCGTTAGGTAAAATCAATGATATATGTTTCTTTTTTTAAAATTAGTATATTTAAATAAAAATGTACACCAATAAAATAAGTAATATAATCATATTTTTGTACCTTATGTAATGGCCAGAAGTCACATTTTTTGCAAAATACGAGTAGAGTATGAATACAGATTTCATAATTATTGTAAAAAGGTTATTAGTTTATATTTATATTTATATTTATATTTATATTTATATTTATATTTATATTTATATTTATATTTATATTTATATTTATATTTATATTTATATTTATATTTATATTTATATTTATATTTATATTTATATTTATATTTATATTTATATTTATATTTATATTTATATTTATATTTATATTTATATTTATATTTATATTTATATTTATATTTATATTTATATTTATATTTATATTTATATTTATATTTATATTTATATTTATATTTATATTTATATTTATATTTATATTTATATTTATATTTATATTTATATTTATATTTATATTTATATTTATATTTATATTTATATTTATATTTATATTTATATTTATATTTATATTTATATTTATATTTATATTTATATTTATATTTATATTTATATTTATATTTATATTTATATTTATATTTATATTTATATTTATATTTATATTTATATTTATATTTATATTTATATTTATATTTATATTTATATTTATATTTAATTACTTCCATTTTGCCTTTTAAAACTTATAAGTTAAGCTCGTTTTTTGTGCAAAAGGGTAAACCTTACTTCCTGCATTCTACAACACATCACATGTAACATAGTCTTGCGTGAGCAGAAGTTCTTGATTTAAATATTCCAAGCTGATTGACTTTCTGGAACAACTTAGAAGCGGGGGATTCCAGAGTCTCACTACTATAAGTCAACAAGTCAAACGTTTTAGATTGTTGTCAATGAATATTGTTATTAACTAAACCATCTGTTTTGAAAAGTTATTAACCCAAATTACTTATTTCCTATAATTTATTTAGTAAATTTATATAATATTACTAAGAAAAAAAATATGCTGGAGAGCTATTACCTGAAACGTGTGGTTGACAATCCAGATGATATTGAAGAAGATTTGAGAGCACATAACGTATATGTGGGAGGTGTTTCTTAAGCAGTGTAGTTCCCTACAATAGAAAGGCAAGCTTTCGAGTTAATTTGCTGGCAGATAGCGGAAAATCAGTTTTATAAATAGTTGAGCATCTTTACTTATGGTTTTGTGCACTGTACCACTGATGCACTGGACAACTGTACAAATAGTTCACCGACATTTTGTTAACGAGACATATGGATCTCTGAACTCTACGATCACTGGGCATATCCTTAGGTTAGGTTAGGTTAGCGAGTCATCTAGTGCACCAGTTGTCCCGTGCGCCAAAGGTTCCATGCACCAGACGTCCAGTGCGCCTCACGTCGTTACCGATGAGTCGTTGACAGAATTGTATGTGAACGAAACGCGGCGGAACCGCTTCGTCCTGATTGTCATCGTATATAATCGTAACACGTAGTAGTTGATAATTCATTATATCGATACAACTGGCGACTTCTTGCCGTACATTATGCGTTTCAAGGACTTCCGAAGACTGGAAAAACGCAATATATGCGACGAGATCCAGGAGGACTTTATAGTGTTGAACGATGTCATAAAATTCAATATAATTAAATTCACATTTCCTATAATTTCAAAATTGTAATCGGTTTTATTTGGTGTTGTAGAGTCGGGTTGAGCCATGCTTTATGGCCAAATGGTTCACGCCTCGGGAGCGTCAGGCCAATCATCAGGTCTTCTAAATAATCTGATCGATAAATTATCCAAAAATATGCTTCGAACATAAGTCTTCAGGTTTCTGACCTGGAGGTTTTCGGGAACCATTTATGTTACAAGGGAGACCTTCGAGTACTGAGATGTTTTAGGAAGAGACATTATTTTTAGAATATCTTAATTCTATATTAACAAGATCAATCATTCTAATGTACATTTCCATAGTTTTTTTTTTGTGATTATAATCTGAATGTGATAGTTATGTTGCTCCACAGTTTTGGCAGGAGAGCACTCACTTGTAGTAGAAGAAGACTGCCACAGCCAGCAAGAGTGCGGCCAGACTGATAATGTATCCTGCCAAGAAGGTCGCTCTCAGGTCCGGCAAACTGGCGCCCTCCAGGGGACGAGATCTTGGTAAAGGTCGAAGTTGGAGCAGTTGTTCCACCGCCCGATTTCCAAGCATATGAAAGTTTTCTGCAAACACCAAAATTATCACTGCACTGCTACTGCAGCAAAACAAAATAATAAATCATATTTTGGAAAGAATCTAAGCGTATATCGCAAAGGGGATGGTTCTTCTTCTTAATGTGTGATTCGATGCACGTACAGATTAGGCGTAAGGTAATTGGCCTGTAAGGCTTTGAGTCGGCGAAAGACTTACAACGTTTAGAAATCATGAAATAATGCCACTTTTCCAGCAGCTGGGGAAAATTCCTTGATTTAGATATGAACGAAATAGCAGCGGCAACTGAAGACGACCCATGGGTCAAGCCTTGAACTTAAGAGAGGAAGCGATGCGGCCAAGACTGGGAAACTGGTCCTGTTAAGATGACGTTGCCAGTGAAGATTGTGGCGCACACGGAGGAAAATTATAGAGATGAATTTGCTGGTGGTCCAGAGAATCAATGAAGGGTCATCGGGTGGGATGAAGGAATCGAAGAAGTTGAAATATTTTTCCCAGCAGTGATTGTGATGACTCCCGAAGAAAATATAACGATATGTTATTTATTTTAAGACATAATTGCAATTAAAGAAAATAAAGTTTTGTAACTTACTTGTATTGTTCAAATGTTAAGAAAGATTATGATGAGGATCGCTCCTGCTGGTGGTCAGCTTGGTTGCCAGGGAAGGACTGTCTCGATAGGCGGCTCAGGGCGACTGAGGGCGACTCGCTAGGGCGGGACAACAACTGAGATGACATCAGAGACCAATTTTAAAGAGATGTCACACCAACTTGCTTACTTCGACACCATAGGGGTGTCAATTTTAAATAAGCTATAATATTTTATATTTATTATATTTATTTTATAATCGATTATGTTTACAGCTGAACTTGTGTCGAAAAACAGAGCATAATCTACTCAAAATATCAACTAGAAGTTTTATGGTTGATACGATCATAGTAGATGCTTAAAATCTACATAATAAATACACATAGCGGTTGAGCTTAGGCATTCAGAAAAATACTTACCAACTGAACGCGACAGGAAAAGTTCTGGAAACTTACCTTAGCCAAGACTGACTTAACATATTACAAAAACTGTCTTTTAACTGATAACTGATATCGTAGTTGAGTAAACTTCATTTATTAGTTTTCTGGATAAAATAACCTTCCGTCCGTCCAATGACAGTCCGCTCAAAGTGTTTTCTGGCGTGGGTCTCAGCTTGCTAGGTTATCACCAATTTAAAAGTGTTTTTCTTCCCAAGTAATATATCTCTGGAACATTGTATGAGAGAGTATCCTTTATGAAGACACTAGGTATAACCTACGATTCAGTAATCATCTTCCATGCTCACATAAAATGTAACTACCGCGCTAATTGACTTCTTGGCTTCGTCAGCCGTCAAATAAGTCATTTTCGCATCTTTTATATTTTTTCGTACCTTCTATTTCTCGCTTGTTTAAAGTGATCTGTCTGGAAGTCTGGAATATGTCAACTTGTCTGAATCACCGATTAAAACAAATACATTCTAATGCTCGAATGAATCAACAAACATTTCCATATACTCTATATTTTTAAGCATGGATTATCCACTCAATTCAGTAAACGCGTTACATTATCCTACTTTCTTTTTTAATATGGATGCTTTCATTCCTTTCAGAAGATTCCTGTAAAAATACAGCTATACCTCAACACATGATATTCATAGTGTTCATAAACATTAGTGGCTAATAGAGCTTTGCGGAGGCAGTTTATGAAGACTTTATGCTCCAGTTGGGGACCGAATATGGTATGATGATATGATGGGCAGCAAACTTAAGGATCATTTCAGAGGGCAAAAACCATAGTTACGCCACTGGGTCTTTGCATGGGTCAACGTACTCTATCGTAAAGTAAAACAATGAGATATCTTGTGTTTTGAAAGTTTTCTTCCATACGAGAAAAATATATTAAAAGTTGCACATATTTTCACGCGAAATCACAGTGAATACATAAACTTTTCACGGGACGCTGACCGAAGAGAGTTTTATTCTTTTTTAGCTGCATATCATAATGGAATATATTAAAGTTTTGACAAAGAATAATTTAAAATTGTAACTTGGAATTCAGTAGTCACGAATATGGATTTAAAACGGATCCTTAATTTAATAAGTCTCGTGTTTCATTAATCTTAAAAAAGCATGCATATGATGACTTATGTGAGCTTAACAAAATAAAACTGTTCCAATGGTAAAAATAATGTCTTCTTAATCGTTGTGAATGGCTATCTCGATGTTTGTAGAACTCTGATGACGATGTCGTCATAGAATACTCCACAGCAGATCTGCAGGAGCTTATCGACAGGTTCTAAGCAAACTTCCTGCGATTGGACATGCGAATTAATGCAAAGAAAACCCAGTTACTACACTTCGGCGCCTGTCGTGATGCAGATCATATATTCACCAACGATAGTCAGCTATTGAGAAGGTCTTAAGATTCAGATATCGGCTCATAAACCAAAAGCGACGACCTGCAAAAAGAACTAGCTTCCTCTTAGGGAACACAGGAGCGTTATTTAACTCTTCGCAATATTTGGGACACGCAGGTACATTCGGTCAAAATAAAGAGCATATGCCAGTCTAAGCCACTGAATCGATGGCGATTAAATTACATAAGTTACTGTGTACATTTCCACGATGGTTTCAATAAAAAAAAACATTCAAAAACGTGACGGAAAAACAGGAATTACTTTTATTTATGAATTGAATTTGAAAAAATTAATAGAAATTGCGATGTACTTTATTAAATTAAGTAAATAATTTCTGAGTGGTTCTGGTTCAATGTACACTTTGTAGTAATAAATTCTAAATGTATCCACATTAGAACAATTATGTAAAACTATACGTCCATGCAACAAAAGAAAACCTTTTACAACAGGGGTGTCAAACTCAAAATAAAAGTGGGCCAAATTTATAAGCTATAAACTCATTTGCGCCGCAATAAAATGTAATCACTCAATTGTATCAAATTATTTATTTTATGTCTCAAAATCGTGAATACAATAAAATGTAAATTACACAAATATGAAAAACAATGCAGCATTAGAGGAGTTGGAAATATTAAAAAAAAATAAAAAACAATGGATTATAGACAAATAAATAAAAAATCTCAACGACCTACTTTCTTCAGATTTTTGTTATATCTGCTCTTCTTCAATGTAAGAAAAAACCTTATCTCCAATCGCAACTTTTAGAACCGTTGTAAGGTGCGAATCGGAGTTTTTACTTCCTCTACCGAAGACTCATTTTCATTTAAAGAATTGAAAATATGATTATCTATACCCCAACACTAGTTTTCGCAGCAATATGAGTTGGCCTTCAACATGCGTCAGATATGATATTTAAACTTTTACAAATTGCCGTATTCTTGCTAATTTGTAACAATATGAATATATTTTTAATTATTGTGTTTGTACTGTGACATATTTACCTAAATAACTTGTTATTTATAAGAAGAGAGGTTTTTGATAATATTGTAAAAATAAGTATAGATAGTGAACGTTTTTACAACATTATATCGGACAATTTCCATAAATGTGTCATAGGGATCTTCCTATATTTAATGAACTTTAAATTACATTTCAAATTATTTTATTCAATGTGCAGGTGCAATTCACAACCCTGGGATTCTTGAATGTTGTAACTTCTATGTTCCAGATAAGTACATCCCTGCTCGTAGCCATCCATTGTTTTTGATCCCAGTTGATACTTGTGGAGCCTCGAGCACTCAATTTAGTACAACGGCAATGGCGCTCCTAAATGGCCTACCAGTACACCTCGATCCTTTTCTTACATCCTTTTCCTCTTTTGTCAATGGTATTGTCTTCCTAGATATATATGATCTCTGACACGTGTCATCTTCTTCTTATTTTATGTTACTTTAATTTTTTTATTATCTTTTATTTGTATTTTTTTTGTACCTTGGAGCTTCGATTCTGGGTGTGAAATTAAATTAATTTAGTGTCAATGTATATGATAAATATATCCATTGTCTGTCTCTATTCTGTATTATATTGCCTCTTATTTTATCTTATATTTGTAACATATCTACATTATTTTGTGTAATATATGTACTACTTGGAACTTAATTCCGTTAATAAATATATATATAAATTATCAAGTGATCGTACATTTTTTTTAATCCCAGTTAGTTTATTTAAAAACAATACCTTAACACTACCGAAAGAGTATCAAATAACTACAAAAATACTACGTAAATGGAGCCTAAATACTATTGAATAACACCAAAATAATTAAAAAATATCTATTATCAAAATACCACTAATATTCAACTAAAATGCGATTAAAATATTATCAAAATATTACTAAAGTTATATACCACCAAAATACAGTGGTACCTTGACAAGTTCCCCAACATTCGAGTTTTTGAGATACGTGCCGT
Organism: Glossosoma conforme; assembly: GCA_022606575.1. Lineage (NCBI taxonomy): Eukaryota > Metazoa > Arthropoda > Insecta > Trichoptera > Glossosomatidae > Glossosoma > Glossosoma conforme. Next base: position 72,703 of record JAGTXR010000141.1, on the reverse strand, counting down.
CGAGCGAGCGATCTAAACAATATCAAATTGTTATCGTTATCGTATTTAAACTTTATCTAAATTGTAGATGATCACTAAAAAGATTTACAATTGCTTACTTGCAGTATGGCAATACCGGCAGTCATGCGGTTTGCTATTTCGGTGAACTGTCAGTAGAAGTGATTTGATTTCCTGCACTGGATCCTCGTTTTGTAGATGTAAGTCGACTAGCAACAGACATTTTACTGTAATATTAAGCCTACCAGTAGTACTCTTCCATTATTTGTGATCGATTAGGAAAGTTAACTCTTTCTGTAGAGTGCATTGCTTCAAGAACAAAAACATACGTGTTGTAAAATGATGCATGCCAAGACATAAATGACGGACATTGCTTCTGAGTATCAATATATATTTTTTACTATTTCGGAAGTATTTTTTTTTTCAAATTCTTACTGTATTTTTTGACAGCAATAATACCTACCAATGAAATAATGTAAATGCATTTTGTAAAAGTTATGTCGTCGTGGTATCTTAATCGAATCTCACCAAACTCAACATAAACAATAAATTTTGGATTAATAAAAACTCCTTCTGCATCCGTCCCTTCCCGCTATTCTAAATCAAATAATGGTATATTATTAGTTTCTCGTGTTCTTAAAATTTATGTTGAATAATGCAAATCATCCTGTTTTAAGTTTAGCGATATTTGAATTTATACAATGTATGTATTCCAACGCTCTTCGGCATTTTTCTTTTCCATTGTGTATTACAATGTAATTCAAGCGCTTCAAGGTTTCCTAAAATTTCATTTTTGTTTCAGATATTCTACAATGTCATTTGTAATTTTGAGATACTCATTTTGTAAAAACAAGTGAATGTTTCAATGTTCCCCAGTGTAACATCCTGTGTGTACACTGCTGGAGTTCTTTTTATGCCTTAATCATTTACATTTCGTATCTATCCTCCTCATGCTGTTTTTCTGATCTGATCTGTAATATACAAAAAAAGAAATGCACGCATTTAAATTATTGTGTACCATTTTGTAACATTTGACTGATTGCTTTATTTTGCTTCCAGAATAAGTGACCTGCTAGTCGGGATCATTAAAATAGTCGCACGTGGTCCTTTATGAAAGTAATGCGCATGATTTTATTGTGATTTGACTATCCATGGCAGCGCGGTAAAACCGGTCAGGATATGTGGTGGAGTCTGCCCTTACTCCAAGCAGTATGAGTGAAAAGACATGCCTCCACGTGCTGTGTTTGCTTTTGACTAAGTAACACGTCTCGATGGAGCGTTCAATAGAACAGTGATACTTCATCAAGTATTGCATGAAGCTTGGAAAAAATGCCACTGAAACATTCCAGATGCTTCAAAAAGCCTTCAAGGACGACTGCATTTCAAGGTCACTGGTCGGGAGTTGGCACAAGGCGTTCAAAGAGGGCCGGGAGGAGGTCACTGACGTCCCCCTATCTTGGCGCCCAACAACGACCAGAACCGACGAAAATGTGGATCGTGTGCGTGAAGTTTTGCGTTCTGACCGTCGATTAGGTATCCAGAAAATTGCTGACAAACTAAACATGTCCACATTTGCGGTGCACGGGATAGTGACCGAGGATCTGCTTATGCGTAAGGTGTGTGCGAAACGTGTGCTGAATGTTTTAACTGACGATTAGAAGGAACCTCGAGTTTCGAGCCAAGAACTGTTGGCTTTTATTCAAAACGAACCGGACTCCGTGTGATTTTTTTGCTTCACCGATCAAAGTGAGAGGTGAAAGAAATACAGGGGGACGCCGTGGAAATGATCCAAAAGCATATTACAGTGTTCCTGATAATATTTACGCCGAGGACCTTCAGGGTGCCTTCCAGGCTTAGCAGAATTGATGCAAGGGCAGTATAGCTCAGTGGTTGAAGCGTTTACTCGGAAAGCCGAAGGTCGTGGGTTCATTCCATACAGAGATTAAATTAAAAAAGATTTTAATTTGATTTCTGAGCTTAACCGCCCTATTTTATTTTAGGGTTTATTTCCAAAAAGTGGTCATAAAACAAATTTATCCAGTTTATTTAACGTGTGACAAATTATGGTTACATCAAAATACATTTAAAAATATTTTAGGGTATTGTAACTCTTAAAACAAGGAATTCATAGACCTACATTGCAATCGGGACAGTAACATCGTATTTCTGGTCTTGCTTTTTTCCCCTTTTCATCCGTTTTCAAACAGCAAACGGCGCATCGTCTTGTGGCACTTGTTTTATTTGCTGGTGGAATGACATCAATTAATGCCTTTCAGTAAGGTGCAATGAATTCGGATTCGCAGAGGGTCTTTTTTGGACGCAAATTCTGGGGAATGGTATTTCTCCAAATATTGCGTTATGATTTTTTCCCGGAAGTTGGAATTGTTTTCAGTTCTTCTTTTTTATTTATAGGCAACAAATGCGTTCCACAACGCTTAATGAGTCAAATGGCTAAATGTTGATCTACACCAGGGGTCATTAACCTTTTTATGCCTAGCACCCACTTTTGCCTATTTTTCATGGTAAAATTTCCCTACCGCCCACCAACCTCGCTTTATTTCAATTCAGTATATGGGTGGAATTTTTTTTAGAAGGAATGTACGAGATTTAAAAATCGCCCACCACCCACCACAGAAGCCCGTATCGCCCACTAGTGGGCGGTACGGACAAGGTTGACGACCCTTGATCTACACGATCAACACTCCCCATTGTTAAATTGTATTCATTGACAACAGTTAGTCTTTGTTTACCAGCGGCCTAACTAAATAAATAGTTCAAAACGTTCACGTATAAAAGTAATCACAATAGAAGTATTCACAAAATGGTATAAAAAGTTAAAACATAAACTTATTCACAAAACGAAATAAAAGTTCAAATATAAAAATCACGATAAAATAGCCAAGTGTTGCGCTCCCCTGCTTGTAGTACTCATTATTATGAACGTCACAAAAAACAGGGAAAAAACCGCTTGCTGCGACTGTCCTTGACTTATTACTTACAAAACTGTATCCCTACATCGTATGTATCTCCAACGCATCACGTTTGTTGGAAATATTTAAGATATATACTTTTTTTCATACTGACGAACATCATTCGGGATAGTGAAAAATAGACCGTTTTGCGCGCCCCGGTTCACGTTCGTTCGTGTGCTTAGGGCGGTTAATATAAAATACCCCCAGTTGGTGTAAATTTGATCCCTCACCCGTAAAATGCCAGTCATAGTCTATTAATCAAAGTTTGTGGTAGACGAAAGTCGTCCCATGAAGACCACCCAATCATAGAAAAATTCTGTAATAATAAGGATGATGCGTGAATGTCGGACTAATCTATGACGTTGTCGGATCAATACTCCACATGCAGCGCTTATCCATATGTAAAATGATAAACGTCCTAGGATCATCCACAGGTGAAAAACTTTAGAATCACTATCACCATCTGTCGATATTTTCCTTTATCTGTTTTCATAAAAAAGGGTAATTTGAAGAATTTTAAGCATTTGTACAAATCAATGAATATATATTTCCCAGAAAATGTGCATTACTTTTGTAATGAGCCCCGTATGTACAGTGGATGTTCAAGCTGCTTCACTACTGGTGGTCGCCAAGCTATTTAGGACGGCAGCCCGAAGCAATACTGACTTCTGGAAAGCCAGGTGAATATCTGTTACCAGATAGCGATCTCTAGTTGAAGCACTCTGTTTCATGACTGGGCTGATTCTTTGAAGATGTTATAAATATTTAATTAAAATTGATTATGCTTATTCAATGCTTAAGGTTTTGTTTGCCAAGGAATCATCACGACTTCCACAACTTCTCCACGCTCAAGAAAACTAAAGCTGGACTGTATCTTCATTGCCTCTGAAGTCCTTAAGAAACTTCAACATTTAGTGTTAGAACAAAAAAAGTACTCTTTATTTTTGTGTATCCGAGATTTATTGTCTCGCTGATATTATTTTGGCGAATGTATATTATTGTGACAAAGTGAAAAGGAAAATATCACTCCGTAATAATCCAAATCTGCATATACCTGCATCTTCACCAGCACATCCTGGTGCACTGCACCCGGGCACACTGATGAAGAAGTCTAAGTATGTAGTTACCAGCATCACCGAATGCCTCTGAAGGGTGATTATTAGAGTTAGCCGGAATAATGGGGCTGATACTATTCCTTTTCACCTTAAGGGGCACAATAACTTTAGGAAGTTAATTTTTTGTTTTTTTTTTAGAGGAAAAAATGATGAAACACATACGGGAGAATACCGACAGATGGTAAAAGTAATTCTGAAGTATCATCTGTGGAATTCCATGACGCTTACCATGGTGTATATGGCTAAACGCAGCATGTGCAATGTCATAGACTGCAGCTCGAGATTTACGCATCATCCTTTATTATTACAGGAATTTACTATGAATGGGTGGTCTTCACGGGACGACTTTCGTCTACCACCAATTTTAATTAATAGGCTATGACAGACATTTTTCGGGTGATGGATCAAATTCACACCAACCGGGGGTATTTTAGAGCTCAGAAATCGATTAAAAATCCATTTTTTTTAATCTCCGTCGGGATCGAACCGACGACCTTTGGCTTGCAAAGCAAACGCTTTGACCATTGAGCTATGATCGCCGGCTAAGAACCTGGAAGTGACTTAAAATGTTTGGTTACAATGTAAAGTAACGTAGTTATTAGTTGAACCCACCCTTAAATAAAAAATATGAAAAAATCATAATATAGACCAGGACTTCTTAAACTTTTTTATTTCCGACCCCATTTATGATTGCGAGTTTCCTAGCGACCCATATAAATATAAAAGAAAGATTAATAAATATTTTTTGATGATTTATTTATAAGTAACAACATTCATATGAAAATATATATTTATAGAATTCGTTTAGAAAAATACAAAAATCTAAAATTAAAAATTGTACAAGAAGTTGTAAAATTGTATTTATTATAGTTACAAAAATTATATGCCCTATTTTACATCAAAATTTCATTTTTTAAAATCTCATGCGACCCCAGAATTTTTTTTTGATGTCGCGACCCATAGCTTAAGAAGGCCTGATATAGAGCTATCTGAAAAAAACATACTTTTTATTATTTTTCTTAAAAAAAAACACTTCAAAAATCAAGTAATAGACAATTTAATAGAGATTAATATATACTTTAGTTTGCAATGATGGAACCATTATTTTTCAATTGGAAAAACGACATTTTGAGAGAAACGCATTTGAATAACTTATATGGATTACTCAAAATTCAAATTATTATTTACTTACTGCATGGTGTTTATTTTCTTGTTCCTCATAAGTCTGATTGAGTTATAAAATCTCTGCCTTTTTTGTTTTCTTCGATCTATAAACAGTCTTGTGCTTGGATTCACATCCGCAATGTATTAGGATTTCTAATGTCACCTCAAAATGTTTAAGCGTATTTCTTATGTATTACGAGTTATATGATTGATTTTTTTTAACCGCTGATAAAGTGGTTGCCCCTTTAATAAATTATTTTATGCATGATACAATGTTATCTAATCAATGGAATCAACACTATTGAATTGAAGTCAACCTAAATTATGTTGGATATTAATTTGGGATCGTTTAGAAAATTATTATTAAAAAAAACATAAGCACCCAGACAATGATGCATAAATATCATATTTGCGTGCCTTATCTCAATATTTACAGTTTATTTATAAAAAAACAATATATATAAATATATATATGGTGTAATGTAGAACAAGCAATACTTCTGCCGATAAAGAACTTGGAGGATAGAAGGCAAAGAGCTGCCATTTTCTCAGTCAAAATCAGTCTCCATCCTCTGCGAGACAGCGTAATGCCTGCGGCTCTTAGTATTCATTTGGAATTGCCTTCTTAACCTTTTATTATGTTCACTAGTTTTAAGCTTACATTTATGTATCTTACTTTCCAGTTATTTTTAAATAAATAAATGTTTAATAAGATACAATTGACAAATACTTTTTTTTACTCAATCATTATTTGTATCAAGACACACTGAAAATATTACAGTTGATCTACAAATTCCATTCAGAATGATGTGTGAGCTTATGTCAAAACTGTTACCTTTCAAACAAAATATGTACAGACATAGTGAGTTATATATTTTGTTCTTTCTGCAAAATCAATAATTTGATTATTATATCTATAATTTGTAATAAAACAAATGAGATCAATTCAGAATGTTCGGAAGAATTGTATCCATGGTAGTAGCGATAAAAGGCTTAGTGTACAGACTGGAACTCTGTATTCCACGGATTAGAGATCAGATGTTAAGGTGCTTTTATTTATTTTATGTACGTATCGTCTTTCAAATAAATTGATCGATTCCTACTAACATGTAATGATAGGCATGTGACCAAAAATAAAATAACGTACTTCAATAACTTATTTATTGTTAAAATTTTAATGGAAGTATTTCTAAGCTGTAATTCATGAATATTTAAAGAGTCAGTCAATATTTTCAAGACCAAGGTTTGTTTGTAAATAAACACAATCTGTAATACACGTAACTCTACTCGTAAAAATATAGCATGACCCATATGTCAGTTGCATTATTTTTTTTTAATGAGATATAAGGAAATTATTCTAAAGACTTTTTCCCGTCTTCTTGGAGAATGGGAAAATTTCTTCTAACTTTATTTACATTGAATATATGTAATAAGTCAGTATTTTTAAAATCAATCTACAAAAACTTACATTCTCTATGACCTGGTAATTTTTTTTTTTTTGGGATTCACAAAAAAATGTGGAAATCAATTATTTATACCCCATCTTTGGCTTCTTAAATGGAGTGACTCTCAATGCACATTTAAATTTGTAATGCACTACTGTAAAACTAAAAGACCGAGAGTCACATTTGCAAAATTGTTCAGGAGATCCTCCTTATGTCTTTATTTTTGATCTTGCTTATTTTTATAGGTCAATTTTTATCATCATCTTGGATTACAATAAAAGCACCTTATAATCTTATCGCAAATAAAATCTATATTAAGAAAAGGCAAATAGATTTTTAGTAACTCATTTCTCATACTTACACATTTATTTCAATGGATATAAAAGTCCAAAATTAACGTCTGAACAATAACTTTTACACCCACGTTTGGTATTGCTTACCAAAGCCCATTACTTGTATAATGAGAATCGGAGTAGCAGAAATTCGCCACCCAAGACAACCTGAAAGCCATGATTTCAAATCTGTATATATATATATATTTCAAATATGTATATATATATATATTTCAAATCTATATATATATATATATAAATATATATATATATATATGTTTTCTGTCATCTGTTACTAGCACACAATTCGTTAAGTAGAAAATTATTATGAATTATTACAAAATTATTAGAAAACTGCTTATCGATTATCATTAAAAAAAATAACAACATTATTACTTACATTTCTTTTATATATCATCACATTTGCTTTGATACAAATAAGTTAATACAATTTAAAACTATAAAGCATATTAAGCGAGATAAATTAATAAACTCAAATACATTAAATTGTACAATATGTTTTCAAACAAATCCACCACCATTGATAAATAATATTTATAATTATACTAGCCGGTATGCTTTGCAATGCCATTCATAAAAATACTTAATTTATTTCCAATCATGCAACCTGTTGCTCGTCTGCTTCTGAAGCTCGTGATGCCTTTTTCTTTCGTGCTTGAGGTGAAGATTGACCTATCGCTTTACGTTTGGTTGGCACAATTGATTTCACAGTGAATGTAACGCTTTGAAATTCAGAAACAGATTTTTTTTTTTTTTAAATAAAAATTTAATACAAAATAAATGTCCTATAATAAATAATTGGGATATGGTTTAAGTAAAAATGTAATGAAAATGGATTGTTCAATCTCAATGGGTTATTTTACTCTTTATTGGTTTTTAAAACTAACTATAAACTATAAATTATTTTTTTTGTATTATATTTACAAACATTTTTCTTTAATAAAACTAAATTTCATTTGACAACAAAAACATATAAAGCACGGTCATGAAAATGAGGTTAGGAAGGAAATAAAAGAATAGCGGCATCAAATATGAATAAAATTCGAATATTGAAATTTTCTGTATAACTTATATTTTACTCTGTATACATTTTGTATGAAAACACACTTTTTTGAATATATTTTTTCTTTGTAATTAAGTAAAAGTTTGAGTATCTTATTCTCTTTGCAGTCCTAAAAGAAATATTTCCTGAATGTTTCATATTAATTAGATAAACGGTGTAGGAATGTATAAAAGATACACATACATACATGGGGACATTCATTTTTAAAAAGATAGATTATATAAATAATATCATCTGATACATTTTTATATCAAAAGACATGAATACATGCGAAGTCACTTGGATACAAAACTTTTAAAAGTTTTGTTTTCCAATACGGCCTTACTAGTTCTATTCAGTCCTATTTTTAAACAAATTCCTTTAGATTTATATCTGCCGCATAGTTTGTATTGTGATTTCAAGACTGTGATTATAGACAAAGCTGACTTTTTTTTGAGCTTAGATTTATTTTTTGTTATAAAAATGATTAAATAAAAGGTCACATTTTACTAATATTAAAATCTAACATATTGTACCTTTAATAACACTATAGAGCTACTAATATATTATATATATAATAACATATATAGAGTTTTTTGTAGATGTAAAATTGTGTGGCTTTCTAATACTTTGTACATAACGCATGAAACTTGCCAAGTAATGTTACTATATTGTTGCATGATATAAACATTATGTGCTTGAAAATATATTTTGGGATATTTAAGTTGTCAAATTTACTGTTAATAAAGGTGATCAAGAAAAATCTTAAGCTACGAATAGTTCCTTGTACCAGCAACTTGATTATGATCACTAAAATGTCTGGAGGATTGACTATAAAATGGTTTGGTATGTGGACTTTTGATTTTAATCGAGTGTCTACGGATTTACTTTGACTTTCTATTTGTTCTTCAACAGTAGTACTTTTATTGATGGAGATCACGAATACTGTTATTTTTCTATTAATCCCCCTGTTCACCTATTTGTGAACCTTTCAACGTAATTGACTTAATGTGTATTTTACAATGAGCTTCTTCATCTTCTTTAACCGCATCCCTGATGCATTAAAAAAACCAGTTTCTAACTTCAATTATTTTTATTTACTCATACGTGGGAAATGCATAAAACTGTTTTTTTTTTATTACATTTTACATGAAGCAGAAAAACATTGATTACTTAGTCTTGGAATCTCAGTCCTTCATAAACATTTTATTTGGAAGCCTATTATTTTTAATGTTATTTCGTAAGCTTCATTCATAGCCAGATTTGAAATCATGGCTTTCAGTCTTGGGTGGCGAATTTCTGTTATTCTGATTCTCACTATAAAAGAAATGGTCTTTGGTAAGCAACACCAAACGTGGGTGTAAAAGTTATTGTTCAGACGTTAAATTTTGACTTTTTGACTTCTTCTCCGAAGGTCGCCGCGTATACAGAAAAGGAATGGTAATTATCATATTTTGACCTTTGTTAACATCAACAGGGATGACGGCCTGATCCTAGAGATAGCATGCCTTTCTACCCTAGCACATGCTCAAAAGCTAGTGCAGACGAACAAAGATAATCCATCCCATCTTACTCCCACGAAAGTATTCTAAAATGACAGCTGAGCTGCTGAAAGACACCTATCTCACATAACACTCGAAGAGGTACGTTTTTGCTAATGGCCACCTGAAGACATTTTACACAATCGACAATCTTGAACATGACCTCTAAAACGACAGTCGAAACATCTGAAAATAATAATATCTGCTAGATATTAAAGATTATATTTAATTGAAGAATATATATTTTTAAGTCACTAATTATTAAAACAATAGAAAATGTTTCAAAAAGAGAGGATGAATATAAACAGTTTATTGATCAATTTATAGATATAAGAGTATAAGCTTCCTTTGTTTTTTTAAGTAATTTTTGTTCCAAAAAAGAGTCCAACCATTTTATTATTTAAAAAAGAAAAATATTATCGGGTGGTTTTAAAATATCAAAAAGCATTTTCATTCCGTCATTTTATCGACTTGCCAGCACTAGACCCAACACAGTTCTTCTTCGTAGTATCAATCCGGTGGATTGGTTTGCAGCAACAGAATCTTGCATCTCGATCTCCATTCCTCTCGGTCCTCCGCAACCCTTTTCAGCTCAGCATAAGCGCTACAATTCATGTCATTATTGCACACAATATGTATATTATATTACATCACGCCTTGAGTGTAGGCAATTTCATCATCACCATTTTAACAGTATCGTCATTTGCAGGTTTATTATAGAGCCATCGTTCATTTTTTGCAATAATTAAAAATTATATAAGACAAATGTCTATAAACGAAAATGATTGAATCAACGTAAAAATGTTTGAATTTAAATAGACCCCCACCAAAAGAATGACATATTTTATTACTGGCATTGTAATTTTTTATGTAAACACATACGGAGAATACCGACGGATGGTGATTCTGTGAATGATTGAAGTCTCATATGAGGATTCTATAACGCTCACCATGAATACAATAAAGCATTGATTTTATTTATTAGATTCAAATAATATATTTGGTGCATTATTTTAGCGACAATTGCACTTGTTACACATGATTAAGCGCTGCAAGTAGAATGATGATCCGCCAACGTCAGAGACTGCAGCTTGACATTCATGCATAATCCTTATTATTACAGGAATTTACTAGAAATGGGTTGTCTTCACGGGACGACTTTTGTCTACTACCACTTTTAATTAATAGGCTATAAATCGCATTTTTTGGGTGAGGGATTAAATTCACACCAAACGGGGGTATCTTAGAGCTCAGAAATTGATTGAAAATATTTTTTATTACAATTTATTAAATATTAAACGCACCCAAAATACACGTATATATTTATATCACTCAAACATTATGTTCCATAGACAAATAATTTAATCCAGCGTGTTTATTTAACAATTATTAATGGCGCAAATAAAAATAAATACATATAATGATGGCTACTTTAATATACAATTACAGTACATACACATATTGATATATGTATAAATTATTTAATTATTTTTATAGTTATGTCAATTTATAAATCTCGATATATATATTTCCCAAAAAGGATTATAAATCGGTGATGTTTTTCCGTGAAATTTAATACTAATTATTAAAAAGCAACTGATTAGTTAATTTGTACACACTATTTGAAAATAAACTGATAAATAAAATTATTTTATGTAAAGTCTTTGGTGTTAAAGTCACGGCGTGCCAAGAACATACCTAGTGAATATTGAAATGTATATTTTACAACAGGTGTATGATGCGCTTGCGCTACCCTAGAACTGCAGTGTATAACTATTCACAACCACTCGCGTGCACTTGATGGAGTGAACTCTTCGGTAACGTATCTCTTCTGAACAGCTTCAATGTTTAAACCGCAAAAACGAACTTTCAAAATCTAATTGCCTTAAATCATATTACAAATATAACTAATAATTTGTACATTTTCTGCCGTATTTTGTAGTGTTGTGTTGTGCTAATAAATGACATTATGAACATTACATCTTCAACGAAAAGTTCGTAAAGTTTGAAGCTGTGCAAGGCGTCCTCATCAAATAAGGTAAGTAATTTTTTATTAAGTTCAATTGGCGATAAAAAATTTTTTGTAAATTTATTTAGACTTTCTCGTGAAGTTCTGTCCGCTGCAATGATCTGCATCGCAAAACACCGCCGCGTACATTATGTGTATTACTTTCGATACTTTTCAGGACGAAAGCCTTACAGGCTGGAAAAAATATTCTTCTACATTTTGAGAATACTTTCCAAATAAGTTTACAAATATTTTACTCGATTGACTGTAGATGAACAAAATAAATAAGTCGGGCTTAAATCGTCCTATTGTCCGGACATTCGTAATTCCGAAAAGTTGAACAATATTGTACTTTCGTAGGTTTGTGCTGCAAATTTTTTAGAGTATCATTGACGAGTCTGTATGTTTAGTAACAAAAGAAGTGGACAAATTTTTGATCACGTGTGGCTGGATTTCCATTATTATTTCGAGTCGCGGGCTTAAGTTAAGTTAAGTTAACTTAAGTTACACAATTTCATTAAAAATAAGTGTTTTTTTTCTATATTACTGTTAGAGTTATCAGTTTAAAGTGATAATATTTCATGTGGAATTTGTAAAGTGAATAAATGAGAAATAATATGCAACAAACGTTGAACCTTTAATGTTTTAAAGTATCGCTGTGTGTAAATGTTTAATTTCAACTATTTTACAAACACCCTAATTCGCTTCGCATACTAAAACGATTGACTTTTCAAGCAGCCGCCATTCTGTGTAAAGTCATTGAGACATTCGGAGTATATAAATAGTTATGATCAATTACAATTAACAGATGTATGGTGGAAATTTTTGATGGCTATGTGCTCCAGATGTGGAACGGAAATGGTATAAGAAAAAAATAGTGATACAGTATTAGTCAAATGTAGAATGATGTGTACACATTTCCAAATCCGCTCCTTTCAGATTGTGTGGCAGCGATTTTTTTTTGTATTTTAATAATTATATTTTTAGAATTGAAAAAATTCCGTTAAAAATATGCAATGTCGCACTTTGAGAAAAATAGATTACTCGGTAAAAATATCTGTGTTCGCTTGTATGCTTCCTGTAATAGCACCAAAAACTCCATGTTGAGTAAACTTCACGCCTTGAATGTAGACAATTTCTTCGTCATTTTCTAAACATTCCTTGAGCACTTATATTCAATCAGGCTTCGTTGATTATTTATAGTGCATTTATACTTATCAAACTGAGTGACTTTTTTTACAATAAATAACTAACCGGTTTATCGTGCAAAGTAGGCCTGAAATTCAATACAAAACTGACCGGAAAAAAAAATTAAGCAAAAAACAACGCCGCGCCAAAAGTGAAACCCTTAAAATATCAGTAGCAAAGAAGTCCCGTGTACTTGTATTTCATAAATTATAAATTAGACTTTAAAGCATTTTTTTGTAACTCTTAGAAAGACTGTTTTATCTGATTTAAATTCAATCGTCTATCAAATTTTAAGATAGACGTCTAATTTTATTTATTTCGAAGATTGGTATTCTTTGAACCGAATTGATTAAGTATAACCTTTTTTATGTTTCTAAGTCAACGTGTATTTTCGTGGACGGGAAAATTTTACTAAATGAAATATTACTATCCACTTTGAAAAACAGTTTAAAAATAAAATAGCAGTCTCACATCAACTTTATATTTATAAATATATCTATCTATTATATAAAAATAAGTTGGGTTTTCCTTCCTGACGCTATAACTCCAGAACGCACGAACCGATTTCCACGGTTTTGCATTCGTTGGAAAGGTATCGGGCTCCGTAAGATTTATAGCAAAGAAAATAAGGAAAAAATTAAGAGAAAAGCAGGAAAACAGGGAAAATATTTTTTCACACACAGCGCCATCTCTGATACATAGCATGTACTATAACGGCGCAAGTTACTACTTGGTAGGTGGTGTGTGACTTCTAAGATGGCGCCGGTGCGCAATACATTATTTGACAGCTACGCTTTGTACTCTGCTCAGTGAATTTCATGTGACACTTATTATGCGCACGTTCTTTCAAACGCTAAAAAAACGGTATTGTGTTCACTGTGAAATTGTGAAATTGTGAAATTGAGGTTAAGGTGAATTTAACCTCAAATACACGATCCACATAATTTTGTGAAATTGAGGTTAAAGTTATTCGTTTCCTAACAGTTCAATTGGAAACCATCGAATCAACCACGCGTATTATCAATTTCAACAGCGGGCATTTGTCCTTAAGGTGGTAAGTTGAACTGTGTAAATTATGTGGATCGTGCATTTGAGGTTAAATTCACCAGTCTGTCCGTAGTCCAAGATGCCGAGAGGATGACATGCGAACATTGGCCGCCGCACTAGACATGCAAGCCAGCAAAAAGTGTATTCACAGAACTTAAGCGAAGAAAGACAAAATATAATAAGAGAAAATGCCAGATTGAGACAACGCGTGAGCACACGAAGATCATTGGTATCATACAATCGCTAGGCATTCCATTATGATCACACTGCAAACTACAGTGATGATGACAATTTAGATATTGGACCAATGACGACTGTATGCCGATATTGCAATGCGTTAAAGTTCAAAAGAGAAAGGGCTGGATTGTGCTGCGCACGTGGAAAAGTCAAACTGGATCCATTACTTACACCACCACAGCCACTGAAACCATTGTTCGATGGAACTGATCCCGATTCCAACCATTTTCTTCAACGCATCCTTGAATACAATAACTGCTTTCGCATGACTTCCTTTGGATCTAATATCATTCGAGAAGGCGGCTTCATGCCAACTTGCAAGGTAAAAGATACAACACACACAACACACAATCACTCACACCAATCAAAAACACAAAAATAAAATTGCAACACATAACAACTACACATACACCACACACTACACCATCACACGATCAGAAGTCACACCGTATTCTTTAACAAATGATTGTTTGCCATTACAGATACAAGGACAAATATATCATTTGCATGGTTCAATGGTGCCAACACCAGATGAACTGCATCAATTTCTGCAAATATATTTCATTTCGTCGATGGTGGATTAGCTGAATGTGCAGTGCAATATACAGGAAACACAACAGTTAAAGAGCCGAATTATTGAACAGTTGCAAGCATTTTTTCACGCTAATAACGCTGTGGTTATAATGTGAGAAGATGGATATTATTTCAATATTAAAATGAAAAATCCATTGAATGGTGAGTATCAATATCATAGTTTTGATTACGTCATGACATACATTTTCCAGTGCTTAGTCTTGCTTTAGGTTTCCAATAAAAGACCGATTACACTGCTTATTATCACCAGGAAAATAACAGACTTAAATATTAGGGTCTGTTTGTATAGAGAAAATTGGACAAATAGCTGGCGACCGATATATAATCATTTATATTAACCCCTTTATAAATATACTAAAAATATGGATGTAAGCTTTACATACAAAATAGCAAATCGATTGTCTTAATTTCAGGTGAAGAAACTACCAAGAAGGTTAGCTCACCGAATAATTACGCATATCGTTTGATTATTCGTCGAAATGCTGACAACTATTTGCTGCAGTTTCATCGATTACTGCAACAGAATTCAACCAGACCAAATATATGATATCTTATGTGCCGAAAAATTAAACTTAATAAAATCCAAAATCTGCTCATTTATTACCCTTCAGGTGGAACAAAGTTCACCGGGTCAGCTAGTTTATAATAAATTTAGTATTTTACTAAGCAATATATTTTTTATAATCCTTGCCAAGTCTAAGTCTCGATTTTTTGCATAACAGTCAAGTATCTTAATCTTTCGGAAGACTTTCTTCCGAAATTTAAATAACTTTCTATAAAAAAAAGATATTTAAAAACACATATACTTTAAACATATACCTGTATAATAATATATTAAGTATAATTTATATTATCATGAGAGACATTGCTGTTTGATGTTAAATTTAAAATGAATATTTTTTATTGATAGAATACCTAACTATTATTATTATATTTATTTATTATATTAGTATTTGTATAGCGCTCTTTTATGACCGAATGATCATTTCAAAAGCGCTTCTTTGCCTCTCTGAGTAAAAAATGGGTTTTGAGTCTGCTTCTGAAGGATGTCTCCGCTTTAAGCTCTCTTATGCTTTCCGGTAGCGAGTTCCAGACCATTGATGCCGCGTAGCTGAAAGCACGATTCTCAAAGACCGTGCTAAGACTAACTCCCGTCAGCTGCAGGGTGCTTCTATTTGCTCGTGCTGATCTGAGTGTCTCTCCACGCGCGCTTATTTCTGAAGTCTTGATAAGTTCTGTCAAATAGTTCGTTGCAGTTCCGTTTAGTGCCTTATAAGTAGAGACCCGCATTTTTAGCATCTATTTTTTTCAAAATTAGCGCTATGGAGTATTTAAAAACATTGTATGACACAAATATCAAATATTTATCAATTACACTAGGTTTTAAAATATTTTTAAATGAAATTATTGACAAACATACATAAATATTATAGATATATGTATATACATATATATATATATAAATATACTAAGACATTAAACAAAATATTACAAAATACAAATTCAATTAAAGGTAGTATATATATACAAAAATAGGGCAATCATTAAAATATAAATTCAATTATTGAATTTTTCAGGAATGAACTCTAACAGTCACCAAGATCATTTATAGGAAATTTGAGAAGAAGCCGATAACGCAGAGCTTAATTAAGTTGTTTGTTTATTCTCCATAATAGAAATAAAAAAGAGTTACAATGTACACTATTGAATTTTATCTTACAAATAATAATATCTAACTAATATTTCTTGAAATAAATCATGGAGCATGTTTCAATGGATACATTTCTTAGATTAGTGCGATGATCAGTTACTATTAAATAATATTTGTTGAAGAGTCCTTCAACATCAATACTATTTACTGTACACCAAATTGATTTAATAACAGTACACTAAAAAAATTATACTTAACTTTTGTGGCCAATAATACTCGTAGTTGTAAAATATCTGGTTTTAAATAACTTTTTACAATTTCCAAAATTTTGATATCGTTCCATACATCGAGATATTTATAAAATAAATAATGGAAAATTCCTGTTTAACATTAATGGTACCTTTTGAACATGCTACTGATGGATTAAGAAGTTGTCTCGTAATACAAATTGGTCTTATTTATCACTAAATGAGACTCAAGTTTAAGAAGACTTTTTTGTAGCAGTTTCAGTTAAATAAATTTTCCAGTTCCTTTTTTATTGTTTCACTACTGAATGAAATTATTTGTATTGATTCTACAGAAAAAACTCCATTAATATGATTTTGTAGGCTCCGTTTTATGTTGCCAATTTCCTCCCATAATAAATTTGCGAAAGGATAGGTATGGTCAATGTGACCGGTGTAAAAATATTGCCATAGGCGATGTAAAGTGTGTCCATATAAGATACATATGTAAAAATCTATCATTTTATATTTATAACGGTGAAATTCATTTCATCTTCTTCGTAGTATCAATCCGGTGGATTGGTTTGCAGCAACTGAATCTTGCATCTCGATCTCCATTCCTCTCGGACCTCCGCAACCCTTTTCAGCTCAGCATAAGCGCTAGAGTTCATGTCCTCGAATACTTGCTGCAAATACTCCCGTCTAGGACGCCCTCTACAGTTTCTACCCTCGACCATCCCCTCCACAATATCGTGAAGAAGACCATCGTGGCGCATGATGTGGCCAATACATCGGGCTCGTCTCTCTGAGATGGTTCTTATTAGTTGTCTATCTTCCTTGATTATTCTGAGAACCTCATTGTTCGTGACGTGGTCTCTCCAGGAAATTCCGAGAATTTTTCTGTACGACCACATCTCAAAGGCCTCTAGTCTTTTTTTATCACTTTCAGATAAGCACAATGTCTCACAGCCGTACATTAAGATGCTCCAAGCAAGTGTTTTGGCAAAAACCATTTCATAAAAAAAGCAAATTGAGATTTTAGCATATATTTGCATATTCTATGAAATTCGCATTTATTAGCATCTATTCCGAATTTTAGCATCTATTTCGCATCCATTTCTCTACTTATAAGTTAGGTGGCATAATTTGCACTGGATTCTAGCCGGAACTCTCAACCAATGCATTCGGTGTAGTATTGGAATAATGTGACAGAATTTGGGCGCGTTGTACACACTAGTTGTGCCGCTGCGTTTTGTAACGACTGCAATCGCTGTAATTGTTTGGCTGGCTGGCCTGCGTGCAGTGCATTGCAGTAGTCCATTTTGGAGACTAGAAACGCATTTACCAAGCTCTTTGTAGCGTCTCTGGGAAGCATATTTTTACCAACCGTATCTGCCGAAGGTTAAAGAATCCAGATTTCACCATTTTTGTGATGTTACCGCTAAGGTTGAGGAACTGGTCAATTTCTAATCCTAGCAGCTTGACGCTTGTAGAAGGGATGACATCATTACCACATATGGCCAAGGGTTGTTAGTCCAATAGATGTTGTCTTTGAGCTGTGGCCATAAAGAGGACTTCCGTCTTTTCCAGATTGAGAGCGAGCCTTTTTTTTGACATCTACTGTCCGATCTCCTCTATACAGCCGACCATCCTTTCTTTAATGTTATAAATGACCTCGGGCCCACAAGAAGAGCTGGCAGTCGTCTGTGCAGCAGTGTACTTTTATTTCCCATCTCACAGCAATCTCCTAAATTTCCTTGATGTATATTATGAATAACAATGGGCCGAGTACTGAGCCTTGTGGGACACCACATTATAGAGTAGATGGTCTCAACATTTTATTCTGCAGACATATGGTTTGCTTACGGTTTTCTAGATATGACTGAAACCAGTCTAGGGCCTTTCTAGATATACCGTAATGTATTCTTAGTTTTCTTAGAAGGATCGCTTGGTCTACAGTGTCGAACGTTGCACTCATATCTAAAAGAGTCATCATAGCGATATTTACACTTTCAATGGTCGTTGTCAGGTCTGAGAGAAGTCGCACCAGGCCCATTTCTGTGGAGTGGTATTTTCTGTAAGCCGATTACTTCCTAGCAAAGAGATCGTTGCATTACACGTATTTTTTGAGTCTTAGAGCCACAATTTTTTCTAGTATTTTGGAAACGAATCGGGTACCGATGCGAACAGGTTAAGGGTTTTATAAGTTAGTTAACTTTAAACAATGTTCCCTTTATGACGAGAGGTTGGCTGCACTGAAAGTTCAAATGCTGAGCAAATCAATCCAGCTTATGCACGGGACAATCTCAATTTTTTTGTAAATATTGTCATAGATGGATATTTTTTAACAACAATATTTTTATAATTATTTTATTTTTGAGAATTAAGTCATTATAATGAATTTAAATGATTATTTATACAAAAATTGTTTTAAAATAAAACGTTTAAGATTACAGTACTATTTTATTTCTTACATTATGTAACGAAAACAAACATAAGTTTGATGTTGTGGCTTTTGGGTTGATCAATGTCTCATTGTAAATTTTTGCAGTCATTTGTTGTGTAGGATTCAAAGTTTGACGGCGCACACGATGCAAAACATCCTCAGACATGTCATCTCTATACTTAACCCACAAATCTTTTGGATTCGAGGGGAAACATTTCGATGTGATAATCGCAAATAGTGTACGAATTTGATGCGGCGATGAAGATATTACGGAATCCTTGAGCGTATCATCCCAGTGCGAAACGTTCTCAAGTAAATGTAATAGTTGACATGCCTCACGGTAAGTCACACACAGCTGTCCATTAACTGTTCTCAGTTGCTTAAACGATGTCGGACCACGAACATTCACCAACAACAACCGCAAATAATAACATTAATCGTTATTTGGATGTACTGTGTTGATGCGACCCAGAGCGTCTGAAGCAAATACATTTGGATGTCCTTCAACTGGTGTTCCTTGTTTTCGACGCTGAACGATTTTGATGATGCATTCCATGTGTAATAGCGTGGCATGTCAACATTCAGCAAAGTGCGAGCAAAATCATCAGTTTGACAGACTGTGAAAAAACTTGTTAATGTTGTCGACGGTGGACGTGCCGCTCTGTCTGCCGCGTTCGATTCATTAAAATAAACTCGTTGACCATTTTCTAAATGGACTGCCAAATGGACTACTGTAGGGTGTCTTTCATGGATCGTAATTGAAAAGATACGCCAAATTGCTTCGTTGCTACTTACATTGCGACCCATCTGGTACTGTGATATTTCATCATTTGCATTGGTTACAGCGAAGACAGCCAAGCCATATCGCTACCTTTGTTAACATATTTACATATGTACTTTATCGAATATTTTCTTGATCTGTCTCTCTCTGGTCATCAGTGAGGTTAGCACGTGAGGTAGCTCTTTGCACATTTGATTGACTGCGACGACCTAAGTCAGGTCGTCTTCTCCTCGGCACCGTAATTAATCAAAGTGAGAAAAATTCTCGCTCACTTAGCAGTAAAGTGTCACTATCACAAAATATCAACAACAACAAAAAGAACCGCGTCACTGTTGACAGTTCACTCGTTCGCTTTGCGGTTCCATTTCGCAGAGGTACCAACCGATGATGTTGCCATATACTACAGATCACCAAAGTAAAGAAAGTTCTCGCGCACTCATAGATATCGTAACACAATATCGTAATACTTTTTTCCGTGTGCGACAGGATGGATTGACATATTAGTTGGTTGTCAAATCTAATGTCAAATATTATTGTTGCGTTCAGAAATTTAATTTGTGACAAAACTTAATATTTATAAAACAAAATAATCTGATAGATTAACAACCGAAGTTAGCTAAAATTAAGTTTCGCGAAGCCGACCAAATTGAAAATCAGTACTACTGATGATCTATTACATTTTGTGACTATACCATTTGGTCGCATTCGCGATATTATCACTTTTTTGAGTTTCGGAACACGACAATAGATCCTCCAACGCGCACGCGAAGACTATTTTGATAGATATGATTTTATTTGAACTTTGTACAGCGGTAATAAATTGCAAATTGACTCTTCGAAGTTAGGAACACACCTACATTTCTTGGACAACAGTGAGTGATTATAATTTAATATGAACTATATTGAATAGAAATAATATTGATATATAGATATAGATAAATATATAGATAATACGTACCGATAAGCTGTGTCAAGTGCGCGGTAAACACTATGCACACGCAGCGTTATTCGTTCACAAAGCGCGTCATGTCAACCGCGCGGTAAATATTATACACACTTCGCGTTCTCATAATAACAC
Source organism: Glossosoma conforme (assembly GCA_022606575.1). NCBI lineage: Eukaryota > Metazoa > Arthropoda > Insecta > Trichoptera > Glossosomatidae > Glossosoma > Glossosoma conforme. The sequence goes on along the minus strand of JAGTXR010000141.1, from coordinate 51,820 downwards.
GCGGTGCGTGAAATGAATAAAGCATATGAAAGATGATATTGTGTATAGATCTTTTAATATGTTAACGCGGTCATGTCAACTGCGCGGTAAATATTATGTACACACTTCGCGTTCTCATAATAACACGCGGTGCGTGAAATGAATAAAGCATATGAAAGATGATATTGTGTATAGATCTTGTTTATATGGGACTTTTATATGGGAAAAAGAAAAGGGCTGTTTTTAGGGTTTTCCCGGCAATTATTATAATTTTTCTCACCTTTTAAACCTTCCTTAGACCTCCACGAACATTTCAAGACCAAGATAAGATAAATCCGTTTAGCCGTTCTCGAGTTTTAGCCAGACTAACGAACAGCAATTGATTTTTATATATATAGATAGATAGATAGATAAGTTTATAAATAATAAGCACTTATAATAAAGCATATAATCAGTCGAATTTTAGTTATATATAATAGATATATAATAAATAGTTACTGACATGTTTTTTCATAGTATACATATAATATTTAACGTCGTTCCTTACTATTTTTGTTCCCATATCTGGAACATATGGTCACCAAATTTTTCCGCCACTTAGTTCGGTCAGCTGTCACTGTGCATTCCTCGTTCTAGGAGATATTTGCAACTGAAGGTCCATTTGGGAACAATGGTTCCGGACAACCTCCAGAACAGAAGTCTGAGTGCTTTGAAGAATGGGTAGCTGTTGAATTCGAGGCATATTTTAGGGTGATTTGTTAATCGCGTTTTGTAAGGAGTTCATATGATTAGCCCGACGATCCCAAGGCATGGACCATTTTGTCTTTATGTGTGACTCAACTCAACTCAATTCAATAAGTCCATATATTATATAATTTAACTGAATCAATTTATTTTTAAAAAATAAAGTAAATAAAGGATTTAAAATTTATATAAACTAATTTATTTCGAGTTTAACAAAGTAAAACAATATTCATGTTTGATATGTTGGAATGTGGGAGTGAAGTGCAAGTGTTGGGATCTGTGGATTGCTGAGAACAAATTGTTATGCGTGTTAGAAAGAGATCAATGGAGATACACGGATATTCCGAACATATAAAGAAAAAAATAAGAACACGGTATATTGTTACGGGGAATTTAATGCCAGTAAGTATGCTTAAAATTTTAACAGTTTTAAACGTTGAAAATTTAACAGAATATTTACATCAGATTGGAGTTGAACGATTAACTAGATTCTATTTATAAGCAAGTTCCACAAGTTATTTTTATAATAATGAAAGGTTATTAGTAGGAAGTTGTTACTTGGTCAGTCTTAGAGCGGATACATAATACAGTGTCGTCTTCCGGCGGGCGGCGGTATTCGATCAGGTTACGAGAGAAAAGATGGCCATCTGCTTATGGAGAGCCTCCTCAACTCTCAGCTAGATAGGTGCAATAGTATTTTAAGTGAGCTCCGGTGAAAGCGATTCTAACGAAATCTATGGGACAAGGCAAAAATTAATAAACAAGACATAGATACCGAAATTGGTACAATTGATAAAACAGAACACCGCTAGATATATTTTTAATTAGTACTATGCTTACCTAAAATAAATGTGGTAAGAGTATATCTTCGCTATATATTATATTTTCTACATGTGTTTCATCAATTTTTAATACTAGTAAATCAATATTACGTACACAAAAGCGATAACTTTCTGGAATTATTAATTATTGTAACTCTGAAGAACATTCACTGCTGAAGTGAATTATGATCTTTTATTCAGAGCTTGGCGTTAAATTTATCTCACAATCGGTGTTCCTTCGCTGTTGTCTTGTTTAGTGTCATCATTTTACAAGCGATGTCACGGGATCGATGTTGGCGCGTATTGGACTTTCTCAGTATTTCATTCGCATCCCTTGACTGAACTTTTATTCAAATCTAAAATTCTGTGAATTCGTTTCTGATTTTGGATTAATTTCCTCAAGCAATATCATCGTCTACTTTTTATGTTCAGGAAAAGCACTGACTTTCTCTCTCTCAGAAAATAATTACAATATCTAACACATATAACATGCAAATTATGATAACACAATATTTATTTTAAAGCTTCTTAAGAAAAGTATACTCAAAGGGGTTAATAATTTTTTCACTGTATAAATCATAAATCGAAAAAAAAAATTGGATCACTCAGTTATGCTTACCAAACCAAAAGTCGTGCGCTCGATCCCCGACGGAGATCAAAAATTAAAAAAAAAAATCGTAATCGATTTATAAGCTCTATAAATATCCCCGGTTGGTGTAAAATTGATTCCTCACCCGTAAAATGCCAGTCATAGCCTATTAATAAAAATTGGTGATAGGCGAAAGTAATGCCGTGAATACCACCCACTTATAGTGAATTTGTGTAATAATAAGGATGATGTGTGAATGTTGTCATAGTCTTTAACGTTGGCGGATCAGCACTCCGCATGCAGCGTTAAGTCATATGTAGAATGGTAAGGATCATAAAATCCACAGATGAAACTTCAGAATCATTATCACCATTTTTCGGTATTCTCCTGTATGTGCTTACATAAATAAAAGCCAATTTTCCTATACTTACTCTCCACCTCTCACCCAAATATTATCTACTTCTGTCTTACTTTCCCACACAGTTCCATTTTCATCCCCACCTACCTCCAAATGTTAATGCGGCTTTGGTGGTTTTTGTGGTTTTCGATCTTAGTGATTCCTCACAAACTCACATTTTACGAGTATGAAATAGGAATATATTTTACTGAACGTAATAATATTGCTGATAAGCAATTATGTTCGTTTAAAATGTTCATAAATGTTTGTCAACTGTGTTATTTTAAATCAATTTTCTTACACCAGTTGTGGTGAGGAGATGCGCGGGAAAGTCGATGGAAATCGAAGGTGAAGGCGCCGATGCGGATGAAAAATAAATCTGTTTCTTTTTAAATTTTCAGCGGTTGTTCTCTTCCAAAAGCAAGCTCCATCAACATTCTTCAATTATCAATCTCGAATAATGTCAAATATTACGAGTCAATTAAGTATAAAGACGGTCTCGCTTCCAAAAAACTAGATGTTTTATATAGATCACGTCGGTATTTCAAAGATAAACAATTTCTTCTTCTATATAAAGGACAAATCCGACCTATCCTTGAATACGGCAGTCACCTTTGGATCGGAGCCCAAAAACACCTTCTAAGCTTAATTGACTCAGGTCAAAGAAGATCAATTCGTTTGATAAACAATGACACTCTTAAGTCTAACCTGCAATTAATAGAACACAGGCGTAAGAATGGTTCACTTAGTCTTTTCTACCGTTATTACCACGGTTGCTGCTCTTCGGAACATAAAGAACTAATTCCTCCTGCTCCCGCCCACAACCGACAAAGTCGTCTTACACTTGCCGAACATCCATACACGGTTAATGGGTGTCGACCAAGAACTGTCAGTTTCCAAAGTTCCTTCCTTAATGCCATATATATGGTAAGCTTTGGAATGCTCTTCCAGCGTCTGTGTTTCCTTCTTCCTACAATCTGAATCTCTTCAAGAAACTGATAAATACACACTTGCAATCTCCTCAACCCACATACAAACACGAACACAACACACGTTTCCCGAATGCAGCGTCCAGCCTCCCTGACTGAGCGTCATAGAGCGCACTAGTCTTGATCGGATGTGCTCTCCTGCATGCGATTACATAAAAAAAACCAGGTCGATTACTTTTTATAACACCGATACTCGCAGCTGAGTATTCACTATCTAGTATTGCCATTATTGACTCATCACCGTGATTAAACAACTGAGTTAAATATGATCAAAAACCATGATGTTTGTCGATTCTTTATTTTCATTTGTTTCCAACATTATTATTATCTGGAAATATGATTTTCATATGTGAAGTAAATTTTTATATACCCCGAAAGATATGACAAGGTTTTTCTTCAACATGACAACGCACGACCCCATGTTGCAAATGTTGTAAAAAACTACCTCGAGAACCTCAAATGGGAAGTCCTACCCACCCGCCGTATTCACCAGACATTGCCTCCTCCGATTACCATTTGTTCCGGTCGATGACACATGGCCTGGTTGAGCAGCGATTTTCTTCTTGTGAAGATACCGAAAAATGGGTCGATGACTGATTGCCTCAAAAGACCAAGACTTTTTCCAGCGTGGAATCTGCACGCTATCTGAAAGATGGGAGAAGGTCGTAGATGCCAATGGACAGAATTTTGAATGTTCTGAGTCTGATAGTCTTCTCAAAATAAACTGTTGATTTTTATAAACAAAAAAAAACATTATTTCCCATTAACTTTTAATGAAATATTTCGAACGAAAAAAATGGACAAAAATGTGTTGGCTGCGATTTAAGTCTAATTACTTTTGTATTAGTTTTAAGCTTTATAGAGCTTGGAAAGCTTTGTAGAGTAGTTATTCCCATAGTGGGAAGAGGCACCACAGGGGCAACTAGGGTTCGAAAGTAAATTAAATGAAAAACCTGTGAATTATTGTTCTAGTACAGTGGTTCTCAACCGGTGCACCGCGAGCTTGTTGCAGGCGCACCACGAAAAAATGGGTAAAAACGAAAAAATCCGCAAAATAGTGAAAAAAAAGTTGTATCTACATTCATTATGTATCACTTAAGTATGAATTATTAATCTTTTTTCGAAATGAAGTTCCGGATGACTTTGTTAAATATCTTCAAAATAATGATTGGTATACTAAAGTAGCATATTAAGGAGATATTTTTAATTACTAAAATAACGTTTACACAAAAATTCAATGAAAAAACGTAAAATATTTGTCATCCATTGACAAATTGTCTGGATTTAGGAAAAACGTAACTTTTGAAAAAAATCGAATAATAGAAAAAATATATATATGTTTCCTTCACTCAACGAAATTATTCCCGAGGAAATTATTTCCGCGATAATAGATCATTTAACTTTATTAGAAGAAAATATAACACATTATTTTCCTTCTTTAAATATAGAAAATTTTGACTGGATACGAAATCCATTTGCTACAATTGATACACCATATTGTGGATTTTCATACGCCGAAGAAGAATGATTAGCCTCTTTGTCGACTGACCGCACTCTAAAAATAAAAATTTTCGAAATGACCATGGAGGACTTTTGGATTTCTGTTCAAGATAAATATCCAGTTCTTCGCATGGAGGCACTGAAAAATTTGTTACAGTTTTCAACTTCATATTTATGTGAGCTTGGTTTCTCAACAATAACTGATATGAAAACTAAAAAACAAGAAAGACTTAGAAATTTACACGAAGAATTGAGGATAGCTATATCAAATATTTGACCGAATATTTCTGATCTGCAAAAACCAACCAGCTCAGGTATCCCATTGATTGATTTTTGATCAATGGGATACCTGATCATCAATCATACGCCGAAGAAGAATGATTAGCCTTTTTGTCGACTGACCGCACTCTAAAAATAAAAATTTTCGTAATGACCATGGAGGACTTTTGTATATACATATCCCTTGATAGATACAACGCAATATAAATATATCACCGCAAAGTGCTCTATTAGTTTTATTTATCTCTATTAGCCTTTGAGTTGTTTACGTCACAACAATATACTTACCTTCCATGCCTGAGAGTCTTTATCTTACCTAAGAAAATGTTTATTAACTCATAATACTCATAACATCAAAGAAAACCCACGCTGCTATGTTATTTTAGTAATTTTAAGATAATAACATCAAAGGAATAAAATAAATATATTTTTGTGCTTTTTTTTCATGGAAAATTATATTTTTTGTAAAGAAAATATAACCTTACTTATAATACTAGCTACACCAAGCTTCATTTGAAATAAACTTCAAATCAAGCCATATTAAAATATGATCATGTAGAAATCTCCAATTTTGTAAATCTACAGAGTATATCAATCGTCGTGTTTCTCTCAAAACATTTCATGAAGTAAATATAAGGAAGGGACGACACTACCTGGAGGGCTTATTTAATTCTAGGTATCGATCAGTTTAGGGACCTTGGGATCTTCAACCCGTGACTGTGTGAGTAATCAATATCTTTTTATCCATTTAAAAAAAACGTCGATTTTAAAATGAATCAATTAAAATTTTCATCTCAAGATCATTTACTATATTTTTCTATGCTACATATATTTTTTCTACCCTGCATATACTTTTTCTATAAATTTTATTAAATGCGATTTTTTTTAAATTTTACAGTTTCTGGTTTTTGATATTGCAGTAATGTGGATGGAGAGTCTGCAGTCGTCGTAAATGTGATTGTTGTTTGAGCAATATCGATTTTACTTGGAATTTTCTCCCAGCAACTATATAGATAATTTGTAATGAGAAAACCTATCTAAACTTACTTGAGCGTCTAGAACTCTAGAATATGCACCGTTAACACTATAAGACCGCTTCTTAGCTGGAACAAATGTCGCTACATACTGTTACACCTATTTTATTTCAATCGTCACGATCATCGTCTTGTGTCGAGCTCTGCCGAGTAAATTTTATGCCGGGTTTCCAAAGGCCTTTCAATACCATTAAGACAGTGACGTCAGACTAGTACTTCCACAAATTCAATAAAGTAGCGGATGTTAGAATCTAGCGGATGCCTGCAGGTTATTTTACTGGTTACCGGATGCAGTTAGATGGCATTGGCGTTTCTATAATATCGCATCATGGTTCCCGCCCTGAAATAAACTGATTTTGCACTTAGCGCAGCTGTGTACCGCTGAAATTTCACTATTTAATTATTGCCTCGATAAAAACATTTTTGTACTAGCTGAGTCGGGGGAGAGCGAGGTTAAAGGAGAAATTTAATAAAATGCCGCTTCAATTTTTATTATCGGATTTAGTTTTTTCTCGTCAATACATTAATAATATATCATGTTGATGAAATGTGATATTGTTTAGTGATTTTTTTAAAAGGTTGATTTATGTTATAGTTGTTTCAAGCATACTACAATATATTTATTGAAAATATTAAACGTAATTAAGAACTTAAGCCAACGATTCCAATTTTTTTCTTCTGGCCACATACATACTCGTATATTTCTAACGCAACACTTTACTAATATGACGAAAAAAATATAAAAACGTCCTTTTTCCTATTTTTTTTTTTGATTTTTAAAAAAGTCAAAAGAATGTGTTTACATGCATTTATTTAAGATAATGAATAAGTTAATATTTTCGCATTAAAAATGTTGGCGTTGAGTATCGTTAGTCTAAGGCTAAGACGCTTAGACTCTTAGCCATTCATAAAATGTTCGCGTTGAGTATCGTTAGTCTAAGGCTAAGACGCTTAGACTCTTAGCCATTCATAAAATGTTGGCGTTGAGTATCGTTAGTCTAAGGCTAAGACTCTTAGACTCTTAGCCATTCATAAAATGTTGGCGTTGAGTATTGTTAGTCTAAGGCTAAGACGCTTAGACTCTTAGCCATTCATAAAATGTTGGCGTTGAGTATCGTTAGTCTAAGGCTAAGACGCTTAGACTCTTAGCCATTCATAAAATGTTGGCGTTGAGTACCGTTAGTCTAAGGCTAAAACGCTTAGGAGGTGAGGATCTTCGGGTCAAACTAACCTGTTACGGAGTTGTCTCTTTTATATGCATTGTTTACATTCCTCCAGCAAGTAACTTAAGAGATTCTATTTTTTTTCGCAAATTTTTTGAGTCAATTTAATCTCGTTGGAGGAAGGAGCATTGTTGAGATGGGCGACTTTAATCTCACGTCAGCTCGTGTCGAGAGCGAGCTAGCATTTATGTGTGCAGTTTTTGGACGCGTTCAGTGCAGTAACGTTCTTAACTCAAATAAAAATATTCTAGATATAATATTTAGCTACATGCTTTGTCTATTTCTCGATTAGTATCACTTATTATTTGTGAAGACATGTATAATCCGTCTCTTTGTTTTGTTTATGATGTTAGAGGGGTACGCTCAGATAAATCTGATTTCCCGCACCACCAAGTCCCTGTTTTCTCTGGATGGAATTAGCAGAAAGGTTTGTGTTTTGTTAGAAAGTCACTGCCGCTTAACGGAAGGTGATATATGAAGTGGTTTTCGAAGTGTGCGGGACATACAAGCGAAACATTTGTATCATAATAAGTGGAAGTTTACTCACAGTAAAGTGGACTACGAAATGTTTAGTTTGCTTCGTGCAAGAGTAAAACGTAATGTTCGACTGGCCTATCGGGCATACGTGGAATCGATGGAACGCTGCATTTAGGACGACTCTTGAATATTTTGGAACTACATCAGTTCATTCAGGAGAGACGGCGGTTTTATTGATGTGATCAATTGGAAAGGCCAACAATATAGTGGGACTCAGGTAGTTGAGGCAATTGCAGGTTACTTTAAATCTGTATATTGTAATCAGCCGCCTAAACTCGATATTTAACTTATAACAAGGCAGCCATCAAATGGGCCCTCATTTATTGATGTCTCGTCTATCAGAGTGGATGATGTATCCCTTCATAAGTAAACTTAAAAATACGCGATAAATTGGGCCAGACGATTTTGAGAAGAGTGGAGATCGAGATGCATAGGAGAACCCTTCATAGAAAGTGCACTACTGGAGGGTTGATTGTAAAACTATATATATAATCTAGAATGTTTTAAAATGTATAAAATAATGTGTTAATAAGATATAATTAATATTCAAACATACTATATATTTAACTTTCCGATCTTAAAATTGTAAATCAATAAAAATAAAAATATAAGATGAAATTTGACACATTTACTTGAATAAATAATTGTAATTACTTCAATACTAATGAAAAATGTGTAAATAATAAGCAAATTATACAATTTATTATTAGTTGTTTTAAATTCAATTAAAAAAAATGGAATAAACATTAAAATATTACATTTTCCAATGAATTTCATTGTTGAAGGATCAGTTGAATTCCGAAAATATATGCAATTAAGCTCTAAAGTCTAAATAAATGTTGGCATAAGAGACATGTTCGATAGACAGCCAACAAAACATTTTGCTTTGATGTGACAGAATGTTGTCCAGCTCACCTCGTTCCAACAATTGACGGAGGCACAACACCGGCCTGAATTCATTTTTAGTCATGTGAAAGCAATACCTGTAATTTATTCGACGAATTTCTCCCGCACTAGTTTCCCAATCACGGGTAGCACCCTAAGTGGGGTCGCCAACAGTGTTATGTGGACCATAATCATGAGTTAATGAAAACTCAGGTGAACTGAGATGCATTATGACTCAAATATTCTGTTACACCTTTATTAAATAGCTAGCGTGTACCCGGCATGCGTTGCAATGCCACTCAAAAAATGAACCACGGTTCTATGAAAGCGCCTCGTTTTTGTTTTAAAATATTCAGTACCTTTCGTAGGAACCTACTTAAAGTACCTACAGTTATTGATTTGATTTTTAAGAAGAAAAGGTGAATACCTACTTTTAAAATACCGATAATATGTTATTATTATCGCAAATGTCAATTTTAAAGTAATTTAACAATAAAAAACAAATCTTATGTATGATAATTTAATATTCAATAACAATAAAAATTAAGAAATGCAAATAAAATGTAATATTTTAATAAATGAAAAATTAAATAAAGAAACACACATTCTAAGTAAACTACACCAAAAAAAAAAATTTTCACAAAATAAAAATGTAATGTTAAATTGGAATATGATTTAAGTAAAAATGAAATGCAAATGGATTGTTCAATCTCATTGGGATATTTTTTTAAATTTTTTTATTCAAACCAATATAAGAGAATACATACAGTTAAAGATTTAGTGACAATAAATACACTCATTTTTTCTTTTTTCTTTTCTTTTTTTTTTATTTTTTTTTGTAAATTCGCTTACCACGCCACTTAAAGATGAATCTTGTGTATGGCGTGGGCTGCATCCATGAAATTACAATTTTTCTCAATTTTACATCATTTTACACAATTGTTACATAATTTTATACAATCTCACCCAATCTCAACCAGACTAATTAAGGTACTTAATATTTATTATACATAAAGCATATACATTCTATTTATTTAGCGAATCGTTATTATTACAAGATAATAAATAATAGACAATTACAGATTAATGATACATTTTTTTCTTTTCAAATCAGAAAGAAATATACAAAAATATTATCAAATATTTATAAATAATAATACTTCAGGTACATTTCATTGTTCTCATTGTTATGTGACGACATCAGTTCTGTTAAAGGTGGAGAAGCACTGGCTTAGAGAAACCCATCTGGAAAAACGAAAAAATTATTTTCGATAGTTGCCCACAATCGTAATATATATTTTTTTAGCAAATTTCTCGTCTTGTTTTGAATGATATTTTTTAACGTATCAGCTGCCTAGCTGGAGCATATGGCTTCGACACAAAGTTGCGCTATAAATGTTCTGTCGGTCTCGTCACAATCGAAATAATTGTATTTTTTTGTCGTTCGACACATAGCTGACAAACAGATTCAAGTAAGAGAGCCTAGGGCAGTGTTGGGGCATTGCGCCTCAGAGGTGGGACACCACGCTTCAGATATGGGACACATCGGCAATTATCAACGATTCCACGTATAAATTTAATAGAATATATTAATTCACGACTAAATGTACCCACGTGCATTCAGCAATTTCATCGACCGCTATTTTTGCATAGTGGCAATACTGATTATCTAAATTCGACAGATACTTCATTTGGCTACACGTGTTACCAAGAAATGCTCTCTAAAGCAAAACACATACCCTTAACGCAGTGCTTTTCAACCTTTTGATGTCACGGTGCACTTTTGATCATGGAAAAAAAATGGCGGTGCACCAGAATTAAGTGTTCAAAAAAATATGAGGACATAATTTTTGTTACATATTTATATAAAAAAATTAGTAACATACTTAATTAAATACCTTTTTTTTAACATATTTCTTTTTAAGTTAAGTTATATTTAAAAAAAAGTTTCATATTGAATATACATTTAGTTCGTAATTTTTTCCTTAAAAAACAATTTTATATTTATACGCGTTGTATTAAAAATATTTGTATTAATATTTGAAGGTGAAAAAAATCTAGAAAGTGGGTTATTTCCCTACCGCCTCTTATCCACCCAAAATGTCGTCCCTCCTTCATAAAAAGTAATTTATATTTTCAATCAAAAATCAATCAATGGGATACCTGAGCTGGTTGGTTTTTGCAGATCAGAAATATTCGGTCAAATATTTGATATAGCTATCCTCAATTCTTCGTGTAAATTTCTAAGTCTTTCTTGTTTTTTAGTTTTCATATCAGTTATTGTTGAGAAACCAAGCTCACATAAATATGAAGTTGAAAACTGTAACAAATTTTTCAGTGCCTCCATGCGAAGAACTGGATATTTATCTTGAACAGAAATCCAAAAGTCCTCCATGGTCATTTCGAAAATTTTTATTTTTAGAGTGCGGTCAGTCGACAAAGAGGCTAATCATTCTTCTTCGGCGTATGAAAATCCACAATATGGTGTATCAATTGTAGCAAATGGATTTCGTATCCAGTCAAAATTTTCTATATTTAAAGAAGGAAAATAATGTGTTATATTTTCTTCTAATAAAGTTAAATGATCTATTATCGCGGAAATAATTTCCTCGGGAATAATTTCGTTGAGTGAAGGAAAAATATCTATTTTTTTTTCTATTATTCGATTTTTTCAAAAGTTACGTTTTTCCTAAATCCAGACAATTTGTCAATAGATGACAAATATTTTTACGTTTTTTCATTGAATTTTTGTGTTAACGTTATTTTAGTAATTAAAAATATCTGCTTAATATGCTACTTTAGTATACCAATCATCATTCTGAAGACATTTAACAAAGTCATCCGTACCTTCATTTCGAAAAAAGATTAATAATTCATTCTTAAGTGCTATAGAATGTAGATAAAACTTTTTTTTCATTATTTTGCGGATTTTTTCGTTTTTACCCATTTTTTCGCGGTGCACTTCCAACAAGCTCGCGGTGGACCAGTGCACCGCGGTGCACCGGTCAAGAACCACTGCCTCTAAGCAAAGAAAGTACGTGTCCAAGTAAGATTCATTGTGAGGTCGAAGTTGCGATTTGTCGGGTAACTTTTGGTATGTAAACAAGAATACTTGGCCTAAAAAAACAAATATTGTACATAGTATAAGAGTGATCACAGCATGTTTAAAGAACGGTTTTTTATCTATCACTCATGTTAAGAGCTTACAAATAAAAAAATGACATATTTTAGTTTCTATAATATTTTTATGTAACTGGTATACATCCTATATATAACTTAGTCTATGAATAGACTTTGACTTTGATGGATGTTTTTTATTTGATTTCTTTATTTAATATGTATAATTTCAACCAGCAAATAAATTTCAGCTTGTGGTCAACCCTTTTATAAGTACAGTGAGGCCCCGCTTAACCCTGTCTCGTTTGGCGCTTTTTCGGTTTCGCGCTCTTTTATTTAAATCCGGAGTTATTTCCCGAAATTGTGTATAAATAGTGGAAAAAAAGTGGAATTAACGAAACACACCGGCTTAGATGAGGTAAATGTTGAAGACGTCGAAGAAAAATTTCAAGAAACAGCAGCTAGTCTTTTTAATGATGAGCTCAAGGAATTAACTGAGCAAGAAGAAAACAAAAATTTTGTTATTAGTGATTTTGAAGAAGAGCAAAAAGAACTTTCGACGGTGTTTGTAAAAAAGAGTTTGACCACTATAACTGAAATTATGGACTGATTTGTTGAAAATAATTCAAATTTTGACAGGAGTTCAATAGCAGGGGTGTTATAGATGCTTTATGTACTTATCAACCACTTCTAACAGAACGCAAAAAGAAAACGCAAGCTACATTAGATGCCTTCTTGACAAAAAGGCAAAAAATTAGAAACACAGAATAGGCTACATGATCTAACTGACCTAGAATTTTATTCGTTTATATTGTTTTTTTTGTAAGAAATCATTTTTTTGTTTTATTTTTATTATAAAAACCTAACCATTAAATTTAATTCCTAGCCCAATTATTTTCATGTTAAGATAGCCTCGTTTCGCGCAGTTTCGCATTACGCTCTACTTTGATGGAACGTATCCCGCGTTAAGCGGGGCCTTACTGTACGACGTATCGTGTAAGCTTTACATGAAAATCTCATTTAATAGCTTATATTCTATATTGTATAATACGGTGTTTGCCGTGAATTTATGTTCACATATATTATATCAGTTCTTGAATATTTAAAAATCAACGACCATTTCAAGACTGATTTTTTATAACGACGTAAAATATAAACAGCTATCGATGTTGGCAGATACTGAGCAGAAATAATATGACGTCGCTGACATGAAGAAGAAAAAGACAATATCGATTGAAATACTAATGAAGTATTGGCTCGCAGATTGCTTATATACTGCCTGTAATATGAGTGTAATGTAGTGTATGTAATACGTGCAAGAAATTAATTTTTCACGTAAGTTAAATTAGTAATGAGTTGTTGTATCCGCTCCGACAAAAAATGTTATTTTTTTCGGAATTAGAAACAGCGTAGGTATATGCAATGTTTAGATTAGTGAAGGATAATTATAAAATGTTACCGACACGGTGATTCTACCTATGTGTAAGTATAAGAATGTAGTAATGTATGTTTGTCGTTCATGCCTTAGTACAGGTAGTAAATGGAATGTGTACAAAATGTAGTGTAATTTTATAACGCAAATTTTCGGTTAAATTTATTTGTGCGGATAATTATTTTTATGAATTAAATTTTGATTTCGTATAATTTCATCGATGCAACAAATTCACAAAATGAAAGTTCTCTGCCCCGAGGGGGGGTTTATAGTACCCCTCCCTACCTTCCAACACAATTCTCACCAATCAAAATATCGAATTATAAAATGCACATTAAAATTCAAATGATACCATTATGTGACGTTCTTTTTTTTCGTTTTTTACGAAAAAGCATTTGCGAAAAAAGAGCGCCAACTTCACGCCGATCGCCAAGCAAGAACATTACGTGGAAACAGCAGTTTTAAGTGCACGCATAGATATTGTTAATGATAACTCAATGTAATTAAATTGTATTACTAATATACATATTTCTTTAATTGGCCTGCCAGATGGATACCCTGAATGACCCTAGATCCAATGTATCTCAATTCTTTTACAAGATCAGTATTTTTTTATAACCTGGACACCATATGGTAGAGTGTAGTTCATGTATGCAGTTCATTTTATATTAAACGTCCAGTTGATCATCCCAGCCTTGGTGTCAAAACAATTCGATGGCTGACAAATTTATGAATCATGGATTAACAAGTATTATTTACATTTGACTTGTTATCCTACAAGATTATTTAATAGTCTTTAGTTGTTTAACTTTTCGTTTATTTTATTTTTTGGTAATTGTACCTGTAACTTTACAGGTAGTTATTTAAATAATCAATTACTGCCAAACTTCCACTGTATTTTTGAGGAGAATATCATTTCGTGTACATACTAAATTGAATGATTATTATATTAAAATTATTGATATTATTAAATAGTCATATTTCCCAGACTTTTGGCCATATTTCCATTGGAGGAACAGAAATAGAGGTTGTAAACGACTATACCTATCAGGGACAAGCAATACAACTAGGACGAAGTAATTTCTCAAAAAAATCGACAGGCGTATACAACTTGGATGGGCAGCATTTGAAAAACTAAAGTACATTTTTAAAGCAAAAATTCCGCAATGTCTTAAAACTAAGGCGTTTAACCAATGCATCCTCCCTCTATTAACTAATGACGCAGAGACGTGGAGTCTATCGTCTTACCCAAAAAATAAAGGTCACCCAGCGTGCTATGGAGAGATGCTACCCAACAAATAAGCACATCCAAATGGCAATGGGCAGGACATTTTTGTCGAAGATACGACGATCGACAGGGAAGAAATGTAATGAAATGGCGCCTAAGAAATGCCAAACAAAGCATTGGCTGACCCCCTGCAAGGTGGACTGACGACATAAGGAGAATAGCGGGAGTGACATGGATGCGGAAAGCGGAGGATCGAAGAGGATGGAGACTCATGCGGGAGGCTTACGTTCAACAGTGGATGATGATATGAGTAATTCGTTTCGGATTTTTATGTTCACATGTCAGGCGTGTTTTCAGAAGAATTAAATACACACATAAGACTTTTTCTAACAACGGATAATATATTAGTATGGAAACATAGGATCCTTACTAGTAATATCAAAAAAACATACGAATCACTTAAACAGGCTTTGTAATCTTGTAATTGAAATCGAAAGATTTGAAGTCAGCGTGCATGCAAAAAGCAATATATATATTTTTATCTTAAAACATACAGGAAAATACCGACAGAGTATCCAAATTAAATAAATTCCTCCGAGTACTGACGTTTTTTGATTTTTGATTTTGGTTCATCAGCCATTTTGCAATGGGCTATAATAGATAAATAATAAGATAATACTTATTTATTAATGGTCAAGGATTGAAATATGTACAAATAAAAACAATAATTCGAGAATTGAGACGTTAAGGGTTAAGGGTATGTGTTTTGCGATAGAGAGCAAGCAGATCTTGGTCACACGTGTAGCCAAATGAAGGAGCTGTCAAACTTCGATACACAGTATACAATACAATGAAGTTGGGTAAAAACTTTAAGGTCGCCAAAGCTACTGATAACTCATCTATGATTTTTTCTATGCTTCTTATATTCATATGGTAAGTTGTAAATGAGAATTCAATATTATATACGAACTGGTAGAGGTCTTTTATCGAGTCATGTATAAGTTCCTTTATCTGTATTTTATCGTTAATATTGTTGCATGTGAAAGTTGCATATTTTATGTATTAGTTCTTAAAAGTAATTATTTGTTGTATTATATTTACAAACTAAAATTATTATTTTCATAAAACTGAATTTCATTTAAGAAACGTAAACATACTCGTACTTATAGTAAAGCACGGACCCGAAAATGAGGTTAGGAAAAAAATAGAACAGTGACAGCAAATATGAATATAATCCGAATATTTGAAATGGCCGTCCTGTATACTTCTTGTATAAAAACACTATTTTTATAAATATTTAATATTTTTTTGTATTTAAATAAATTTTTGAGTACTTTATTCTCTTCACTGTCATAAAAGTAATATTTCCTGAAAGTTTCATATCGATCAAATGAACGCCGTAGGAATGTACAAAAGACACATACAGTCATTAATTTTTATATATTTATAATATATGAATTTTTTAATTTTTATTAGAATATTATTTTATTATTTCAATATTCTAATCTACTTTTATAGATCATTGACTATATTACAATATTATTAGTTAAATATACATATACTATACATAAAATTCTTTTTTCAACGCGTCAATCCAAGCACAAAAATAATGGCAGAAGCGGGATGCGAACCGCGGACCTTGGAAACCAACTATGCCTAGGTATTCATACCGCTCAGCCAACTGGGCCATTGCTATGCCTAGACCGACTCGCGTTGAAACTAGTATTTATATCATTGTTATCATTGTACGGTAGATGTCGCTATAGTATATATTCAAAGTATGTATATTTTTATTTTATTTTATTTATAATATATAGATATAGATGAACAACAAAATACAATCAATAAATACTTACTCTACAGCATCCCTTTTTTAGGACCAAATATCACCGTATATTCAGAAACGACGAATATTTATTAAAGTACCTTCATTCGTCTAAAACGGAATAACGTCAACTCACTTGATTTGAGCTGCCACTTAAAATAAAATGATGCAGATCTTGAAAACGTCCGGATTCTCAATCAATATTCTTTTTTAAAAATCACAATACATCGGCCGTCTCTTCAAGTCCCCGGGCAATTGTCCTGGGGGTCACTGGGAACTATAATATATGGTCTCAGATGATCTTTTTTGGTGTAAATAATGATTAAATTAATATTAAGAGGTTCTGCATATTCTGCTATTGAGAGACAAATAATATTCACGCAGCCAGTATTCTGTACAAATATATTATTCTGGAAAATGTATTTTAGAAAATTGCTTATGTACGAAGGTAGTTTGATAATTCAACGAATTTTTAAACGTTATATATATTTTTTTTAATTAAGCATTTTATTTCTAAGAAATTTCTCCTTTTTTTAGTGCACCATTTTTCCAATTTACTTTATTTCTTTCAAAAAATAGGTTTTCTCAAGGCCCTCAAATTAGGCGTTTATTTAAGCGATTACCTCTTCTTTCAACCCAATTATCTTATAGTCCAGCTATTTACTTAGGTTTGGAAACATGTAATATTAGTAGGGGACTTAATCTAGTGTGGTGTGTACCCGTGCATTGTCCTAATGGAGCAGCACTTCTTTTCGCCGAATGCATGCGGTCGTTTCTGCTTCAAATCAATTTCGAATCTGTGCAAAAGCTCTGAATAATATTTGCCAGCGATCGTTTTACTCTTTTCAAGGTAATATTCGTAGGTGTAAATGACACGGCATGCATCCAAAAAAACTGTGCCATGATCCTGTTGGTTGACAGACCTACAAATACTCCTTTGAAATAGACACGGTTTCGATTATAGTCGATTGTGAGGAATCGCGGCAGCCATCTCGCCGATAGATATTTCAAGTCCAAAAATTACTGTAAAATGTGATGTCCCCGCTCAGTTAAGATACTTATAGCCTCACACACTTCACGGATTTTCATTTTCTGATCGTCCAATATCATTCCATTGATTTTATCGATAATTTCTGACGCAAGAACCTCTTTTAAGTGACCTGAACATTCGAATTTTCCTATCGCCGAGCTCTATCCTGACTAAATAAGTGGCCACAGTGAAATCATATTATTACGCGAGCTAATCAACTAATTAATTATATTGTATAATACAATTGATTAATTTTAAGAATTTTTATTTACATTACGGCTGAATTATCAAAATACATAGTCCATGAACATGTTTTTATAATTCTCCAGGCGGATAAATATAAATCGAATGGATTAAAAGCTGCCCTTTGATATTCGGCCGCCAGAACTTAATAAACCGGGATAAAATGTCCAAAGCTGATGTAAGAGCGCGGAGGCTGCTCACAATGCACTTATAATGACTCGAGCGTATATAATTCAATATTGCAAAAGCACTATCGAAAATATTATTGAATTCAACTTACATATAAACTGAACCCCTTAAGGTTTATAATTGCATTAAATGGCTGAGGAGATGCTCCATGTATACTGATGATCCCATTTCTATTAAAGTGAGATCATCGTTTCTTATCCGCTCTTTAGCTGGATCACATGGTCGTCATACATTTTCGCCATGAAGTTTTGTCTACGGTTTTCAATCTCGTCCTAACTTTTACGTCAGCTTTGCTGTTAAGAAGCTTCGCCGATTAAAATTTATGCATAGTTCTCGAAAGCAACGGCAACAGACCATGAACCAAAAAAATAGTGGCTGTAGCTTATGCTCTTCTGGAGAAAAGGACTAAGTGCCCCAGCCAATTCCATATTCATCTCCTGATCCAGTAAACGTAAAGGATGTGAGGCTTTCATATTCGCTCCCTTAGCTCACCATTCCTCATAAAGGCAAGCCTTCGTACCCTTTATATTCTATGCACGTGCCTGTTCTCAGAAGTTTTAATTCAGCTGTATTAGTTTTTGATAAGTTAGGATACGCAGGCGTCTTTAACACGGTTTCTGTTTTGTTTGTGATCACAATGACGTGTGTGTTCGGAGGCACTGTGTACCGAAGTGCGCGAAATACGCCAACCAGCGTTCATCTAAAGCCTAAACTGTTAATGAATTTTAGAAAATCAGGTCGTGTTTGTATTGTAACCATCTCTTTGTATTGTAACCATCTCATTAAACTTCGCAACTCTTTACATTTTTTTTGCTCTATAAGTGTTTTTTTTTCTACGGATGCTTTCTTTCCATTCGTTAGAACATCGTAGGAAAATAGTTCCTCAAACATTTTTTTCTTTCTCATTCGCGGTGCTATTATGCTAATTAATATTTTTAGTCTTACAATGTAATTTTTTTACATTAATAAAAATAACCTCGAGAGTTTGCCTTTTATTTCAGCTCTTTAAAACCTTTTCAATTATGTATATATGTGTTCTTTATATGTCAATGATTTTTTTTATATTTTTATTCGTCTACAAGCTATTCTCACATGTGATAAGCTGACGATAACAGCAAAGGCTTTATAAAAAGCAGCGATAATTATGGGCCTGTATTTATTTGTTGAGTTACAAATTCCACATTTGTACACTAAGTTAAGTCAATTGGCAGTAAATAAAATTAATTGGCAGTTGACTATATAAATTGGCAGTATCCACTGTGTTAGTATGAATGTGGTCAGTTATAAATTAAAATGGCAGATATATATTAAATAATAGTTAAAGTTAATGTAATATGAATGAATAATTAACCTATAAAATGGAAACCTAACCTAACCTCTTATTAATTACAATTCATTAATTAATTCCAGCAATTTTATTATTTTTCTACTGTTGATTGATATTTTTCTACTGCCAAATGATTATAATTTAATAACGTTTTAATGTATTTATAACTGACCTTTTTCCTACAATATAATTACAGTCCGTTAATTAAAGTGAATACTGCCACAAAATAGTTGGCGTAATTATAGCTCTCCTGAGGCATCCGAAAAACAAGTCCACCAAGGTCAACATTCGTATTTAACACATGTGAGGTTAAAGGTCCTTTAAATCTAAAATAAATTTTCGTTGAAAGACGTGCAGCACTAGTTGTGGAAATAGCTGGAAACTTAAACTATCGGATATTGGATGCAGATTTCTGCGAAGCTTTTAGACACGATCAATGAGCCATGCTATGCCAGAGCGCCTAGTGATATACTAATTGGGCACTCATCAAAAGGAGTCGAAGAGTCAAAGTATGATTTATTATATGGTTTATAATTTAAATTATATTTTATAAATAATATTATAAATATTATGTTTTATAAACTGTTATATTTAGGTACAAAATTCGTCTTAAACATTTAAGCATATATTACATAAAAAATGTTTAATGAAAGTATATTGAATTTCATTATTTTAATGTGTGGATGAGGGATTCTCTTACTTTGAAGCCGAAACGTGACGTCAGAAAAAAAGGCTGTAGAGTGAAGCGATGGCTTGAAAAAATAATGTTATAAAAATCGCTTTTCTGCGGCGTTCAGAGATCAAGTCTATCAAGGTTCACGCAAATGAGGTAAAGTTGTTTCTTGCTGCTGGCAGCTCTTCCAGGTAAAATTCAACTCAAAGATAAATTTCCTGAACAGCCTACAACACTAGAACTTATTACCGCTCAATAAATAATAGCGGATATTGCAATAAAAAATTCGCATCTGGAAAGTATTAATACCCGTTACATCGATTGACGGTTAATTACGGGAAGGGTATTATTACCTTCCTTAAGGTTCCGGGTTACTACAAAGTATGCAAGTTCGCGGGCTCTTTCCCTGGAGACTCCAGGGTACCATCTAAATTTACATGTTGACCTACGGATATGCTCTGTGCTCTGAGACAAGGCATAGACTATTTAAGCTTACGTAACTGTGGAACAGCAGTTTTCTTTGTCCATATGCTTCTAATATGGTACAAAAATAATATTTGAAATATGGAAAGAAAAACCCTTTTCGAATGATTCTGCTTCCTGCTGTGGAGCATGTTTAGTGAGTATATAAATTTTAACTTCACGTCAAACTTACATCATATTTTGTCAAATATCAAAATATATTTATATACAAAATATATACAAATTACTTGAACAAAAATATCTTGTTACCTTTATCTGAAAGAACATCTGTGGACCATAAAAATTTAAAGAGTGCAAACTAAGTTCCTTGTTTTCTCTATTTAAATATTACTAGAAGAAGCTAGTAATAACCTGGGTTGAAATAATTCTGAAGAAAAAAACGCCCATTAACTTTTTGTTATATTTTGTTACAGGGTGTTGCATATGTTTTTATTTGTAAATTATATTAATAGATACAATATCGTAATGAATATGCATAGATTCTGTTTCTTATTTGATTTTTAAATGGTTTTACAAGAAAAAATAGTATTTATCCTTGATACAAAGCCCAAAGTTTGAGAAATTAAAAAATATATATAGATATTGTCCTTACAAAGACAACAAAAAAAAATTAGTAACGTAGCTCAAACGGTATCGGATGTACATCAATTTAACTAACTTTAAGTTTGTTGAACAATTGTTTTTTGCGAAATCATTTGTCCGGTAATGTGTTGTCACTTCTTATAAATGTACTTTTTGTGATAATACCCTTCTCAGGGTTTACTTTTACCATGAATATCATTTTATAAATTAAAAAATATATTTATAACTCTAAAAAACGTACCCTTAATTGTTTTAATGTGTATTTTAAAGTTGTCGACGTAATTAAAAATAAGTGTAAGAAGTTCTAGTACTTTTCAATGATTTTGCTTGTGGTAATATAATTATTGAGTATCATACTCCTGTATTCCTTTGTTCAGTTACTAATTCTAGGCTTAGAAAGTAAGTTAAATCAATTGGCAGTAAATAAAATAATCGGAAGTAAACTAAATAAATTGGCAATATCTATTGTTTCAGTATAAATGTTGTCAGTTATAAAATTAAAATCGCAATATTGCTACAAATTAATGTAAAATTAATGAATAATTAACTCTATTTAAAAAAAATCTATTGTCAAATGATTATTTTTAACAAAAGTGAGGTATTTAAAAAAAATCTGTATATGAAATTTGTGGCTGTAATAGTTTAATTTATATTTTTAAAATATTTAGTTTTGATTTCAAATGAAATATTATTACAGTTGATGAACTGAAGAGCTGGACTTAAACAGTCTTTTATATAACTTGAATGAGTGTTTACACCCAATTATGCAGTATAATGTGATTTCCATAAAAAATCTAATAAAGACTTCGAAAGATCAATTATTTAAAATAATTATTTTTGAAGATGGTCTTCAGGAAGGCCGAAACATGTAATCATTAAAATAAATTGTGAATCAACACTAAATAATTTTAATTTATTAATTTTTTAATTCAAATTAATTCTAAAATTATAATTATGCAGTTTCACCAAGTATTTTCAGTTGATAACCTTAATGTTATATTTTTATAATTGCCACAACAGAGAAACATATCTTTAAATAAGCAATCTCCACACCACACACGTGCCGCGGAATACAAGGAAGAACTATGGAATCCCGTAGATAAAAAAGGTTACGAAGCACTGGTCTACACAATCAAACTTGTAAAGAATTTGATATAATACGATAAATCTAGTTTTCAAAAGCTGTTGAAGTCAGTTTCGTGGTTCCTTTACACGTGATTATAATACAGTGGGTGAAGCCAATAAGTAAAGCAGCTTCTCTCAAACATCAGCGAAGAGGTGAAGGCAATAAAGTTGAAATATGTTAAAAAGAATCATTTATTCGAGAGGCTTTCTTTTGCGTTCAACAAGGCTCCATACTAGCTGGCTTCGTTAGACAAGTAATCATCCGCATGTCAATACCACTAGATCAACAAGTGGCTGTGAACGGCTCCTTCAATTAATTCATTAAATATACATATACTACATAAAAAAATTTAAACGAGTCAATTCATTCAGAAAAAATATCGGCAGGAGCGGGATGCGAACCGCGGACCTTTGGAACCAACCTTTTTGCAAAGGTAATTATACCATTCGGCCACCGGCCATTTCTTCCGCCTTGAGCTGACTCGTTTCAGATCTTCTATATAAAGTTATCATCGTATGGTAGATGTCGCTATAGTATATATTCAAAGGATGTATATTTGTATTGTTTATTATTCAATCAGAAGATTAATATTATTACTTTCCGACAATCTATTTATTTTTAGTAAGCACCACTCGGGTCTCGAACCGAAACTATAGATCGAATGTATGAGAACAACTTCTTGTAAGTACGACGCGCACATTGCAATTAGTTATTTACCTGTATTAATGATGAATAATTTTACTTTCTTGATATTGTCTCAAGATGACATTATTATATGGATTTTTTAAATAATTTATTAGAATATTATTTTATTATTTCAATATTCTAATCTACTTTTATAGATCATTGACTATATTACAATATTATAATTAATTAAATATACATATACTATACATAAAAATCGTTAAACTCTCCTCGGCTCCTTCAATGTTTGCGGCCTGGAGTGGTTATTTACAACGCGATGTTAATGACGTTGATACGTGCATACATAATTCGTTGAGACAGCTGCTCAACAACAATGAGACATGCAAAGTGCAGATTAGAGTAATTATCACGGACTGATTCGGCGTATCCACTGGCGTGCGCCAAGGCTGCACACGAGCTCCGTATCTCTTCATCGTCGTCATTGAATTCATCTTCCGCAAGTCAACACCACCAGATCGAGGAGTGACTGTGAACATCTTTTCCAATTCCTGCTACATAAATTAGGCTGACGACGCTGTCACAGAGCAATGCGAATTGTCAAAGTAAGTATATGCAGTCAATTTATTAAATTAAGTTTTTGAAATCTTAGTTGCAATAGCAACACTTAATGAATTCAATTAATTAGCATTTTTTTTTAAATAACTATATTTTTTACAGATACAAAAAATATTAAATAAAAAATATAATATGTTGAAGATACGGTGGTCAATGGAGAAGAAAAGTGTTGGAGTGGCGCCCATAAACTGTCAAATGGAGCATTGATCTACTTTCAGAATGCTGCAGGCCTCGCCAGAGCCATTTGGGGAGTATCTTTCCGTACGGCTAAACTGTACTACAACTCGATTTATCTGAGCTCCGTCTGCTACGGAGTTAGTTGCTGGGTGGAATCTTGTGACCGCCGTCAACTTATGCGTCTTACTCTACTTTGCGGGCAGAGGTTCCCTCTCGTGGCTAAAACTTATATAACATGTTCGACAGAGGCCCTCCCGGTTCTACTGGGGATTGCCCCTCTGGATCTGGAGGTGCAGCGACGGGCTGCTTTATATCACATACGTCGCGGTTGAGCGTCTAAGATTGCAGACATAGTACTTCAGCCGAGCGCTATTCCCAAACCCATAAAAAAACTTTGTGCTGATGCCTTAACGGCCGCATGGAAAAAACGTTGGTTAACTTCCACCAAAGATAGAACTACCTTTCTGTTCTTCCCAGACATTAACTTCAGACTTAATGCTAAATGGATAAGCCCTGATCATTGGTCTACGCAACTCATGACTGGGCAAGGCGCTTTTATATGACAGATTATACTTATTTAATTTAGTTTCAAACCCTAGCTGCCCTGTGGCACCCCCTTCCAGACCTCAGAGCACATTCTCAAGGACTGTCAGTTACTCTTGTAAGAAAGAGGAGTCCTTTTCGATGCAGTTCGAGGGAATCGCCTCGGCCGTATCGGGCATGCAGACTTTGTGGCCACTAAAAAAAATTTCCACGCATTTGAAATCTTTGCTCGGTGGGAGAATCTATCTTTCATATCCATCTCCTTACAACCTGTGAATGCGATGCTAATCTCTTTCCCGGGTTCTGTTTTAAGCACTTCCGTGCAGTGGCCACAATTGTTCAGGGGGGACTCCCACTGGCTTATCAGTTGCTAACTGATCATAATCTGAATGAGCGCATCATCAAGGAGACTTAAGTGTCCTCCGGTGTGATGCGGGTGTGAGGCGGCTAAATTCCAGTCCAGCATAAGTGGTCTAGATTGCAGACAGCTCTCAGCTTTGTCACTTAAATAGGGTGTATTTTGTTGTATATATAAATGTTGTATTTTGAATCATCTGCCTTTTTTTACTATGTATATAATCGTGTCGGAAACAACAGGGTCAGATCCTGTCTGTCCAAAAGTGTGCGACATCGACGGCGTTACTTCTGGCCATCATCAGGTCTTCCTGGGTGCAGCTATTCGGGCACAGCGCACAATCCAGAAGATGTGACAGGGACTGCTCCACGCCGCAGTCACATTCAGTTGGTTCGCTATAAAACTGCCAGGCTTTCATTTGTGTCCTCGTCTTGCATACTCTGGTCCGAAGTCTGTTAAGAGACCTCCATATATTCCACCCTTGATGTCCAGGGGCTAGGTCCTCTTTCGGGGCAATCCAAGTATTCCCCTCATTTGCGCTTCTCCACATGTTCAGCCGCAGGGTGGCCTCAGGTATCACCAGTTCCACTGTCGATTTTAGGAAACTTCTTCTTGATTTGAGCCGTGTGGTTATCTTTTGATACCCAAACATAGGGTGGAGTGCGTCGTGGGTTGCTTTGGTGAGCTCCTTCTTGGTAGTAACTTCTCGCCGTATGTTTGGTGGGGCGATGCCCGAGAGTTGATAAAACTTTGATATTGGGGTAGGTTTTAGGCACCCCGTAACCACCCAGCTCGTTTCATTCAGAGCAATATCCACTTTCTTGGTATGGGCAGACCTCGCCCTTACTGGCGCAGCATACTCGCCAGCAGGGAAACAGAGAGCTAGAGCACTTGTGCGGATCAGGTTTGGTTGGTCTCCTCACTTCGTACCTGCCACTTTTCGGAGTAGGTTGTTTCTGGTTGACACCTTTTGCTTAACAGACTGACAGTGTTTTTGATAAGTGAGGGTCCTCTCCAGTTTGACCCCTAAGTATTTAGGTGTGTCGCAGTGCTCTAACACCAAGCCGTTCCAGGTAATTTAAAGCTTTCTCTTTGCAAGTCTGTTATTGAGATGAAAGGCGCAGACTTGGGTCTTGCTTGGGTTTGGCTGTAGTCGATTTTGGTGGTAGTACGAAGAGAGGGTTGAGAGGAAGGGGAGCAAAGAAGGAACCTCCGCGTGGTGCCCCCGGAAACGGTTATTTACAATGCCGGCCAATCCTTCTACTACGGAAACAACAACACACTTTTTTTACCGAAAATAGCTGAGAGCAAGATCATCACATTTTCAACATTGAGAATGCGAAAAAGTATTTTCATTATTTCCTCGCTTTCCACTGTGGGAACGCTGGAGCGTCTTTTAACTATATGCGTAATATCTAGGACTCACAGCTCTACTCGATCAAAACTTGTGTGCAGACTATGCGGATGCCTGAATAGAATACTGGGGCACGATGGTTTGGCATTGTGAGGAATGACGAGGTGAGAGAGCGGACATGGCAGCCTCCTTTCCTTTCCCCCAAAGAAGCAAATGCGAACCTGGTTGAAACACGTTCAAACTCCCACGTTCGCTCCATCCTGGAAGGTTGTCGAGAAATATACTAAGAATGAACTCTTAAAGAATTCAGCCGATCACATCTAGTTGTTTCCATGAGTGGCACCGTTATTAACTACGAAGTAATAGAAACGTAGCTACATACGGTGTCAGTCGTTGAGGCAGCTGCCAAACAGCAATGCGACATGCAAGGTGTGGATTGGAGTAATGACCACGGACTGGTTCAAGGTATTCACTGGCGAGTGTCAAGGCTGCACACGAGCTCCATATCTCTTCGTCCTCGTTATTGAATTCATCTTACGCAAATCAACACCACCAGATCGAGGAGTGACTGTGAACATCTTATCCAATGTCTACGACATAAATTACGCTGATGGCGCTGTCACAGAGCAATGCGAAATGTTTCGTAAGTACATGCCGTCATTTTACTAACAAGTTTTTGAAGTCTTACTTATTGCAACACTTAATGAATTAAAATAATTAACATTTGTAGACGACCAGTCGTCCTCGACTGATAACTCGCTCCACTTACGACTATGCGGGCCCTCGCCTCCGAAGTCCGTTTTCCTGCAGCTGGTTGTAAGGCAGCTGTGTCCCGGTCAGCTTCCTTGGGCTGTGATGTTGGCAGCTTCCATTTCTGCGTCCTAGTAGAAGTCCATGTAGAGCAGTAGGCCGGGAGCGCCGCAAAGTCCAGAGGTCCAGGGAAGGAGATGGTCAAACTCGAAAGTATTTTCAGCTCTGGTTTATTTCGAGACCGACCTCGGTATTTAAACTATTTGTGTACAAGAGTGGAGTGTGCAAAAAAGTTACACCTGTTGCTTTTATCGCGGGAATTTACATGAAGAGTGTCGCTGTCTGAACAGCCAGTTGCTAGAGAGAGAAAGCGCTTCCTTATTTATAGTCTGATTTATTTCCAGTGGGCGTGTCGGCTTTCTGATTGGCTTACTTTTCACCAATGAGAGAGCCGCTACGGTAACTCCGAAATTGTACACAGCACCTCTTCGAACCCGCCGGGGTACAAGTAACATTTACATCGGACAATAACTTAATACTAACGACGTAACAAATGGATAAAGGTATATGAAGCTAAAAAGAGTCAAATGAAACTAAATAAAGTCAAAGGAAGCTAAATAAAGTCAAATGAAGCTAAATATTTTATCCGTCATCAGACGTTCATAACAGCGTTATTAATGAAATAACTATATTTTTTACAAATACCAAAAATAATAAAATAAAAAATATAATATGTTGAAGATACGACGGTCAATGGAGAAGAAAAGTATTAGAGTGGCGCCCATAAACTGTCAAATGGAGCATTGACCTACCTGCAAGATGGACTAACGTCATCAGAAAAATAGCGCTAGTAGCCTGGATGCGAAAGGCGGATGACCGAAGAGGATGAAGACTCAAGCTGGAGGCCACGTTCAACAGTGAACGGACACAGGCTGATGATGATCAGTTTTGATAGCATAACTGTAAGTAGTCCTGATTGGAGAAAGATCTCAGATTTTTCATTTAAAAAGGATAGCTGTGCTGTATTTGAATCATAGCTGCCTTTTTTTAGCTAAAAATACCTTAGAGCGAAAATCATCAAATTTTCTACACTGAGGATGCAAAAATAGGATTTTTACTTTTTTAGCGTTATTTTTGCTGTTTTAATGAGTGGCGTGATTATTGACTACTAGTTATCAGTGACGTATATAGATATCACGTCACTCTTTGAGGTAGATGTTTAACAGCAATACGACATGCGACATGCGGATTGGAGCAATGACTATCGACAAGAGCGAGGTATCCAATGGCGTTAAGGCTGCATACTTGCTACGTTTCTCTTCACCCTCGATATGCACTCCATCCTCCGCAAGTCAATACCACCGGATCGAGGAGTGGCTGTGAACGACTCTCTCAATATCTGCGACCTGGAGTGCGCTGATGACGCTGTTATCATATAACACTTTATTTCAGATCCGCAGAAAATGTTAAACGAGTAGCAAGCTAACTCTCTGAGACTGGGCATGTGAATTAATGTATAGAGAGCCAGTTGCTTAGCGACAGCACCTGTCGAGATGCCTATCATGCACTTGCCAGCATGTTTCAAAACATTGAGAGGGTTGAATTAAATTAAATTGGTAATATGGTATTTAAACGTAATCACACAAAAAAATTACATGGCATCTCATACAAATATCTTTTTTACACAATTGTATTCCAAATGAATAAAATCAAGTGATTTTGATAAAAAATTCTTAATATTTATTGTATCAGATATTTTTGTCTTAAAGCTTAATTTTTTCAGATATTTTTCTCCAAGTTGCATCTCATTGAGAATCGTCATAATAGAGCATTCAGCCGATCACATCTAGTTGTTTCAATGATTGGCATGTTTATTTACTACGAGATAAAAGTGACGTAGCAATTTAACATGTCAGTCATTGAGGCAGCTGTTAAACAGCAATTTGTCATGCAAAGGTCCGGATTGGAGTAATGACCACGGACTGGTTCGACGTATCCACTGGCGTGCGTCAAGGTTGCACACGAGCTCCGTTCTCTTCACACTTGTCATTGAATTCATCTTCCGCAAATCAACACCACCAGATCGAGGAGTGACTGTGAACATCGTTTCCAATGTCTGCGACGCTGTCACAGAGCAATGCGAATTGTTTCGTAAGTAAATGCCATCATTTTACTAACAAGTTCTTGAAATCTTCCTTATTGCAACACGTAATGAATTAAAATTATTATCATTGTTAAAGAAATAGCTATATTTTTTACAGATACCAAAAATATTAAAATAAAAAATATAATATTTTGAAGATACGGCGTGGGACGGAGAAGTGTTTGAGTGGCACCCATAAACTGTCAGATAGAGCATTGACCTACCACCTGCAAGATGGACCCACCGTCATCGGAAAAATAGCGGGAGTAGCCTGGATGCGGAAGCGGATGATCGAAGAGGATGAAGATCGAAACTGAAGGCCTACGTTCAACAGTGAACGGACACAGGCTGATGATGATCAGTTTTGATAGCATAACTGTAAGTAGTCCTTGATTGCAGAAAGATCTCAGAATTTTCAATAAAAAAGGATAGATGTGCTGTATTTGAATCATAGCTGCCTTTTTTTAGCTAAAAATAGCTTAAAGCAAAAATCATCAAATTTTCTGCACTGAGGATGCAAAACTAGGATTTTTATTTTCTTTAGCTTAATTTTTACTGTTTTA
This sequence comes from Glossosoma conforme, assembly GCA_022606575.1. NCBI lineage: Eukaryota > Metazoa > Arthropoda > Insecta > Trichoptera > Glossosomatidae > Glossosoma > Glossosoma conforme. The sequence continues at coordinate 22,443 of JAGTXR010000141.1, read as the reverse complement.
ATGAATGACGTGGTTATTAACTACGAGATAAAAGTGACGAAGATAGATATCATGTCACTCTTTGAGGTAGATTCTAAAAAGCATTGCGACATGCGGATTGGAGCAATGATTACGGACAAAAGCGAGGTATCCAATGGCGGCCTTAAGGCTGCATACTTGCTACGTTTCTCTTTATCCTCGATATGCACTCCATCCTCCGCAAGTCAATATCACCAGATCGAGGAGTGGCTGTGAACGACTCTCTCAATATCTGCGACCTGGAGTGCGCTGATGACGCTGTTATCATTTAACACTTCACTTCAGATCCGCAAAAAATGTTCACCATAGAGCAAGCTAACTCTCTGAGACTGGGCATGTGAATTAATGAATAGAGAGCCAGTTGCTGAGCGACAGCGCCTGTCGAGATGCCGATCATGCACTTGGCAGCATGTTTCAAAACATAGAGAGGGTTGAATTAAATTAAATTTACTTAAATTAAATTGGTAATATAGTATTTAAGCACGTAATCACACAAAAATAATTACATGGCATCTCATACAAATCTCTCTTTTACACAATTGTAATCCTAATGAAAAAGCCAAATATTTTCGATGAACAAATCTGAAAATTTATTTCATCAGATATTTTTGTCTGATAGTTTAATTTTTCCAGATATTTTTCGTCGAGAATCTTCATAATAGAGCATTCAGCCGGTCACATCTAGTTGTTTCAATGATTGGCATGTTTATTTACTACGAGATAATAGTGACGTAGCAATTCACCATGTCATTCGTTGAGGCAACTGTTAAACAGCAATGCGTCATGCAAAGGTGCGGATTGGAGTAATGATCACGGACTGGTTCGACGTATCCACTGGCTGCGTAAAGGCTGCACACGATCTCCGTTGCTCTTCTTACTCGTCATTGAATTCATCTTCCGCAAGTTAACACCACCTGATCGAGAAGTGGCCGAGAACATCTTCCATGTATGCGACTTAAATAATTCTGAAGACGCTGTCACAGAGCAATAGAGATCGTTTGTATCTAAGTATATGCTAACACTTTATTAACAAGTTTTTGAAATCTAAATTATTGCATCACTTAATTAATTAAAATAATTAGAATTATCATTAAAATAGTTATTGTATTTTTTTAAGGACACCGAAAATATTATTAATTAAAATATAATATTTTGAAGATACGGCGGTCAATGCAGAAGAGAAGTGCTAGAGTGGCGCCCATAAACTGTCAAATGGAGCGTTGCCCTACCACCCGCAAGATGGACTCACGTCCTCAGAAACATAGCGGAGTAGCCTGGATACGGAAGGCGGATGATCGAAGATGATTAAGACCCAAGCTGGAGGCCTACGTTCAACAGTGGACGGACACAGGCTGATGATGATCAGTTTTGATAGCACGTCAAGTCTGCCCTGGCTAGCGCCAAGGTAAGCTATCAGAAGGCTGCAAGTTTCACCAGAGCCAGTTGAGGAATATCTTTCCGTACTGCTAAGCTGTACTACAACTTCATTTATCTTAGCTCCGTCTGCTACGGAGCTAGTTGCTGGGTGGACTCTTGTGACCGCTGTCAACTCATGCGTCTTACTCTACTTCGCGGGTAGAGGTTCCCTCTCGCGGCTATGGCAAAAGATTATAAAACATGTTCAACCGAGGCCCTCCCGGTTCTATTGGGGATCGCTTCTCTGGATCTTGAGGTGCAGCGACGGGCTGCTGTACATAACCTACATCGCAGTTGTGCGTCTTAGATCGCAGACATCGTACTCCAGCCGAGCGCTACTCCCAAATCCTTACGGCCGCAAGGCAAACCGGTGGTTATCTTCCACCAAAGGTAGAACTACCTTTCTGTTCTTCCCAGACATTTTCTTCAGACTAACTGCTAAATGGATAAGCCTTGATCATTGGTCTACCCAACTCATGACTGGGTACGGCGCTTTTGAGCGACAGATTATACTTATTTAATTCAATTTGTCAAAGATAAAAACCAGAAAATAAACAAAACATAATCGGATTGTAAAAAAATAAGCATGGAAAATGATTGATATGTAATAATGCTAAATTTGAAATTAATTTAAATTTAATAAATAACAAATTAAAAATAAATAGTTTTGAATCACATTTATTTTAAACGATTACATGTTTCGGCCTCCCTGGAGACCATCTTCATTAATGAATAAATTAAAAACTGGCAGTGGCTTATATAGGTATGTATAGGTATTAGTTTTTACGTTAGTACACACATATTTACAGATTGTATATGTGTGCGGGTAAAACCATTAAAAAAACATTTAAAAAAAGGGGTTCGTGTTATCTTAAATGTATTAAGCCATTATATAATGTTATATTTTTGTGTTCAGTTAAAAAAAAATTCTATCTGTGATCTTCAACGTAGACGACGGTTAGTCCATGGTGTATGGGTTTTTCCAGCTTGATACCTGGAAAAATATCTATCAGTATCAACGATTTTTATTGTCATCATTTAATCCCTGGACAAAAGTCCATGCCGGAATTACAATGACAGGAGTTAACAAGTGGTTTATTTAATAACGATATATACAGTATAATTTTATTTTATTTTCTCAAGAATTTATCATAGGTATGTTATTTGTTGATTGGATACATAAAAGTAGATGACGCGAAAATTGTCTGATCATTTAATATATATATATTTTTATTGAGTCTAAAACGGTTAATTTCCAATGTTTCTTAGTTATCTAATTTTTTCCTTTTAATTGGAAACAGTAAAATTTTGAAATTATTTTCCATATCGAAACTATGATTCTTATCCAACAAATAATGTATCGTTTTTATGTTTCCAGCATCTGACGTGGTCATTAATACGAATTTTAAGGGCCTGACCCGTTTGTCCGACGTAGCTATCATCACATTTCAACAAATATTCAAAAAATTCCTCCTGCACCCACTCACAGCCCACAAACTCGTCTTACACTTGCCGAACATCCATACACGGTTAATATATGTCGACCAAGAACTGGCAGCTTCCAAAGTTCCTTCCTTAATGCCACCGGTAAGCTATGGAATGCTCTTCCAGCGTCTGTGTGTTCCTCCTTCCTACAATCTGGATCTCTTCAAGAAACAGATAAATATACACTTGCAATCTCCCCAACCCACACACAAATACGAACACAACACACGTTTCCCCGCATGCAGCGTCCAGCCTCCCTGGCTGAGCGTCATAGAGTGCACTGGTTTTGATCGGATGTGTTCTCCTGCATGCGTTTACATAAGAAAAAAAATTATATACCCCATTTTTGAGTATGTGTACAAGCATATTGCCTAGAGATCGGTTATTGCTGAAGGCTAAATTTATATTTTTATTTAAAGATAATTATTTATTCTATCAGTTAACTTTCCTAAATAAGTTATATCACCACATTTGCTTAATTGAAAGTTAACCGTTTTTAAGCCATTAGTAATCAAATTATGAGTTGACTTCTTTAATTTTCTACGTTGTAAATTATCGATAATTTTTATACCATAGCCATTGTTTTTCGCAATGATTTAAATAGGATTGATTTGTATTTCCAAGTTTGATTTAGATAAGGGGATATTATTTAAGCGGTTAATAAACCTATGAAACACAAAATTATAATAATGCAGTTTCACCAAGTATTGTCAGTTGATAACATTAATGTATAATTATAAGAAGAATAGCGGGAGTGACCTGGATGCGGAAGGCGGAGGATCGAATAGGGTGGAGACTCATGCGGGAGGCCTACGTTCAACAGTGGACGGACACAGGCTGATGATGATGATGAACCTTAATGTTATGTAATAGTGCATTATAAACATTTCTCATTTAATACACAAAATAAAAATATTTTTTCAAAAAATGGAATCATTTGATGAAATAGTATTAATTCAGAATTATTTAAAGCAAAGATAAAAACATTGCACTTTTTAGGTATTTAGATTAAACAGTGGAATGACGTGACCTTCAAATGACGTCGAAAAATATTATTTGATTTTATTAAATTGAAAAGTTTAATTTTAATTTAAAATTATAATAAAATATTATAAAGAGGAATGACGAGTTGAGTAAACGGACAAAACAGCTTGCTTTCTTATACTACAGTCAGTTAAGAAGTGAAGATGGACCTGGTTGACACATATATGTCGGATGCCACAGGAAAGCATAAACTACAACGGTGGTTGAAATTTCGGATATAAAGAGAAACATTTCAAGTATGGCTGAATCAAAAAGTTATTGGTTATTTGGGATATTTTTTGGTAAAAATAATGTTTTTGTTCATCTTAAAATATGTTTTAGCAATTTCTTTGCCACTTCCATGCTCAACAATTTCTGTATAATATAATAAATGTTTTCATTGATTGGTTTTCTTCCTAGCTTTACAATTAATTCTAAATTGTTAAGCCTGTAAGGTGTGGGGTAATCCCTTACTTTGGCAGCGCATATTTATTTGATTCTTGAAGATATCTAGAGTGTATGAAGGAGAAAAAGCAGATACCGGAAGAGCAATCTAGAGCTTACTTTATTTTATGTTTATTTTTAATTTTAAATGTTCAAAAATAAATTTCGTCTTCACCCACCGATAAATCATGTATTTGACGTAAACAAGTTACACGTAAACACAAGGATTAGATTATAACTGACCAAATTCATACAAACACAGTGGATACTGTCAATTTATTTAGTCTACTACCGATTAATTTGATTAACTGCCTATTGATTTATCTTACTGCCTAAACCTTGAATTAGTAACTGAACAAAGAAAATAAAGGTTATTAATTTATTTGATATTTGAGATCGGCAACCATAATTCTATGGACTTTAAACACTAGTATTGTATATATATCAAATACATAAAAATACATATATAAAAAATCTTTTTTTTTATGCTAAGCGCTTCGTAGAAATGTTATTGCAATATCCGCTGTTATCTATTGATCGATTGCAAGTACAAGTGTTGTGGACTGTTCAGGAAATTCATCTTAGAATAGAAAGAAAAAAAAATCTTGGAAGAGCTGCCAGCAAGGAACAACTTAACCTCGTTTGTGTGAACATGGAAGCAAATTTAAAACATTATTTTTTCAAGCCTTCGCTTTACACTACAGCCTTTTTTCTGACGTCGTGTTTCGGTTTCGTTGAATTAATTATAATATTAATTTCAATGTTAAAGAATCCCTTATCCTCACATTAAAATTATGAATTTCGATCAATGATTATCAATCGACAAATTCAATATACTTATAATTTTTAAGATGAAATATTTGCTTTTTAACTAAAAAGTTTATAAAAAATATGATTTATAATATTATTTTAAAAATATATTTTTAATTATTAACGATTTAATAAACCATACTTTGACTCTACGACTCCCATTGATGAGTGCCCAATCAGCATATAATTAGGCGCTCTGGCATAACATGGCTTATTGATCGTATCTAAAAGCTTCGCAGAAATCTGCATCTCAATATCCGATAATTTCAGTCTCCAGCAATTTCCACAACTAGTGTTGCACGCCTTTCAACGAAAATTTATTTTGGATTAAAAGGTCCTTAAACATCACATGTGTTAAATACGAATGTTGACCTTGATGGACTTGTTTTTCGGATGCCTCAGGAGAGCTATAATTATGCCAACTCTGTTGTGGCAGTATTCAATTCAATTAACTGTATTTATCTAGAAAAAGGTTAGTAATAAATACATACAACTGTAAGTAAAACATAATCATTTGACAGTAGAAAAATAATAAATTGGCAGGAATTAATTAATGAATAGTTATTATAAAAAGTAAGGTAAGGTTTCCATTTCATAGGTTTATAATTCATTAATTTTACATTAACTTGAACTTATATTGAATATATATCTGCCATTTTAATTTATTACTGACCACATTCATACTAACACAGTGGATACTGCCAATTTATTTAGCCAACTGCCGATTAATTTTATTTACTGTCAATTGACTTATCTTACTGAAAAAATGTTGAATTAGTAACTGAACAAATAAATACAGGCCCATAATTATCGTTGCTTTTTATAAAGCGTTTGCTCTTATCGTCAGCTTATCACATGTGACAATAGTTTGTAGACGAAGTAAAATATTTAAAAATCATTGACATATAAAGAACACATATATACATAATTTGAAAAGTTTTAGTGAGCTGAAATAAAAGGCAAACTCTCTAGGTTATTTTTATTAATGTTAAAAAAAATACTTAGTGAAAATAGAAATAAAAATTATCCCAAATTTGTCTCTTGTTAAGTTGTCTCTTGACGGTGTAAGATTGAAGAAGACTATGAGTAAGTCAAAACATAGGCTGTACTCAACGGGATCCATGTAAAAACAAGGCAAATAAATACATTTTTATTATTTAGAATGGATGTCAAAATGAATGCTGAAAACATTTAAAAAAAACGTAAAAATAACAATCCCGCTTGGACACATTTGGGCAGAGCAGGAAAATGTGAAAGATTTTTTTAATCAAAGTTTAGAAATAAAACGCTTATTTACCAAAAAAATATAAAACGTTCACAAATTCATTGAATTATCAAACTACCTTCGTACATAAGCTATTTGCTGAAATACATTTTCCAGAATAGTACATTTGTAAATAATACTGGCTGCGAGGATATTGTTTGTTACTCAATAGTAGAATATGCAGAACCTCTTAATATTAATTTAATCATTATTTACACCAAAAAGATCATCTGAGACCATATATTATAGTTTCCAGTGACCTCCAGGACAATTGCCCGGGGACTTGAAGAGACGGCCGATGTATTGTGATTTTTAAAAAAGAATATTGATTGAGAATCCGGACGTTCTCAAGATCTGCATCATTTTATTTTAAGTGGCAGCTCAAATCAAGTGAGTTGACGTTATTCCGTTTTGGATGAATGAAGGTACTTTAATAAATATTCGTCGTTTCTGAATATACGGTGATATTTGGTCCTAAAAAAGGGATGCTGTAGAGTAAGTATTTATTGATTGTGTTTTGTTTTTCATCTATATCTATATATTATATATAAAATTGAATAACTGTATGTGTGTCCTTTATACATTCCTACGCCGTTCATTTGATCGAAATGAAACTTTCAGAAAACATTGCTTTTAGGACTGTGAGGAGAATAAAGTACTGAAAAATATATTTAAATACCAAAAATAATGAAATATTTATAATAATACTGTTTTTATAGAAGAAGTATACAGAGTATACAAGAGTAATACAGAACGGCCATTTTAAATATTCGAATTTTATTCATATTTGCTGTCGCTGTTCTTTTTTATCTTACCTCATTTTCAAATTCCGTGCTTTACTATAAGTACGAGTATGTTTTCGTTTCTTAAATGAAATTCAGTGTTATGAAAATAATAATTTCAGTTTGTAAATATAATACAACAAATAGTTACTTTTAAGAACCAATTAAAGGTTATAAATATAACCCAATGAGATCGAACAATCCATTTGCATTTCATTTTTACTTAAATCATATCCCAATATTACATTACATTTTTATTTTGAGAAAATTATTCTTTCTGTAGTAGTTTACTTGAAATTTGTTTTTCTTTATTTAATTTTGCATTTGTTAAAATATTATATTTTACTTGCATTGTTTGATTTTTATTGTTATTGAATGGTAACTATCATCCATAAGATGTGTTTTTATCGTTAAATTACTTTAAAATTGACGTTTGTGATAATAATAACATATAATCAGTATTTTAAAAGTAGGTACTCACCTTTTCTTCTTAAAAATCAAATCAAGAACTGTAGGTTTTTTAAGTAGGTACCTACAAAAGGTTCTGGGTATTCTGAATCAAAAACGAAGCGCTTCCATAAATCGGAGGTTCCTTTTTTGAATGGCGTTGCAACGTATGCCGGGTACACGCTAGCTACTTAATAAAGGTGTAACAGAATATTTGAGTGATAATATTTATTTAGAGAAACAACTCATTAGGCATGGAATAATTTTCATATTATTCACACAGTTTTCACCAGTATTGAAGTAAGTGAAATTTGAGCAAACTTGTCAAATTTCATCCAATAATATTTTTTATTTATTGACTTACAATTTTTCGATCGGAAAGTAAAATAGATGGTATGTTCAAATATTAATTATATCTTATTAACACATTGTTGTGTACATTTTAGAATATTATATATTACATAGTTTAACAGTCAACCCTCCAATAGTGCACTTTCTATAAAGGGTTTCTCCTAGAATGGACGCGACTGTTAAATCGTATAATTAATTATTCGTCTTCTTCGTAGTATCAATCTGGTGGATTGGATTGCAACAACAAAATCTTACATCTCGATCTTTACTCTTCTTGATCTTCTGCAACTCTGTCTGAGCTAAACTCAGCATAAGAGCTGCAGCTCATGTCCTCGAATACTTGCTGCAAATACTCGCGTCTATGGCGCCCTCTGCAGTAACTACTCTCTCAACCATCCCTTCCACAATGTCGTGAAGAAGACCATTGTGGCGCACGATGTGACCGATCGCCTCTCTGAGATGGTTCGTACTAGGTGCCTATCTTCCATGATTATCTATATAAAGGAACTTTTATTACGAATCATCAACATAAGGCTCTTTGTCTAGAATCCTTTAAGAGTATTCAATTTAATATTATTTTAGTTGTTTATTTATTTTTCATAATATTTAATATAGATTACAATACATATACGTTATTTTTTGAAAAACCATTATAGTGTTCGCAAATCAGTTATATATACATGTACGAGTATATTTTAACATCATATTAAATAATTAATATAAAACATGGAATTGAAGAATTGTTAATATTTAAAAATTTGCTTTAGTTTCAATTGTGAATAATACGGTTGAATCGTCAAAGTGATTATTCAATAAGAAACATTCTAATATTATATAATATATTTTTCAAAATTTAATTTAAGAAAAATATAATTAAGTCTTGCGTTTTGCTTTTACTGGTAACAGATATATAATTTTAGTTAAAAGATGGATAAATAAATTATCGCTTTCTGATAAAGTTGCGGGAGAAATAAAACGACACTTGACAATGTGTTCTTCCCATATCCGTTCCATAAGACGAACATATACTACAAATTATTAGTAATTTAGTAATTATTTAATTTATCAAACCAAAAACAAAGCATATTGTTTGTTATGGCGGAGCAACCCTGTGCCGACAGGTGCCTGGCCAGCAACCAGTTGCATGATGCAACAGGACGGAAGCGCTGAAACGACACACCTGAAAAACTCTTTAAGGCGCAGCGACCATACATTATGTAACGAAAGATTGTTCGATAAACTAAAGAAAACAATATTGGCTAATTCGCATACAGTGAAATATATTTTGTTGATTTTGTAAGGCTCCAGTACAGTGGTTTCAAACCTTTTTTTGCTCCATTCATCCGTACACCACTTGTTAATAAATAATTAGTAGACATAAAAATTTAGTGAGCAAAAAAATACTGCAGAGAATTTCGTGGGTAAAAATAACCGCTTTTTTATCTTTGAAAATATAATGAAAAAATTTAAATAAAAAATTACATCACGCCATTTACTCCCTGAAACTCTCTCGGGGTTAAATTTCCAGCGATAGGGAACCTGCTCCAGGGCTGTGAAGAGGACGCTGTTGTGAAAAGTTGATATTTCCCATTGCTTAAGGTTGGCTTTATGTTATACCAGATAGTAGATAAAAAGTGCATGAAAATAAACATATTTTATTTTAAATAAACATAATTATTGACAATATTAAGTTACATTACGTAATAAATAATAGGGCGAAATAACTTCTCAAAAGAAATCGACAGGCGCATACAACTGGGATGGGCAGCATTTGGAAAACTAAAGTACATTTTTAAAGCGAAAATTCCGCAATGCCTTAAAACTAAGGCGTTTAACCAATGCATCCTCCCTGTATTAACTTATGGCGCAGAGACGTGGAATCTGACAGCAAGTCTTACCCATAAAATAAAAGTCACCCAGCGTGCTATGGAGAGATCCATGCTCGGAGTGTCGCTAAAAGATAGAATCCGAAACGAGGAAATACGCAGAAGAACTCAAGTAGTGGATGCTACCCAATGAATAGGCACACTCAAGTGGCAATGGGCAGGACATATCTGTCGAAGAGACGACGGTCGATGGGGAAGAAAAGTATTGGAATGGCGCCCAAGAACTGGCAAACGAAGCATTGGCCGACCCCCTACAAGATGGACCGACGATATAAGAAGAATAGCGGGAGTGACCTGGATGCGGAAGGCGGAGGATCGAAGAGGATGGAGACTCATGCGGGAGGCCTACGTTCAACAGTGGACGGACACAGGCTGATGATGATGATGATGATGACGTAATAAAATAATGAAAAATTATTTATTACTTAGTGTCTACTTTCGTTTTACTCAATTTACTCAATGTAATAAATTTCAATACTTAAAAAAAAATCAATTTTCACTTAAAGTAATTTTTGTTTAACTATAAAAACAAAAGTTTATTAATTTGCCACACATTAATTTTATTTGATAGAATTGCTTAGTCTAAGGGTCAGTCATCCAAAACAAGAACCCCTCAACATGTGCCAACCTGGTGGAAGATGTAATCGTCCAAGGGATGGAATTCTTTATTCCTCACTCAACGAAAATTATGGGCACCACCTCAAAAAGTTGGTTCAACCGTGACTGTGCTGAGGCTTAAAACGCAAAAATACCGCTTACAACAAACTGCGCAAAATAAACGACCTCAAAAGTCGTGCAGCATACAATTTAGCCTCCAAAGAATGCAAGAAAACCATCAATGGCTCCAAAGACAAGTTCAACATCTTGCCCTGCCGGTAGTAGAGCATTCTGGTCTCTCACTAACTCTATTGGCAGCAACTTTTGCACTTCTACCTTCCCACCGCTGACTAATGCTGATGGCTCACTGGTTCTAGCCTCCAAAGAGAAGGCTGAACTTCTTGGTTTGCTATTTGCTTCCAATTCCACACTCAACGATGGTGGGGCCAACCCCCCATCCATTCCTTACCGTGTCAAGCAGGCGGGGGCAGTAAAATTTTGACTCAAAGCCGAACGTCGAGAACTCCTCAAATTAGTGACCAACAAAGCTAGTGGCCTAGATGGCATACCAGCGGTGATATCAACAACTTGCGCTCCTGAACTTAGTCCTGTGTTCACAAAACTTTACAGATTGTCCTTTAGATGTGGTATTGTTTCCCAGGGATGGAAAAAAGCCCTTGTTCACCCAGTTCCAAAAAGGAGACCGAAGTTACCCCACGAACTATCGCCCAATAGCCATCACATCACTACTTTCCAAAGTGATGGAACGTTTAATTAACAGCCAACTACTAAACTACTTAGAGACCAATGATCTTTTGTGCGATCGGCAATATGGCTTCTGCCGTAATCGGTCGTGCGGCGATCTCTTGGCTTATGCCACACATGTTTGGGGGAAATCTGTCGAATGCTTTGGAGAGACGCAAGCTGTTGCTCTGGATATCTCCAAGGCGTTTGATAGAGTCTGACATCGCGATCTGGTGAATAAATTACCCTCTTATAGACTAACTCCCTCCCTGTGCTCCTGGATTGAAAACGTAGATAAACGTATCGTAGCATTATCACTGTCGTAGATGGCTTTTCTTCTTCCTGCCATAAAATCAACTCGCGAGATCCACAGGGCTCTGTGCTGTCGCTTACTCTTTTCCTTCTGCATGTGAATGACTTGCTTCAATTCGCAAACATTCACTGTTATGTCAACGACAGCACTATCCATGAGAATATAATCTTCCATAAACCTCCGAAACATTCGAAACTATCTGCTGCTAGGGAATCTCTGGTGGAGAAGATGAACATGTCTCTTGAAAGAGTTTCACGATGGGGCGACCTCAACCTCGTCAGTTTCAACACTTCAAAAACCCAATCATGTACTTTCTCCACCAAGAAGACTGCTATGGATCCTGTATCTTTCAACGGTTGTTCTCTTCCGAAAGCAAGCTCCATCAACATGCTTGGATTATCAATATCGAATAATGTCAAATATTACGAGTCAATTAAGTGTAAAGCCGGTCTCGCTTCCAAAAAACTAGGTGTATTATATAGATCACGTCGGTATTTTAACGATAAACAACTTCTTTTTCTATATAAAGGACAAATCCGACCTATCCTTGAATACGGCAGTCACCTTTGGATTGGAGCCCCAAAATACCTTCTAAACTTAATTGACTCATATTAATTTTTAAATTTTTATTAGAATATTATTTTATTATTTCAATATTCTAATCTACTTTTATAGATCATTGACTATATTACAATATTATCATTACTTAAATATACATACACTATACATAAAATTCTTTTTTCAACGCGTCAATCCAAGCACAAAAATAACGGCAGAAGCGGGATGCGAACCGCGGACCTTGGAATCCAACAACATATGCCCAGGTATTCATACCGCTCGGCGAATCACGCCATTACTGTGCCCAGACTGACTGCGGTGAAACTAGTATTTATAGCATTGTTAGCATCATTACGACAGATGTCGCCATAGTATATATATTCAAAGTATGTATATTTTTATTATTATTCTATCAGTCTTCATTTATTCACAAGCTTGATATTATTACTTTCCGGCAGTCTATTTATTTTAGTAAGTACCACTCTAAAAGTAAGGAAAGTAATAATATTAAGCTTGTGAATAAATGAAGACTCATAGAATAATAATAAAAATATACATACTTTGAATATATACTATGGCGACATCTATCGTACGATGATAACAATGATATAAATACTAGTTTCAACGCAAGTCAGTCTAGGCAGGGCAATGGCGCAGTTCGCCGAGCGGTATGAATACCTGGGCATAGTTGGTTTCCAAGGTCCGCGGTTCGCATCCCGCTTCTGCCGTTATTTTTGTGCTTGGATTGACGCGTTGAAAAAGAATTTTATGTATAGTATATGTATATTTAAGTAATAATAATATTGTAATATAGTCAATGATCTATAAAAAGTAGATTAGAATATTGAAATAATAAAATAATAGTCTAATAAAAATTAAAAAATAATATAATAATGTCTCCTTGAGACAATATCAAGAAGGTAAAAATTATCCATCAGTAACACAGGTAAATGATTGGTTATAAAGTCCGAGTCGGAACTATAAGTAGTCGTTTCTCATCCATTCAGTCTATAGTTTGGTTCGAGACCCGAGTGGTACTTACTAAAATAAATAGACTGCCGGAAAGTAATAATATTAAGCTTGTGAATAAATGAAGACTGATAGAATAATAATAAAAATATACATACTTTGAATATATACTATAGCGACATCTATCGTACGATGATAACAATGATATAAATACTAGTTTCAACGCAAGTCAGTCTAGGCAGGGCAATGGCGCAGTTCGCCGAGCGGTATGAATACCTGGGCATAGTTGGTTTCCAAGGTCCGCGGTTCGCATCCCGCTTCTGCCGTTATTTTTGTGCTTGGATTGACGCGTTGAAAAAAGAATTTTATGTATAGTATATGTATATTTAAGTATTAATTGACTCAGTTCAAAAAAGAGCAATTCGTTTGATAAACAATGACACCCTTACGTCTAATCTACAATCAATGGAAAACAGGCGTAAGATTGGTTCTCTTAGTCTTTTCTACCGTTATTACCACGGTCGCTGCTCTTCGGAACTTAAAGAATTAATTCCTCCTGCACCCACTCACAGCCGACAAACACCTCTTGCACTTGCCAACATTCATACATGGTCAATGTATGTCAACCAAGAACTGGCAGCTTCCAAAGCTCCTTCCTTAATGCCACCGGTAAGCTATGGAATGCTCTTCCAGCGTCTGTGTTTCCTCCTTCCTACAATCTGGATCTCTTCAAGAAACAGATAAATATACACTTACATTCTCCCCAACCCCCATACAAAGACGAACACAACTCACGAGACAATTTTTCCCGCATGCAGTGTGCAGCCTCCCTGGCTGAGCGTCATAGTGCACTGGTCTTGACCGGCTGTGCTCTCCTGCATGCGTTTACATAAAAAAAGTCTTATAACAAAAGTATAAAACTAATAAAAATATTAACTTTTTTTAAAGATTACATATATTGAATGTAAGATAAAAAAAAATAAGTCACTTATTATTAAAACAATAGAAAATAATTTAAGAAAGAGATGGTAAATATTAACAGTTTATTGGTCAATTCATTGATATACGAGTATAATCTTCCTTTGTTTTCTTAATAAATAAGGTAATTTTTGTACCAAAAAAGATTTCATCAATTTTTTATTATGTAAAAAACGACGTCAAAAATATTGAAGGTTGGTTTTAAAATATCACAAAGCATTTTCATCCCGTCATTATATTGACTTGCAACACTAGAACCAACAAGATTTGTATATTATACTAGCGTGTACCCGGCATGCGTTGCAATGCCACTAAAAAAAAAAGAAACCGCGAGTTTTTATGGAAGCGCCTCGTCAGGAGCCTCTCGCCTTCCGATTGGATAAGTCGGACTTGAGGCGTGACCGGAGCCAATTAGAAACAATAAACTTAGGTTATGTTGTTCTTATCTAAATTTGACAGTGGCGCCCATATGTGTTTTTATTTATTGGAGTGCTTTTGGATACACAATGTTTTTTTGTTTTTCAGCCATCATTTACAACTGCATCGCGTAAATGAATATACTCTGCGGAACGCAACTCGGTTTGATTTAATCAAATGTAGAGAGTCGTTCAGTTTCTATTTTTCGAAACGAACATGTATTGATAGAACAAATTTCGACCTTTTAGGATATGATTTTCATCGTTTTCACGAATCAGCAATCGATATGAATAGTAATTCATGGCACTGACTTTCTTAGTCGTTTCCTCATCTGTTTGTGGATTTCTCAACGGGATGTTGAAATGGTATCCGTCTTCTCCTTGCCAAAATAAAATCGGATATTGCAATCCATCGTAAGATCGATGCGTTTCTGAGACTTGCTAAACACGACCATTTGTACGATGAGGAATGATTTGCGTTCGGCAGTGGTAGTGATAAGAATTGTACTTTCGTATGTTTGTCTAGAAATGTTTTGATTCACTTGTATCACCCGATACCAACGTTAATAAAGGTTCGGGGGGTGAATCTAATTCTGGAAATTTCAATTTTCCACTCGTGCAGCACATTCCTAGTGGTTCATTTTTAAATTTACAGGCACTACAATACACGCATAATTTATCAATTTTTCCAATAACAATACTTGGGTGCAGACTGTAATCATAATTAGAATCGTAATGGAAAGCACTATGATTTAAATCAGCATGCAGAGTACGTCTGGTATGATCTACGCGTACTCGATCTGCTTCCAATCTTGCTTCCCGTTGCTCATCTGTTTCATGTGAACGGGTTTGAGCAGTGTGTACTCTAACTGTTTCTAATCTCGCTTCCCGTTGCTCATCTGTCCAGATGAACGGGTTTGAGCAGCGTGTACTCGATCTGTTTCCAATCTTGGTCTCCTTTGCTCGACTGTTTCTGAAGCTCGAGATGCCCTTTTCATTCGTGCTTGAGTTGTACTCTTGACCTATTGCTTTTCGTTTGGGTGGCATAATTGATTTCACAGTGAATGTTACGTTTTGAAATTCACTTTTTGTTATCAACTGACAATACTTGGTGAAACAATTATATTTTAGAATTAATTATAATTAAAAAAATTCAATACATAGTATTTCATAATATCTTTTTAAATTGAAAGCAAAAAAAATATTATTGTATAATGCTGGCTGTCATAGCTCAATGGTAAATCGTTTGCAAGCCAAAGGTCGTGGGTTCGATCCCCGACGGAGATTTAAAAAAAAGGATTTTTAATCGATTTCTGAGCTCTAAAACACCCCCGGTTGGTGTGAATTTGATCCATCACCCGTAAAATGTCAGTCAAAGCCTATCAATTAAAATTGGTGGTGGACAAAAGTCATCCCGTGAAGACCACCCATTCATAGTAGATTCCTGTAATAATAAAGGACGATGCGTGAATCTCGGGCTGTAGTCTATGACGTTGGCGGATCAACACTCCACACGCAGCGCTTAGCCATATGCACCATGGTAAACGTCATAGAATTCCACAGATGAGACAAAAAATTACCATCACCATCTGTCGGTATTCTTTTGTATGTGTTTACATAAAAAAAAAAAAAATCTCAATACATTAAGACTAATCACATTTTTTTTTTTTTTTTATTTAATCAAATATAATAGGATACATTTAAGATTTTTTGATAGTATTACATTCATTTTTTTTTTTGGAAATTCGCTTTCCACGCCACTTAAAGGTAGATCTTGTGTGTGGCGTGGGATTCATCTTTTGATTAAGTGTTGTTTAATTTATATTATTATTTTTTTACATTTTTTACATAATAACATATTTTTTTATTTTTTTTTAGAATATAAAATAATATCATTCATATTTATAAATTTTTTATAATCGAAGTGACAATTTCAGCATCATTTACATATATATTTCGATTCTTTAATAGCCTCGACCCATGTAAGTCTCAATTTCCACCAGACACATTGTAATGAACTTAATATAATCAATACCTTTTTAACAATATAAATATTTTATACAATTTATATAAATTCTATACTTATTATGCTTGGATCATATACATACAATTACTACTTAGTACCTAGCTTGAATCATATACAGAGAGGTTTACATTAGTATCATTTTAATAATAGTAACATTATAATGTAATAAAAAAAAATTATATATATATAATTTATTTCTCATTTTTGTACAATTACGTCAGATCTGATTTTTTATTTTTGAAGAACCGTTTTACCCTTTTATTCATTATTTTCATGTCACTGATCGCTTTTATTTCCGGAGGAAGATTGTTGAAATTCACTATTCCGTTGTATTTGTAACCATTCTTTGCACATACCAATTAATTTTTAAAATAACCCTTTTTCAATTGTTGTACCCGCACACATATACAACCTGTAAATATGTGTGTACTAATATAGGATCTTGTCCATACCTATATAAGCCACGGGCTGTTTTTATTTTTTCATTATTGAAGATGGTCTTCAGGAAGGCCGAAACATGTAAACATTAAAATAAATTGTGAATCAAAACTAAATATTTTTAATTTATTAATTTTTTACTTAACATTAATTATTAAATTATGATATAATACTATCCGATGCGGACCAGCAATTAGAATTCCATAATAAACTCTTTCTACTGTATATCACATACAATTAATACGTTATATTTATTTTAATTCGATAAACAAAAAAGTCGTCAAAAATTCAAATACTGAAATAGTTTATTCGAAAATCGAATTTTGTTTCAAAATATTCAGTACCTTACGTTAATACCTACTTAAAATACCTACTTAAAATAACTTCAGGTCAATGAATTTTTGTTTACGGCGTTGCTAAGGAAACACAATGTTCTAAATTGGCCGTTCTGTATTACAAAAGTCTTGTATTAAAACATGTTTTACGTAAATATTCAATTAATTTTTGTAATTAAATCAAATTTTGAGTATCCTATCTTTTTCTTTCTAGTATCAGCAATAATTCGACAAAGTATTATTGCAATCGAGATAATGGTAACGGAATGCATCAACGACACACATACAGACAGACACACACAGACAGACATTGATTTTTATATATATAGATTTATATTACCTTTATGTAATTTACAGTTTCCAAGAGTTTATAAAATAAAATCATTGAAAAAAAAATGCATTGTTTAATTTTATGTGTGTATTACTGATTAATGGCCTTAGTTGCCAAAACCAAATAAATGAATTTTAAAATATATTAAATTCGCTAAATTGGGCCAGCCGCTTAATTGACACAAAACGTCTATAGTCCATCCAGTGTATGAAGAACCCTATGACACATTTATTGCCCTGTGCTAAATATCGTCCGATATAACGTTGTAAAAACGTTCGCTACTTATATTAATTTTATCAACATAAAAAAAGCCTCTATTCTTATATTTAATATGTTTTTTAGGTAAATATATCATAATAAAAACAAAATAATAAAAAATATATACATATTGTTACAAATTAGAAAAAATACGGCAATTTGTAACTATAATAATACAAAATCTGACGCATGTAGAACGCCATCTCGCATTGCTGCGAAAACCAGTGTTGAGGTATAGATAATCGTATTTCGATTGTTTTTGTAAATACCTACTAAAATGAAATATTAGAATTATTATCAATTATAAGTGAATATTAACAGGTTTTAAGAGATATGTAAAACAAACTATAAATAATAATAATAGTAATATGAAAATATTACTCTATTACCGCGACTCGATCTCGAATGTTTTCTTTAATGAAACAACTTTAACAATACTCACAATAAATATAATAATTACAACAACAAAAAACACAAATCGATCGAAGAACAACGCGCTACTAAAAGTCGGACATTTGTACTGATCCACACGCCACCATGTGGGAAAAAATGATAGCAAAATATAATTATTTTCGAAGAAGAAGAGAAAAAAAAACGATATAATAGAATAAAAAATGTTCCCCCCATCTCTTTTACACAGAGCAATAAAAATGCCATACGTATCAAGTTAAAACTTCTCAAATCTAATATTCGCTGCAGTTTAAATTCTATTATTTAAAAAAAGAGATGTTTATATACGATTCACTTCGAATTCAAATTCCATTTTTTTTCGAAGAAGAAGAGAAAAAAATCGACCTAATCGAAATAAATATTTTTGCCTCATCCCTTTTACAAAGGGCAATAAATGTGTCATAGGGTTCTTCATACACTGGATGAACTATAAGTCCCGATGTGTCCCAATTAAGCGGAATCGACTGTACTTTGCTACGGTGATAGAAATAGGGAAATACAAATCATTATATTTATCTATGTTCCTCTGTTTCTTAGTTACTTACTTTATGACGTATTTAAAATATTCGCTAATTTTTGCTCTATGGCAATACTACGAAGTAGCGTCATAATAAAAGGCGTTTGACGTTTTGTTGAATAAAAGTTGATCTAAAAACATTCTAATGAATGTGGGAGTATTTAATAAGGTTAACTACAAGGTAATTATAATATAATATTAAGTTATATACAACCTAGCCCGATAAAAAGTTGCGAGACAAAATTTGTATTAAATATGCCACTTCATTGTTTATTGGTTAATCCCTAACGGTATTGGCAAGAATAAAAATCCACTATTATTTTAATTTATGTCGTCTAATGGATAACAAATAATTATCACTCGTTATGACTATAACATTAGTAAGGAGCAAACTCTTACAAATTACAATATAATATTATAATTTAAATTGTTACTTAAATATATTGATATAATTCATTAATAAGTTTAATTGCAAATATAACGAATTGACGTATTTTAGATTGATTGAATAAGGCATAAG
The DNA here is from genome assembly GCA_022606575.1 of Glossosoma conforme. NCBI lineage: Eukaryota > Metazoa > Arthropoda > Insecta > Trichoptera > Glossosomatidae > Glossosoma > Glossosoma conforme. The sequence goes on along the minus strand of JAGTXR010000141.1, from coordinate 3,067 downwards.
GTAAGGTACCACTTACGGTGCATTTAGACCAAATGAGCATTCTTACAGTATATAAAATGGTAGATTAGTATTCTAATGTTCCTTTATCTGCCTTTTGTGAAAAATTCTAACAATTTTGGTGCCACAGCTCTAAATAAAACTGCTTACACTAGTTCCATGTTTCTCTGGTATAAATACACCTTACAGAACGGAAAGAATCAATCAGTCGCCCCATGCCATAAACCTTACATAAACCGATTGACATTACTTCTTGTTGGAGATTTAGTTGGCGATTTTAAATTACAGCCAATGTTAGTTTATCAATAGTGGTGCCCAAGATTAATGAAATGATGCCTTTTGTATCAGCCTTATGTTGGAGCTGTGTTTTAAAGGAATTCACTATTTGTCTGTCCCTTACAATAATATGATAATGCAATAAAGTTATGATGATAAGATGCTTAGAATGATATTTGTATTTTTCAGGAGAGGAAGCTGAGCGGAGCCGGAAACAGCGAGATGTCGGCCGAGTGGGGCTGCGTGGCTCTGGGCGGGGGCGCCGGGCGAGGTGTGCTGGGGGCGCTTCGCGGCGGGGGGCGTGAGGTGGCGCTGGCCGTGCTGCGGCAGTTGGTGCCACCGCCCCAGCAGCAGCGCAGCAAGCCTCCGCCTCTGGATACACACCGAGAGGTAAGACTAGAGACGGTCTTATGCGGGTCACGGCTAAGAGAGCGCGGGGTGGTAATCCATCCTGCAAATTTTATCTTAATTGATTTTTCAGGTAGAGTGGGTGATGGAGGTGATTCGCTATGGCCTGTCACTACCGCTCTCAGAGCAGGATGCCTTGAGGGACTGTGTGACCGTGTACTGTGACTGGCTGTCGGCGCTGCTGCCGGGCGCCCCGCCCGGGAGCCGCCAGCTTCGGCCATGGCGCCTCCGGCCCGGTCCTGGCCGAGCCTGAAAGATATGCAAGACTCATCATCCAGCATCTGCATAATCTCTTTGTGCCAAGGCCCGGTGAAGGTATTCAATTTTCCTTCAGTTTTGGAATGTTTTTTCGGCAGTTAATTATGTGATTGCCATTTTTTAAATTTTTTTTTTTTTGACCGATTACCAATATTTGAATCAAGAAAAACGAAATAGAAGATTGACCTCATACTGTTGTCGTATGAAGTCAATCATCGGACATGAAATTATCATTTGGATTTTTTCACATTTGCATGACACACTTTATTTATAACCTATACTTTATTAAAGTAACATTAAAGTTATCAACTGACAATAATTGGTGAAACTGCATAATTATAATAATAAATAATTTTGATTAAAAAATAAACAAATCAAAAATATTTAGTTTTTATTCACATTTATTTTAAACGATTACATGTTCCGGCCTCCCTGGAGACCATCTTTAAAATTGGTTAAATTATAAACTGGCAGTTGCTTATATAAGTATGTATTAGTTCCTACGTTAGTACACACATATTTACAGATGTGTGCGGGTTAAACCGTTGAAAAAGACATTATAAAATCAAGGGGTATGTGTTATTTTAATGTATTAAGCTATTATATAATATTATATTTTTGTGTTGAATTGAAAAAAATCCTTGTAATTCTATCTTTGATCTTCGCCGACGGTTGATAGATGACAGTTAGTCCATGGTGTATAGGTTTTTCCATCTTGCTTAAAATGAATGTGAAAAAAAGAAATATTTTTAATTTGTTAATTTTTGAAAAATAATTAATTTAAAATTATATTTTTTAAAGTACACTAAAAAAACTGTTTCACTCTCATATTTTCTGTATATTACATTTGCATAAATAGCAGGAAAATCGGAAGTAAATTCTAGTATATAAAACGAAATTTCCCAAAATCGGCACCGAGATTACACTTAAACGTTTATAGGCTATTGTTGATGCGAATTCTGTTTCCTGCTTTAATGAGGCAATTTCATAAATATGCACATATTTTATATTCTGATTATAACATTAAGGAAGCTTACACATACATGAATGGTTATTAGGCTTTGTATGTGATTAACCACTTCACTCTAATTGCATTTTATTGTTTTTTTTTTGTAATCGCATGCAGGAGTGTCAGGCAGGGAGGCTGAACACTGCATGCGAAAATATGTGTTATGTTTGTGTGTAGGTTTGGGAGATTGCAAATGTATATTAATCTGTTTCTTGAAGAAATCCAGATTGTAGGAAGAAGGAAATACAGAGGCTGGAAGAGCATTTTAAAGCTTACTGGTGGCATTAAGGAAGGAACTTTGGAAACTGCCAGTTCTTGGTCGACACACATTAAACGTGTATGGATGTTCGGCAAGTGTAAGACAAGTTTGTCAGTTGTGGGTGGGTGCAGGAGGAATTAGTTTTTTAAGTTCCGAAGAGTAGTGACCGTGGTAATAACGGTAGAAAAGACTAAGTGAACCAATCTTACGCCTCACGTTCCATTGATTGCATGTTAGACTTAAGATTGTCATTGTTTATCAAACGAATTGCTCTTCTTTGACCTGAGTCAATTAAGTTTATAGTATTTTCAATGTTTTGAGCATTCACTTTGAGATCCATAATAAATTATAAATATTTATTTATTTTTTTACCTTGTTTTCACATGGATCACGTAACAAAGTTCTCTATTAGGAGACTGCAGTTTCGACTAACTTCGTAGTCTTTCTCAATCCTTCTCTAGTTAAGAGATAACTGAGCTGCGTTATTACTTGTGGTGTAACCCATTTTTTTGTAGGGAGGGGGTGGGGGGTGTGTCTATCAGGAAAAGAGGGAGATAGGTAGTGTTTGCAAGGATGAAGGAAGAGATAAATACATAAAAGTGGTTTAGGTATAAATTTATTTTTATTTATTTTTTATTTATTTATTTTTTATTAATATTAATATTATTATTATATGTAGTATATATAATTTTTATACTTATTATTTATTTAACGGAAACGGTGAATATATAAATTAAATTGCCAAGATTGTGAATCTTTTTTATATTGGTAGAACGTCAAGAAATTTTAATATTAGAATTAAAGAACATTTAAGGTGCTAAAAGCACTAATTTTTCTGAATTCGAAAACCACCTTATGAA